>CM077645.1:186285002-187485002 GCA_039707465.1 Rhabdophis nuchalis | reverse complement strand
ATGAACTTTGGGCCTATGAAACTTGCATTTAGTTCAACAGAGAAGGTTTATGTAATTGCAAATGGGATTTCAGGTGTATTTTTTACCAATCCCGCTATTTATTAAAACACAAAGCCAAGATTATCTCAAGTATGTTTCTAATATGTGTTTGTTTTAAAAAAAAACTGACTTAATTGTAATCTTGCTGACTTATACAAAGCATACATTTTTCTCAGTTAAATCTTGTTCTAATGTTATTTCCTTATGTAATGTGTTCTTTTGATTGTGAAGTTTGCCTCCTTCCTCTTATTATCTCAAGAAAAACGTGGCCAACCCTTTTTTCAGAACTTCATCTTTAAAGCCCTTTATATGCACTATTGATATCTTCCAGTTTGCCTATATCCTTTTTAATATGTAATGTTAATTCCGAACATAATGCTCCAAGGTTTTTCTAATTGTGAAGAAATAGAGTGGTAGCATTGTTTTTCATAATTCTGCTGGTAGTCTAGAATGACATGAAACTTGTTATTTACTACATCATATTATTGCCTTGTATTTAGCTAGTTTTAATGCATATAGAAAAGACCTCTGGATCTATTTCATGTATATTGTTGCTAGGCCATATGTAAACCATAATGCATTCCTGCACATAATTTTCTCTCCCTAATTACATAACTTTATCTCTCTTAAAGTTCATTTTCTAATGCAGTTCTCCATTTCTGACTATATAATTTCATTAAACTAATCACTATTTTGCTATTATCTTTCACTTTTACTGTACCTTTTCTTTGGAAAAAAATCAGTGTACTATTCACTCTATGCCATATGTGAAGGAATTCAAAATAATTCTCAATATTTGCTTAGTAAAAGTATAAGCATTGATTTTCAAATACTTTGATTTGCAGATTAGCATTTTCAAATTGTGATACCCCCAAAGAAATAACCACAGTTTTTGTTTGTTTTTCCCCCTGCAATTTATTTTCACACCAATGTGTGATTCTCTCCAAGTTAATGGATAAATTCGTTCATCTCTTTCTTTATTATAAGGCAAAGATAAATAAGTCTTTTTCACTCAATCTGCTGAGATAACTTGTGCCCATGCCGAAAGGTGATCTGTTCTAATCAACTTCACGAAGTCTGATGGAATTACACCGAACATATTTCATACCTGACACAACTACAGAATGATACAGTTCAGGACAAACATTGGTGACCTGAATAATACATGACAGACAGATGACCGGGTGAGAAAAGTAATTTTTCACCTACAACACTTGAGTTTCTTTATTAAAGGCTGAGACATATTTGATGGAAAGAACGTAGGTTTGCCAGCTAAAAGCTGGTGTGCTTTATTAATAACTTAGTAAGTATTCCCTTGTCATTTTACTACTTGAAACATTTATTTTGACAATAAAATACTACATGCATATAGTTTGCATGGGAAGGAAGCATTTACATAAATTCCCATAATAACACTAAGTCACAAGTCATAGACATTATAAATTCATCAGTTAATACTACCTGAAGAAAACTAGACAATACAAATATTTTTTCTAATATACTGATATACTCCTAATTGAATAATATAAATACATATATATTATTAAATTTCACCTATTAATTACATTGCATTGATTAATTGACCAATGAAAATAATAATAGTTCATTTCATCATTTTCTGGAAGAAAAGAATGTACCAGAAGAAATGGTGGAATTACATATCTGGTTCTCCCTAATTTACGCATGGCTTATGTAGTCTTCAAACCCACCAAATTATTATAGATGCTTGTGTTAGAGGAAACTTCACACAAAGATTTCCCTATCTCAGATGTCAAGACTAATGATAGAACATCAACTGGTGAAGACATCACATGCACTCTGACCAGGTCATGCAAATTACAAACATGCATAATGTATGTGCTGATGTCATGACAAATATGATGTCAATGTGACTTGTACACTTGTAGATAACACAGTCGGAGTCTTGTAGACATTCATGATTCATTCATTCAGCCAAATATGAGATCATGTAGGTGCTGCTTCATTGGAGGTTTTTAAGAAGAGATTAGACAACCATTTGCCTGAAATAGTATAGAGTTTTTTGGCTTGGGGTTGGACTAGGAGATCTCCAAGATCCCTCTCGACTCCATTACTATGTATATTTTTCCACATTAAGGGTTTGTTAAGAACAAGTCTTGTCAGTCTAATCTTTTCATACAAAGTAAGTAGTTTGATACAACAAAAGAATACTGTAACATACGTTGATGTTAATAAAACATCTGACCAAGTCTCTCATCTTATCCTTACAGTCAACCTGCAGAAGTACAGGATAGATAGTACTGCACTGGTAGTTTTGCAATTGGTTGAACAACTGCACATAGATAAATGGTTCAGCATTATCCTGGAGGAAAATATTGAGTGGAATTCCCCCAGAGATCCACCTTCAGTCCATTGCCATTCAACAACTTTATAAGCAACTAGAGGAAAGAATGAAAGAGGTGTTTATCAAATGTTCAGATTACATCAGTGTTGGTATTTGGCTAATATCTTAAAGGACAAAATCACACTTCCAAATGAACAAACTTGATGCTAGATCCAAACAAATGAGATGATATTCAATTGTGACAAATGGAAACTTTGCATTTGGGTAGGAAAAATGGGTGAAAAATATAGCTAATGGACCACACGCTATACCCAAGCAAGCACTGTGATAAATCAACAAAGGAGGCAATTTCAATCTTGATTTGCCCTCAACAGAAGCACCACATTCTGGTATCAATATGAAATAAGGCAAAATGTGGCAGATTAATAAGAATTTTACTACAATGCTAAGACCTGTGTAAACAAAGCACTGTGATGAACAGTTATAGCCCTCCTGTTTAACACGGGCCCGCCTCGATGACGGACTGATTAATCCTGAGAGGTGGGCGAAGCGCAGGTTGAGGGGGTTTTTAGGGAGGTTTTTAATTAGGCTTTTAGGGGGTTCCAGGGAGGAGGGGAAAAATAGTCCAGGGAGGGGACAGCAAATGAGGCCGGCGGGCGGAAGTAGGGAAACGGAGGAAGGGAGGGGGGGGGTCATTTCCACGGTAGCTCTTTCCATCGATTCGGTCTGGGGGAGGGGCAGGGGCGGAGGGAGACGAAATGGGTACCATCAGTTGGAAGACCGTGGCCGCTGGATCCAGGCGGTCACGTGCTCCAACTCTCCGTTCTCCCATCGCAGACTAGGTGGGCAGGAATCACAGGCCCAGGGCCCGAAGCTGATGTTATGCAACGCCAGGTCCGTGGTTCAAAAATCCCCCCTCATTCGTGACCTTGTGTCAGAGGGGGACCCGGACCTGGTGGGTATAACGGAAACCTGGTTGGGCCACGAGGGGGGTATGCCCCTCGTGGACATGTGCCCACCAGGTTACCGTGCTTTTCATCAGCCTAGGGCCCTAGGGAGGGGTGGGGGGTGGCGATTATCGTAAAGGAAGGTCTTGAGCCAAAGGAGACCTCTGTCCCCCAGACAACCGGGTGTGAATCTCTCTATGTGAGATGGGGCCTAGGAAGGCAGTTGGGCATGTAAGTTGTATACCTGGCTCCTCGCTATGCAACAACAGCCCTGCCCGAGCTCCTAGAGGTGATAGCCGAGGCGGCAGTTGAGACCCCCAGACTGGTAGTCATGGGGGACTTTAACTTGCCGTCGGCGGGCGAAGCCTCTGGAGCAGCTCGGGAGTTCATGGCTTCCATGACGGCCATGGACCTGACCCAAGTAGTTTTAGGCCCCACTCACGAGGGGGGGAACACACTGGATCTCATCTTTGTCTCGGGACAGTGGAGCCGTGATCTTGGAATAGGGGATCTAGTCATTACTCCCTTGTCATGGACGGATCACGCTCTCCTTCGGCTGGACTTTCCAATCGCTGCACCCCACCGCGGGGAGGCGGAACCGGACACTCCTATATGGTTCCGCCCCAGGCTTCTAATGGACCCGGAAAGGTTCCAGAGGGAGCTTGGGCCAATTCCTGTGACCCTGCCCCGCGACTTGACTGAGGACCTGGTGGCCGCATGGTTAAGTGCGGCCACGGGGGCCTTGGACCGAGTTGCGCCCTTGCGGCCTCTCTTGCGGCGACGAATCACCTGGGCTCCTTGGTTCACTGAGGAGCTCCGGGGGATGAAACGCCACAAGAGATGCCTAGAGAGTAGATGGAGATCCTCTCGCTCCGAAGCCGACCGAACACTAGTGAGAACCCATATTAGGGCTTATTTAGTGGCGATAAGAGTGGCCAAACGGGAGTATTGTGCCACCCATATTGCATCCGCAGATAACCGCCCTGCCGCCCTGTTTGGGGTGACCCGCTCCCTCCTTCACCAGAGGCCGCGGGAAGCCCCTCTGCAAGGGCGAGCAGAGGAATTTGGGATTTATCTGCAGGAGAAAATCACTCGGATTCGGAATGAGCTACCCTCCATCGACAGTGGTCCTGTGGGACTGTCCGAGGCTAGTCTTGAGGCTCCTTCTTGGGAGGAGTTTGACTTTGTTACCACCGAGGATATGGACAGGTTGTCAAGGAAACTTAGGGCGACCACATGTTTATTGGACCCGTGTCCCTCCTGGCTTGTACTGGCATCCTGGGAGACGACACGAGGCTGGCTCCAGGGCATTGTCAACGCATCTTTGAGTGAGGGGTCCTTACCTGCCGTCTTGAAAGAGGCGGTAGTGAGGCCCCTCCTCAAGAAGCCGTCCCTGGACCCAGCTTTACTAGAGAACTATCGTCCGGTCTCCAACCTTCACTTTTTAGTGAAGGTTTTCGAGAGTGTGGTGGCCCAACAGTTTCCGCGACACCTGGAGGAAGTTGATTATCTAGACCCGCGCCAGTCCGGCTTCCGGCCCGGTCACAGTACTGAGACGGCATTGGTCGCGTTGGTTGATGATCTCTGGAGGGCGCGGGATAGAGGTTATTCCTCTATCCTAGTCCTATTAGACCTCTCGGCGGCTTTTGATACCATCGACCATGGTATCCTATTGCACCGACTGGGGGGGTTGGGGCTGGGAGGCACCGTTCTGCGGTGGTTCTCATCCTACCTCTCTGGTCGGTCGCAATATGTGTTGACGGGAGGGCAGAGGTCGACCTCGAGGCCTCTCCTATGTGGGGTTCCTCAGGGGTCGGTCCTCTCGCCCCTCCTTTTCAACACATATATGAAGCCTCTGGGTGAGATCATCCGTGGTTTTGGGGTGGAATACCATCTGTACGCTGATGACACTCAGTTGTACATATCCACCCCAAACCACCCCAACGATGCCGCCGAAGTGCTGTCCCGGTGTCTGGAAGCCGTACGGATCTGGATGGGTGGTAACAAACTCAAACTCAACCCTGCCAAGACTGAGTGGCTGTGGTTTCCGGCACCCCGGTTCAGCCAGATCACTCCAACTCTGGCCATTGGGGGCGAAACACTGGCCCCCGTGGAGAGGGCGCGCAATTTGGGTGTCCTCCTGGATTCCCGGCTGTCCATGGAGGACCATGTGGCAGCCGTGGCCAGGGGGGCGTTCCATCAGGTTTGCCTGATGCGCCAACTGCGCCCCTTACTGGACCGGGCTGCCCTACGCACAGTCACTCAAGCACTCGTGACGTCCCGACTCGACTACTGTAATACTCTCTACATGGGGCTTCCCTTGAGGTGCACTCGAAAGCTACAGCTAGTCCAAAACGCAGCCGCACGGGTGATTATGGGAGCCACTAGATGCTCCCACATAACACCGATCCTGCGCGAGCTGCATTGGCTTCCTGTGGCCTTTCGAGTGCGCTTCAAGGTTTTGACTACCATCTTTAAAGCGCTCCATGGCTCGGGACCTAGTTATATGCGAGACCGCCTCCTGCCCCATACATCCCTCAGACCAATCCGCTCCCACAGAGAGGGCCTCCTCAGGGTACCGTCGGCCGGACAATGCCGACTGGCGATGCCCAGGGGAAGAGCCTTCTCTGTGGCGGGGCCAGCCCTTTGGAATGACCTACCCCCTGAATTACGTACCATCACCGACCTCCGCCTCTTCCGCCAATGTCTTAAGACATATCTGTTTCAACAAGCCGGCCTAGCCTAACCTCCCTTGGGGACTTAAGATAGTTGTAAATTGGGTTTTAAAATTTGGTTTTAGCGCAGGATGGGGTTATTTAATAGTTTTTTAAAATTATATTTATTGTATTTTTGTATGTTTTTTAAATTTCCTGTGCGCCGCCCTGGGTCCTCTGTGGAGAAGGGCGGGGTATAAATTTAAATAAATAAATAAATAAATAAATAACTATAATATAATATTAAACAGTATAGTATACAGTAATAATAATGTCAATAGTAATAGCTACCAGTACTTTGGATACAATCCCAAAACATCTGGAGTACCACTAGAACACCAGTCAATTGCAAAATTGACTGGTGTTCAAACTTGGATCCTACAATGATAAATTTCACACCATAAAAACATCTCGCCAGGTCTTTTAAAAGGATTCATAGATAGATAAAAATGCCAAATTCAGTCTAAATTTCTGACTGACTATACAACCAAACATAACATCTTGCCCCTGTGGATGGGGTGCGCAATTTGGGTGTCCTCCTGGATGCCCGGCTGTCCATGGAAGATCAAGTGACAGCCGTGGCCAGGAGGGCGTTTTACCAGGTTCACCTGGTTCGCCAATTGCGCCCCCTATTGGATCGGGACGCCCGTTGCACAGTCACTCATGCTCTCGTGACATCCCGACTGGACTATTGTAACTCTCTCTACATGGGGCTGCCCTTGAGGTGCACCCGGAGGCTTCAGCTAGTCCAGAATGCAGCCGCGCGAGCAATTATGGGGACCGCTAGGTCCACCCATGTAACACCGCTCTTACGCGAGCTGCACTGGCTACCTGTCGTCTTCCGGGTGCGCTTCAAGGTGTTAATTATCATCTTTAAAGCGCTCCATGGCTCGGGACCTAGCTATCTGCAGGATCGGATCCTGCCCCATACATCCTCACGGCCGATTCGCTCCCACAGAGCGGGGCTTCTCCGGGTGCCGTCCACTAGACTGTGTCAGCGGGCGACACCCAGGGGAAGGGCTGTCTCTGTGGCGGGCCCGGCCCTCTGGAACGACCTTCCCCCCGATATTAGGACGACCACGGACCTCCGCTCCTTCCGTCTCAAATTGAAAACCTACTTTTTCCGTCTGGCCGGCTTGGGATAGCCTCCTTGTCCTGGGGTTTTAGGGTAATTTTAATTATTGTAGTGTTAAGGGGTTTTAGGGACAGTTTTTAGTTTTTATAGATGTTTTTAGCGCAGGATTTGTTTAATTGTGATTTTAAATTATGTATTCTGTTTGTGTTTATTGTTTTTTAATTTTCCTGTGCCCCGCCTCGAGTCCCTCTGGGGAGAGAGAGCGGGCTACAAATAAAATTTATTATTATTATTATTATTATTATTATTATTATTATTATTATTATTATTATTATTATTATTATTATTATTATAATGAGGTAATATTATACAAGAAAGTTTAACAGAGGACATAATAGCTGGTTATAAATATCTAAAAACTATCATGTGCAGAATAGGACAGATTTTCTCCATTGAACAGATAAGGACCAACAGATTGATTTAAAAAACAATTCAAAGAAAAGACATTCTATGAACATTAGGAAGAATTTCCTAATGGTAGGAGCTATTAACCAATCAAGCAATTATCCAAAAAGCATGTTGGACCCACTTCTCTTTGAAGTCTTCCAAATGAGGTAACCATGGCCATCTGCCAAGGATGATTTGGTGGATTTTTGAAGTTAATAGAACTGCTTGAACTAGGTGACTTATAAAATTTCCCCCAATTCACACTTTATATTTCTTTGCCTAAATACATCAAATATAGAAGCCTAATAATTTTTCTTTTGCTGAAACATATTGTTACTCAACCTAGAGTTATCAATACAGGGTTCACACTCACACTACTTCTAGGTTTCAAGTAGGAGTTTTGCTAGTCATATTTGAATGGAAAATGAGCTATGTGATTGCAATGCAAACTCTATGCTCTGCCTTGAATAACATACCCTTACCACAACTATGATCTATCAGTTGTTTTGTAGAATTCTAACAAATAGACATTCTTAACTCATACAAATGGAATATTCCAAGCAGTAATGGTATTCTCTTTTCTTCACTACCGGTTTGGTAGCAGGAGCACATTTGTCTGGCCATGTGCAGAACCTTCTACGCATGCGCAGAAGATCTGTGATGATGTCTGGGTGGGTAGGCAGAGCCAAATACCATCACTGGTTCCAGATCTATATGATTGTGTCTATATTGAAGGTACTGGTAATTTTGCATATTATTGTTTGAACTAGTAATGGAAAAAATGTAGGAAACTCTGATAATGTCATGATCAGACTATGATTTCTTTTTAATGTCTTGAGGACTTCACCAGAACGTGAGAGATAGCATTACCATGCAATTAGGTTTTTCTTTTGTTTTAAGAAATTGTATACTTGCACTACACAGATGTCCTTTAATTCATTTTGATAATTTTCACCTAGCTTTCTTTGTGGTAGAATCCCTATCTATTTTTTTATCTTTTATATGTTTTTGTTTTATAATAAAAAGATAAAGATTCCTTTTGCACATATGTGCTAGATGTTCCTGACTCTAGGGGGCAGTGTTCATCTCGGTTTCAAAGCTGAAGAGCCAACACTGTCCAAAAACATCTCCATGGTCATGTGGCCAGTATGACAAAATGCTGAAGGAACACAGAACGCTGTTACTTCCTACCAAAAGTAGTTCCTATTTTTCTATTTGCATGTTTACATGCTTTCAAAATGATAAGTTGGCAGAAGCTGGGACAAGTAACAGGAGGTCACTCCACTTTGCGGCGCTGGGGATTCAAACTGTCGAACTGCTAATTGTTCTGATCAACAAGCTCAGCATCTTATCCACTGAGCCACCACGTCCCTTATTCTTTTATAATACATTCATTTAAAAATTAACTGGGAGAAAGCATTTAGGGTATAGGGTTGGACTTACTTTATTCACTGGAAGAGGTAAGCAAGTGCTATTCCATCATTATGTTTATGAATTAAAAGACTTTAGTCAAATACTGGAGTGCAAGGTTTTCATTGCTACTTCTGAGTCATTGCTTCTCCTGAAATACTTCCATGACTATACAGTAATGACCACATCAAAAATGTTATAAAATGTAATAGGAATCAAACTGAGGGAAATCACTGTTTCCAAGGCCTCTCTCTCTTTCTCTCTGGAAGGAATATATTTCTTAGGGGAATATATATATATGATTACTGTGTAGATAAATAATATACTAAACTGAGACAGCAATCACATGCATTCTAGAAGGTTCAATTATCAACAGTCAAGGATCAGTAAAATGAAGAAATATGCTACAAACAATTTTTTAGTAGAACAGCTATAAAGGATTTGAAAAAGATATTCTGATGCTGTGATGTGTCTATGCATCAGTGACACTCTCTATGACATTTTATGGAAATAAAAATTTGATTTGAAGAACTGGGATAGAAGGATATCAATGTTTTTGAAATTTGGCAGTGGAGTAAATGCTTGAAAATAACATGGACAGCTAGAAATAAAAGAAGCAAAATATCAAACAAATAAGTTCAGAGATCTCACCCCAAAATCGGAACACCATTGGAAGATCTGAAGGACCAGATTAGAGACAGACTTAATGGCACTTATTCAATCACATCAAACTGATAAAAAGTGTCTCAAATTTTATTTTGTATAAAAATAAATAATTGGTGATGTTATAAGCAAATATGCAGCAGAATACCCATAGTATATTATTTGTTTTTCATTATACTTAGCACACTCTTTAAAGAGTTTTGCAATCAATTTTTATTTTTAAAGAAACCTGAAAATCCACTTTTGAATTTTCACGATTGTGATTATGTTTGTTTCTTTTTCAGTGCAAAAGCTGAAAGATAGAATACCAGAAATAGCCATCCAGAACAAGAAAAATCCATGCAGAAACTTCTGTGCTGAAACATATCCATTTAACTGAAGCTATAGTAATTGTCATGCTTTTGCTCACTTTGAAAACTTATCTGTACAAACACTAAGGTGCAGCTTGAAAGGTATATGACAAATTGACAATAAATTATATTTAACTGTAATTGAAAATTGTCCTAAATCTGCAAATGGCTTTGAAATCCCTGGCTTCCTAAACCATTAATTTTTTTTTAAAGCTACAAACTCCTTTTAAAAATACTTAGGAAGATTAGCCTTTTAACTCCATAGGTCTTGGCTTTCCAGACATTTAATCAACAGTGAGTAGAACAGCCACAAAGAAATGGGTTCCTATTGCATATCAAGTGTTAATGGAACCTCTCTTAGATTTCAACAACAATAGAGATTATCTCTTATGCAGGGAGCTTCCATTTCTCTGATGGAGAATTCAAAATCCCTTAATTTTGATCAGTGTGGACATAATAGTTATTTGCACAATCAGCGTAATAATCTCCACTACACAGCATAAATTGATTTGCATATCATGAGTAGGCTGGACAGGGAGATAAATTATAATAATGGGGATTATTTAGGGTAGATGCAAGAAATATATATACATATATACATATACACATGCACGCACACCCACACGCACCCACACCCACACGTATAAAATAAATTGAGAAGAAATGACATGGATATAGGTCAGACTCTTGATATATTGTACATGTCTGATTGTTCCCTAGGATATGAACAGTGAAATAAGTAAAACTGGGACAAAGTCAGATATTCTGGAGCCAAATAGCTATAAAATGGTGCAACTTAAATGGAGAAACCAGGCTCTGCCATGGATTAAAATTAACATGAGATACTACATATAACAAAGATGCTATTAATGTTGATATGCAATAAATAAACATGTTTTTAAGATACTGGTTGATGACCTTCATTATGAGAGATTTATTGCAGACAGTAGGCCAGATGCAAAAGCCTCATTACCAGCTCTGTTCCTATAGTTTTAATACCAATGAATTAGTGCATAAGCCTATGGGAATTACAAAATGACCCTTTAACATCACTATTTCATTTGCAGATGGATCTTTTTGGGATGTTAGGGCTAACATATCTGCAAAAAAATCCAGAGATCATTAGAAAGAATCATGGTCTACTGTATTTTTTTTAAACTATCATCCAGTGGTCATCCGGGTTTTTACAGGCAACATATGATAAGGCCTGGGAGCTTTCTAGGTGGAGGAACTAAGATTGAGGAGCAGCGCTTGTTTTTTTTAAAATAATAATAATAAATGTTATTTATTTATTTATTTATTTATTTATTTATTTATTTATTTATTTATTTATTTATTTATTTATTTATTTATTTATTTATTTATTTATTTATTTATTTATTTGGATTTATTGACCGCCCCCTCTCTCCGAAGAGACTTGGGGCGGTGTACAGGAATTTAAAAGCATATACATATAACAAATTATAAATAATTTAAACTAAATTAAATGTTTTACCCTGTGTCTCATCTCAACATGCGCAAAATGGTTTATCAACACTCCTTGAAATAATTTATTATTTGAAAAGATGTGTTTGAAAAGATATTGTGGTCAAAAAGTCTGCATTTTGAAAGTAAAGTAAGTGAAATCTGCAATCTCACAAATATCTGTCAGATCAATCTCAAAAATATGTGCCTGATGCAAAACGGGACTAATGAAATCCTATAAATATCCTCATGGAAATTATGCAAAATTATATAATTTAAATTGTCAGCATAATGATGTTATGATGCATGGGGTGTCCTCATGTCTGGACACCAGATATGAAAATCATTACATTTTGCTATGCTCCTTCTTCCCTCAATCAATATTTCCCATTTTTCTAGTTTAAGGTTAGTAGTTATAGAGAACGTACATTGCTATCATTCTTATCATTCTTTTCCCTGCCATAAACAGCTCATAAACATTGGTAAATTGTAAAAATTGTTTAATTTTAGAAACCATAATGGCTGCGTTAATTCTAGCCTGGTTTTGAGTTTCAAGATTACCTTATCTAGGTCAGCATGAGTTATACTCATCTATGCTGTAGGTCTCCTAAATAAGTAAATGTTGCCAGAAGCTACATGTTTGATGCCAGCATGTCATTTTACTTGTATGATACATGGGTTTATAAAGGTGTTTCTAGCCATAATATAAAATATCAGGTTTAGCTTAACCCTCTTTCCCCTTTGAAAATTATCTTTATAAGCCATCCATGTTATTGATCTTAGTGCAATAAAAATATTTTAAATGATAGGAAGAATGCCAAACAGACATAACTTGGAGTAAATTTTAACTAAAAGGTGAAAATCTTCTACTCCAAGTATTTTAAAGAGAGGCCAGCCAACAATCACAACTCTTTATGCATATTCTACCTTCTAACTATTATTATGCATGCATGCTACCATGAGGAAGGAAAGTCAGAGCTACGAGAGGCCAAATATAATAATGAGCTCTGATAACCACAAAACTATTTAGAAACATATGGTTGAAATAGTTCGGGTGGTGTCTGAAAGTGTGTGCAGAGGACAGTTGGATCATATTCTTCCCTTTCATTTATATTAAAGAAGGACGAATAAAAAAGATCCTTCCACTTTCACTCAGATCTTGAAACTCCTTGTATATATTTTCTTTATTTAAACAAGGTCAAGAATATAAACCAGTAATCTGTGGGAACAGCCATCTGTGCCACTTTTTTTTAATCATTCGATCTTCATTAAAGTCCAGAAAATATCAGTAAAATCAGAAGTGGAGAGAGGATAAACCTCTCCCAGAAAGTATGGGATATCAGTAATTTCATATGATATGTTAAGATGCAGGGAAATTCTAATGGTAAGGTTGCACTCTTACTATATTTTGGAATATTTCTCTTTGACGTCAATGAGTTGTTTTTCTGAGCAAATATACCTATGGGTTATAAACTAGAATAATGCAGAATTTTGAAGGCATACCTGGCCAGCATAACCTCACTTACACTGAAGCAACAATTTTATATTTTATTAAAATAAAGATTTTTCTCCAAATCTTTTTTTTATAACAATTTTTATTGATTTTACAATTTTATATAGGAAAGGGGTATGTAGGGTATTTAACAAATATTTTAGAGCTTCCATGTCAGGGTTGGTAACGTCCTCCAAGACTTCATACAAAATAATTTCAATAAAAGGTAGAAAGAAATACATACATATCATAAATTCCATGCAGTCAATCATTTGTTCGTGTTAACATCCATGTAGGAGTTACAATACAAATTTAAAAAATCATTTTTGTGATCTTAGCCTCTTTGCTATTGTTTCTTCTTCTTCCTTACTGCCGGTGGGCGGAGCCATGGCCCCTCCCGTTCCCACATCTTCGTCCTCCAGGGTTGAGGTGTGTTTTTTAAGAAAGGCCTCCGCCTCTTCTACTGTTTTAATTCTAGCTCTGCCTCCCTCCCAGAACACCAACATTCCCTCTAGCATTAACCCTTTTTTATATATTTTTTTTGATAAGAAGGAATATTTCCTTATTTCTCGAATTTTTTTAGGGATCTGTTTCAATATGGCAATCTCTTTTTGTTGATATATCAAAGGTCCTCCCTTCTGCGCTCTCAGAATCTCATCCCTTGTTGACCTTTTTACAAATTTAATATGAATCTCTCTGGGTACATTATTTATTCTGGCATATGCTGAATTGATTCTATAAATCAGGTCTATATCCCCCCAAATATGTTCTGTATTCTTTTTAGTATATTCTGCTAAAATCATGCTCATTAAATCTTTTAAATTCTCAGAGTCTGACTCTGGGACGTTTTGAAACCTTAAAAAAAAAGACATTTTTTCAAAATCGATTCTTGACATATGACCAGTAATATCTGTAATATCTTTCTGAAATTCCTTCATCTCTTCCCTCATCTCAACTGCCCCTCCCTCCAACCCATCAATTTTTGTTTATTTTCTGTTATATCTCTTTGTGCCTCCAGTAATTCCAATTTTGTGCTTATATTGTCTTTCCAGATCTCTCTTATTTCCTTCATTATGCTTTGAAGCATCTCCTCTATTGTTGGTGGAGTGTCCTCTCCTGATGTTTCTTTCTGGAGCATTGTAGAAATTTTTGCCTGCTGTAGGGATGGACTGGCCTTTGTAGAAGGTGGAGCAGAGAGTGATTTCCCCATCGGAGACTTTTTCGCTGCCATTGTTAAAGTTTTAAGTTCTTATGACAAAAGATGGCATCAAAGGGCAGACAGTCAGTGAAGTCCGAGAGAAGGAAAAGTCTATATCAAAGTTCAAAATTTTGTACTGTTTAAAATCCAGAGAAACAATTGTATTGACCACCATCTTTAAATCGCTCCATGGCTCGGGGCCTAGCTATATACGAGACCGCCTCCTGCCCCGTACATCCCTTCGTCCAGTCCGCTCCCACAGAGCGGGCCTACTCCGGGTGCCGTCGGCTGGGCAATGCCGGCTGGCGACACCCAGGGGAAGAGCCTTCTCTGTGGCGGGCCCGGCCCTCTGGAACGACCTACCCCCCGACCTTCGCACTACCTCGGACCTCCGCCTCTTCCGCCAACGTCTTAAGATGTACTTATTCCAACAAGCCGGCCTAGGATAGCCCCCCGCGTCTGACTTTTAAATATAAATTATAATTTGGTTACGGTTTTAATAATGGGTTTTAGCACGGCTGAATTAATTTAATATATTTTTAATTGATGTATATTGTATTTATGGTTTTATATAATGCCTGTGCGCCGCCCTGGGTCCTAACAAGGAGAAGGGCGGGGTATAAATTTAATAAAATAAAATAAAATAAAAAATAAAAATAAATAAATAAATAAAAAAGTATCATCCAATCCATCTAAAAAAAAAGTAAAAAGGCTCGCAATGGGAGAAATACCGAGAGCCGCTTGGGTGGCTTTGATCTTGTAAAGGTGAAGAAATGTTCTCAAGTCAAAGAATGTTTACTGCTGGGAACAAAGAAGCACCATTTTTCCGCCCCGTTAGCGGCAGTGAAGAATCAGCGAAAGTTTCATTTTAACTGTAGCGAGGCTTGGATACAAAGTTTCTTTAGCAACTCCATATATGGTAATACATTTCCCTTTCTTTATGTTAATTCGAATGTTTCACTTTCTCCTTCTCCCCGATCCCGGGGAGCATTTTAAAATGCCGCTTAATTCTGAGGGGGGGGGGGGTTCTGGCAACTCCCCCCTCTATTCTTCTTTTCAAAGAGTTGAGTGCATTAAAGTCAATAACTCACAGTCCGCGCAGCTGTCCAGAGTCTTGGTGCGGTCCTCCAACGTTTCAGTCTGTTCTCCAAACTTTCGTTGTTCCAGCACTCCTTCGGAGAGATGACTCTTTCCCCCGCATTCTGTCTTTCAGCTCCTGGAGCGAGATGGGCATGCCCCCCCCGACCGGCATCTGGGTGGGGGCCTCCCACAGCCACCTGTATGGTGGGGGCTCTCTACAGAAGCCCCCCTGCCCCGAAGGCGTTCACCAAAGGAACCAAGCGGCGGACATGTCAGAAAACACGTCCGTCTTGTCCGGAAGCTGGAAGCGATCTCTCCAAATCTTGTTGACTTGGTTTTTATGAAATACCAGTAATACATTAATAGTGGTGGATTATTTAAGGTTACCAGGCTGAAATATCCAGCAGCATTCTAGATAGCATTCAGGATACAGGTTTATCTGTGTCTTTGCTGGGTTATGTGGATTTTTATAGCAAAAAATCTGGTGGCCTTTGTGTATTATTACACAAAGAGTTCTAATTTTGCTTCTTGTTTCTCATGAAGGCTCAAATTTCTCTAATAAACTAAGATTAATACACTAACAAAATCTTATATTTAAAAGTATTATAGATTATTAAGAAAACATGTATTTAATATGATCTCCCACTTATATTTCAATATTATGCTTAGTTTAATTTGTTTATTCTCTCATATGAATGAGCTATACAGAGCAGTATGTTGTTATTTTACACTGTAGTTTAATTAGCCTGAATTCACAGCTTATTGTTATGAATGGTCATGACTGCTTAATGAAAAACCACACAAAGTACTAAATCAGTACCAGATATCAATGGAGAGATTACCCTAGTCATAAATTATACATGCATGCTAAAAATCATGTCTATTATTGAGCTGTCTCCAACCTGCCCTTTTAGAAAGTGTTTAGACAGCAGTTGCAGAAATCCTGAAGGATGCTAATTACCTGGAGGCATTTCAGTCAAATTTCAGGCTGGTATTTAGTACAGAAATGACATTAGACACGCATGGTGGTGATCTCAGGCTGGTAACCTCAGGATATTGGTGAAGTGTTCATCCTTTATTTTTCAGTAGTTTTTGATATAATCAATCATGGTGTGATTCATCTGGATTGGCTGTAGGGCTTGGGACTTGTGGTAACCATGTTATCATGATTATCCATTATCAGTGGTCAGTTCCAATGATTGCTGGCAAAGGAGAACAGGTTGCACTGGTTAACATTCTCTCCACTCCTATTTAACACTTATTGTATATTTTGGGGAGATATTAACTGGCAGCTAAGGTCCAGTATCACTAATACGCAGCAGATATCCAGTCATATATCTCAAGCTAGTAAAGTAAAAAAGTTAAAGAAAAAACAGGTGAGATTGCTAGTTATTGTTAGGACAAGAGAACACAGTTTGGCTTACAAAATATTCAAGGGAAATGCATTTGTTTTTCTTTGCAGGGAACCAATAGGAATAATAGTCCCATAAATATAGAGAAGTTTTTTTTTTCATACTTACAAAATTCTGTTATCGTAACCTTACAATAAGGTATTGCCAGTACTCGTGGCTTTGGTTTCTGGTCTGGACAATCTTGAAGGGATGACAACAATATTGTTTATCTTGACTAATATGTGACCTTTGGTCCTGATGTGGGCATGGACTAAACAACTCCAGTAGGGGTGGATGGGAAGAAAGGTTGAAGGGCTATAAACTTTGCCCAACAGTTTGTGAATCAATTATTTAGAATTTCCTTGCCACAGTTACTATGACCCACTATAGATAAATGGAAACAATCTTTTTGATACTATTAGTATGGGGATTTCATAAAAATTCCACAAATTTCCTAGTAAAATTGTTAATATGTTTATAATCAAGTCATAAGGTTACTCTATATCAGGGGTAGTCAACCTTTTTATACCTACTGCACACTTTTGTATCTCTGTTAGTATTAAAATTTTCTAACCGCCCACCGGTTCCACAGTAATGGTGATTTATAAAGTAGGGAAGTCAATTAAATTTAAAAAAAGGAAAGTGCTTCAGTATCGGACAAAACCCCTACTGCCCACCAGTGGCTGGGCAGTAGGGGTTTGACACGTGGCTTCTCAATTTTAGTCATTGCCTCAATATCTTACTAAAGTCAAGCAGAATTGGTGAAGAGAGAGCGAGCGATAGATAGACAGAAAGGCTTTATGTTATGCGTGCTATTGAATAAAATGTGAATGGTGTATAGCTTCAGGTTTTTTTTAAGAATTGGCTGGCAGGGATGTTGATGGTAGAATTACAAATATATAGCCCTGTAATATTCTATTATCCCATTGTATTAATGACAAATACAATTTTATAGTTCCCTCCGGATACTAGTGTAATTAATAGGCCCATTTAATTAGCTGCCTTGAAATGTTAAAGAGAAATCTGTTTAATTCTATGCTTGACAATTTGTACCTAATTTGACATTGCTCTCAAAATTCTGTCAGGCTTTTGTAGTTTCCAATCTTAAAGAAATAATTCATTTTAAAAATATAGTCTCCTAGCTAAATGTTGAGCTTCTTTACAAGACTAAAGAAAAAAATAAAGTAAAGAAAGTTATTTGACAGTGGAACCAATTTTCCAAAAAAAAGTGGTGGAATTTCTGGTTAGAGTTAAGAAGAGGCTAAACAACTCTCAAACTCAGAAATATTTAATATAAATTCCTGTACGGAATAGATGATTGTTCCTGATGGCTTCTGTGGCCTTCCAAATCCATGGAGTCTATGAAAAGTGGAGAACAACAATCTCATTAATCTACAAAGCAAGAGATGATGATGATGATGATGATGAAGAACAGAAGAATATATATGTGTGTGTATATATATTGCATGTATAGTATGTGAATGATTAATTGACTGATTATGTATCAAGTCATTTTCGACTTTAGTAACCCAATTGATAGAGTCTATCCATGACAAGCTGTCCCTAATTTGGTGTTTAGAAGTCCTTTCAGGTCTTTCAACATTGTACCCATTGCCATTATAACTGAATCCATCCACCTTGCTGTTGGTCATCTTCTTATCTTTCCTACTATCTTCTCCCGCATAAGAGCTTTTTCTAATGTATGCATGTACATATATATCCACATCAGGGGTGGGTTTCTGCAGGTTCGCACCTACTCGCGAGAACCGGATGGTGAAATTTAGAGAACCGGTGAGAGGGGGTTCCACCGGCGTACCTGGAAGTAAATCTGGCCCGCCGCTGCCAGTGACCCAACGGGAAGGAAAGGGAGGAAAAAAGGAAGGAAGAAAGGAAAGAAAGAAAGAAAGAAAGAAAGGAAGGAAGAAAGAATGAATTTATCATCACAATTGAGTCCAAAATTTTGGTTGCTAAGCAAGAGCGTTGTTAAATGAGTTTCACCACATTTTAAAAGGTGGCCACTCCCACCCTGTCACATGACTGCCAAGCCACGCCCACAAAATAGGCCACACCTACAGAGTAGGTTCTAAAAAATTTGAAACCCACCCCTGATCCACATACATACAATGCTGGATGTTGAAATAAATATTATCTTACCGGTATTATTGAATTACAATTTCCAGGTCTTCCATATTATTATAGACAATATTGTCATGCTGTTGGAAACCTGGATCACTAGTATTGCAAATATATTATTAGTAGCTTTTTGTTTACACAATGTTTTCCACATGAGAAATAAAAAAAGTATAATCCATATGTGATAGCATTAATTTTGTACACACAAATAAAAGCCACGGTGGCACAGTGGTTAGAATGCAGCACTGCAGACTATTTCTGTACACTGCCAGCTGACTGCAATTTAGCAGTTTGGATCTCACAAGGCTCAATGTTAACTCAGCCTTCCATCCTTCTGAGGTCGGTAACATGAGGAGTCAGATTGCTGACTTGGTATGCTGACTTGGTAAAGTGTTGTAAAGCACTGTGAAGCAGTATACAAGTCTAAGTGCTATTGCTATCGCTGATATATAATCCTTTTTAATCTTTAAAGATTTAAAAATTAGGGTGCTCTCTAAAGCCTGCAAATACAAAATAAATAAGGAATGAGAGGAAACCTTAATCAAAACTGTTAAATAAACTTTAAAGTGAAGGAAAATGGGATAAAACAGACTTTGGGAAAGGTAGCATCAGTTTCCACTCTAAATCAAATACTAAAGCCCAAATGGACAGCCTTTTTCAGATGCAGTTTTCAGATCATTAAGCACAGGGTGTGTTTTGAAGAAAGATACCTAACTTACTGAGGCCAAAGGAGTGGGGAGAATTTTCACCACCAACAACGTCTTACCTGACATGAATTTTATTAGCACTGCTATTTAACATTTATTAAGAGTACAAACATCCCATTGCTTGTTGGTCTACCAACATAAAAAAGCAATTGCCCCAGCTGTAATATGATCCCAAATGAACAAGTCAAGACTCAGTCATGCTGCTGCATTTTGAATAAGGGAAAAGCTCTGGAGAAGTCAAAGTGTAATGTAATTTGAAAACAAATTTCAAGATTAGGTTGTAAAGTTTTACTGTGACAAAGCTAAATATAAAAAGATTTATATAATATGAGCATATTGACTTCAAAGTTGATTTATCATCAGGGTTCGGGATAACCATTATACTACGGTAAATATTCTGCAGGATAGACTCATAATTAGCTGAGACTCTGGACGCAATTTAATGATTAGGGAGTATCTTTCTGTATCAAATATTGCCTGTTCTCTATTACCAGAACAGAATAGTCTTTTGAGGAATTGTTTCCTTTGCAGAAGAGGTCACTCGCATCTATAGCTTAATCTACTATATGACAGATAGCACAAACAATGGAAAGGTGGACACACAAAGATCGTGTGTATCCAAGGACACACACACACACACACACACACACACACACAGAGGTCGTGGCATTGTCTGTATTTTTTAAAAGTCCAGTATTATTTAGAATGTCTAAAAGTTCAAAGTCATATGAAAATAGCCTGAAATTAACTTTCAGGCATATGAGATATTTTAGAACATTTGGCACATTTAGAATTTTAAATGTGGGTCCAATATTGTGACTGTTAGGCCATCATAAATATTTGTTATGGTAGTCACAGTTACTTGAAAAACAATCACTTCCCAGAAAGCCCTTCTCCCTTATTTCCTACCTCCAGGAAGGCAGACATATTTCCAAACAAAACACTTGGTTGCAATCACATATTGGGTTTGTTTTCTAAGAAAGATTGTGTAGCCTATTTGGAGTAAGTGGTATTAGGGGGGAAAATGAGAGGCAGCATATACCCCTAGTGCAAAGACCATAGAATGTCTATCTACCCTCTGCAGAAATTACTCTCCATGTGTTCCAGGAATGTCAGGTGTGTCATAGGGCAAAGGAAGAGCAGGTGAATGTTTAATCCTGAATGACGTTGTACTTTACCTTTTGGAACATATGCAATTTGGGAATCTTCTTGAATTTTTCAACTCATGGAACAGCTAGCAGCTATGGCAAAAAGGCCTTTGCACAAATTCTTCTAGTGAACCAACTATATATATTCTTGGTTTGGAAGGTCAAGAGAAAGTCATTCATTCTTCATTTGAAAGTATGAGATTATTGCAATGGCCTTCAAAAATCATTCAGAAGTTGCAGCTTGTTCAAAATGCAATGGCATGGACAATAACGGACATGCCAAAGTATGCTCATATAACATCTGTACTTGTTACCCCTTAGGTTTTTTGGGTGCCATTCAAGTTACTTATTATCATATAAAATTCCTTTCATGGTACATTGATGAGTTATCTGAGGGACTGTCTATCTTCCATCATTTCTTCCCATCTTACATACATGGCACAATCAGCATGTTTCAAGTCCCATCAATTAAGCAGTTACTTGATGAGAGCCAGGAAACCAGTCTTCTCTGTTGTAATGACTCCCTCTGGAACAACATTCCACCAAATATTTAGACCCTCAGAGATTCTCCCTGCCCTGACATTGTTTAACTGAGCCCTTAAAACCATGGTCTAACATGTGAGTGGGACCTTTGTGTGATAAATGGTTTGTCAGAGTCTGTGTTTTATAATTTTTTCTCAAAGTACTAAAAAAAATGGGTCTGAAAATTTCATTCTAAGCTATTCCATTGTTTTTACAATGGACATGGCAGAAAGAACAAATATGCCCCCCCAAAAAGTGGGAAAATGTTAATTCCAGCATACCAAAATCCATTTTACTTATTTTTTTCATCAGTTTCATAGTTCTTCAAGTCCTGCAATGCATTTCTTCATTGTCTTATTAGGAAAAGTACATACAAAAATGCATAGTCATGAAAATAACTTAAAATATGCATTGTACTAGGGAGAAAATGCTTGTAAAAATGCAAAAAGTGAAGACAATTACGGAAATATGTATTTTTATATTAGGTGAAATATGTTTAAAAAGGTGGTTTATATTGAAACAATGTTCAAATTAAAATCAGGAAGATATATGCCTCATAGTTTTTAATTATTTACTTTTAAAAAAATTGGGAAGTTTTCCCTAACAAAATTATTTTTTTTAAAAACAATCAAAGCAAGTATGTATATACACAAAGTATTATTGTCAATAACAATAACAACATTGTATTAAGATCCAAAAATGATTGAAGTCAAAATAGCTGAAATGATTCTGAATGCCTTTCAGGCACATCTGAATCAAATAAGGTAATTATTCTTTAAAATGCTTACACAAAGTCTGATTTGCATGCTGGTAATTGCTCTGCCTTGTGGCATCTAGCAATTGACACAGCAATGATTTTAATTATTGTAATTTCATCAGTATAAATACTTCAAAGTTATGCAAATAGTCCTTCATAATTCACACAGACAGTTTGCAGTATTTGATTTACTAGTCTTGTAAGTCTCTTTGTCTATCCAGTTTACTCTCAGATGTGACTGTGCATTGCAATTGAAGCCTCTCACTCACATCAAAGTCTCCAAATCAGAACAAGATGAGCTAATTTTACAAAGACTGACAGTTCAAACATTAACTTGCAAACACAATTATAAAATGAAATATATTAAAAAAGACTTCAGTCTGATATTATCTGACACTGATACCTGCAGCTAATCATGTCTAATTCTTCTGTGACACTGGCAAGTAATAATAATTCTTAGGCATTTGACTGTTTCATCACAAGTCCAATATTTTACTCACTAAACATATCAATCTATACAATATATTGCTATATTTTTTGCGAATAATAAATAAAACCATGTTTATATTTCTTCAGTTAATATTTATGCATAGCAATCAATTAGGTTTTAAATCAGTGTTTGAAATCTCTATTTGATCCATCAATCTTACGTTCTGTACAATGGACTCAAAAGTCTTGGTTTAGCAAAATCAGGGACTTCCTACACTTCATGGCAGATAGTAATTGAAACTGAATCCTGTTAATTGTAAGGTGCTATATGAGTAGATGGCTCATCAAACCATGGTCTAGACAAAACTAAATTCCTTTTCAGAAGAGTTTAACAATTTCTGGATGTTTCTATGACCTATAAGATCCTGGGGGCTGACATTACTCTGTGAGAATTTGAGAATTATTAGTCTCAAGTTACATTTCCTAGCTGTTGCACTTCCTTGACTGAATATTGCTGGCTATAATTGCCTATTCTGGACCAGTCATTCTAATATAGGGATGGAGAGGAAGCGGTTGATATGAATAATGAACTTTAGAGAGGCAAAATTCCTTCACCCAATTCCAACCACTGTACATTTTTTCTACAAAAGGCATCCCTCAATATTTAGTAATGGGGATAAAAAATATTTAGTCATGATCCTCAGGATCAAAATCCCAAACTTGTTATCTTTAATTAGCAACATGCTCCATTTCTACATTATACTCTGAGAAAAGTGATCCAGAATGCTTCTTCTTATAGGGAGCACAGACAGGCAGAGAATCATGTATAAATACCCCTTTCATTATCTCTTTTCAGAAAGGAGCAATATTGATGTTGGAAGGAATGAAGCTGTAGTTTCTTTCTTAATGAAGTGAACCTTAAAGGAGACTGGATAGGCAGCAATACTTTCAAGCTATATACCGAGGGCTTAGAATTATTGTGAGCACAACAAATATCTTTTTAATTCAGATAAGAAATAGTCATATATTTATTTTCCCAACAAAGTCAGTGAGCTATAAAAATTCCCCGTTTTTGCTGGATTATGCGCCTTTTTGCAGAAAATAATTCAAAGTCATAATTTTACTATCCTTTCCAAGTACTACCAATGTAAACTACTACTGAATCTTTGCACACTGACCACAAATCTAATGATCCACAATTGAGTTATTGTCCTTAAAAAAAGATTATCTTGGTTTTAGGCCAAAAAGTTAACTGTGTGCAGAAAAATTGAGAACAAACAGAAGATACACAGCTCACTTTAAAAATTAGCATGCACTCTAATTTGATACTTTGTTTTCCTCTCAGTTACTACTATTGAGCAAGGTACCACATATACTGTACATGTGTATATATATATATATTTGCCTAAATGTAGAACCTTACTTTTTTACCATTGAATTTCATTTTGTTAGATAGCGCCCAATGTTTAGGTCTATCAAGATCCTTCTGTATCTTAAGCATATCTTGTGGAGTGTTGGCTATTCCTGCCAGATTGGTGGCATCTGCAAATTTAAATATTGAGTGACTGTAAATTATTTGGACTGTATAAATCTTCCAAATGGTTCACAAGTGGGAACACATATGAAATATCTCTTTGAATAATTAAAACAGCCATCTCTTTTTCCAAGTTTTGTGATCATTTCATAGCTCATTTAACATCTGAACAGGTGTGCTAGGTTCATAATTCCATATACTGAAAAATATTTTTTAAAAGATTGGTAGTCTTCTAAAATACGCTTATAATTGGCCCATTCCATATATGTTCTTTATAGATAGGTTATGCAAATAATTTCAATGTTCTTTAGATTTTTGTCTATGAAGGACAAAGAATGTTCACAAAACCTAAGCATTAATTTTTGTACAAGCAAAGATTCAATAAGGATGAGGAGGCCATTGTGGTTGAAGAGACAGGTTTAAAAAGCTTATCTATGAATCAGCACTTAGACTTATATACCGCTTCATAGTGCTTTTACTGCCCTCTCTAAGCAGTTTACAGAGTCAACATATTGCCCCCAACAGTCTGCGTCCTCATTTTACCCACCTCAGAAGGATGGAAGGTTTAGTCAACGTTGAGTCTGTGAGATTTGAACTGTCAAACTGCAGTACTGCACTCAAACCATTATGCGACCTCGACTCTTAATAAAATATTTTGCAAAATGAAACCATTCACCACCCCAGCTTCATTTCTATATAAGCTGTTTATATTTTAAAATCCAGCATCTTATTCATATCAGAAAAAAAATAATGAATTTTGTTCCTCCTCGAATAACATTCACAATATTCTTTTATCACATTTAGTCTTGCTTTCTAAATTTCACCTCAATCAGGTTGTATATTTGGTAGCCAGGCAGCATTGCCCTACTGATAGGCTTCTGATACCCATAACAACTGCCATAATTTCCAGTGTGATAGCAGAATGAAAATGCCGCATGATGCATCACGTTCTCCATTCTTCCACAGTATCAAGTTTAATGCTAGAATTGTGAAAGCTTCTTCACTCTTCTATACACACTCTCATTCTTTGGTAAAGTTCTTTTAAAGTGTAGACAATAGGAGATGTTAAGTGCACCAATGCAAATGCCAAGACATGCAGAAGAACATGAACAGTTAAGGAAGAAGACTGAAAAGTTAGAATATCAGAATCCTTTGGCATTGTGTATAATAGGGGATTTGAGGAAAACTTATTTGAATCTCACATACCAGCCTCATTACTCAAATAATTTTAAGCCTAGGATTGACCACTGGTGTTTCTGTGGAGCTCTTGTTCTAACAGAGGTTTTCATCACTCAGACATTACTAGTTTTAGGAATAAGGTATCAAGGGACATGGTAGCTCAGTGGCTAAGATGCTGAGCTTGTTCATCAGAAAGATTGGCAGTTTGGCAGTTCAAATCCCTAGTGCTGTGTAATGGAGTGAGCTCCTGTTACTTGTCCCAGCTTCTGCCAACCCAGCAGTTTGAAAGCATGTAAAAATTCAAGTAGGAAAATAGGAAACACATTTGGTTGGAAGGTAACATCATTCTGTACATCTTCGGTGTTTAGTCATGTTGGTCACATGACCATGACCTTTGGACGGCACTGGCTCTTCAGCTTTAAAATGGAGATGAGCACCTCCTAGAGTTGGGAATGACTAGCACATATGTGCGAGGGGAACCTTTACCTTATCAAGAGAAAAATCAAGATTTTGGTAGCAGATGAGCAAGCAGGAAAGAGTTGTATAGGCTACAGATGACCAATAAGCAGACCAAAAGAAGCAGTGAACGTAATGATATGATGGCAAACAAATCCTATATTCATAAATAAAAGCACACTGCTTCTAAATCTAATAATCCTATATCTTTTTTTTTTAATTAAACTCAAAAGGAAACAATGTTGAGCTACTCCATGTGGGGCACTAATCCTCTAGGCCAGGGGTCTCCAACCTTTGCAACTTTAAGTCTGAAGGACTTCAGCTCCCAGAGTTCTCCAGCCAGCAAAGCTGGCTGGAGAACTCTGGGAGCTGAAGTCCTTCAGACTTAAAGTTGCAAAGGTTGGAGACCCCTGCTCTAGGCCCTCATCATGTTTTAATCTAGACCATCAATCTATATCTGTAATTTTCATTGCCAAATATGTCATGAAGATGAAAATCCAGGTTTGATGAGAGACTCGTGGCTGATAGCCAATTATTTTCTGGGAAAAACTTCTCATTTGCAATGGCACAAGACAAAGTGATAAAACTTGGCTCTTTTCAAGCTGGAAACAGCTATAGCAATTATGTATGGCTGGCGTAAGAAGTGAAAATTTCATTTCTTTATTTGTTTTGTTACAAACATATAGAAGTTCTACATTTCTTCCTATACAGCGTGCAAAGAACTTTGCAATTAAAATAAAAAAGAAATACAGTGAAGGTAGAAAGCCCAACTGAAATTCACCCAGTTTTACTGCAGTTCCCTATTAGCCTTTATGCAATATGTAGCCATCAAGTGCCCATTTGGGCTGCTGAGCAAAGCTAAAAAGGGGTGTGCGGCAGAATTCAGAGTGTTATCATTATAGTGTATGTGCATTTCATGTCACAAACATATAAAACATTTAATATCTACTATTAAATATGTAGCACCATTTCCTGCTAAAGAAAGAACAAAGGTTTGGCTGAGCCTTAAAAAGGTTTTAAATAATGCTGTTAAAGAAATATCCCAACCTTATTAAAAAAAAATCTGTCTCAAAGCAGTTTTCTTTCAAAGCGTTCCCTTTGTCATAGATATGGGCACATGATTCAATCAGAAAATGCATGCTTTTTCTGGGAGGACTAAAATATATATATTTAGCTATAAAAAAGGTCATTTATCTGCAGAAATTAAGTCATAAGGAATCAGAGAACAAGTAATAAACAAGCTTATTTTAAAAAGCAGTGCTATAAATTAAAGTGTGTTTTATAAGCATGGTCATGTATAAATTCATTTTTGAAAAACCATTCCAATCTTTTTGCCAATCACCTTTGATTTTTATACAGTATTCTACTTTCATGCCACACCACTCTGATTTCTTTTTAAAAAAATAGCTATTTATGTGGCTACTTTCTATTTCCCATTAATCAAAACCTAAAACTAATTCCAAGCCGATATATTCGTCACTGTGTGTGCTTCAAAATAATAATAATAAATCATTCATTCACAACAGAATATTAGAGAAATTAATATGACTCCTGGAAAGTAAGCATGACAATTATCTGTCTCATGATGAAGATAATGATGCATTATAATCATGATTCTTTACATCAATTAATGGGAAAATCTGATGGACAAGAAAGAATAAGGATTAGCAGCTTGCTATGTAGAATCATCTTCTTTCTGATGTGACCCAGAAGTTTAAATTAAAATTACCACCAGACCTCTGTGGTATTAGACAGGCTGAGAAGCCTCTAATGTGGAATGCAGGGAGACTAAAAATCACAATAAATATGAATGAAGTTGCAATTAGGTGGAGATAAATAAAATACAATGGATGCTTACACTGATATTACTCTCTACTTACACTGATATATCTCTATCTCTGTTGATACCCCATTATCTATACAGTGGTACCTCGGTTCACGAACTTAATTCGTGAAATGACTCTGGTCGCGAACCGAATTGGTCGTG
Source organism: Rhabdophis nuchalis (assembly GCA_039707465.1). Taxonomy (NCBI): domain Eukaryota; kingdom Metazoa; phylum Chordata; class Lepidosauria; order Squamata; family Natricidae; genus Rhabdophis; species Rhabdophis nuchalis. Next base: position 187,457,557 of record CM077645.1, on the reverse strand, counting down.
AACCGAGGCACAATTTCCCATAGGGTTTAATGTAAATCCGGTTAATCCGTTCTGACCTTGTTTTTTGGTCGTAATTCTTGAACTGACTCTGTTCGCGACCCGAATTGGTCGTGAACAGAGGCACAGTTTCCCATAGGGTTTAATGTAAATCCAATTAATCCGTTCTGATCTTTCTTTTGGTTTTAATTCTTGAACTGACTGGTCGCGAACCAAATTGGTTGTGAACCGAGGCGGAGTTCGTGAACAGAAGCGGAGTTCATGAACCAGACCATATTTTTATGAACTTTTCTGTTCGTGAACCGAGATGGAGTTCGTGAACAGAAGCGGAGTTCGTGAACCAGACCATATTTTTATGAACTTTTCCGTTCGTGAACCGAAACGGAGTTCGTGAACCGGAGCACATTTTGAGGAACTTTTCTGTTCGTAAACCGAATTGGTCGTGAACAGAGGCGTTCGTGAACCGAGGTACCACTGTATTATCATAAAGATCTATCTCTATCTCTATCTCTATCTCTATCTCTATCTCTATCTCTATCTCTATCTCTATCTCTATCTCTATCTCTATCTCTATCTCTATCTCTATCTATCTATCTATCTATCTATCTATCTATCTATCTATCTATCTATCTATCTATCTATCTATCTATCTATCCACAATATTACCGGCACAAAAGCATTGTATCAAATACAAAATAATTATTTTAAGGTAAGATTTTGTTGTTTCAAATACTTTTGAATTGAGTCCATTTGTATATCCTTCAAATGTTACAGTGAGGTTTAAATATTGAATACTGTCTGCAACATCAAATTAGTCCTGCATGTAAAGGTATAGATATATCTCAAATATTAAATTTATCTCTGAATGTAGTTGGTTATCACTGCCATTTGACCTGAAGTGCATCAATACAATCTTTTTTTTTCCTTTTTTGATTTTGGAAATAGGACCGGGAGTGGGAGGCTGGAAATGCCATTTGGATATAAAGTTTATTCTTACTAAACTTTCCTCAATAGCAATTTTAATTAATCCCCCCATTAAAATATCAAGTTTTTTTACTGAGAATGCAGTGTGCATTATGAGCTCATTAACAGTGTTTACAAATATTCATTTTGCCTGATATTTCAGGCAAAGTATGACTCTCTAGTCCTTCTCTGATCTTCCAGCAATACCGTTTAGTGAGAACAAAGTGTTCTTATTCTACTTCATAAATTAATAAAGCATTTCATTTTTTTTAAAAGAATCAGGCAAACAAGCATCTTCAAGTATAGTAGACAATATATGAAGCACAGTAGTCAAAAAGCTTGTTCGTTCTTAGAGTTATTAGTATTAGAATGTTGCCTTGTGAAAAATGGGTATATATATTCCAAAAGTATGCCAAGAATGTGTGAAAAGTTTTGTACTAACCAAACTGATATAAATCCAAGACAAGATATTGGAAAATTGGCAAAGATTATGGCACGCAGTAACTGAAAGATCTGAATCACACCATTAGGAATTTTTGACACTTCTGCACTATGTTCATAAATAATTCAGAATTATTGGCAACTGCTCATAAGAATCACAGAATTCAAAAAAGCTTCTAAAACTACAGTATGTTCTTCAACCCCATGCCATTGTAGACAAGGGATGCTATACAAGCCCTAAGAGATGGTCTTCATCTTAAATATCTCTAATGAAAAACAGACCTCCAAATTCTGAAGTATCCCGGTCCAGGATCAGCTTGAGCCATAAATATGTTCTTTGTCATTTAGTCTCTACCACTTTTTTTTTCAATTTGAGTCCACTGGTTAAGACTATTGGAACAACAATCAATTAATTTGTTCCATTTCATATATCATCTCTGTTTCACAATTTCAGAACAATGATTACACGGCTTCATTATTTCTGCCCCATACTGAACTCCATCAATCTATTGTTAAATACTACTGAATTTTGGCATGTTGGAATTAGCAGTATCTAAGACCCAGATTTTATGGAATTTTATATAACAACTTTACAGACAAATGTGAAAACATTCATACATTTGGTCTATATTTTAAACCAATGGCAGTATACCCAATAGGAATAAGTCTTATTTCCTTGCTGATGCTTTTGTTCATATCTGAATGGATTTTGATGGACAATCTGATCCCAGCTAAAATCTGAAGGGCATAACATTGTGAAAGCTGATGAAGTAATACGTCTTGTGTATCAGAGTCAAACTTAACTACAAGTCTTCCTCTACTATCACTAACCCCTTCAGTCCTTTTTTTAATATCATAAAAGGTAGGAAAAGGCTCTGCAGCCCCCTTCCCTTCAGTCTGGGAAGAGAGGAGGCTTTGAACAAACTCCCCCTCTATTATATACCTTAGCTGCCTGACAGCCAAGTTACTGGAAATGACAATTGTTGGATTTCAATAGTAACAGGCTACCACATTGATAATACCAGCTTTTCAGCTTTTACTAGAGAACTTTAACCTTACATTTCAGTTTTAACTCTAAAAGGTAAGCTTTTCTTCTTCTCATGGTATAATAACAAGAGTTAGCAGTGACTCTTGGGAACGATACTACAACTCTAGTCCTAGAGAACAACAATGTCAAGTCCCACTAGAGACTGTGGAACTAGGCAAAGGCAAGACAATATGTCCCATATGGGGTTATCAGGCCCCAAAGCAAGCTGGTTTTGTTGGGTTTTTTTCTTTTTTCTTTTTCTTCTTTGAGCTTTAGCCTTTGAACAGAAAGCTTTCCAAACCCAGGCTCCAGGCAGTATTTGTGAGCCTTGTGGTAGTGATAAGAACTCAAAGCAAGAGGTAGGGGGATAAAAATAACCGCAATGTTCTGATGTTTCACAAAACAAATGGAGAATTTATTCGGAGACCAAGGAAGGATTGTAAACTAGTTGTTCCATAATTCTATAGATCATGGAAAATTACCTGCTGGTACATTTGATGCAAGTTAGCTCCTCAGGAAAAAAAAAGTAAAATAAAAAGAGAAATTGTTTTAAGTTTTCTTTTGAATGTTTTAAAAAGGTTTGCCACAAGAGATGTGTGGGTGGGTGGTGTCTAAACAGTGAAATCAATCCCCATTAGCATCAATTGATAAGACATTTTTATTGTTGCTGCTCTTAACAGGGCAATCCTTTGTATGAAATCAAGCTTTAAGAGTATTATTTTCCTCACACTTTTCCCAGGATGCAGGGCAATTTGCTGAATATTCCAAAAACACTATGCCAGTGTTTAAAAGCTTACAATCTAACTGATGTCTCACATGATTCTCCTTTTCACCCCAGCCCACCATTAAGGGATAGAACAAATTGTATTTTTTACAGTAAAGGTGGCCTCCCCCCCCCCCCTCCCATTCAGTGCATGGACATCAATGTCTTATTACAATGCTGACATGAGTGCATTGAGCAACTGCTTCACTTATCTGATTTTAGGTGGATATGAAGAAACAACCAAATGATTAGTGCTTGTGTTCATTATCATTGCATTTTGAGTAACGAGTATTGCAGAGGGATAGGGAGAAGGGGAGAGAGAGGGAGGGAGAGGGGGGAGAGCGAGAGAGAGCGAGAGAGCACATTGGTCCTTTAGTTTAAGCATCACAATATATGGCCTGAGTATTAGGCCCAAGAGCAGCAGCCGGTCACTCAACAGAAACAAGGCCTTTATTTCCTATGACCATCTTTTAATACCTGGGTCTGACTTTTCTAAATTACCCTGTCCTTCTGTCTTTCCAGACAGCATTAAATAGGGCGATACCATCTTTTTTCAGGCTGATGGCTGCATTTGGCGTATACAAATCACGTTTATTTTTATTTGATTTCAGTTTCATTTAAAAATAATTAATTCAACAGAAGAAGTGTGATTATGTTTCCTGTACAATTTAATAATTTATTCATGTTACATTGCAATGATAAATCAATAGCAATTTTGGGAAAAGCTCTGGGAGTCACATCCAAGGCTTTCAGGAACTATATCGCAGGGCTTTATTTTTGCTCTAGAAGAAAGTCTGGGTATAAAATATTTTAATTTTTTTTTTAAGGGATAATGTATTAATAAATAAATATTTTCCCTATCACCCTATTAGCTGGAAAGAAAACAGGCTCCCATGCATTGGATGAAGTGGAGGTACAAATCTAATGAGAATAATAGTTGATTATATTTCTGCCATTGTTAGAAGCACATAATACTTGAAGTGAACATTACATTACATAGGCTATTTTCTTGCAGTAATAAAAGGGAGGGGGGAACGAGGGAGGAAAAACAACTCTTGTTTTTAATGCATGCTCGGTTCCTTCCATTTTAATCTTGCATGTGGGCAGTGGGGATTAAAACATATACATATTCCTTAACGTGTGCTTTCACTCAGAACATAATAAGACAATAAATAAGGAGTAGGCAGAAATAGCACCTTTCAAGGCATTTGAAAACCTTTCAGAGAGTAATTGGACAGGAAGGTCCGGGCAACTGGAAAATATGTGATCTCGTTCCTGACTAAAGACATGAATGTCCATATAGCCCATCTGCCAAGGTTATAAACAAAAGGCATCTGCTTTCTTAGCTCACAAGCAGTTGTGGTGGTATGTGCTTTTGCTCTCTTTATCCTTCACTAAACATGCTCTCTTAATGCACTCTTTCAGTCCCCAAGAAATTGTTCCCTTGAAAGCTGTCATTCCTTTTCTTCGGCTCCCTCAAACAAAACAAAGAACCAGTCCGACTTTCTGCTATTCAGGGGTCACTGGAGATCAATTCTAACAACTCTCATTAAGTGCAGATTAGGTGGCATTGTCTCTCTAAAATTAGCAAACCTAGGGTGAAGAATGAGTAAAGTCAATTTCTGATTTAAATTACAATAAGGAAATCACCTCAGGAAGCTAGTTAATTCACTAGGAACTGCTGAAATATTATTTTTTGTTTTGCTTTGTTTTATTGGAATCAGTGGCATAGTTTCCCTTAATGTAGATAAAAACACATTTGTCATTTCTCCCTTTCTCTCAACAAACGATGATTCTACATATTTGTGACCTTTTTTTACAGTTTATAGTACAAAGGTAACTAAATTGCAATTGTATTATAAATAGGCTCTTAAAAAATAAAAAAATAAAGTAAGCATGAATTGCAGCTGAACGTATCCATCACAGTGTTACAGAGGTGGCACACAGCCCTACACTTCTCCTCATTAAGATGCATATTTGAGAAACTTTCAGCCTCTAAAGAGTTTTCGGTCTTTAATAAAAGTAATCCAGCAAGTCAGTTTGGCAATTTCTGCAAATTTAGCTATCTTGACAATCTGTTCTTCCATTATTGGTGCTTCAGAAGTCTTCCACCTTAGTCCTTTGTCCTGGCTGCTGTGATCATATATAAAGCCTATCATCCACGTGCCTTTTCTCATTGGGTGTCCATACAGCCTAGTAAGAAAACTGAATGTTAATTTTCAAAACTCTTTGCATCATGATAGGTATTTGCATCCAGTACGCCTGTTATAGGCTTTTTGTTGAAAATGGAAAAAAATGAAATGATGATTTTTGCATTTGCTAATTGTTTGTTTATGGGAATAAGGGATTTATGATATACAGTATGTGAAGACTGAGATAGTAATTGCTTTGCCTGTAACTACTGCAAAGGTGATTGGAAGTCACTTATTGAGTAGTCTTCATTTTTTTTGCTTTTTTATTATTCTTCACTTTTGCTCTTTTATAATCTTGTTCTGTTTCTTCTTTGTTGCTTTAGTTTTCTAAAAATCTTTGTTATGCCTTCTTTTAATAAAAATAATAAAAAAGAAAATAATTAAGATTAAAATCTTAATCCAGGGACAAACAAAAAATATGGAAGTGGATTTGGATAATAGCTCTTTTCTTCAATGAGCACTGTGAATTTGAGCATTCCTAACATATTACATATTGTCCAATGAATTTTGATTGCTCTTTCCCACAAATATCCCTATGTTTTTTAGTCATGGTCAATTCTTCACCAATTCATTTGTGGGTTCTCCAAATGTGTGTGCATTCAGACAACATAATCTCTTATTGATAAGTAAACCATAAATATGTGAGACAATTCACTGTTGATACTTGTCGCATATCAAACCTGCTTGCATACATGATAACCAGTTTTTAATATATGAAGACATAAAAACATGCATTGATAAAGATTTTTCACAAATGAATCTGTATCAATAGGTTTTCCAAGCATATCATAACTATATTCATACAACACACTTGTCATATAATTTAGGGAACTTGTGCGTTCCCTTCTTCACTTTTATCTTCTAATACGGCAACAAAGAGATGAAAAATATTTATTCTCATTTTTAGCACTGCTGTCTTCTGATGACCAAATCTGGTCAAACCGTAATTATTATTAACTGTAGCTTATTGAACCAAGTCAGACTGGAATCATGGCCAACATCTTAACTTTAGTATGCCACAGTTAATGCTAATCAGAATTTATGATTTATACATAAAGGGATAAGATAAAAACATAAATGAATTGTCAGTCTGCTCAATTAGCAGTATTGAATTAGTATTCTATTAGATATACCAGATCTCGAATGTAGAAATCCAAGTAATCACTAGGTGGCAGAAAAAATGAACATTTTCTAAATCTCTTTGAAGTCTTCTAGCAGTATCTGAGTTTTTACAGCCCAGATTTCAGAGCCAATCCCCAATGACTATGATAGAAGAACAGAAGGAAAGGGAATTATTATAGAAGTTTTCCACTCATGCATGTATTCTTCAATTATGCATTCCATTAGGTGCAAATCAAGTCTGTGTATGCACAAGGAGTAGATTTATTGACTGCATGCAAATATCTCCTTTCTTCATTTGCTTGACTGAATTTGCCCTTCTTTTATGAGTCTTAATGTTTTTGAGACTTAAACATTAAAATTGTACCTCATATTTCCTTAATCAAAAATGATCTGGTCTTATTGATGGATTAAGACAATAAGAAAATAAGAGGGGAAAATTTTCTGCTACTTACACTGTTTTCCTTTCCCAAGCAGATTAAAGAATGCAGGATCTCTTCATCATCATCCTGTACAAGTGTTGCAAGAGGAGAATACTTATTTTTAAAAGGGCATTTTGAGGGTTCAGAGTGCAGAGATGTAAGCATAGATATATTTTATTAAAGCTCTCTTGGCTGCCAAGTGCTCTCAGGAGCAGCCAATAATTTGCCACATGAAAGTGAGTGGGACCAAGGAAAGCATGGAGGCACTCAGAGACCTATGTTCTTACTGGCTCCTGTAACCCTGGGTTACCCATCCTCTATATCAAGGAGATCTATATCTCAACCTTAAACAATGGCAGTACTCTCTATATTATTCACCAAATTGTCTAGGGAAGAAAAGTAGCAGAATAATAGCAACAGTCATAATTGCAGAGAATAAAATAAATGTTATCTATGTAGATAATTTTAGTAGAACCTCATATAAACAGTCAGTTGATGAAAATGTCAGGAAAGACTTTGACAAAGCAGCTATGTTGTACTCGGAGTAGTGTAATTGTATCTATATTGAGTAATCAAGCCGGCCTAGCATAGCCCCCCGTTTCTGACTTTTATTTTGATAAATTTTAATTCATAAGGTTTTATAAGGGTTTTTAGCATGGGATATAATTTAATTAGTTTTTAATAATGTATTTTTGTATTTTTTGTATGGTTTTTAAGACTGCCTGTGTGCCTCCCCTTGCCAGGAGAAGGGTGGGGTATAAATTTGAAAATAAATAAATAAATAAATAAACCAGTGTATAAACTTCAATATCTGCATAATTATTACTGCAACTGGAGTTAAACAAGTGAACTTCTATAGCTGTTTGTTAATGTCCTAAGAGAATCAGGTTGCTTCAAACAGGAATTTAAGATGTAAAAAAAGTGATGCTGAAACACTACTAGTCCATCCTCTGATTCCATTGTGTCTCATCTAATGCCTGGGGAAAGTCACAAACAGGACATTGGCAAATTAACACCCACCTATTCACATTTGTTAACAGCTCCTTGTGATATAGCAAGGAGTCCTGAGTTACTGGAAGTATATTTAGCCATTGTAGAGGTAGTAATAGGTATGACTGTTTCTAAAGTTAGACAAATTGGCATATATCAATAATGTTATGTAAAAATATTATAATTTAATTTTGTGGTAAGTGAAGAATTACTTTCATTTGTCCAAAACATCTACCATTCATCTATATGGTATGATAACAGATACTGTATCCTTAGATACTGAAAGCACTAGAGATGCTAGGATTACAGTTACCAATACATGCTACAGATCACTAGGATCTATTATTAATATTCTGCAGATATTAGAGATGTTTTATGCTTTTTTTGGGTGTAACACGGTGATGGCAAACCTGTGCACACATGTCACAGGTGATACAGATGTCATTGTTGATGACACACTAGAACTGCAGACCCTCTTGAAGCAGAGAGAGACCGAGAGAGGGAGAGAGGGAGAGAGAGAGAGAGAGAGAGAGAGAGACTGATATTGAATGGCCTCTAGAGCTTCCAAAATGTAAATGAGAACAAAGTATGCTTTCCTGCTATTTTTGGAAGCTGCAAGATCACAAAAGAGCATTCTCTGAAGTTTCCACACTTCATGCAATACAAAGCTGCCTCAGATAAGCATTTCAAAAAAACATTTGCAATTATGAAAGCTTTTAATTAATTATTTAATAAAAATATAAATAATTTAGTTTCATTCAATTTAATTTTTTTTATGAATTGTTTCACTTTTGTTAGGATGGGAAAATTACACAACAACAGAGTCAAGTTAGGCATTTTCTAAATTTTTGACAAACCAAAACTGAGCTGCGATTAGAGTGCAGTACCACAGCAGTGGTGGGATACAACCAGTACGCCCCAGTACAGGCGTATCAGTGCCTGCTGGGAACACCAGGTACCATTCCGGTACGATGCTCCAGAGGGCCTGCTACCCGCCCACCCTCCTTATCTGTATTTGAGCCCATTGGGGCTTCTGCACACGGAGCATACAGCGCCTGCGCGATGCTCCGCCAAGCAGCTGGAGCATCGTGGAGTGTCGTAGGCAGTAAGCATGCATGCGTGTGCTGCATGCACATGCTGCATGCATGCATGTGGTGGAGGCCCGGCTCCCATACACCGGGATCCAGAACCCACCACTGTACTGCAGGCTATTTCTGCTGCTTGCCAGCTGCAAGCAGTTTGGCAGATCAAATTTCAACAGACTTAAGGTTCACTCAGTCTTCCATCTTTCTGAGGTTGGTAAAATGAGGACCCAGATTGATGGGGGCAATATGCTGACTCTGTAAACTGTTTAGAGAAGGCTGTAAAGCACTGGAAAGTGGTTTATAAGTCTAAGTGCTATTGCTAAAGGTTCATTATCACTGGTCTTGTGACTTTGAATCAATCACTCTTTATCAGTTCATGATGTCAGGTGACAAGCTAGTTGAACAATTCCTGTTGCAACCAATGGATCAACACTTTGGTTTTTTTTTTAAGTGGACTCTTCACTTGTAGGAAAACACTAGGAAGAAAAACATATCCTTTGGATACATCAAAAATGATTTTTGGCACTTTATCATGTCCCCCTTTCCTTGATTATTTTGCCTCCAAACTAAACAATTCCAAATATCACAACCTTTCTTCTAGCTGGTTGGTCAATTCAGTTATCTCTGAAGTAAAAAAGGAAGTAAAACTTGGAATAAAACTGGACCAGGAAACAGAGAAGAAAGGTGAAATTTAAAGGAAAAAAATACAGAGCAAATGTAGTTTCACATACTTAACAACTTAAAGTTGTATTATTGGAGAGCACAAAGTAGTTATGAAAGGTACTTAGAATGAATTAGTTTTGAAAAAAGTGTCTAGAAAGATGAGAGAATAATGATATAGATGTTCAGAGATTGAGTTATTTATAAATGAATGCTGAGTGGAAATTCAGCAAACTTTTGAGTTCAAAAGAGACAGGATAACGGAATGAAAAATGAGGAAAATATCTCACTTTTTCCTCTTGTGTTAGAGGTTACAACAGCAGTTTTATATAGGCAACAAACTATGTTGGGGGAAGGGGGAGCCAAGAAAATCATTGTGGTGATGGCCACATAATCAAAGCGCTGTTCCATTGTACATGTACACATCTTACAAAATGGGTGTGTGTTCAGGGTTGATTGACTGATAACTTAACCTATTGACTGATAACTTAACCTCTCCTGGGGTACATTCTGCTTCTGGCAGCTGGAACACATTTTCCTGGAAACTCACAGCTCACACCAATACAGCCAGAATTCCTTGCAGAATAGCATCAGTTGTCTCATTCAATAAGTTCTGTATGTTTTATCTTGTATCTCTCCACTCCAAAATTGCTAAAATCTGCTGATGAAATTGATAGGAAGTTTTAGTTTGGGACTTTGGAAAGGATAGCCTGGAACAATGACTTCACAAAAATTTCATGTGTATCCAAAGAAAATGAAACTTCAAGATATCAAAATGGTAGCATGACTTAAATATTATTTAAGTTAATAGAACCAGATTCTTCTATTAACTTAAATAATAATAATTCATTTCCTAAATTGTTTTTTTTATTTATTTTAAATTGTTTTTTAATGTTAGGAGCATAAAATATAATAGTATTGCATGAAAAACATCCATACCTGCAAAGATAGACCAATATTGATTTTGTGTCCTTCAGAATGAGATCAACTAATCCAGGAAGATTCCTGACATGCCTCAAGATAAGGATAAGAAAGCTGCAAGAAAGAAGGGAACCCTAGATGTCATACAAAACGGAAAGTTTAACTGTGCATTCACATATGTCTTGAGTGGAAGAAAGGAGAGAATATATATATATACAGTGGTACCTCAGTTCACGAACTTAATTCGTGAACTGACTCTGTTCGCGATCCGAATTGGTCGTGAAGCGAGGCACAATTTCCCATAGGGTTCAATGTAAATCCGGTTAATCCGTTCCGACCTTGTTTTTTGGTCGTGATTCTTGAACTGACTCTGTTCGCGAACAGAATTGGTCGTGAACAGAGGCACAGTTTCCCATAGGGTTCAATGTAAATCCGGTTAATCCGTTCTGACCTTGTTTTTAAAATGTCCGCGGCTCCGGTTCGTGAAGCGAGGCGGGGTTCGTGAATCCGAGCATTTTTACGAACTTTTCTGTTCGTGATGCGAGGGCGGAGTTCGTGAAGCGAGGCGGAGTTCGTGAAGCGGAGCGTATTTTTACGAACTTTTCCGTTCGTGAACCGAAACGGTGTTCGTGAACCGGGGCACATTTTTGGGGAAATTTTTGGTCGTAATCCGAATTGGTCGCGAACAGAGGCGTTCGTGAACCGAGGTACCACTGTAATTCTTAGTTAGCCTAACATGGGAGATGCATGATTTTTTTTAAAAAAGAAATGCCTACAAACTGTTATACTAGTTTAGAAGACACGTTAAAGATGAAGAGCTTGTCAGCTAGAAAGTCCAGGTTTGACACCCAAGCACCATGTGACAATGAACTCCCATTACTTGCCCTAGCTCCTACCCACCTAGCAGTCTGAAAGCATGTAAATGGGAGTAAAGAAATAGGTACTACATCAGTGGGAAGGTAACAGCATTCCATGCACTTCAGGATATAGTCATGCTGGCCCACATGACCAGGAAAATGATTTTGAGAAACACTGGTCTCTCAGCTAAGAAACAGAGACAAACACCGTCCCCTACAGTTGGAAAAAAAATGGACATGAGAAACCTTTACCTTTAAAGTACTGTATTTTTCAGAGTATAAGAAACAGATTTTTCTCTCAAAAAAGAGGCTGAAAATCTGGGTGCGTCTTATACACTGAAACAGCATTTTTTGCCTCCCGAAACCCCACCCACTTCACCAAAATGTCTGTACATTGCCTTTAGGAAGCTTGCAGAGTGCTCCTGGGGGCTAGACAGGGCAGGGCAGAAATGAGCAAAAAATGCCCCATATTTTTGCTCAATTTTGCCCCCACCCCTACGCCAAGGAGGACTCTATAAGCCTCCTAAAGGCTATGCATGCCCTTTTTTAAACAAAAAATGGGCCCGTTTTTGTGGAAAATGGGCCATTTGGGGGAGGTCTGAAGAGTGCAAAAACTTTTTTTAAAATTTGACTCTTCAAAATCTTGGTGTATCTTATACTCCAGTGCCTCCTAAATGCCAAAAAATATGCTAACGATGACTATCAAGATTTTCTTCTTGTCCACAGCCATCTTGGCTGCTATCAGGACATGTTATAGAAGTGTCATATCAAAGAAGTTGGATCCCAGCTTTCATCAAGCAGTAGAGAAATAGCCACATATAAAATATGCAAAACTTACATCAGGAAGGTATGGAGGGAAGCAGAGAAATCCTTTTCAGAGCTTTTTTTTTTGTCAAAAAGTATAGATTCATAATGATCTCTAGATATTGATCATTGCAAATTGTACTTATATACATACAATAATACAATAGCAGAGCTGGAAGGGACCTTGGAGGTCATCTAGTCCAACTCCCTGCATAGGCAGGAAGCTCTATACCTTTTCAGACAAATTGAAGACATATATCTGTACCTGGGAGAAATCTACTTTTTACTGACTTCATATGAAACAGTATTTTGCATGGGTTTATAGATCTTGAAATTATCCAATAAGTTTCAGAGAAAATGTTCTATTTTAGAATGAGCTTCTTTGGGGTGGGTTTTTTTTCTTTTTGGTAACTGTATTAATTTTATGTATAGATAAATTATCTCCCACAGATCAAGTACCAAAATCAAAGCTCACACTTCATAATACAAATATCCAATTTGGAATTAAAAGACTATCTGCCAGAGTTGAGCTTTTAAACATGCTTTGATAGATGGAGTCAAATCTTGACCAGAATCTCTTAAATGAATTCATACCAAAGCCAGCATTTCTCTTAAATAACTGGCATATGCTTACCTGATCATATTTCAGCTGTCTTTATAAAGTTCTATCAGAACAACAAAGAGGTTTTGCATACTTATATTTTCCTGGCTGAAATGCTTGTTTATGCTAACAGTAGAATGACACTTTACCATAAAACAGCTGATATTGACATTAGAACCAAATAATGCAAAAGCTCCATTATTGTCAGATCTTCCTTTTTCCTGAATCCCTTTAGGAAAACACTTGGATGTAAAGGCTATAAAATTACATTGCAGTAACTTCAGCTTTAAATCTAGTTCCTATGCTCTCATTATGGCATGAAAAGATATTAAAGACATCATCACATAAAAAATTCAAACCACGTTATTTGCCACCATTATTGTATAGATTAAGTAAAAACGCAACAATATTTAAGCACTTATTAAAGAGGTATTATTATTATTTTTCACAAAGAATAAAAGGTTATAGAAAAAGGTTTCATGTCTTGCAGCCTTGGTAAAAAGTAGATATCTTGATATCTATTGTAGTGCATTGTCCTTCAGCAAATATAATTCAGGAATCTACAAATCTACCCGAATGAATAGAAGATACTGAATGAAATACAGGATAGCTTAATAATCTAGTTTAAATAGCCAACCAGGGGCCCTCTGGCCAGCTGCGACTCCATCCAAAGAGCAAATTGTTCTCATAAACTTTCCTTCATCATACTATCGAGGATTTACTGAATAAGCTGGACAGTAGATGAACTGTGTCAAACATTAGCCATTAGCAAATGTATTAGCATCAAGAGACTTGCTTCCTGCCCTAGTGTGAATAATCAAGCCAAAAGCCAGTTGGCACTTAGCCACATAAGGCTAGAAAGGCCACTGACAACTTTCTAGATTAATTCTGCATGTGGCTGGATGGTAAACGGATTTATTCATATAAGCAGTAGTGAGATAAATAAAGAAGGAAAGAATTAAATGTACCCTAGAATTAAAAGTAAGCATTGTAAAAATAAAAGCCTTTTATCTGTCAAAAATGTATGCCGTTTGGAACAGTTTCTGCAAAAACTAATTGCAGGTGGGCAGTAATCTTTTGCAAAATTTTGCAAAATCGCCAAAGATTATGTGTTGGTGTAGGGATTAGAGAAAGCTATATTAGGTATCCTTATTTTAAAGCTGTCTTTCTATTGCTTACAATAACTTAAATGTATTTTTGCAAAACAAAACAAAAATATTCAGAAGAGGATTCATAATAATTACTTGCAGATAATAATAAATACCCAAATCAGTAAATCTTCTTACAAATATACTGTCTAAAATCTCATTCCATTGCATTTCAATTGCATGATATCTGTATGCTTATTGTAAACAATTGTTAAAATTTCATATTGTCTATTTAACAGAAACAGTGATCATTTTGAAGAAATATAGGTATCAGTATAATACAATCACTCCTATAGTCCTTGAGGAAGCAAGTAAATAGTATAATAAAGTGATATCCCAATTTCATAAATGTTCCACCATTTAAATAGGAAGGAAGGGACTTGATAATTGTGTCATGAATATCAAACAAATTTAAATAAATCAGCCAATGTCAATAAATCCTTTTCAAAAGCTTCAGTAGGCAACTAATTTGAGATGCATACTTCTGGCTAAGATAAAATAGGTCTTTAAGTCTTCCATTAGAGTATAAATACTGGAGGTAAGTCCTTTATTAGACACTAAGCTGCTCATGTACAACCATACTATTTGCATAATAGTATACAGGAAGCAGAAATAACTTAAAAAGCTAAAATCAAATTTAGCTTCCCCCTTGCTGACGGTTACAGACACAGAACCATGTAGGTTGGGGGCAATAATATGGTTTGGTATTTTGGGGAATGTTTTCTAACTTCCTAGCCTATTCTTCAACAATTGTATTCACTGGTAGCCTTACTTTAAAATACAGGCTGTTTATTGACTTTCTCAGTGACTATTCTCGTTTGCAATGGTGCTGAATGAAAGGTACTTATGACCCTGAGTTTCTAGCAATCACAGGGCTTCCACAATTATGTGTTCATGATTTGTGGCTTCTGACAAAGTCAATGGGAAATCTAGAAGAAGTTGCAAGTCACAATTTGGTGAGGTCCTCACTTAACAACCCATGCAATTTTCACTGAACAGCAGCAACCAGGACTACCAGGACTGCTGTTGTTAAGTAGTACAGTTGTGTGGGGTATTTTATGTATGACTGAGTCAGTTAATGACAGAATTCCTGGTTCCAATTAGCATAATTAAGTGAAAATAACTTGTTTGTTTGTTTTGTTTTGTTTTAATCATATTTATATCCCGCCCTTCTCCACAGAGGACCCAGGGCGGCGCACAGGAATTAAAAAACATACAAAAGAATAAATACATAATTTAAAAACATATTAAATTATTCTAGTCCTATGCTAAAACCAATTTTAAAACCCCCAATTTAAAACTCTCTAAAGTAGTCCCCACTTTAGTTAACTTGTGTTAACCAAGCTAAACTCTGCTTAACTTCCATAGCCAGTCAAGCTCAGCCACGTTCCACCACTACTAAAAAGCTCTTTGTCTGTATTTCCACTTGGGAAAAGAGCCTAAAAAAGATAATATTGGTGGCATTAAGTCACCATCTTTGCAATTAGGATTTAGTTTTACTGCTCCTAGCTCGACTCATGTTCCTGTTATATATGCATAGTTATCAGCTTATTTATAAGGGATCTGGATTAATGCTCCAATTGCAAAGAAGCGGTTTCCATTGATCTTTACACAGCCCTTTCCTCTATTGAATTTAGCAAACCCCTTAGGATGAATTGTTGAACTCCTATGCAAATATTCTTATTCTCCTGATAGTGAAAGATAATGAGGTGGACACCTTTATATTAATAATTTGAACCATGATGTGCAGTCTAATCAACCTCTCCAATTTATTGTAAGTTCTTCCATACAGCTTCCACACTTTAAAGTTCCTCTGGTACAGTCTACATTTTCTGAACAACAAGACACTCAAGACAGAAAAGAGCAGAGAAGTAATGCCCAGTGAAAAATGCATGATTCAAGAAACAATGAATTTAATTCATTAAATTAAAACAAGGAATTTAATTTTCCATCACCCTAATAGTTGGAATGATATTGCATAAAGTTTAAATTTTTTGATATTCATCAAAATTTTATTATAATTGGTAGCTCTTATAGCTGAAATGATATTTAATCTGAGCAACTCTTATTACCTCAGCCAAGTTAACTTCTTTGATATATTTCTAGAGAACAATTCCTGTAGGAATGCAGGTAAAATGGAAATCCTTTATATCTTTGCAACACAACGTTTTAATAAATTTAAGACGATTTCCACGTGGTAGCTTCCAAGATTTAGTATCCCTCAAGAAATGAATCTGTTTCTCCTTTGTCAGAACCTCACGAGAGTCATAAATCTTTTACCACTATTCTGCATCTCTATATAGTACAGTCATATAAACTGAAACCTAGAGAAAAAAATCAGTGCAAATCTGTAGGTATCAAAAGTCTTGCATCCCAATTATTTCTTTTCTTCTGTTTTTAGTTCATAAAAATACTTAATACAATGTATAGTTTCAGTATATAGACAATGGAGCTTGTATGTACATATATAAAAGTAACATTCTTTTAAGGCAAAAAAAGACTCTATGATCAAACCAGAAGTGACTTCCTGTTTTCTCGTAGAGCTCTTTTTAGTCCTCTGGAGGCTTTAGGAAAGCCTCCTGAAGATCCCTGAAGCCTCTGGAGGACTAAAAAAAAGGGCCCTACGAGTAAACTGTAAGTCACTTTCGGTTTGCTCGTAAGTCTTTTTTTGCCCTCCGGAAGCTCCGGGGACCTTCAGGAGGCCTGGCTCTTAGGCTTTGAAATGGAGATGAGCACCACCTCCTAGAGTCAAAAACGACTAGCACATATGTGCAAGGGGAACCTTTACTTTATATTCCATTTAGATGTTCTAGTTTAAAATGAATGGATCTTCTATTCATTCTAGTAGTAGAAGGTACTAGAGGATCAGCAAAGGAAGTAACCACACTTGGAATATTGCATCCAGTTTTTGCTGCCACAATATGAAAAAGATGTTGAGACTCTAGAAAGAGTGCAGAGAAGAGCAACAAAGATGATTAGAGGACTGGAGGCTAAAACATGCCAAGAACAGTTGCAGGAATTGGATATGTCTGGTTTAAGGAAAAGAAGGACTAAGGATGACATGATATCAGTGCTCCAATACCTAAGGGGCTGCCACAAAGAAAATGGTGTCAACCTATTTTCCAAAGGAACTGAAGGCAGGGCAACAAGCAATTAATGGAAACTAATCAAGGAGAAAGGAAACCTAGAACTAAGGAGAAATTTTATGACAGTTAGAAAAATTAATCAGTGGAACGACTTCCCTCCACAAGTTGTGGGGGCTCCAACACTTGAGGTTTTTAAGAAGAGATCTCTGAAATGATATAGGGTTGGATGAGAAGACCTCCAAGGTCCCTTCCAATTCTGTTATTCTATTACTAAATCATCTTTTCTTTTGTCCAGCAATTGGGAAATCAGAGTGAACATGACTGTGGAAACATAACTACTCTAAAAATGTTACCAATTTATGTAGCATTATGACTTCTGTCTGAAAACACTAACATTAAGCTTTCGCTCTGAACAAAAAAAATCTAAAATCCTGTGACATATATATTTGGTTCTACAATTTTACTGTTTATGGGTTTGTATTCTTTGTTAGTTTTTTGAGAATGGTGATTTTATTTATTATCATACATTTATTCAAACATCCCATTGATTTCAATAGAATGTATTTCCAGGTAAATGTATTTAAGATTGCAATCAAATTTTTAATGGATCTTTCATATTTCTAACAATATATGAGACCGCACTTTGAATGCATCACTCTGCCTGCAGGCTATTTTAGATATTTAGTAGTAGAAGGAAGTAGAGGTAGAGAAGGTAATGGAAAGGCTTCTGTCTTGCCAAGAAAATATCCATTTAATTTATAGATACAGAAGGATCTTGACAAACCTGAACATTGGGCACTATCTAATAAAATGAAATTCAATGGAGAAAAGAGTAAGTTTCTACATTTAGGCAACAAAAATGAAATGCACAGGTACAGTATAGGTGGTACCTTGCTCAATAGCAGTAACTGTGAAAGGGGTCTTGGAGTCCTAGTAGACAACCATTTAAATATGAGCCAGCAGTGTGCAGCAGCTGCCAAAAAAACCAGTTTATTCAACAGTTCTAGGCTGCATAAACAGAGGGATAGAATCAAGATCACGTGAAGTGTTAATACTACACTTGGTATTAAGGCCACACTTGAAATACTGCATTCAGTTTTGGTCACCACGATGTAGAAAAGATGTGTAGACTCTAGAAAGAGTGCAGAGAAGAGCAACAAAGATGGTTAGGGGACTGGAGACTAAAACATATGAAGAACGGTTGCAGGAACTGGCTGTGTCTAGTTTAATAAAAAGAAGGATTAGGGGAGACATGATAGCAGTGTACCAATATCTCAGGGGTTGCCACAAAGAAGAGGGAGTCAAACTATTCTCCAAAGCACCTGAGGGCAGAACAAGAAGCAATGGGTGGAAACTAATCAAGAAGAGAAGCAACTTAGAACTGAGGAGAAATTTCCTGACAGTTAGGACAATTAATCAGTGGAACAGCTTGTCTCCAGAAGTTGTGAATGCCCCAACACAAGAAGTCTTCAAGAAGATGTTGGAAAGCCATTTGTTTGAAATGGTATAGGGTTTCCTGCCTAGGCAGGGAGTTGGACTAGATGATCTGCAAGGTCCCTTCCAACTCTGCTATTGTATTATTTTATAGGGGTTCCATTTCATTAAAACAAATTTCACCTTTTTTAAAATTACATTGTTGCACTCAGTGTGTCAAAATCCCCATTTGGAAATAGTGTTCCCACCACTAAATAATTGTTGGAATTTATTCCAATTATGCCAAACTATGCTGACTGCGTAGTATTACCTCATTTCTAGCCTTTTTAACCTTGTGCAAAGATTTTTTTCTAATTAAAGGGTTAAATAAACACATTGAAATCAACAATAATGTAAAACAAAAATATATTATGAATTAGAACATATTTACTGTAATTGGACAAGTTGAACAAAAACCATCCTTGTGTCTCACAATATAGAATAAAATAAAACAAAAGCAGCAGAGAATGAGGCTGAGATGAGGGAATACAGATTAGGAAGTAATAATCGAGTTTAGTAAAACAGAGAAGGCAACATGAGGTGAATTAAATGTTTAAATGCACACAACAGAATTCATGTATAGCTCAAGTGGTTTCCTTCCAAGTCATAAATTTGGCATACAGAAACAATATGTTGCAGACAGATGCCTTTTATAGGATTTCCCCTTCTTAAAATAAGAGACTGTTATGATGCTCTCATGCAGATAATAAATTTAGTTCAGAAATCTACCCACTGTGAATTCTACCAAAATATAGGTCTGAGAACAAAAAACAGTATTTCCACAGAGAGAGGATTGTCTGAAAACTGTGGGGTAGGCAAAGCAGAAAAAACACTTGAAAAATATAGAATAACCAGAGCTTACTTGAACACAGCAACAACAAAAGTAGAAATACTTTACAATTAAAATATCTATAGAATTAATTGAAATTCTGTTTCTTTTCAACGTTTAATTTGATCATGTTAGCAAATAAGGACAATGGCAATAAAATATTTAAACAAACAATTTAAGGAATGTACATTTTGGTAGTTTTCTTCGACAAAACCAGAATTAAATTCTATTCCATTACATAGAGAGATGGGTGAGAGTTTATTTGGTTTGGGAAAATGAGGTTTAGAAGAGCTCTGTATGTATCTTCATAAACAAGACAGAAGGAACTTGGGACTTTAAATACCTGAAAGTGGGAGAAACAGATTTTTGTATCTCAGGAATAGGGTATCTATGAATAAATAATATATAATCCATCTGTAGTTTTGAAATGCTATAAAAGAAGAAAAAGATAGAAACTAAAATAGGGAGAGAATTGGCAAGAAATACCTTAGTAATCAGGAATGTTTCTAGATATCACTCATAAATCATTTCAGAGAACTATCCAAAATATAAGTAAGCAGATATTTGCTAAGAGTTTCCAAAGCTATATTTTATTATATGTGTATATGTGCATAAGTAGGCCTGGTTGTGTGTTTATAACATTTCTCTTGCAATCAGGCCAAAGCCATCTGTGGTTTAATCTAACTTATTTTATACTAATAAATAATCATGTAAGGAAGTATGGTTTAAGACTGGACAATGAAATATTTTATAGCCAGAAAGTAGAAGTAAAATAATCTTGACTGCAAAGTAGGACAAATTAAAGGAAGATACTCAGATTCATTAACATAGCTGGTAAATATTTACATATTTTTTCTTTCTTTGGTATATTTTGGATTTTAAAAGAAAATGATCATAAAAATACTAGATATCCATACCATGAAGGTAGATCATAATTTGAAAGAGTATTTTGGAGGAGAGAATAAACTATTTTTTCCCTAGAAACATTAAGCACTTGAACTACTCCAGTCATTTTCAATAGCTCTCTGATGTGCCAGCAGAAAACCTTAATTAACAGCACTCAGGAACTCTGTAGCTTCTTTTGGTGATAACTTTACGCTCCTGAGTCCTGACATGCCACATATATCTAGAACCGTCATTTTCAAATTGGAGTGGCTTTGGAAATGTGAAGTGCTCTACTAATTTCAAATTATTCTGAGCCATGCAAGCCCAGGATTCTGATCACCTCTACACTTAAAAGACATTATGAACATTTGAAGTAGTTTAATGTTTTGTTTCTGTTTGAGAGGTCATAGACTTAACTCTCTTATCACTATGAAGTGATTGAGCTGGTCATGCAATAATATAATAGGACATTGGAATGGCACGTATTTTCATCCCTAAGAAAATCTTATAACTGTGCAATACAATGAAACAGAAGTAAATGCAGGGATGAGCAATATTTTAAAAGCCATTTTGCTAGCCAACAAGAGCTATAATGATGGGGCGAAGAAAAATGCATTTTGGCAAGCTCTTTCCTAATTTTGGAGTTGTTCTGAGTGGAGTATAGATGTATTAACTCTTCCATTAATTCCTGCTGAAAATCATTGTGAAATATTACTGGTAGATGTTCAATTGGACAGAACCTTTCGGGTTAAACACATTCTTCTCTTTTTAGAGGCATCCCAATCAGAGGTTGGTGACCAACGGGTGTGTGTGTTTGTGTGGTGTGGTGTGTGTGTGTGTATGTGTGTGTGTATACATGTACATATATACATGCATGCATGCATGCATACATACATACATACATACATACATACATACATACATAACAGTGCATTGCATTTGGCCAAATCATGGATGTTGTTTTTGTGGAAAGAATATGTACATGTCACCTTCCAGTAATGTACAAGGCTTCGTCATATAATTCATTATGGTAATTGATTTTTTTTAATACTGCATCATGCCTTCTAAATATTTCAATTTTCTTTACTTGATCATAGTCACAGTTTATATATCTTTATCTAAATATTTCAATTTTCTTTACTTGATCATAGTCACAGTTTATATATCTTTATCTATTTTTTGGCAATAAGTCATTTCATATACAATCAGCCTATAAACATTATATAAATTATTTAATCCACAATGCACCTACTTTTTTGATTATTACTTGAAACATTGCTTATGCTTCTACTCAATTAAAAAAAATACCTTCATGACACAAGAGCAGATAATCTGCCCACACAATTCCAATTTAAATCTCAACAGAAAACACATTTGCTTATTTTTAAAAAGCTACTCTCCTTGTTTCCATCTTTAATTCAAAATGCAATTCATATATTTAAACTGTCCTACTTGAGTCACTAGCTTTCCCGTTAGTATATTTCATCTAGGAATGTTATTTTTACTGACAACCATTCCTCCAGCGTGTGTGTGTGTGTGTGTGTGTGGTGTGTGTGGTGGTGGTGGTCTTGTTGTATTTTGGTCTTTTCCCATGTAAGAATGAGATTGTCTTTGCAACATTTCGGCAAGATCTTAGCATTGTCAGACCAAAGCCTGACAATGGCATATATATGTGTGTGTATGTGTGTTGTGTGTGTGTGTGTTAGTTTTATGAGCTGATCAATAAATAAATCAGGGAGACTGGTACAGATCTATTTCGAGCTTTTTAGCTCTCATCAGCTAGCCATACCCTTACTGGGATTCGAACCAGGGCTGTATTGCATGTCAGGCAAGAGCCTTAGCCATTCAGCCAGCCAGGTTCTTCTTATTGCATCAGCTGACACAGAAGGATAAGTATCTGTAATTGTTCCACAACACCCTGTTAGGGCCCCAATTAAGGAAGGAAGCATATTGCTTTCCTCTTCTGCCTTTCGGCTCATCACCAGAGACCATCTAGACAGAAAGCCATGAGTTCCGTTGTGTGATATTTTTAATATGTGTGTTAGTTGTATGAGCTGATCAATAAATAAATCAGGGAGACTAGTATAGATCTATTTCAAGCTTTTTAGCTCTCACCAGCTAGCCATACCCTTACTTGGATTCGAACCAGGGCTGTATTGCATGTCAAGCAAGAGCCTTAGCCATTCAGCCAGCCAGGTTCTTCTTATTGCATCAGCTGAGACAGGAGGATAAGTATCTATAATTGTTCCACAACACCGTTAGGCCCCAATTAAGGAGGAAGCATACTGTTTCCTTTTCTGCCTTTCAGCTGATCACCAGAGACCATCTAGACAGAAAGCCATGAGTTCCGTTGTGCAATTTTTTAATATATGTGTGTTAGGTTTTTGAGCTGATCAATAAATTTGTTTGTTTGTTTGTTTGTTTGTTTGTTTGTTTATTTATTTATTTATTTATTTATTTATTTAATTAATTTTTATACCGCCCTTCACCCTTCCGGGACTCAGGGCGGTGTACAGGCAGCAATAAAAATCAGTGGTATAAAATATAAAATACATAAAATATGTTTAAAAATATATTAAATGGTAGGCCTGTTCTAAAACCTTATTAAAACCCTACTAAAAACCATTTAAAAACTATGCCAGGCTGGCCGCATGAAATAAATAGGACTTCAAGGCCCAATGGAAGAGGCACAGGTCCGTGGGAGACTAGCATAGATCTATTTCGAGCTTTTTACCTCTCATCAGCTAGCCATACCCTTACTGGGATTTGAACCGGGGCTATGTTGCCTAGCATGTAACATAGCCCCGGTTCAAATCCCAGTAAGGGTATGGCTAGCTGATGAGAGCTAAAAAGCTCGAAATAGATCTACACTAGTCTCCCTGATTTATTTATTGATCAGCTCAAAAACCTCACACACACACACACACACACATATATAAAAGATTTAATTACATTATCACAACTACTATATTAGCTTTTGAACCAAACTTTGCAGATATTCATATGTAGTATAAATGAAAAATGCTATCACTTTTTACTATTTGTTTCATGATTTATTGAAATTGTTTAAACAACAATCAAATGGCGCCAAAGTCTAAAGCAAGATTTAGGAATTTGTTTACATTTTATAATTTCCATGTAATATCATTAAAGTGCTGCAGTTTTTATGTTCTTTCCTTTTGTTTTTATATCCAGGAATGGTATACTAATATTTGCCATAAATAGTTTAGTGTATAAGTTCCAATAGCGTACAGGGCTATGGTTAAAAGAAGTAATACTCATAGTAGAAAATCAGTATGCTGAATAAAAGCTAAGTTCAACTGATAAGCAAGAGGAAGCCATCAATTCCCACGTTTCAGCTAATGCCAAGCCCTATTGTCCTCTCCCCTGAGTTTAAGTTTGATTCAATAAAGCTATGGCCTTTAGGTCAGTTTATATATAAATTTGTGCCTATGTCCTCATTGGTCATTGTTGACAGGAACAGGAACATTCCATCTAACTCCTTACCTTGCAAATACCAGTGTTCCAATTTAATGTTGTCAGATTTGAAGACAGAAGGACTGCTTTTAGTCACAGATATATACTTGTGTTTCTGGTCCACAGCAACAACCCTCCTCCCCATGTTTTCTGGGAATTCCTGGAATTTGCAGTCCCAACATAATTCAAAGTCTTCAGATTAAAGGAAGGTGAAATGGCATGAACATGAGTTGTTTCTTGTTTGTTTACTTGAAGGGTAAACAAGGGACATTCATTAATGTCCTAGATGGTTTGCTAAGTAAAATATTTAATATATTCATAATTGCAATGGAATAGAATAACTTGCATTAATGAGTATGAAATCAATATTTTGGTAACAATGTTGGATCATATTTGATCTATATAATTTCCCCCCCTAACTTTGTGCTCTCTGATTGCAACGTACTACAGCTTCCCTTATCCTGGGAGGCCTAAACAGTTGACACCATTTCACCAACGTGGCTGATATCTGAAAAGTTAATATCATCAACTTTGATTAAGTTTGATCAGCAGTTGGAGTGGAAATTCTAGGAGTGCAAAAAAAAAGATAATCCAGGAATAAAGTAATAAGTATAATATTTATTGTCATTGCACTTAAATACAACGAAATTGGTTATATTGAGAGACAACTTCAGTTATGTGCCAAGAAAACATTCCGGGGCCATATGGCCATTGAACGTTAGGTTCACTTCAAGTGAATCTTATTACCTTATTTTGGCTAGAGTTACTTATAGACATATTAATGGTGATATTGAAGAGTGAATCCAGAACATAAGACACTAATGGCTTATCTGCACATCCTATATAGTGGGAATAAATTGTGTTGGGATAAATCATATTATGCCTACATGTTTCAATATCAGGACTGTTCTTCCTTACTTATCTGTACCACTTGACCACACAACTCTGTAACAGCAGTGATGGATGGTTGTCTGAACTAGAATTAAAGTGGGGGGGAAGGGAGTTTGGTGTAAGCAAAAGAGATTCTTGTTTCAAGATAGCATTCACTTTATAGGTTGGTAAATTGATATTACCTTTACAATGCAAGGAAATATAGTGGCACTATTACAAAAGACTTCATAGTCCAAACAACATGGAATAAGAGATTGGAAAGTTGGAACTAATTGGAAGAATAAACAACCCATTGATGCTAAAGGCAGACCACAACATATGGAATTGTTTAGCAACAATGTTTTTTTCATTTAATTCATATTAAATTATATTAAAAATCATTGTGGTTCTGGAGCTTCAGGTAAGTTAAAATAGGACATTGGTCTAGAACAGGGTGTCAATCTCACAGCCTACTGGCTGGATGCATCATGTGCTGGCCACGCGCACCCTGATTTAGCAAAGGGTGAAAAGTGTGACAATGACGTGACAAGGTGAGTTTGACACCCCTGCTCTGGAAGGTTACATTTCTGCCCAATGCTAAAAAATTCAGTAAAATTGAACTTATTGTTCTGCAGATCAAAATACATGCGTATTTTAGATCTATTGACCTTAATTTCCCATTAAAAATAGATTACCAAAAAATCCTAATTTGGATCAGAAAAATAACATCTACACAACCTACGGGTTCCTACAAAGAGACATGCATGATAATGACTATCTAATTCTGTTTTTTAAAATCTTTGTAACAGTTAATACAATTTTGAACAACTGATTATTTATTCAGTGATTTTATTTTTACTCTCATGCCTTTATACTTTATATGAATGGCTTTTCTGTCTTGTATGTATGGAGAGGAAAAGAAGAAACCTAGAAAACAAAGAATAATATTAGAAAGAGTCACATTAGGAGAGAATGTACTGAAGAATGAAAAAAAATCGAATAAATCTTAATAAGTAGAACAAAGTGATAAAGATTATCTTTAGAAAACACCACCGTCACTACAGGAACCCTCTCTGCAGTCTAATTAGTGTTTACAGAAAACAAGGGCGTACATTTCCTATTCACAAGAAAAGTGTTAATTTTATTATTTATCTTGATTAGTTCTTTGTTGCAGATGCTCCTTGTTCTGAGGAGCTATCATACTGCTATCATTCCTAGTCCTTGTTACTGCTTTGTTTAGCTTAAGTTAAATCACATACAGCTGTATCCAACTTGCAACTGGAAAATGAAATAAAGTGAAGCAACAACATTGCACATGAAATGTAAACTGCATTTTTTCAGACATATGTCAAACTGTACAAAAACATTCCAAGCCAAGAGAATCTACTTTGGAAGTGGAATTGAGGGATTGGAGATTTTTTAAGGCAACCTGGAATATAAAGTTTGAATATGCCACTTTTGACATACCATCAGATTTGCTCAGATAGAGCCCCACATCATGATTCATTAATGTTGCATAATGTGATGTGTTGACATTACCAATGTATTATCAAAATGAGATGTCAAACCTGGGAACTCAAAGGAAGCAAAATTTATAAGAAAACTATCCTTATTGTGACACTTAGGACACCTGCTTGTGTCATACTATAAACAGTTGCAAATGTATACATGAGCTTTGGTGTTTTGTTTTGTTTTTACCCATAGGCTCAACAATATATGCACTTTTATTCCTTATCATGAATAATTATTTTTCGTCATCTGGAAATCATTGATTTATAATGAGGGGTTCATTATAATTATAAGGTTTGCACACAAGTTCTGAATACAAATGCCACTGTTCCTGACAGCTGCCAACCTAACTACTATTACTGCTAAAAATCAAACCTAGAAGGTGGATAAAATGAGTCCTCGTTTGCTAAAGAACTGGTATTTGAGCTGCATAAGTATGCATTAAATTTTGTAGAATATGCTTCAAAAACTGATTTTAGTATAGTTTCAGTATGTGGGTTTTTTGTGTAAGAAGTATATTTATAAGTAATAAATACCTTTTTTATTACATGTTGTCAGAGCTTATTAAAGTTTGCCCCAATCTTATGAAAAAACTTGCTTGGAAATTAACTCCACTGATTTCAAGCAGGTTTATATTTAAAGGTACTAAGAATGCAATCTAAATTACAGATCTATATATCTGAAGACTTTAGAAAAATGCAATTATAATCAATTGTATTGAACTGAAAAATACAGCTAGAATAAAAATAAACTATTGTTCATGAAACATTCAAAACATCACTTTCTGAGCTCACTGACACGTCACAATGCCATATTTATCTGCTTTAAAAACATTAGCTGAATTCCATGAAAGAAAATCCTTTATTAATATATGACTTGTTAATTCAAATCCTACCTGAATGTCACCATATGATAATAATGATGACAACATCTAGGCCAATAATACAAAATCAATAGCAAGCACTAAAGTGCTATCTCAGGCAAATCCAGAATGTCATTAGTTTATTAATTAAATTGACACCTGCCAAACTAAAGCTAACCCATCTTTGCTACATATGGAATATTAAAGCCATTTTCCCTCTACTAAAATACTTTATAAAAGTAAATGCATGCTGGTAATGAAAGAGAAACCTCAAACAACTTAGAGCTAGAAGCTGGACAAATTTAAAGAATAGAATAAAACTGTAAGGTGCATAAATACAGTTTTTGCAAATGGTCTTTTAACTCTTATTGATCAGAAGCTAGACATTCAAAGACTAATTAGACTAAAACTATTCTATTTCTCTGGAGTACTGGCCAATCATTCACCTGAAACTAATCAGTACTCAACCACATCACTCTTAATTAATTTATGTTTGATTGGGGAAGTGTACTTACTTGCATTTGTAGGAGTCACTATAATATAGAGCTTAAAAAACTATTTTTAAAAATCATTGCTTATTGCTCACGATAATCTGAGCTAACTTCTTGCACTGTGCCATTTCTTACTCACATGAGGTGCATTTGTCGTTCTTAGTTGAAAGTAAACCCATTGAACAACAAGAGCAAAAGTTTATCCACATTTTCCAAGATGTTGCTTACCAAATGAACTGGAGTTTTATACTTTCTATGAATTCTGGAAGTTGGTATCCCAACACATCTGGAGAATATCAAACAGGCAAAGCTGATTTCAAAATTTTGAAGTAAGGTTATTCAAATGAAAATGCTCTTATTAAAGATCCAGGAGTTTCAGTCAAAGATCTTTTATCATAGAGTGTCATTCAAGAATGTTAACCATAGATGAACAGTTGTACTAATGAGTTTTTGCTTGCATTTATATTTGTTAAAGCTAGATAAAGAATACAGATGCAGTGAGCTTAGACAGATAGCACCATTTGATAAGATTTAAAATAGCAGGCTTAAAACATCACAAAAAAGATATCATATGCATTGGAGTCAATCAAAAATGTTAGTTGACAACTCTATAATCTCTTTGGAACTAGAGTCTGGTTCTTTGTAACTTGGAAAATTGTAATGGATCCAGCATAGGCAACTCTAATGTATTTTCAACCAGTTATAAGTTTTGCCTCTGTTTTCTTTTTATGTTGTTCCAAAAACAAAATATTATGAGGCAGAACAATGAACCAAAGTAGCAACTTTTGAGTCTTTATCCTCTGCAAAGGTCTGGAGACTTCATACCTCAGTACTTCTTAATCAACTAGCCCAGGGGTGCAAACTTGCACTGACACATTATGGTGTATTGCAACTTTATTCTCTTTTGCCAGTGCATGACACATCCGGTGCGCAGATCACAAGTTTGACATCCATGAACTAGCCCGTCTGAAATATAACAGTAACATAAAAAAATGCTGCTACATATGCTACCATTTCTTAGCTACAAAAGTCTGGATGAGTACAACATAGCAGCATACAAAAGTCTTCTTTCTCTTGACTGCTATTTTGTGGCTGTTTGGATTTTTTTCATCAGATATGGTAGCCTTGAATGTAGTGTCATCAACAGGATTATGCAGGGTAATGTTATCTTAATCAGTGATCAAGAGAAGGATCCAACATTTTGTACAATATGAATGTGTGTGTGTGTATATACACACACATATATATTTCAAGCTATTTAGCTCTCATATATATATGAGAGCTAAATAGCTTGAAATATATCTATACTAGTCTCCCTTTATTTATTTATCAGTACAAACATCACACACACAAACACACATTGTTTCCAGGCTATTTTATAAAGCTACTACTGAGAACACTACAAAGAAACAAATTAGTAATCCATTATGGGAAGCTAGTCAACAAGATTCCTGCCAGAACATGCTGAACTATTTGAAGCACTCAAATAAATCTGAAAAGTTATCTGCAAATTAGTCATTGTGGGGTATATTATAAAAAGTCTTGCACCACTCAGAAGAAAAAAAATACTGTGTCTTATGCTCAGTAAACAAAATAATGATTCCACGGAGTTTATTGGAAAATCAGCATGCCGCATAGTAATTTTCTAACAGGCCAAGAAAAACTTGAAAAGCAAAAGGCTTAAAGCAGAATTGTGGTGTTACATGTCATTGGTCAAGGAGGATACTTTTCTTTACAATACAATCATGCACATACATATCTACTAAGAAGTACAGATTTAAGAGAATTCCAGTATGGATCCTCCTGGGAAGCAATTTGAGTATTTTGCTGCCAGGAGATATTCATAGTGACAAACACTATGAGCGCGGTGGAAGTTGCGTAGGTCAGGGATAATTCTTAACTCCGGGGGCCATTCGTTCCAGAGGACAGGTGCTCCCACGGAGAAGGCTCTCCCCCTGGCTGTCGCCAGTCGACATTATTTAGCCGACGGCACCGTGAGGAGACCCTCTCTATGGGAGCGTACTGGCCGGTGGGAGGCTTTCGGTGGCAGAAGGCGATCTCGTAGATACCCAGGTCCTAAGCCATGGAGCGCTTTAAAGATAGTAACCAACACCTTGAATCGCACCCGGAAAACCACTGGAAGCCAGTGTAGCTTGCGCAGAATGGGTGTTACATGGGAGCATTGCGTCACCCCCCATAATTAACCGTGTGGCTGCATTCTGGACCAGTTGGAGCCTCCGGGTGCTCTTCAAGGAGAGCCCCATGTAGAGAGTATTATAGTAGAGCATTACTACATTTTCAGGGGGGGGGGAAGCATGCTTGCATCCAGTGACTGCATTAAAATAATTTAACAACCGATTCTCTGCCCTAATGACCAGCTGGGTAGGCATGGCTTAGTGGTCATGTGACCATGTGGGCGTGGCCAATTCAACATCACTCACATCGATGGCTGCTTTCCTTTAGCTATTATAATGTATTAAGGATTAATCGGAGAGACAGTTTCTGCAAGCAGGACAATAAAGATTAGTCTAGAAATAACACCAGAATGTTTCTTTACTGTCTTCCTTACAGGATTAGCCCTTGAAAGTGGGGAAAAAAATAAGATTTCTTCCAACAACTGGTTATCTGAACTGTTTAGAAAGTTAACAACCGCTTCTCCCAAATATGTGCGAACTGACTGAATTCCACCACTGTTTGCATCAGTGTCTGATTTCTTAAATTAGAGACCTCAGAGAGTTTAAAACGAAAACCCCTATCTAACCACTTATTTTTCCTTCAATGTTTAAATAATCTTTAAAAAACTGCAAATTCTCTGGATAAGAGATTATGGATATTTTTGGAAGCACATGGAAGCTTCTTGTCCTAACTGTTTAATCCTTATTTAAAAATCTATTCTACTACTAGCCGTTCCCGGCCATGCATTGCTGTGGCCCAGTCTGGTTAAACGGTCAACCAATCTGTGTGTAGATCTACACCTGCACACACAAACACATACACACAACCACCGTATAACCCTCAACCTACCTACCTACTGTATTTCTCCCTCTCTCTCCCTATCCCTCTACCTACCTACCTACCTACCTACCTACCTACCGTATTTCTCCCCCTCTCTATCCCTCTACCTACCTACCTACCGTATTTTTCCCTCTCCCTCTCTATCCCTCTACCAACATACCTACTGTATTTCTCCCTCTCTATCCTTCTACCTACCTACTTACTGTATTTCTCCTTGAATCTTATGGACAGAGTATTTTATGTCATAAAGGATGACATAATACCTGTGGCTCACTGCTCTCTCTGCATCCATCTACATACCTTTTTTACAATTTTTTACATTTCCGTTGCGTGTTCCTGGCACAGGTGTGACATCTACACAATCTATATATATCATTGGTGCCATACTTGAAAGGAACGTTGTGTGAAAATTTGGAAGTGATCGGTGCAGTACTTTTGGAGATTAGCGGTTTTGAACAAATTCTTGTTACATTTTTATTTATATAGACGTTCAGTGAGTATTCTTCACTGGTCAGTGGCTATAGGAGCTTTCAACTTTCAACAGTGAATAAGTTCACCAATGTAACTTTGATCAATTCCAAAGCTTTCACTTTTCAGATTGGTCTGAAGAACTGAGAACAGACAATTGTGACATAGAGTTTAACAATTGAAAGTGCAAATTTAACCTCATTTCCAGATCTGGCAATGTATCATCTTCAATGTATCATGTCTGACAAGATTCTCCCTCTTTCTTTGATTATGTTTTGTTCTTTTAAATCTTAAAAACAAGTATCTAATAATCTAATATGTGCTTTAGAAGTAGGAAAAACAAAATCTTTACCCCATGCTTGATCTAAAAAGTAATCCTCTGTTTATTTTAGCATGGAATCATTTATCAGTCTTTAAATAGTAAATTGAACAACAAGAGTATTATTTTATTATTTATTATTTAAATTTCTATACCGCCCTTCTCCCTTCCGGGATTCAGGGTGGTGTACAGGCAGCAATAAAATCACCTTCAGAAATCCTTCTTTAGCAAGCATTATATATTCCATCTTAATTTACAACTGACTGAAAAGAAATTAAAAAAATAGATTGACTTTTCTATGTCTTTTAAAATATCTTAGCAAAACAAATTGTTAATGCCTTTTAGGTATGATTTCTAAACATGCACCGTTTTGTATACAGTAGCTAGGGACAGTGCAGAATTCCCAATGTAATACTTGTATGTCAGAGATCAGGTGGGAAATTTTATTCTTGAATATTATCCGTTTGAGGGTAAAAATGTTCCTTGCACATAATATAAAGCACAGCAGGCAGATTTGACACAGTCCTATTCAAGGTGGTTTATATCCTGCAGGATGCATTTGGAAAAAGAGTTGGATTCTGGATAAATAATAGAAACACACACAGAGAGAAACAAAATGTAAAGGTTGTTTTATTTCTACTAGATATAGACAAAGTCAGCCTTACATTTATTCATTCTTTGGAACATTTTTAATTCCATTTCTTCCTCAATAAATTTGCAATTAACAGAAACCCTTAGAGGGTTTAATTTTCTGAATTCATCCTTCCCTATACACATTTATATATTGTTTTTCTAATACAGTAAATGGTTTTATATAAGCAATTAATTCAGATATTGTCACTGAATGCATTGTATACACCTAAAGAAGTCATTGTCATCATCGTCATCATCCTAATTAAATTTTCACCTGACGTTATTTGTTATTTTAATAACAATAATTTTAATAATTTTATTAAAAGTATCTCCAAATACAGAGCAGTTTTTGCAACTGTTGCTAATCTCTATTGCAGCCCCAAAAGCCATATTCCAGCTATCTAAATCTGCCTGTTGTTTGATACATTGTGTTTAAGGAAGTTATTTTTACTTAAAGTTTATTTGACTTCTTTTGTAAATATGTATTTTTAATTTTGCCATTACAGCACATTCTCTGACCTTAGTTGTTCCAATATGATATTGTAGACAAGGCATCGCTTTTCCAAGGTTTTGTTAGATTTCTTCTTGCGGGTGTTAACATATATTTTAATAAATACCGGTACTTATGTTTTTTCATCTACATTTTCTGGGATTGTTCATAATAAAAATATATGCAGTTCCAGGTCAAATTTATTTAATGTATTACTTTCCAACAGATTTTATTCATTTTTATTATAATTTTGCGTGATCTTTCCATGCATTAAAATGTTCTGTCTTTGCTATGGCATTTCTCGTATTCGTTGTATGTGCTTTATCTATCTCTGGTGAATATAGTCTGGATTCCCATGAGGAAGGACTGCTTTCAGGAGGGCAAACAGGCAGTGGTACTTGGAAAGCTTGGCCATCAGGAAGAGGGTCGAAACAGTTCTTGCCTAGTTCTTCCCAGAGTAAATGTATAGTCATGCAAATAGTTGCTTTAGTTTGGCAAAATTCTGCCTATAAACGAAGCACCATAAAGAAAACTATTCTTGTCTGGACATATTTCTGAGTGTATAGTTTCAATACTTGCAATTCCACCGATGCCACCATTTACATCCTTGGCTTTATGTTTTGTATCCCTTTTCCTTCTAAAAAGAGATCCCAGTGAAATTCTTCTTCTCTTTGGTGCCTTTTTAATGGAAGGCAAGCTTACAGAGGAGGCAGTAGATTGCAGGTCCCTATCAGATCCCATTTGCCGATGTAAACTCATGGCTGCAACATTCATCAAAAATGGATCAAAGAATACTTGCAGCTATGACCATTTTAAAGACAAAAGCACTATTGAAAAGCAGCATACTTAAGTCACAGAAGGAAAGGTAGCTTAAGTCCTGTTATGCATGGTCAGATCTTGTTCATACAGCAAATTCTTCGCAATATGTAATCCACCCCAAAATGCTCTTCAGCAATTCTGGAAGAGAGAGAAGAGAGACATAAAAAATGATGTCCCATTCATTCATATCCATTGTTATTTACAAAGGACTGGTATTAGCCTGCTTATTCGTTTTACAATTACCTAATCCTCCACCCCACCTTGTTTGCTTCATCCACCTGTTACATTTCTGTCAATTAGCAAGTTTTCATATTGTTCTTGGAGCCTGACACTACCCTAGCAATCATAGTTATATGCCAGCTGTAGAACAAGCATACCACTTTTCTCTTAAATTGTAGTTTACAATAGTTTTATTGATTTTTGTCCATAGCTTTTCCCATTGATGTATCAATAATTAGCTATTCTGAATACGGTTCCTTTTTTCTTTCCCTTTAAAATGCCAGAAAAAATACAGCTAATGTAAATTCCTTAAATAAGTGTACAATTTGTCACATCTGCATTAAAATAAAACCACATGATTTTTATTTCTTAGCCTTGTCATTAGGTAAGAAAGTTTTCACATTAGTGGGTTTGTTTGCCAGCCATTTTTATAGGACCGTGGCCTGAGCTATGTAAGTTAATATCTCCTGGTTCCAGGAACTTCATACAGTATACACAATTTTCTGTGCTGCTTAGCACGACCCCATCAATTGCATTCTAGTACCTTCCAGGTATAGATTATATATTATATATTTATATATTTATTCAATTTATACCCCGCCCTTCTCCAAACGGACCCAGGGCGGCGCACAGGGAAATTAAAATACATACAAAACATCATATAAAATTTAAAAAACTAATTCAATAGAACCTGTGCTAAAACCAGATTAAAATCCCCAAATTTAAAAACTATCTAAAAGTCAATACATCACATAATTCACATATTACATTAGCTTTAGATGTTAAAAAAATGTTTTTAAAAGTGAGCTACAAGCTCTCAAAAATTAATTAGATCAATTTGAAAAGATTCTGTGAAGACTTTTCCCTCCCCATGTCAGAACTACAAACCTTGACCAGCAATTATTTTGATAAAAAGTTATGACAGTGTTGTTTCAGACAGCTGATCTTTAAAATCTGGTTTTCAGGGACTGTTTGATTATTTCTGTATGCTTAATCTCATTGCGCTTCAACTTTCTCATTTAAATATCCCTTCCCATCAATCATTAGTGCTTTCCTTCCTGGGTCATTGAGAGCATAATACTTCATTGTGTCAGCTGAAGGTGTGCTGACCTACTTTTCCTGGTTAATTTCAAGGGTAGCATCAGATGTTCCATTGCTTTTAGTAATTGATCTGACGATACATCTTGTCCTGGAGCAGCCCTGACGTGGTCTGGGGGCAAGTTAGGCATCACTGGCTTCAAGGTCATTATTGAAATGAAAAATTCTCAAATCAATTAGATAACATGACTTCAGACGCTGTTCTTGGTCTCTCTGTGTAATCAAAGAACACAAACAAGATGCTTTTGAAGGAGAGCAGGGAAAAGAGCAAACCTTATAACAGTGCACATTTTACTTCTTGAAGTAACAAAGTTGCTTCTTAAAGAAGCAGAATCTGTGGGCTGAGATTGAGAATGGCTTGAATATCAGTTCTTCAGATTTCTTTTCCTTTTTGTCAAACAGCTGTTATTAGAAGTATTGCATTTAAAGATTCAACCAAAAATTATCTCTGTCCTGTGTGATGGAAAATTAAGGGACGTAAGATAATAGCATTATAGTAGACTGGTCAGTTCAATAATCAACTGGGGAAAAAAGAGACTTTATGGATTTTTTGTTCAGAATGGAAAAAAAGTGAAATGTTGATTTTTGGATTTCACAATTAAAAAATGATTGAAGGCATTTTTGTAATATTCCAGAGGAAGAATGAACAATTAGTTGTAAATTTAAACAATTTAAATTAGTAACTGTTGTAAATGTTTAAAAGAAGATAGGAAGTTGTTTATTTTACCCGATTCTTGTTTCTTTGTTTTGCTGTCTTTCTTTTTCTTTATATATTTTTATACTTGACTTTTATTTATCTAAAATATTTTAATAAAAATTGTATTTTAAAAAAAGAGGGGGAAGAAAATTATTGAAAACAAATGAAATGCTGTGTTGGAGGAAGAGACAATGTAATGAGTGAATATCCTACTTGAACAGGGAGAAAACACCCTATGTGATTAAATATTTGCAAATAAGGAGAGGATTCTGTCATAAATATTTTGTTGTTGTTTGAGTTAAGCTTCTTAGATTAAAGAGGGAAATTGGGCTTTCAATCTCTATTTTAAGATGCTTAGTGGTTTAATTTGATGAGAAAACAGTACCAGTTTAATGAAATTGATCTAGGTAATGATTTATTGAAATCAGACAACCCTCTCACATAAACATCCCTTAATTTTAACCCAGCTGTTCATTAATTTGTTTAAACCAGTCAGAAGGCATGTTTGACTTTAATCCATTAAAGTTGCTAAATAAAAAATAGATATAGCCAAAATAACCAACAGAGCTCACCAGACTAGTCGCTAAAATTTAAAATATGATTCTGTTCATCTCTGAGTGCAAGTCATCTCTAAAATGCAGCATATCAAAGTATATTTAATTTAGTTTTAGTTTAAGGATGGTTACACCTATTGATTCTTGTCTGGTATCATAGTTTATACCTAATTCAATAAATGGTGATTTATTCTATAAACCATGTTTAAACAAATTGTTGTTTGAAAAGATGTTCACTTCCTTGAAATGACATTTTCCACTGGAAAGAATGCCACTGGAACAGAAGCATTGTTGAATCAATAAGAAACTCATCCTGCTATCAGGTCTTGCACTATCATCTGGAAAACTCTTATCATCTTTGTGCATCCACTTATGTTTAGGAAAAATAATGGTAGGTAATTTCTCATTTTGTTTGCTGCCAGCACTCTCCCAAGTCTACCCTCATACTCCTTTATTGTACATAAAAGTAGCAGAATAAAATCAAAAGTGGCCTTCCAAAAAAGCATCAATGGCTGGATTATTATTGTGATCCATCCAGAGCTATGTTTTAAAAGATGGATGGGTGGATAAATATATGAATACACCAGATGATCCTTGATTGGGAAATAACGTATTCAACCATATCAACTTTTTACCCACTTCTTTCTCCCTGACAACTTATCTTTAATAGCACAACAGAGAGTTACAACATGATTATTCCGGCACTAAGAATAACAACTTCTACTACATTTTGAACCTGTCAATAAAACAGAATTCCACTTGGTTGTATGTCATTAACTCTTCAGTTTATTAAAAGTATTACAATTTCTTCACAAACTAAAATAAGAAGTTTATTTTAACCAATAAATACAAGTGCATCTTTGTGGTAAAGATGAAATTAACAGATTCATGGATCTTTTGAGTAAAAACATTTTCTCATTTTTTGTAAGGCATGTTAAATTGCCAATTAATTCTGTAAAGTTTTTCATAAACCAAAACAGATGTATAGTAGATGTATAATTAGATGTATAATTAGCGATCTACTAATTATAGATGTATAATTAGTGATCTAAAGGCATACTTA
The DNA here is from genome assembly GCA_039707465.1 of Rhabdophis nuchalis. NCBI lineage: Eukaryota > Metazoa > Chordata > Lepidosauria > Squamata > Natricidae > Rhabdophis > Rhabdophis nuchalis. The sequence goes on along the minus strand of CM077645.1, from coordinate 187,420,710 downwards.
AACACTGAGGAAACATATATGAAGAAAAAAACCAAGAAACGTATTTACTGGCCTTTAAAAAAATATTTTTTCTTTGCTTTTTAAAACTTTTAAAATACCTTTTATAACAACTATTTATTTATGTATAAGTGTATCTCCTTTCTTTTTGCTTTCATTTTTTAATTTGCTGATAAAGAGATCTTAATAACACCAAAAACGTCAATATATTTTAAATCACATATTTTCCTGCCAGAAATAAGATTTCAGAAATACCATAAGGTAACTGCATGTATGCAAAAAGAGGTCTAAGAACATGAATTTGTTATTAGAGATGCAGTGAAATTCATTTAAATATATGTTCAACTATTGTCCCATATGGGAAAGACATTATTATATACATTAATTCAACTTTGAGATTTAATATTTTCAGATGTTTATGTTTCTTTGAAGTTTATCCCTATCTCATAGGAGTTGACATCTGGACAAAGAAAGTAGATTTTCTGTACCTTAGAAAGTCAGGCCTGGAAAGACAAACATATGGCTCTAACTATTCAGTGGTCTGTGAAATTGATCAATATGAATTAGGTATGTATGACTGTAACAAATTATTGCTTACATACATTGAAATACAACTTTGTTTATCTAGTATGTCTACAAATGTACGCCATACCTATAAGCCGTAAATATGCTTTTCTTTTTTCCTTTTTATTCTTTTTATATTATTTGCATTCTTTTATATATTTGTGAATTCCTTTTTCTTATATCTAGTTAATAAGAATATATGTTTGTGTGTGTGTATAAAATGAAGCAACACTGAAGCAGGAAAAGTTTAAAATGTTTGCTCTAATAAGGCTTGTTTTCTTACTTTGATCTTAGATTTTTTAATTTCGTTTATCTTATAATAATAAAATATTAAAGATACTAATGGCTGGTAGATTATATGAATTACTGTTATATGTTCATGACATTTTTGTGTTATTTACTAGCATTTATGGATACAACAGTTTAATAAATTTTCAGGTAATTCTATTAATTAATAAATTACAATACAAAGGCTAATATGCCTTCCATCGAATGGAATATTTTACTAAAATTTTTGTAAATTTGATGCAAAAATTGTACTGAACATTTAGTAGGGATAATTTCACTTTTTTGGAATCATAAACTGGAACATTATTTGAGCTTAACCCATAAATGTTTTATTGTATGCAATTCAGTCTTGTTTGTGAAGTGGGTAGCTATATAAATATGATAAATTGGATCCGGCATTATTAGAAAACTATCGTCCCGTCTCCAACCTCCACTTTCTAGTGAAGGTTGTTGAGAGTGTGGTGGCCCAACAGTTTCCACGACACTTGGATGAAGTTGACTATCTAGATTCGCGCCAGTCCGGCTTCCGACCCGGGCACAGTACCGAGACGGCATTGGTCGCATTGGTCGATGATCTCTGGAGGGCACAAGATAGAGGATTTTCCTCTATCCTAGTCCTATTAGACCTCTCAGCGGCTTTTGATACCATCGACCATGGTATTCTATTATGCCGACTGGGGGGGTTGGGGCTGAGAGGCACCGTTCTATGGTGGTTCTCGTCCTACCTCTCTGGTCGGTCACAATATGAGTTGACGGGGGGGAAGAGGTTGACTTCTAGATCCCTCTTATGTGGGGTCCCTCAGGGGTCGGTCCTCTCGCCCCTGCTGTTCAACATATATATGAAGCCGCTGGGTGAGATCATCCGTGGTTTCGGGGTGGGTGTACGCTGATGATACCCAGCTGTACATATCCACCCCGGACCACCCCAATGACGCAATCTAGGTGTCCTCCTGGACTCCCGGCTGACTATGGAATTCCAGGTGGCGGCCGTGGCCAGGGGGGCATTCCATCAGGTACGCCTGATGCGCCAATTGCGTCCCTTACTGGATCGGGGAGCCTTACGCACAGTCACTCAAGCACTCGTCACATCTCGACTTGACTATTGCAATGCTCTCTACATGGGGCTTCCCTTGAAGTGCACCCGAAGACTACAGTTAGTCCAGAACGCGGCCGCACGGATAATTACGGGAGCGCCTAAACACTCCCATATAACACCTGTCCTACGTGAGCTCCACTGGCTTCCTGTGGTCTTTCGGGTGCGCTTCAAGGTCCTAACGACCATCTTCAAAACACTCCATGGTTCGGGACCTAGCTATCTGCAAGACCGTCTCCTGCCCCATACATCCCTGGGACCGACACGCTCCCACAGAGAGGGCCTCCTCAGGGTGCCGTCGGTCGGGCAATGTCAACTGGCGGCGCCCAGGGGGAGGGCCTTCTCTGTGGCAGGGCCGGCCCTTTGGAACGACCTGCCCCCTGAAATCCGCACCATTCCTGACCTCCGCCTCTTCCGCAAATGTCTTAAGACTCACTTCTTTCAACTAGCCGGCCTTGCGTAACCCCAGCACCGCCAATTATAAACGAGGGTTTTAAAAACGGTTACAACACAGGCATCTAATATCTATGTATTTGTATTTTGTATTTATTGATTTAATTCTATGTTCGCCGCCCCGAGTCCCTTGTTGTGAGATGGGAGCGGGTTATAAATATGAAAAATAAATAAATAAATAAATAAATAAATAAATAAATGAATGAATGAATGAATGAATGAATGAATGAATGAATGAATGAATAATTTTTGTATAATATGTAAAGATTAGGTTTTAAAGATGTTGATGAGATGTTTTTATATATTTTTTTTATTTATCAAATTTATATCCCGCACCTATCTCCGGATTGGACTCAGGGCGGCGCACAGGAAAGGAATAAAATGTAAAAAACAATAAGTACAGGATATTAAAAATAAATTAAATTAAATTGCACCCATGTTAAAATTGCCAATTAAAACCCATTTCTAAAATAAGATTAAAATTTAGAGCTATGGCAGGCTGGCCTCGTGAAAGAGATATGTTTTTAGAGCCCGGCGAAAGAGGTACAGGTCCGTGATCATGCGGAGGTCGGGTGGTAGGCCATTCCAGAGGGCAGGAGCTGCCACAGAGAAGGCTCTCACTCTGGGGGCCACCAGCCGGCATTGTCTGGCAGGCAGCACCCTGATGAGGCCCACCCTGTGAGAGCCGACAGGTCTAAGGGAGGTATGTGGTAGAAGGCGGTCCCGCAGATAACCAGGTCCCATGCCATGGAGCGCTTTGAAGGTGGTCACTAACACCTTGAAGCGCACCCGGAAGGCCACAGGCAGCCAGTGCAGCTTGCGCAGGAGAGGTGTTATATGGGAGTATCTCGGCACTCCCAAAATCCCCTGCGCGGCTGAGTTCTGGACTAGCTGGAGCCTCTGGGTGCACCTCAGGGGGAGCCCCATGTAGAGACCATTACAGTAGTCTAGGCGGGAGGTGACGAGGGCTTGAGTGACCGTGCGTAGGGCATCACGATCTAGAAAGGGGTGCAACTGGCATATCAGGTGAACCTGATAAAAGCCCCCCCTGGCCACGGCCATCAGATGGTCATCCAACGACAGCCGGGAATCCAGGAGGACGCCCAAGTTGCGGGCCCATTCCACAAGAGTCAGTAACTCGCCCCGATAGCCATAGATGGTACCAACTGATGCCGGAAACCACAGCCACTCGGTCTTGGACGGATTGAGTTGAAGCCTGTTTCTTTCTATCCAGGGTATATGGATCTATATATTGATATATAGATATATAGATCAACAGAGATGTTGATCTATATATTTATATATCAAAACACTGGAACTTAGTAATATGTGCAAAATGTTGGATCTATAGACTGTAACCATTGTTTTACTCTTACCATAACTTATTTATCTCTCGGAAGTGGAATCTGCTTTCTACTATGGTGATCTACACCAACATTTTACCTATTAATTTGCTGTGTATCAATACAAAGAAAAACAAGATCAGTTTCTTTCTATTTGGTAAGACTCAATTGTTAAAAACAACTTATTTTCTTATGTAGGTATTGCGCTGTTTATGTAGCTCTGTGTTCCTTTAAAGTCAATATCATGTCCTGTAGCTTTGAAATGTTGATAGAAAGATGAGGTTCTAAGATGATTTCTTACGGCATTTTTATGTTCTACGATGCGTGCATTTATTCTTCTATTGGTTTATCATATGTAAGTTGCAGGGCAGATTTTACATGGAATTTTGTAGACTTTAGGAGACTTTCAAGGAACTAAATTGATCTCCAAGGCTGAACAGCTCAACAGGATAATAATCAGAGAAGCCATCGAAATAGAGAAACAACCTAACAAACATGATGACACCTCCCACCTACCAGACATCTGGAAACCAGCACTGACCAACAGACGAGCACCACCCTCCACCCAAGCCATTGAAATTCAAAATAAGGAGAAACATACAAATAGGACCAATCAGCATCAATCTACCAATCATGATACAGCTGCACAGCCAATCAACCCACCCACAACAACAGAGTCAGCACTCCACCCCCCCACCCCCAAGATTTAAGGAAGGGTGGCATTTTTGTAGCCACAGACCGAAGCCTGAAGATGGCAAGTGAGATCTTGCTGAAATGTTGCAAAAACAATCTCATTCTTACACAGGAAAACACCCGAATATAACAAGACCAGCATACCTACACCCGTGCAAATCTACGAAAATATATATATATGCTGGTCTTGTTGTATTCAGGTGTTTTCCCGTGTAAGAATGAGATTGTTTTTGCAACATTTCAGCAAGATCTCGGTCTGTGCCTACAAAAATGCCGCCCTGTGGCTTTGTAGGTGCTGCCCTTCCTTAAATCTTGGTGGGGGGGATGGAGTGCTGACTCTGTTGTTGTGAGTGGGTTGATTGGCTGTGCAGCTGTGTCATGAACCCACTCACAACAACAGAGTCAGCACTCCATCCCCCCCACCAAGATTTAAGGAAGGGCGGCACCTACGAAGCCACAGACCGAAGCCTGAAGATGGCAAGTGAGATCTTGCCAAAACGTTGCAAACAAAAACCTCATTCCTAAACCCGTGAAAATCTACGAATATATATATATTCAACAAGATGAGCACATTAATGTTTGAATTGCTGGTGAATGCTTTATCAAATGCCTAAGATATGATTTGCAGTCACAGAATTGAACTACAGCTGGAAAAGTGAAGCAGCCAACTGATTGTTTCTTTTCCCCTTTGACATATTTCTTCTATTAGAGTCTGCATGCCATTTGCAGCTTGAATTTTTTTACCAAATAATGCTTGAGGGAAAATAGTTGATAAGCTATTGGTTGCTTGTTATTGTAACTGCATTTAAATTATGCATTATTGCTTTTTTCTATTCCTGCTATTTTGAAACAAACAGGGGAGATGGATGTATCCTCAATGTTTTTCCTACATGATAGTTTTGATGTTATCTTATGTACCTCCAGCAAGTCAAGAAACGTAAAAAATAGGCGGAAATGGACACAAAAATAGTTTACCGTATTTCAGAGATCTAACACATCACATGACTTAAGGTGATCATTATGTTCAAAGACTGCACATGGATTAGGAGGGCAATCTAAATGATTTCTAGTCAAGGCAAAATCAAATACTTTATTTTAAAATGTTTAGCATCACAAACAATCATTGTACCTGTGGAATTTTTGCTGGAATTCTAATACAATTTGGTGAGTTGCAAAGTTTGGTGATCTTAATATTTTTTTTAAAAAATGATTATTTTAATTTATGGCTCCATATGCACCGTCTCAAATAGTTCATGTACACCACAATTGCCCACAAATGCAAGGTTCCCAGTTCCTAGTGTGGTGGTGCTCAAAGGTTTTCAATGGTTATGTAGTAGCCTACATAAAAGAAAAGATGGAAATTATTGAAGTAAAATAACCGTAAAGCTCTAAAATGGTCTCAGTTTCCTCAGTTGATACAAGACCCATAAAGTGTATTCTTTTCTCAAAACTTTGCACCTATAAATATAGTTCCTTACATCTCCTAATAAATTCAACTCTGAAAGACAGTAATATTTTACAGGATAAGCTTCCTCTTTGAAGGAGGGGAGAAGATATACAAATTTCTATATAAGTTTGATTCCGACTGTTCCACAGAGGGCAACTGGGTTCAAGTGAACCTGAACAGAGCAATTGCCACAAGAAGACAATAGCAATCGAAATTAAGTAAATGAATTGTTGTAGGATATCTGAATACCATGAGTGAGATTAAATTTCCAGGATCAGATCAACTAAGCCAAGACTCTTGCAAAGCTTGCAGCTATCATCTTGAAGAATCTTTCTATGATCTTTGAGAAATCATGAAGAATATCCATAAGGCTTGAAGACTAGTGTAGGACAACTGTTTTTCCTAGCTTCAAGAATAGTAAAAAAGGAAGACCCAGAAATTCATAACTCCAAAAAGGTCAGCTTGATGTAAGCACCAGGCAAAACAATTAGCAAGAGGAAACATGGGTTTATTAGAACAAGTCACGTCAAAACAATCTCATCTCTTTTTTATATATAATGACCAATATACCGTAGTTGATCACAGGACCTATAGTAGCATACTTTGGGTTTAGCAAGGCATCTAGCAAAGTCTCCCATGAAATCATAATAGATAAATGGCAGAATGTTATTCTACCATTAAATGGATACAAAATTATTTGAACAATTGTATCAATTTGGTAAGTGTTAATGGCTCAATGTCAAGCTTGAAAAAAATGACAAATGGTTTACTCCTGGGATGCACTCCCCGTCCTATTCTGTTCAACATATTTATCTGTAGATGAGTAGTTAGAAATTATTATCAGATGTGTAGATGATATGTGTTAGGAGAATAACAAATACTTTATAGGACTAGGTTAGGATTCAGTAGGATCTTGACAAGATAAAACAAGGGACAGAAACAAAGAACATCTATTTCAACAGAAACAAATGCAAACTTGTTCATTTTTATACGAAAAATCAATTGCATGAATATAGGATAGGCTAACATTACATGTATAGGGACATGGTGGCTTAGTGGCTAAGACCCTCAGCTTATCAATCAGAAAGGTCGGCAACTCAGTGGTTCAAACCCCTAGTGCCATGTAACGGAGTGATCTCCTGTTACTTAATCCAGCTTCTGCCAATTTAGCAGTTCGAAAGCATGTAAAAATGCAAGTAGAAAAATAGAGACCACCTTTGGTGGAAAGATAACAGTGTTCCATGCGCCTTCGGCATTTAGTCAAGCCAGCCACCTGACCACGGAGACATATTCAGACAGTGCTGGCTCTTCAGCTTTGTAATGGAGATGAGCAGCACCCTCTAGGGTTGGGAACAACTAGCACATATGTGAGAAGGAAAACTTTACCTTTACCTTTACCTATAACGTTATATGTGCAGAAGTGCATGTAGAAAAGATCTGGTGTACAGTATATCACAAGCTAACCATGAGCCAAGAGTATGATGCAGATGCAAAAACAAAAATGCAATTGCTATCTTAGGTCACATCAAAGTCAGTTCAATGCATGCTCACATTTGCGAGCCAGTAGGGAAGGTAAGTGAATACCATCCCAACTGTATATTTTAAGAAGTTTTGTAACAAATTATACACATAAACACAAAAGTGAGAATTTTGTTATGATTTTTACCTTCATTAAAGCTATTTTAAGGTCATTAGATGACATTTCATTTTTATGTATACACCAAATATTAAGCTCAAGGGTATGCTCTCATAAATAAGTGTTTGTGATTGAATTCTGCTTATATTGCTTCTTAAATTAATTATTGTGCATTTTCCTGTGCATTATTCTGGGCAGAAAATAACAGCCAAAACAAATAACTTTGACATACATATAGAAGTGAAACTGATCTCTTTGACATTTCCTCCATGCAAGTTATACTTTATGAATTATATAACAACAAAAGTAAATATCAACTTATAAAAAATGCAATTGTAGCTATTCTGAAAGTACAATTATTAAATATATCATTGCATGTATTAAATGTGCATACACATGGTATTCATGAGCATATATGATATGTACATTTAGGTATATTTAAACCTACTCTCTATATATCATTTACCCAAGATGTGGGAATATGTCATAACCTCATTTTAGAAGCCTGTGAAATTATGTTTACATGAAATTTAACATTATTGTAGCTTTTCTGAAACTATATTTTAAAACAATTTGCATACATCTAGAAAAGTTGAGAACATTAAAAAGCAATCCTATTTTATTATAGTATAGATGGTTTCAATGAAAAATCTTAATCATTTGATTAGGACTTTATATTACATGTTAACCATTTATAATATTTCATTTTGACATCTGAATATGGCTATTATTCATTCCTACTACCATTGTCAAAAAATGCAGTGAAATTAGTAATCAAGAGTAAAAGGAAAGTATATACATTGAAAAAAACCCACCAACCTCATAACACTAAAGTTCTGCCATGATTTTAAGCATACAATTTTGACAAAATTGTTTTGATACATAAAGTGAATTCTGCATCTTTAAAGCTTATAGCATATTATTCTTTATGAGTGATTAGAAACAAAAGTCTCTAAAATTGACTTTTCTACTCCTGTCATCCCTATATTCTGTAATAAAAATAAAATACATAGTTAAAGAAAGGCTCCACAGCTTAATACGTTTGGACTTGCACTGGTTTTGGTGAATTCACAGCCATGTTTAATGCCTTCACGAAGGATTGATGGCTTCTGGAAGAGGAGGGGGACCCACCCTCAACCAGAACAAGTCTCAAGAGACAGCTACTACAACTTCTAACACTTTATTATTGGTTAATTTGGGGGCTTCTTTCACTCAAATGACACAACAAGAAGGATGTCACTGCACAAATCAATACCTACTGCTTGGCCATTGATGTGTCTGCAACCTTAAACAACAACAGCTGTGTCAACAATCGTCTTGAAGTTGTTCAGGATACTAATTATTGAAAAGCAGATTTCACTCTTAGCACAGGCCAAGCAGGAAACTGGCCTTTGCAAACAAACCTGAAGAGCTTGTAGCACCTTTTATTTCCAGCAGCCTTAGGGATTTTTGTCCTGACATGAAAAGTTACCTTGGACAAATATGCCATGCTTTTTTTTAAAAAAAATGCTAACAAGTACCGTAAGTCTCCATTTATGATCAGTATATGAAATTTATGATGGGGGGGGGGGATGTGCACTTTTTATCATATGGGGTGATTAAAACTAGATCTACTTTGTCTTTTCTCAATCTTTGCCCTGTTTTTCCTTTCTCGTTATTTTTTTAAAAGCTAATGATTTTTAAAAATAGGCTTTTTTTATGAGTCTGAAAGAAGTTGTGGCTGTTTTGATAAATCCATTAATTTGGATTAGGAGTTAATTTGACTCCTAAGGCTTGCATGGAAGATTTTAAAATTCAGGTTGCTTTAAAGAATAGCAGAGAACGGCAAATCAGTGTTGGGATTAAAGAAATTGTATTACCGGTTCTGTGGGCGTGGCTTGGTGGGTATGGCTTTGTGAGCATGGCAGGGGAAGAATACTACAAAATCTCCATTCCCTCCCACCCTTGGGAAAAGGTTACTGCAAAAAAACCCATTCCCTAACCTGCTTTCCAGCTCCATTCTACTGTTCTGGGCAACAAAATAAGATCAGCTGGGGGGCAGCGGTTTTCTGACTATTTGCCGGTTCTCTGAACTACTCAAACTTTCTGCTAGTGGTTCTTCAGAACCTGTCAAAACTGCCTGAATACCACCCCTGTCTCTAATTGTGGGCTGCCTTCTTAAAAAGTAGAACATTTACATATGGATATAAGGAACCTGTGCAAATAATTAAATACCAATACATACATCCTTATTGATAAACAGAATGATTAAGATGGTAATCTTATACTTTGTGAAAGAAATATCTCATGAGCCGGATTTCTTCTCAAAGGTCAGTAAGAGAATTCAAACTGGCAGGGAATTTTAGGGGCTTGGTCAGGAAACATGCTCAAAGCAGACATTAATTTCTTGATTGCAAAACCTGTTCATCTTTTTGTGATGCCCAAACCTAGAAAAAAATTATATTAGTCTTAGATCTAAATTATTTCAATCCCCTGAGAGAGATTAACAAAGAAACCCTAAACAAAGAGATGTGAACAAGAGGCAAAAATACAAATGTCTTTCTGCTCACAGAATTTCAATTTATATGGTGATGAGCTGAATGTATGATCTTGGTCTTTTCCTGGGTTAAGGTGTTATCTTTTCATATTTTGATTTCATTGTTTAATTATTGTGAAATATTGTTTTTGACTTTCTTTAAATTAATACTTATGGTATGATGTCCAGAACTTAACAAAAACAAGGATCACTGTGGCGTTCTGCTCATAGACAATAGTTTCCTAAGGGAACTAAAAAACAGCAGAAATCTTTAGTTTCAGCTGAGTTTATTCCTCCCTCACAAGAGAAAGTAGCTAGAAAAAGGAATAGAGTTATAAAGCTATATGAAGTTGTATTTCACTTTTTAAAAACCGTCTATACAATAATTAATAGTCTTTTAAAATAAATTATTATCAATATAAACTGAAATATGACGTAGAACAGATCTCAGACATAAACCAAAGATTAGATTATTTAAGAGATGGATGGAATCAAAAATCTTAATGACTTATAACCAATGAAATTATTTGTGATTGTTCAAGTTAACTGAATATATTCTGGGTAAGGAGGGGCCAGGAAATACCTAAAAGCCTACTGTCAGGATTGTTTTAGCACCTGTTGGATAAAGTTACTTAGATTTGCTCAGAGTTAGAATCTGAGGGTACAGATTTATGGAGTTCCTGAGGTGTGTTCTTGCCCAATTATCTTGGAAAAGCTTGGACTTGTTTGGCCTAATAAAGTGAACATATTCTTGGATTCTATGTGCTTGGCCAACTGTATTTTAGATTCCTGTCCATTCTGCTTGGTTATATTATCCTGGAAAATGTTGGGGTCTTTGTGGTGGTGAATAGCTCTCTGGGAAAGTGAGTGATTTCACCTGCCTTGAAATATGCAATTGCTAGCCTTAAGAGGTCATTACTGGACCCAATTGTTCTGACAATTTTCTTCTAGTTCACAACATTAGCTACAGCTGCAGAGATTCCCCAAAAAATGATTCTTTCATTATGGAAAACTAACACTACCCCTAATTTACAAACTTGGATTGATTGTATGTATTTGTTCCTTTTCAGGGTCTAAGATATTTCAGAGTCTAAGAATCTGCTGCGTATACTAGATCTAAAAAATATGACCAAAGGAGTTCTTACAAAAAATAAAAAAAAAATTCTTCCTTTATTATTTGCAATGAATGCTAGAATTTATATGAGTAATATAAATGCAATACATGAGTGTGAAAGCTGTACCATCAGAAAAGCTGGTTGAGGACAAAATTATTTGAACTGTGATACTGTAGAAGATTGTTAAGAATGCCTCAGACTACAAGAAGAACAAATCATTCAGTACTAGATGACTACTTAGCAAAAAGGATAATAATGAAATTGAAACTTAAATATTTTGAACTGTTGATACTAAGACCTGGGTCACTGGAGAAAATAGAATGTTTGGAAAAAATTGAAGGTATTTGTAAAAGAAGAAGGCAGGTTGGCAAAAGCACGATTGGATAAGAACTCAAATAAACATTTATTCAGTCCTGGGAAGCTGAAGACCATTGGGTCACAAAGAGTTGAAAGATACCAAATGTTTGAAAAATAAAATAGATTGGATCATAATTAATTTTAGCTGATAACCTGGCATTGCCCGGGTATTTATTTATAGGGGTAAAATGTCAGGACCAAATGTACTTTCTAATGTTGGATTTTCCCACTTACCAGAGGGAGCCCCCTTGTGGATTGCTGTGAAGCAGTTACCATGGCAACTCCACTGCACTGTACAGTAGAAGCCATTTTATGGCAGTACAGTAGAAGCCATTTGAAGGTACAACAGGTTATATTGTAACAGAATACACACCCCGTGGCGTTTTAGCGGTGTCTTACCTTGACAGTATTTGTTTCCACAGAATAAATCATCTGTGTACCAAGTTTGGTTGATATTGCTCGAGGCATTCCAGAGTTATACTGGAATACACACACACACACACACACACACACACACACACACACCCATGCACACTTAAATGAATAACTACTGTAGAACTCAGCCAGTTGTTCTATCTTTTTATATGTGGTGCTGTCATTCATCATTGAGCTGATTGAGGAAATCTGTCACAATACTCTGAAACACAGCCTGCATAGACAGAACAAAAGTTAATTCTTTAGTTCTTAAGTCTACATTAAAGAATTGCATATTTTATGCAAGGGTTACATATCATTTTTCATTCCAAGGAATATTTGTAATGTTGTTAGTGTTAAAAGGGGGGGGGGGAGTTAAATATTTTCTAAAAATAACAAAGCATTAAAAGGTAGCTTCCTGCAGATTTCCATATCAGAATAAACACCATCTGATTCTCCAGAGGGAATTTTTATTTTTGAAGTGGTTCCATTCATATACAATCAAATGATGCCAAGAAAAACCTACAAGATCTTTAAGCAGTGATTTAGCCTCCAAGTCGGCAGAAGAAAAATAGCAGTGAACAGGAGCATTCAAAAACAGTCCTTTGAAAAAATGTGAACCTTTGCATAATATAGTAACAGGAGACTCACAGAATTAAAGTTTCCAGTTTCTGAATGCCTGTGGAACTCAAAATATGGAAACTGTTCCTGCTTGGAAAATAAGCTTGTTCTTATTTTCATTAGCTGTGCAGAAGCAAGATTAGTGTTTGGGGAGAACTAAATCTGTTCAGGCACAAGAATCATTTGTCCCTGGAGGCATCGAACTTCGATTAATACAGTTTAGTTTCTTATTTTTCATCCTAATTCTTCAGTGTGAGCTACCTGGCAACTAAGAGATCTTACTTTATACCATTCCTTATTTTGTGCTGGGACGTGGTGGCTCTATGTCTAAGACACTGAGCCTGTCGATCAGAAAGGTCGGCAGTTCAGTGGTTTAAATCCACAGTGCCTCGTAGTGGAGTGAGCTCCTGTTACTTTTCTGCAACCTAGCAGTTCGGAAGCATGTAAAAAAGGCAAGTAGAAAAATAGGATAACCCTTGGTGGGAAGGTAGCAGTGTTCTGTGCACTTTTGGCGTTTAATCATTCTGGCTACATGACCACAGAGATATCTGGCTCTTTGGCTTTGAAAGGAAGATGAGCACCACCCCCTAGAGTTGGGAATGACTACCACATATGTGTTAGAGAAGCCTTTACCTTTACTATATTTTTATCTTACCTTTTACTTGAGCATGCAATTTTTTGCATAACTGTAACCATAAGGCAAGAAGACACTGTTCCAACATTTCTAGATTATAAGGCCTTAGTTTATGATGCTCAGTGGGAAGGGATATGTTAATGTCCCAATCCATTGATCCATGTAAGATAGTTTTGTGTGTGTGTGTGTGTGTGTGTGTGTGTGTGTGTAAAATCTCAAGCACAATGAATCAGCATTTAAAATCCAGGGCTTGTTATCTAGAAAATCTATCATCTATCTATCTAACTATTTATCTACCCATCTACCTATCTAACTATCTACCTATCATCTACATGTTACTCATGAATAAAGCTTCTCATTATACTCGATCAACTTTAGGGTTGCAAGCTTTAATTTATATAAAGCTTAATTAACCAAGGCTCCTTTGAGTCACATTTGATTCTTTGTGTCTTTGTTCAAACTTCTTTATATCAGCATGGAAATGGTTTTTTCTTTCCTTTTTGGGGTATATTATTCAGTTTTCCTTTCATGGTATTTTTAGTGGTTAGATCCTATGCAAATATTAACCATACCTGGTCCTAGTCAGTGTCTGGCTACATAAATGCACAAAATAAAGTGACTATTGATAGAATGTTAGATTATTGGTCCTTAGTTTGGTTGGCTTTCAATGTGCTACTAAGCAAAAGCTGAGAATCTTTTGGAGGACCAATGACCTCTGACCAAGTTTAGAATGACCAAAATTCTGTTAATATAGTCTTACAATAAAGTAGCAAGTTAGTTCAACTAGTTGTGTTCCCTGTTTTGTTTACCTGGCATTGCTGACACGAATCTTGCAAGTCTGAAAGTATAAACTTCTCAGTCATCACTTTTAACTCTTATCCATTAGTCAGTTTCTTTCTGTGACCATAAAGTGGTTGCAAACTCCAGCCCTTGTTGGCTGATTGCAGAGAATATAAATCCCTTCCATTGCCCAGCAGTAAGTTAAAACTGAAGAAGCTTCTGGGACCTAGCTATCTGCGGGATCTGTGGGACCTAGCTATCTGCGGGATCGGATCCTGCCCCATACATCCTCACGATCGATTCGCTCCCACAGAGAGGGACTTCTCCGGGTGCCGTCCACTAGACTTTGTCAGCGGGCGACGCCCAGGGGAAGGGCTCTCTCTGTGGCGGGCCCGGCCCTCTGGAACGACCTTCCCCCCGATATCAGAACGACCACGGACCTCCGCTCCTTCCGTATAAAACTAAAGACCCATTTCTTTCGACTGGCCGGCCTTGGATAGTCTCTCTGTCTATAGATTTTTAAATGTATTTTAATGGGTTTTAATTTTTTAGCACGGGATAACATAGTTTAATGGTGTTTTAAAGTGTATATTTTGTATTGATTGTTTATATTGTTTTTAGTTTCTCCTGTGCACCGCCCCGGGTCCCTGTGGGGAGAGGGAGCGGTTAATAAATGCAAAGTTATTATTATTATTATTATTATTATTATTCTTGGATAAGAACTGAAATGTCTTAAAGAAAATCCAGAAAGTCCAATTGCCTTTAAAGTAAAAGTACCTTTGAGTTAACTTCTTACTCTAGCACAACTTTATTCTTTCAATAATCTATCCTGTCTAATCACCAAAATAATAAATCATAAGTTATTTTTTTCTGTTTCATACAAATGTTTATAAGGAGTTTTCAGTCAGCAATAAACTTGTCTTTTTTTATTATCCAATAAGTCAATCTAGCTATTTCAGCATGTTCCATCATCTTCACCAATCATTCAACCATCGTAGGTAGTGCTGAAACTTTCCATCTTCCAACACATAGTAACCTCACTGCAGTTATCATGTACAAAAAGAAGGTTCTGTGACTTTTTCCCTATTCTTTTTCATTAATCCTAAAAAGGAAAAAAAAAACAGGCTTCAATTGAATATTAATCTTTGAAACCCTGTGTGTTAAAGCAGGGAATGCTGCCCAGATCCATTGGCTGAGATGAGTGGCCATAGAAAATAAATAAATAAATAAACAAATATATTTGAATCCATTGTTTAGCTTTTTACATGTCTACCGAGTATGCTAAAATTCCCCTCTTCTTCTTGTTCACATTTTCAGTATAAATTTGATGTGTGTTTATACATTCTAGACAGTTTCTCTTGTGATTTATATCAACAGTACATCATTTTATAAAAATTCTCTTTAAAATAAATTCAAATACTTTCAGCCACATATATGGTATAATCTATGCCATCTGTAAATTATAATAAAAAGTAGCCTATTTTATCATATAGTCTTTCAGATATTATTATTCTGTTTCAATTTTTATTATACATTCATACATTTAAACAATTACATGGTAATTATTTGTACAGAACCCTATTTTAAACTGTCTTACAAGGTTTAAAACCATGCATTCCTTTGTCAACTTAAATCTTTTTAACAATTGTAAATAAGAAAACCATTGACAACTATATCCTTGTGCCTCCATTTCTTCTCTTGGTTTTATTTTACTATCCCCTTCACAAAATTCTAGTATCAAATGATAAGTCAGTCATTTGTGTTTGCCTATTATTTCTCATCTATAAAATGCTTCTACTGAGAATCATAATGACACAACATGGATTTGCATCTAATCCATATGGAGAAATGATGGCTCAGTGGTTAAAGGTGCTGAGCTTGTCAACTGGAAAAGTGACAGCCTGCTTAGAGATCTGAGTTCCAGATGATAGGGTGGATGAAATCTCATTATTTGTCCCAGCCCCGACAACCTAGCAGTTCAAAAGTATGTACATGTAAGTAGATAAATAGGTACCATTTTGATGGGAAGATAACAGTGTTCTGTGTGTCTCAGTGTATAGTCATGCTAGCCTACATGACCATGGAAATGTCTTTGGGCAAGGCTGACTCCCTCGGCTAAGAAATGGGGATGAGCACCATACCCATTTAACACAACTGCACAGGGGAAACCTTTTAATGATTTTAAGATTGATATTAACCTTGACTTTGTCATATCATTATTTCAAATCAGGTAAAGCCAATCGTCCTCTTACATTTATATCTTGTAACATCTAATATATAACTCACTTTTTTCTCCTGCCACACAAATTTAGATATATCCTTCTGCCACTGATTAAAATGGGATGTCAGTTGTCAAAACAGGAATTCTCTGAAACAAAAACATCATTCTAGGCAAAACATTATTTTTATTATAGAACTTTCTCCAGCAATGACAGTTGTAATTTCTCTCATCTTAACTTGTCTTTTTTAAACTTCCACATTTTAACACAGTTATTTTGAAATAACATACAATACATATTTGTCATAGTAATACCCAGATATTTTACCTTCTCAATTTTAAAACCCATTTTATTCATCAGTTCTGTTTGAGTTTCTATTTTCATTTTTTTGTTAACATGTTTATAACATCTTCTGTTTATTACTATTGAAATCTGCTAATGAATCAATTTGTCCATTACTATTTCAATTCTCTTTAAGGAACTTCCAGAACCAATACCAAGTCATCTGTCAGAAACCCTTAACTTATAAGACTCTCACAATTATTTCATCTTGTCTTATTTCTCTAAGCAACATTTCAAGAACAAACATAAATAAGACTAGACAATAGACATCCTATCTTGCTATTTTTTTGTGTCTCGCATAATTTTGTTTGATCTTTATTAACAATTATTTGTGCTTTCCGTAACAGGTACATTGATTTTTATATATTTTAAACTCTTAAACAAGGAAGCCCGGTTCAAATTGTTAAAGGCCTTCTCTGCATCTAAAAAAATCAATTTTGCTTATTTTTCATTACATTGCTTCAAATATTCCAAGAATCTAAAGCATTTATAATATTGTCCTTTACCTGTTTTTTAGTAAAAAGCCACATTGATCCTCATTAATAAATTCTTGCAAAATTATTTTCAATCTATCAGCTAGAATTGTTGTGAACAATTTATAGTTCTTATTTAGGGTTGTGCGGAAGAATTTGGGTGTTATCTGCATGATAAAATCGATCAGATCTGGGACGGGTTGGCCTCCGATTGGACTAGTTCAGACGGGCTGACGGAGGCGGGTCTTGAGTCTATTATCTGGGAAGAGTTCGATCCTGTGACTCCTAAGGACATGGACAGGATGCTGGGGTGGCTGGATGCCACCACATGTTTATTGGACCCGTGTCCCTCCTGGTTGGTACTGGCCTTCCGGGAGGTTACACGAGGCTGGCTCCAGGGAATTGTCAATGCTTCTTTAAGTGAGGGGTTTCTGCCGGTCGCCTTGAAAGAGGCGGTGGTGAGGCCCCTCCTCAAGAAGCCCTTCCTGGACCCAGCTGTGTTGGTCAACTACTGTCCAGTCTCCAAACTCCGATTCCTTGCGAAGGTTGTTGAGAGTGTGGTGGCGCGACAACTCCCTCAGCACCTGGAGGAAACTGTCTATCTGGACCCGCGCCAGTCCGGCTTCCAGCCTGGGCACAGCACAGAGAGGACATTGGTCGCATTGGTGGATGATCTCTGGAGGGCTCGGGATAGGGGTTGTTCCTCTATACTGGTCCTGTTAGACCTCTCAGTGGCTTTCGATACCATCAACCATGGTATCATGTTGCGCCAGCTGGAGGGGTTGGGGGGGCACCATTTTATGGTGGTTCTCCTCCTACCTCTCTGACCGGTCACAATTTGTGTTGGCAGGGGGGCAGAGGTTGACGTCGAGGTGCCTCACTTGTGGGGTACCACAGGAGTCGGTCCTATCGCCTCTCCTATTCAACATTTATATGAAGCTGTTGGGTGAGATCATCCGTGGTTTTGGGGTAGAATTCCACCAGTAAGCTGATGATACTCAGCTGTACATCTCTATCCCGGACCACCCCAATGATGCCATGGAAGTGATGTCCCGGTATCTGGAGGCCGTGCGAGTCTGGATGGGGAGAAACAGGTTCCGACTCAACCCGTCCAAGACCGAGTGGCTGTGGCTTCCGGCATCACAATATAGCCAGTTGGTGCCAGCTCTGGCTATTGGGGGAGAGTCATTGGCCCCCAAAGAAAGGGTTCGCAACTTGGGCATCCTCCTGGACTCTCGGCTGTCTCTAGAAGATCATATGACAGCCGTGGCCAGGGAGGCTTTTTATCAGGTCTGTCTGATACGCCAGTTGCGCCCCTTTCTGGATCGTGATGCTTTATGCACTCAAGCCCTCGTCATCTCCCACCTGGACTACTGCAACGCTCTCTACATGGGGCTTCCCTTGAAATGCACCCGGAGGCTCCAGTTAGTTCAGAATGCAGCCGCGCGGGGGATCCTGGGAGCTCCTAGATGCTCCCATGTGACACCTCTCCTACGTGAGCTGCACTGGCTGCCTGTGGCTTTCCGGGTGCGCTTCAAGGTACTAGTAACTACCTTTACTATGGCAAGGGACCTGGTTACCTGCAAGACTGCCTCCTGCTACCAAATACCTCCGACCAGTTCGCTCCCACAGAGAGGGCCTCCTCAGGGTGCCGTCGGCCAGGCAATGTCAGCTGGCAACCCATAGCGGGAGAGCCTTCTCTGTGGTGGCTCCTGCCCTCTGGAATGACCTACCCACTGACCTACACATGACCACGGACCTGCACCTCTTCCGTCGGGCCTTGAAGACCTATTTATTTCATGTGGCCAGCCTGGCGTAGTTTTTAAATGGTTTTTAGTAGGGTTTTATTAATATACCGTTTAATATATTTTTAAACATATTTTATGTATTTTATATTTTATACCACTGATTTTTATTGCTGCCTGTACATTAAATAAATAAATAAAATAAAATAAATAAATAAATAAATAAATAAATAAATAAATAAATAAATAAATAAATAAATAAATAAATAAATAAATAAATAAATAAATAAATAAATAAATAAATAAATATAATGATATCAGCTTATAGTTTCTTATTAGTCAAATTTTGTCAATCTTTAGGTATTAATGCTATTAATGCTATATTGATCTCTTTCCAATTTTATGGCATCTTTCCACCCAGGTTTTCCCCACCCAAATGAAAGTCCAAGTCCCTGCGCAGCACCCACATGTCCATCACATGGCCTAATCAGTCATTATCCTAACTGGAGATGCGTTCTAGTCATCGCCTTCCAGGTGCAGGAGTTTGGGCAAGATGTCCTTGACTCTCTAAGACTCTCTGAGAAAGGAATGTTATTTTGACTATATATTTCCCATACTCCATATAATCCCCGCTCCCATTTTCCCACAGCAGTAAGTGTGGCAGGCCGGAAGGCCCAATGCAAAAGATGGCTTCCAAGCCGGACAATGTCACTACCTTTATACAAACTGGAATATTGACAAAATGCTTTTAGTATGGCCACAAAATCAATTAGTACTGTAGCTCCCTCTTATAATCTCAATATCATTTTCTTTTCTCATAATTTATATACTAGTCACTTCTCTGGTTTATTTCAAAATTCTAAATTCCTTTGCTTTACACACATTTTTGCTGTAATTTTTTAATCACCATTTCTCCTACTCTGAATCTGATGTTTATGCAGAAAAAATACAGAGATTGGCAGGTTGGAGTTTCCTTACCAAACTATTGCATGATGTGGTCACCTTGTCATATGACTTTGCCATCAGTTCAATTATCCAGTGACCAGGGCCACCCTTTCTCTTCTCCCACTATTCTGAATCAACCACTCTGACACTGACATATAGGTAAAGCCAAAGGCCTCTGGTCACAGCTTTATTTTGAACCAGATTAAAACAAAAGTCATTAATTCAAACTGATTAACCTTGTTACTTGTCTAGGATGACCCTCTGCTTTTACTTTTGAAGATTTAAGTGGTCCACAAGCACAGTAGCACTTGTCTCAACCTGAAGACATTGTCTTCCATCTTGTGCCAAGCAATAAAACATCGTACCTATGTGCAACAAGAGAAATAAAGGCAATACTTTGCTGTGTCCACTTGTTTTAGCATACGTTGCATCACAATTTATTGACTGGTTTCATTCTTTTCTTTTCCTTTAGCCCAATAACAAAACACAATTGATAACAGGAAAAAAATGTAAAATAAAATAAAATCCAGCCATTTCAATAAGTATAATCATTTAACATTTTAGAACACTGGAATACAACATTCACACATGCACAAATATGAAGTTATTAACTCGGTAAATGGCTTAACTTTCTTTTGCATCACTGCTTTCTTGCAGCCAGGCTTCTGGATGTAAAAAGAATAAAAATGAGGTTTTTGCTTTTTCATGTTAAACAACTGGCTTCCTTTTTTATATTCTAATTACTGGTACTGGTCAGAAAGTTATTGCTGTTACCCATAAAAGAATAAATCTAAGAATTCCAAATGGTATTTACATAGGATGCTCTATAGAAATTATAGTATCCATCAATGTAGATGTGATCCAGTTTTGTATTTGAAAAAAGAATCTCTTGACTGATCATAATACTTGAAATTAAAATAAAATGTTAATGAAAATCAAAATATTTGCTGACAAAGGCTCATTTGAAAAGGATGGGAACCAAGGAAAGGAACTTATAGAAAAAAAATGAATCTAATCAAATATCAGCTTCAAAGATAACAAAATGTAAAAGAAATGGAATCCAATGAGTTACAACAAAAGTGCATACTTATGTTTCCCAAGTCAAGGCAATTAACAGCACCAATAGTCTGGGCTAGATTATGGTGATATATTTGGCCATTCTTTCTTTAATCTCAATACTACTACTATACATGTGATTATTAAGAGAAGTATTTGCTGCTGGAGTCTTCGGTGCTCTTTGAGCTTGGTGGTTTGCTTGCAGATATTTCATTATCTGGCTAGGTAACATCAATTGTTTTACTGTGCGTGTTGGGTGGGGAGGTTGCTCCCTGTTTATATACAATAGTTTGCCCTGTCAATATTGGTGGGGGATCATTAGCTGCTGGTTGGTTGTCTCCTTGGTAATTCCTTAATTAGGGTATTGATTTCTGCTTGATTGTTTATCTGGTATTAATCCCTGTTTCTCTGGATGTTGTCTGCTGGAGAGGATTTGTTTTGGTCAAGTAGTTCTTGCTAGTTGGGTAACGAAATCTTTGCAAACAAGTAACTAATTTCAGCGAGCATTAAGGACTCCACGTTTCAACCCTGAACTCCATTGTATACATACATGCACTATATACATTATACGTATATATGTATGTATGTATTTGGTTATGATACTTTACTGAGTGTTGATTTTTTTCAACGTCTCTGGTGCCGTTCTTTGGAATTCTCTCACAAAATCTCCCCTATGAATTCAGTAAGACAAAAAAAAAGTGCTTCAGTCATTTTGCACAGATTATCCAGTTATATAAAGTAAACACTATCAGATTATGTTGTACATGCATTCATTCAACCCAGGTAAAACTATATATTGATCAATATTGTTGGAAAACACATCATGTCAGCATCCCATACAAGCTCCCCTTCCAAGTAATGTTACTAAAAAGATCAGAATGTCTACAGGATAAATATATCTGCACACATACGTAGCTCTATATCCATTGACTTCCATATATACAAGGATAATGCATGGTTTGCATGTTAGCCAATATCCATGTATCTATAAACATGTTTTGACCTGAAGGTATAAATGCTGAACAAATGAATGTTTTCACAAAGTCACTATCATGTCAATAGTGTTGATAAAGGACAATGATTTCCTGGATTATATGATATGGTTTATTTATTTATTTATTTATTTATTTAAATTTATACCCCGCCTTTCTCCACAGAGGACCCAGGGCGGCGGTTAACTCTCCAGATATCATAATATCTAAATGGAGATGAGATTAAATAGGAGACTACTACTGAATACAGATTGATGATGAATATGAAACATCTAGAAAGCTTTTCAGAGTCATTTCAATGAACGTACATTGTGAAGATCTCATCACAATACCCTTGGTTAACCATAGATGGGTGCATGACACAAATTTCCTTTTACATGTTTCCCTCTTACAAAGCATTTACTTGGTAGTAGAGACTTAATGGCTCTTTTGGAGTATATTGTGTCAGCAATACAGATAGTCCTTGATTTACAACCATTAATTTAGTGACCTTTCAAAGTTACAACAGCATTGAAAAAAGTGACATATGACTGTTGCAACACCCCTTGATCACATGTTCAAAATTCAGGCACTTGTCAACTGTCATGTATTTATGACAGTTACACTGTCCCAGGGTCACGCAATCATCATTTGTAACATGGCTTCCAAAATGCCGGATTCACTTCATGACAGTGTGATTAGTTTAACAACCACAGTAATGTCATAAAATGGGGCAAAATTCACTTAACAGCTGTCTTGCTCAGCAGTGGAAATTTTGGACTCAATTGTTGTTGTAAGTCGAGGATTATACGTTATGGTTCTTGCTGTCCTTAATTAGTGTGGATTTTCATCCTTTCTTCTTCCTGCTGAAAAGTTACATCTTATTGACTGTTATGTTAAATACTAAAAAGAAATGAAGAATTAAATACGTGTTGTAATGTAAGCATGCCTCTAAATAAGGTGATGCCTCTGTTTAGGAATGTTACATCACCCTGGCCAATATGCACAGCTTTGGCCAGAACACAAATTGCTTCTTCACTTTCTCCTATGTCCATTTGGAAGAAGAATGAGGTATCTCTTTGCCTGGGAAAATAGTAAATAGGATTGCATATGAAAAAGGTTCCCTGAACCAGATAAAACAAATATGGATGAGATAGTTTAAAAAAAAATACAGGAGGAAGAGGAGGAAGTAAAAGTTGATGAGATGAAATAAAGACCACCCATTGCTTATATGCACTATCTGTAATGATATGAGAATTTTTTTTAAAAAAATGTCAATGAGGATCAGCAGGGAAGGTCACCAAGTAATCAAAGACAAAAAAGATACAAGGCATAAAACATCAGCCAGTAGAAGCAAACGGAAAAGATTACTGAAAGAAATAAAGAAAGAGTGCAAAAAATGATAAGGAAATTAAGGGGAGAAAATGAAAAGCAGATTGACCAAGATAAATTGGAATGTTTCTAGCACAAGTAGAAGAACAGGTCAGCAAAGAGGAATGGAGAGCATGACCTTCATGAAATGAAAAGTGTAATTTATTCACAGAAGACCAAGTTATTTCTATCAAATCTTCATATCACTGCTTAGAAATGGGTATATGGAAGGAATATGTTTACATTTTGTAGGGTAGGAAAATATAGATTTAAATGAACCCACATTCCTAGTCAGCAGTCATCTTGATGTGAAAAAGTTGAACTAGGTTTACTTCTGATTTGTTCCGAGGCCAATATCTGAATATGTTGCTTGAACAGCAATAGTCACGCCAAACTTACACATTAGAGTTAAACTGTTGAGGTAGAATTTCCTTACCAATCAGAGTAAACTTTGCATATATTAAACTAGTAATATTTCTTAAAGACGCTGATCTGCAATATTCGGCTTGTATGTTATTTGCTTTGGATTTGTTTTGTTTTTTTATAAAAAAAGAGATCTGTTTGCTTAAAGTCAGTTTGTTACAATTAAAGCATGTAAACCTGATCTATTGAGCTAGTGTGTTATAATAAGCAGTGCAAGAGAAATGCTTGTGAATGTAAGGGCAAGGATAATACAGTATTATTCTATGTAAGATTTGAAAATGGATGTATAGGCAGTTGATAAGCATATGGTGCTTCCTTAACCAATGTACTGTATCTTCGAAGGTAGAGGAGTTTGACTCAAATGGAGGGGGAGCTATTATGGAAAATATGAGTACTCAAGAAATTTTCTTGATTGTATTAGATATAAGTTGAAGTAGAGACAGATGTCAGTCCAAAGTTCTGTACGTATTCAGCTAAACACCCATACCAAGTTTTTACAACAGAACTCATTACAAGACTGATGAACCTCTGGGTAGTCCTATAGCACAGAAGATGTGTTTGCATGATAATATCTTATCATGTCAATTTCTACATATAAATCTGAGAGTGGAGATTACTACTGCAATGGTTGCCCACTCCCCAAATACAGCCATTCTTTCTAGGTATTGTAAGCTTCTGCATAGAACTTCTGTATTAAGTTCCTTGTGCATCTTATAACATAGGTATAAGTCACATGGATTGTAAGGTGAAGATGTGGAATATGCAGAAGAACAGATTTTTGAAAAAGCAATAGTTAGTTGGGCTAAACAGAAAAGAAAAATACTTGATCTCATGGCTTGTGATCTATAGGCTGGATAAGCTTAAGCATTGCATATAAAAATTAAATATACTGCCAGGGATCAGTCATTCTTGCACATGTATCATTTTGAACAAAGTATTTACTGCTAAAATAATTTCATAGGCTGTTATTTAGAATATTATTTTTAAAAAAAGAAGTTATTATTTTGAAAATCGGGGACAAGGATTATGATATTAATTCCCAAAGTCTCTCACTTTATCTTCAAATAAATGTAATGAAACATGACATAATTTCTTTCTAATCAGTTGCAGAAAGATGGTAAGAGGGAAATGGCTGGCCTTTCCTAAATCTTTTCTGTTCATTTTTTTTTAATACTGATTGTTATGCAAATTCCTTAAAAAAACCAATACAGACAAATAGGGATAAACAACGGTTTTCATTTATGGATGTTTGTTTGAAAGACAGTATTTTTATTTAGTGAATGCATATATTCCTTAAAATGAATGTTTATTATTTGAGTTTTCAGTCTTATATTAACATTAATAATGTGGAATGATTATACACAGTATTTCACTGCTATTGCGTCATTTGCTGTGCATACCAAGTTACAATAGACTCTGCTTGATGAATATGTAATTTGAAATTCTTAAGTTTGTAATTTGAATGATTACTTTGTCTTGCTGTAATCTTCTTAGGATTTTTCATCTGTAAAGCTAAAACATTTGGCTTCACAAATATGGCATCAACATAACTTGTCATACAATCTTTTGTTTTTTTTAATCATCTTCTCCTGATAATCTAAATGATGATTAGTCCTGTCTCAGTGATTTCTTTGCTCTTCTAATACACATTTGCATTAATCCCTGGTACATATTTTGATTTTTTTAAGAACAAGACTATATCAAAATCCTTTCTAAAACACATACACACATACGAAGCAAGATGATTAGAAAAATAGCATTTCAGGATTGTGAAAAAGACTTTGTGAAATGCCAGATGTTCCATATAATTCAGAAATATAATGTAAACATGAAATGTACTTAATGTCATTAACTAGAATAACTGAAATTTAAAAAAATCTAAAAGACATTAGTATTATATTAAAAACTCTAAAACTTTACTGTATCTAAATTTTTCAAGTTTCCTTCACATCAAAATGAAGGGAAAGGCAGTATACTACATTAAAAACATTTTAAGAGTTAAGTAAAGTGCCTTTCAAGTTAATATATAATATTTATAAAGAAAAGCATCTATAAAATGCCAGTAGTCATCATCATATTGGGTTAAACTTTATATTATGTGAATATACAAATACAAAAAATTACAGAAGTATAGCCTGCATTGGGACATTAAATGGGTTAACCAGTTAAAGACAATGCCATGAACAACAGTCCCTTTATTGTCCAAAAGAGAATGGGTATCAGTTTTACAGAATGCTGAAGGATGAGAATTCTTTGTCTTCCATCATCAGTGGAATATAATTGTAATTTGGATTCTGTTTCCTATTCTCAAAGAGTATTTTACCTTATATGAAAACTAAGCATTTATGCAAACAGAAAGCTTCCAAATACGATGTTTTCCTTTTTTTAGTATTTTATGTATATGGTTAATTAATAAAGATTTATTCTATAGTTTGTTGATTATTTCATAAATTAATAAATTTCACATCAACAGTTGTATATTTGATCTTTAAAAGGAATCAATACAGGGTGATTTTGCTTTCCCATCAATATATGGGCAAGACAAGTTTTGTTTGTGTTTACATACAGAAAAGCAGTTTTATATATAAAAAGAAAATTTAACTATTAATGTACAATTAACCATCTATAACCCTTTAGTTTAAAGCAGTTCAAGCTAAATACATTTTAGGCCCAATGATAACATGTTTTTGTAATTGCTTTTCTGAGCACTTAAAAGGATTTAAATAGGATCTAGACATAATCTGCTTCCTCTCTACCAACCCCCAATATTTCCTTGGGCAGTATTTTTATAAGTCTAATGCAAATAGATATTCCCTCTAAACAGAAGTCTTAAGATATTAATTAGAAAAGTTCTGTTTTAGTGGTAGATTGCCTGGAGAAGGTCCTAGAAGAGTGCTTTTCAAACTCAGGAATTTTAAGGGATCCTTGGTGCTCTCTGATCTTGCTTGTTTTCTTGCAAACCTTTCATTACCTATACTAGGTAACACCATTGGTGCTAATCACTGGCATTGATGATCAGAGGTGGAATTTAAAAAAAATACTACCGGTTCTGTGGGCATGGCTTGGTGGGTGTGGCATGGCATGGTGTGGCATGGCAGGGGAAGGTTACTGCAAAATCCCCATTTCTTCCTGATCAGCTGCGACTCAGGAGGCAGACTATAGATGTGGGTAGGGCCAGTCGGAGGTGGTATTGTCCAAACTACTCAAAATTTCCACTACTGGTTCTCCATAACTGGTCAGAACCTGCTGAATACTACTGAATGATGTTACCTGGTTAGGATAATGAAAAGATAATGCAAGAAAACAAGCAACCTCAGAGAGCACTAAAGTCACCTCATTTCAAATCTGAGGTACAAATATTCTCCTTTATTGGGAATTTTAAGATGTGTAGATTTCAACTCCCAGAGTTCCCCAACTACCATAAGTCCAGACATCCTAAATTCAGTTTTTGACATTTCAAGGATTGGAAAACCAGGACTAGGGCTGGATAAGGCAAACTGATGCCTTATGCACAGCCCAACAAGAGTTTTGGCTAAAGCAAAACTCTAATTTCATGATTTGGAAACAAATGTAACACCTGACATCTGATGACACCATAAAATCAAACTCTTAAACTTTATTCACTCATCATGCCAAAGGAAACTAATTTAAAACTAATTTTAATCCTGCAAGTTAAAGTTGAACATAGCAGATATTGACAATTACAAACAAAAAAAACCCAAAAACCAACCCTAATGTCAAGTATGGTAGTGAAAGGGTTCTGAAATAATAGCTATGGGAATTACTCTGTGGTGTCCACTTCCTTTGGTGCCCCAAGCACATGCTTATTTTGCTTAATGGTTAATCCAGAACTATGGAAAACTCTTACCTATTTATTTTAATGGTACCGAGCTCAAATGACTAGAAGTACTGAATAGTGCATTTTAGGAAGTAAATGAATATCATATTAGAAATACTTAAATGGCTAAAATCACGATAGTATTTGAAATTATTTGCTGTACTACTATCACCAATGGTCTTGGTACTTTTAACGTATTGACCTAAATCCAAACAAAGTAGTACACTTCAGCCTCTCATCTTGAAGTAAACCCACATCTATCGTAGAACTGTTGTGGTCTGTTTTCTGTGCTCATCTGACAACTTCAACATTAGCTAATTAAAATTGGGACATGGGATCTTTTAAAATGGATGCATTTATATATTTACTTGAATGCTTGCAGAATACAGGTTATCTGTTTTCAGTATTACTTCTGTAATACTGTAATTCTAGGTATGAAATTATCAGATGTATTATGCTAACTTAATTTCCTTTTTATTTATATCCCGCCTTTATTATTTTTACAAATAACTCAAGGTAGTGAACATATCCAGCACATCTTCCTCTTCTGTTTTGCCCATTTAAAGCAATTCTGGGAGGTGGAATGACTGAAGGAGATTGACTAGCCCAAGGTCACCTCACTGGCTTTCATGTCTCCCCTAATCCTTCTTTTTATTAAACTAGACATACCCAGTTCCTGCAACCTTCCTCATATGTTTTAGCCTCCAGTCCCCTAATCATCTTTGTTGCTTTTCTCTGCACTCTTTCTAGAGTCTCCACATCTTTTTTACATTGTGGCGACTAAAACTGTATGCAGTATTCCAAGTGTGGCCTTACCAAGACATTATAAAGTGGTATTAACACTTCACGTGATCTTGATTCTATCCCTCTGTTTATGCAGCCTAGAACTGTGTTGGCTTTTTTGGCAGCTGCTGCACACTGCTGGCATTTAAATGGTTGTCCACTAGGATTCCAAGATCCCTCTCACAGTTGCTACTATTGAGCAAGGTACCACCTATATTGTACCTGTGTATTTTGTTTTTCTTGCCTAAATGTAGAACCTTATTTGAACTCATGATCTCTTGCTTTACGGCCTGGTTCTTTAATCACTAGAGCAAACTTGCTGTAAAACATGATTTTTATCTATTCTTTCTCTCAGAAGAAAACTGAACCAGAATGCTGAAATCAGTACTTTCCATGCTGAACTCATATGGATTACTTAGCTCACATGGATTATTTAAAGTACATTCAAAATAATCAGCCATGAATTAATTTGCTCTATTCTAAATGCACATTCTAATATTTAACACAGAATATAATGCTAATTCTATTAACATAAAAATAATATAATAAATATTTCAGATTTTTGATATATTCAATTTTACTTACAGAGTGCCTTCTGCCAGTAAAAACTGAGCTCTTGGGGGGAGGGGAGGTCATGCATGCACCTCTGGCCTCCATTTTCACTAGCACAGGGCTAAAGGAGGTTCTTGTGGCCAAAAATGTGGTGTTGCCAAGATGCGTACCTCCCCCCCCCCCAGCTCCATTTTTACTGGCACAGGCTGACATGGCTAAAAATGGGACACCGGGGATCACACTGTCCTCCCAGGCTCCATGTTTGATGGCAAAAGCCTATCAAAACAAACTAAAAACAAAGCAAAAGGAGAAATGTTTCCCCTTTTGCATTTCACCATGCAAAAAGAAGAAAAGGAAGGAAGCAGGGAAGGAAGGAAGGAGATTATAATGACAGTGAGGGTAGATCTCAGTGGAGTCAGCCATAGCCCTTGGCCATCACAGGTTCCCCTGACATGAGTCATGTGTCACTCCCACCATGGTCATGTCCACCCTCTGGCCACGCCCACCATGGCCACACCCACTCTGAGGTCAAACACAACCCTAATGCAACCCTAAAAATGAAATAATGTTTGACACCCCTGTTCAACACTATCTAAAGATCTAGATTTAAATTACAATCACGTGGCTTCAGAATGCTACAGCTAGTCATATTTATGAGCCTTTTATCGAGCACCTAAATTGCAATCCCATCAAAGCAGTCATAACTATGAACTATTCTTAAATGAACAGTCATAAGTTGAGGACTTTCTGTATTCCCCTACTTAAAATTTACCTCTTTAAATGGAAATTAAAAGTTAATAGCTACTCTAGTTTCAGCGGAAGTTTTCTGTTATTTATTGAAGTGGAACAATCAATATGAAAGTCGGTTTCAGAAGTAATAACAAAGACCACAATATTGGAAGGTGACATTTCAAATTTTTCACTGGGAAGGTGGAGGAAATAAAGCAATCATCTAATGTAATATGTTCCTTTTATCAGCCTGGCATCCATTACATCCCTGGGATAGAGTACTCTATTTGGTCGCAAAATAGATGGCTTTTCGGCTCATCACCAGAGACCATCTAGACAGAAACCTCAAAAAATGTAACACACACACACACACACACACACACACACACACACGTATATTTGTGAAATTTCAAATTTGACATTGATCAAAATCTTTCTAATAAACCTGCTAAGAAGGTATAACAGGAAAACACTTTCAAATTCTGAATATTGTGCTGCAATATTTGAACTGGCATAAGAAAGTTACTGGAATATCCTCAAATGATATGAATATCTTCGCACAGCATAGATAAATCAGTACAAGTATACGTTCTTGACAATAAACACAATCACCAGAGATTAACTGATGCCAAAGGTTGTATGTATGAAGCAAACACTTGTGAAAGTGTTTACTCAGAAGTCTGGCTTTATTACCAGCTTCTTTAAAAGTTATATCTTTTTAAAGACTTACCACAATACAATCTTGTCTCATGCTTATTGGAAAGAGTATTCACTATAAGTGCCTATTCAATAGATATAGAATCATATGGATGGCTTTCTTTAACACACTAAACCTCGAATCAAGAATCTAAGTATACAGATTAATGATCTGTGAAGAAAACATTTGAAAAAAAAGGTATTGTTCCTGTCCTGCTTTTAAAAAAGAGTTCTAAAGGATAATAAGCACTAGTCCGCATAATTGAATGGGTTCACAGAAATAGCTTAAGATTCATCTAACCAAAACTATTGAACTTACTACTTTTGAGAAGTCAGACAACAGCTCCTTTCTCACTGTAAGATGGCCACAAAAGAAAGGAATTGTGAAACGCACACCATACACCAAACCCAAAATACAAGACATTATAATCCTACATTTAGTTCAAATATGTATTGGTTAAACCAATGTCTACGTTAATGCAATATCTAAAATAATTGCTATAATTTAAATAGAAATGTGATACATAATACCTTGGCAAGCAGCAAGATGTACAGTTACTTGCTTGGGGCCTAACTTTAGATGGGTAAATTCAATGTCCTTGTTCATCCTTCTTATACTCCTTTAAAAAACATAAGACAGGGACCGGGCAACCAACAGTTTAAGACAAATGCAACCCCATCATGTAACATCTGAGTTGCATGATATCAAATATTGGTGGTGCAATTTTATACCAGAAGAATGAGATAGAAGTTTCCAAAGCAGATTCATCAACAACTTTCCGAGAGGAGGGGGGATTTAAAAAATGCATGTTGATGTACATACAAAAGGGGTGGTGCTTTGATCATGCTGCAGCGACTGCCATTTGGACCCTTTTGATTCAGCCTGTGGATGCCACTAAGACTCATGTTTCACTGTAAGCTGCTTTGGTAGATCACAGCATTTTGAAGTTAAAAGATGTCTGTGACATATTTCTTTTACAGACCTAATGTATAATATTGAGCTAGATGAAGCATTGCTTTCCAAGTTCTTCTGTCTTGTTACAATCGTTGGCATTCTTTGTATAAATACTTGATAATGGATTTGTATCATCTTCACTGACTTCATCCTGCAGTTATATCTATTTGGCTGTGTTGCATTGTTCATCTCATTCAATATATGATCAAAAATGCAACAGTAGTTACAGAGAAAATTAACATGCTTCTTTTTAAAATGTATCTTTATACAATGAATGTATAGAAATGATTCACTTATCTCTGCTCAGCTGTTCCTAAGCACACTATAGAAGTAAATCTGAATGTAAGCTCTATGATGCATACTAGCTACTTATAACAAAGTAATATTGTTATCAGAGCACGATTACAATTAAATATTTTTGCTACTTGCAGAATACCTCTAACATTCATCACTGCTACCAAAAAAAAAAAGATGGAGAATATTCCAGGTATCTAGCCATAAATGCCAGCTAAATGTTTAGATTTGTTGGCAAAATGCTTTTTCAACAGGTCCATGCCAAAAGAATAAATGATAAACAGAAGCATTGAACAAGTAGAAGTACACGGCTTTCAACTTAAAGTAAGTAAACCACTCAAGTGTGCCAACATTAATGTACTCAATATTAGTGTTACAAAACGCATTTGTTCAACATGTTTTTATTTCATTTCTACTTAACTTGTATCGATCAAAATAATATGACATTGGCCAATCTTACTTCACTCAATCACTAAACAATGGGAAAATGGCCATAAAATAATCCACTTAAAATTTAAGACTATTTTTATTTTCACATCATAGGAGAAAGATAAATTTCATTTTATTTTGTGAAAATCTTGGTTGTTCACGTACATACAAGCCAACAAATGCTTAAAAACTGTCCGTATGCAAATATGCTAGATGTGAGAGGAAAAGATTTTCCCTTGGTCTAGGGACAATTCAGCATCTGTCGCAATCATGTGAAAAAAACCACAAGCTTTTAAAAGCTGGTTGCTGCTAATGTGACATGTTGAAACATTAATCACCCCCTAAGGCCAGCATAATTGTAGCTCCATGTTAATTACCTAACAATTAGCAGCAGTATTTCCAAGGGGCAATCAATGAATTAGCTAGTGATTTTCCCACAGACTTTAGTTTCACACTGCCAATCTGAATGCATTTCAAACTCCACACCATGGCTCATCAATGACATTTCTGGTGTATGAAATAAAAAATCATTTGCACTCTTACTAATTAGACTCAATTATATTACTGTGTGTATTCAAACTCTATTCATTTACACAAAATCTCTGCCACAGGCATTTCTTTCCGTTTATAAATTCTTTTTCTATTAAATTGTAAGGTCACCTACAAGGAAAATGTACTAATCAAAATTTTGTCATTAATGAATTAAGGGTTTCAGTAAGCTGGCTTAATTAAGTTACCCTAATAAGTGATAATGGCTATCTGCAGTCTATCTGTATTCATGTTCTGGTGTACATGGAAGTATACTGTGTGTATATATGGACACTGCTGGAAGTGTCTGGTTTGTTCCAACACTCTTTTCATCATTTCTCTTCTTTGTGCTCTTTCCTTTCTTATATACCCTATGAGTACATAATACAAAAGACTTCATCCATCGAGGTGTAGCCCTCCATGGATAGAGCACTATGGAGTCACTCTAGCTTCTGAAGTTCTGCTGATATATTAGCAGACAATATAAAAAGCATTACTACTCAGGAGCAGTAACTGTAATAGCAGTTGTAGTGGTAATAATAATTATTATTACTACCACTATTACTAATCTCTTACTAAAGCCCATGTAAATACACAGCCTGATCCTGAGATCAGGATAGGAATATCACTTGATTCAGTGCAATGGCTTTTGTGTCTTTTAATGAACTTTTTCATAATAAATAATAACTACATCTTTCAAATATTTTGTAGAATCATTGGGCTGGAAGGGACCTTGGAGGTCTTCTAGTCCAACCCACTAGTCCAGTTAGGTGTCTTCATATCATATTGAGCAAATGGTTGTCCAATCTTTTCTTGAAAACCCCACAATTTCAGAAAGCAAATTGGTCCACTACTTAATAGTTCTTACTGCCAGGAAATTCTTCCTTATTTCCAGGCTGAATATCCTCTGATGAGCTTCCATTCATTGTTACTTCATTCTCCATAGAATCCGATCCATAGAAACTGAGTAATCCTCTCATCTGAATCCGCTTGGAGAAGGGCGGGGTATAAATATAATAAATAAATAAATAAAATGTCCTATGGAGAATAAATTGATATCCACTTCTCTGTGACAGCCCTTCAAGTATTAGATTGCTATCATGTTTTCCCTGAATCTTGTCTTAGTTAAGTTAAACATACCTAGTTCCTTCAATGCTTTTCATAGGATTTAACCTATAGACTCTTAACATCTTTTCTACACTCTTTCTAGTATCCAAATATCTTTTCTATATTGTGGTGACCAGAACTGTTTGTAGTATTTCCATGTGGCCTCTCTAATATGGCATATCCCTCAGTGGATGCACACTGTGTTGTCTTTTGGGCAGCTACAGCACACTGCAGACTTATACTTAAGTGGAAGCCTATCTTTTTTAATTTTTGTAATTTTGTAATTTTAATCCATTTTTAAATGAATAATAGTTGAATATTTGTTTTATCTTGAGTCACCTGAACTGTAAGAGGGGCAACAAATAAATTTGATAAATAAATAGTCAACCAGGATACCTAGATCAGAGGTGGTATTCAGTCAGTTCTCTCTGGTTTGGGTGAACTAGTAGCAGCAGCTTCAGGAGGCTCCACCTACCCACCCCGATGTAATGCATGAGCACTGCGCATGCACAGAAGATGTGAAAGTGAAGCAAATAGTTCACATTTGTGACCTGGTAGGGAAGGCAAATGAATCCCACTGCTGATCTAGATCTCTCTTATAAACACTATTGTTAAGCCAGATACTGCTTATCTTGTATCTGTACATCTATTTTTTGTGACTAAGAAAAGGATCTTACTTTTCCTCTGATCTGCATTTTACTGGATAAAGCCAAAATCTATAAGGAATCTGGAGGTTATCTTCTGTAGTCTTCCCCCATCTTTGTGTCAGCGGTAAATTTGAAGAGTGCCTCTTCAGTCCCCTCATCTAGACAATTTATGAAGATTTTGAAGAGCACTGTGCTCAGGACTGTACCCCACTGTATGATTCTCTCATATCGTTCCATTGAGGATTACACACTGAGTATGGTTGGTCAGCCAATTACAGATCTGGTAGTGGTATTGTTTGTTGTTCTAAGATACTTCATTGTTCTGTTTTACTAAGAAGTGGTTTATAGTCTTCTTTATCAAATGGATAGCTGAAATACATAGCGTTTTTATTATTTTAGTCATTTTATCAAAGAAAGTAATATGACTTTTGTTTGGCAGGAGCTGTTCTTAACAAACCCATGTTGACTTCTATTAATTTCCTTATTCATTTCTAGATGCTCACAAATTCACTGATAGGATTTCCTGAATCTTAGCCTCAGAAAGGGCTTAACAAGCATGTGAAGCAAGAACTATAAATCTAAGACATTGCAAGATACCATTCTGTTGCCACTCATGCAAGAATTTCCCAACTTACCTCATATTAGGAGAAGTTCTTGCAATTTAAAGTGACCTCCACAATTCAAGCCATGTCAAATTTTTCAACTTTCAATTTCCAAACATTAGTGGTGCTCAAAAGTTGTGACATACCTTGTGGGTTTTAAAAATATTTTGGTTGCTTTAATATAATTTAGATGTGCTTGGTAAAGTAACTACATCAACATCATAAAAAAGAGGGCTGTGAAAATATCTACAGACCCCTCACATCCTGGACATAAACTCAATTTCTACCCTCAAAATGAGAGCAGTGGACACCAGAACAACTAGACACAAGAACAGTATTTTCTCTGAATGCCATCACTCTGCTAAACAAATAATTCCCACAACACTGTCAAACTATTTACTAAGTCTCCACTGCTATTAATCTTCTCATCGTTGCTATCACCCATGTCCTCCCACTCGTGACTGTGTGACTATGTTGCTTGTATCCTTACAATTTATATTGATTGTTTTCTAATATGATTTGATTGCTGTTTGTACCCTATGACTATCATTAAGTGTTGTACCTTATTATTCTTGACAAATGTATCTTTTCTTTTATGTACACTGAGAGCATATGCAGCAAGACAAATTCCTTGTATGTCCAATCACACTTGACCAATAAAGAATTCTATTCTATTCTAGTCTATAACTTTTTAACATTTTGCTTGTTTCACACATGCCTTCACATCTGATATGTTTTAGTTTAAAACAACCTTGTGTTAGGAGCCAATTTGTGACTTAGGTATTTCTTTGAATAGTGTAGTGAAGCTTCTTTTGTCAACAAAAGTGATCACACATTTTTTTGCTCTTGTAATCTTCAAGATATCAATTAAGTAGACTTCTGAAATAAAAATAAATATGTAGAGATGTTACTTACAGAAAGTAACAGATGGAAAGGGGAATTTGTTATAAATTTGTTTTTATTTCTAAGGGGCGAAAAAAGGACACTGTTTATATGTATTAAAAAAAACCTATAAACTGAGAAACATCAGGAAAAAAAGAAATACAGCTAAAATTGGAAATGGAAATATATATTGTAACATGAATTATGTATATGTGAAAATGCTAAAGGGGGGGGGGAACTGGACAGTACTCTCTCTACAAAAGAATTTTAATTATGTAACAAAAATACAAAAACCTTATTTGAAAGATAGTATGTAGGACAAAAAGAATAACTACAAAGTTGTGGGCAACATGGAAAAGATGGGAGAGTGGTAAGAGTACTATAGAAGTATGGAGATAAGGAGGGGAACATATTGTAGGTGCCACAGATACATATTGCACCTTGTTCTATGTGGAGCTACTCACTCTAGAAGGTCACTTGGAAGCTCTAGTTCAGTGATGGCTAACCTTTTTTGGCTCATGTGCCAAAAGCGGGGGAAGCGTACGGGGGGCATGCATGGGTGTGCCACACCCATAATGCTATGTGCGCGACCTCCTGCTTTTGGCATGCTTTTTTCACCCTCAGAGGCTTTCTAGGAGCCTGGGGAGGGTGAAAACAGTCTCCTCCCCCACCTCCAGAGGTTTCAGGAGCTTCCCTAAAGCCTCCAGAGGGCGAAAAATGGTCTCAAAGGAAGGCCTAAATGAGCTGGCCAGCGCACACATGCCTGCTGGAGCTGACAGGGCAATGCTTTGCATGCCCCAAGAAATGGTTCCGTACCCGTGGCATAGGTTCGCTATCATGGCTCTAGTTAATAGAGGAAACAATACAGGCAGTGAAGAGCACACCATGGTATTCCCAGGTAACACCTCTGCTTTTTGAACTGCACTAGTTATTGCAAGGCTTCTAGGTGCAATTTGAGGTACTGGTTATCAAAGTCTTTTGCAGCATAGGTCCTAGCTATCTGAAGGTGTGCCTAACCTGATGGTGTCTTCTGCCATTATGATTGGACAAAACCAATCTATCTAATATGCCTTTTTTCTTTTCAAGGTAAATCTCTACTTTAGGTCCCTATATAAACAATATTATTTAATGAAATTCAGGAAGCAGACTGTAATACACCAATATGAAATCAATATGCATTGCATTATTGCTTAGGTTCATAACATTTGACATTTAAATTTTATAATTAAGAAATTAAAGAATTTTTAAAGGATGATCATCATACTTATTAACCAATTGCTATTTTAATTAAATATTCCAAGGTTTCACCAATTTTTCTACAGTTTCTTACACATAATATTCAATGTGTAAGACTTACAGATTTAACTTCCTAAAACATGTGGGAATTTCCACAGCTTCCAACAACAGGCAAGAGAATTGAAAATTATTCATTTTAAAGCAAACATTAGTTTCTGAAATATTGCTTTGATGTAATCACATCCCTGTTCCCACTTCAGGGGCATTTAACCCTTGTGCAGGAATATATAAAGTCAGCTCTATTAGGCAATTAGTAAGATTAACATGGCAATTCCATTACAACCTAAAGTTGCATTATTTTGAATATATATATATATTTTAAAAACATATATAATAAAAAGCAAAAATCAGAATAAATTGTTATATTATACTTAAAAGCAACTTTTGGACTTATTAAAAATATTAAACTCATCCATTTTAATAAATGATTAAAATATACTAAAAATGAAAAATGTAAATTTAAAGCAAAGATAATTTGTTGTGCTGAATTAACTTTGTGGGGGGGAAAACTTCTCATTTCTTATTAAATGATTTTTAAAATGAAAAATCTTTTGTTAGACATGTTGTTGTTAGTTGTGAACGCATGTTTGACCCATTGTAACACCATGGACAACATTCCTCCAAGCCTTCCTGTCCTCTGCCATCCTCTAGAGTCCATTTAAGCTCACGCCTACTGCTTCGGTGACTCTATCCAGCCACCTTATGTTCTGCCATCCCTCTCTTCTTTTGCCCTCAATCTTTCCCAGCATTCTCAGCTCCAGTGAGTCCTTCCTTTTCATTAGGTGGTCAAAGTACTTGATTGTTAGACATAGAACCACAGAAAACACTACTGAAGTTTGCCCTGAAATCTGTCAACATTCCTACCACATTTTAATATTTTAAATTTTAAAAATTTGATTTAATGAACACATACTTCTACTTTCGATACTTCCAGCATTTGAGATATAACAAACATGTAGTAAAACCTAGATTTAACATAGCATTTTTCAAAGTGGGTTCAGGAGGACATGAATGTACTTACTGTACATATAGTACAGTGGAAAATGTGAATTAATCATCTGACATTCCCAAGTATATAAGAACATAAGAACATAAGAATAGCCTTGCTGGAATAGGCCACAGCCCATCTGGTCCAGCATTCTGTCTCACACAGTGGCTCACCATTTGCTTCAGGGTCTTCCCAAGCAGATGTCTTCACCTGCTTCTGATTCCCTGCAAATGGCATTGAGAAATATCCTGCCTATCTCTCCAATCCGGAGGGTGTCCTTAGGCATCCATAATGATAGCCATGGATAGCCTTGTTCTCCATGAACTCGTCTAATCCTTTCTTAAAGGTGTCGAGGCTGACAGCTGTCACCACTTCTTCTGGCAGTGGTGACAGAAGACCAGTGATCCTCTGGGTGAAAAAGTTATCTGGGTGAAAAAGTTCTACCAAAGTTCTTCAAGTATTTTTCTTTAACAAATATGTTCCACAATCTCAAAAAATTTGAAAATTCCTGATTTGAAGGATCTCAGGTAGCTCAGATTAATAGACTTTTGTTTTACCAGAAGCAATCTGCTAAATCTAAATTTTGTCTGAAATTCAGGCAATAAATGTTTAGAAAATCAG
This sequence comes from Rhabdophis nuchalis, assembly GCA_039707465.1. NCBI lineage: Eukaryota > Metazoa > Chordata > Lepidosauria > Squamata > Natricidae > Rhabdophis > Rhabdophis nuchalis. The sequence goes on along the minus strand of CM077645.1, from coordinate 187,382,268 downwards.
TCCAGACAAAATTTCTTCAAAATTAATATTCCATATTACACAGATTTTCTCATGAATGAGAGGGGATTTTTGTTGTTGTTGTTAAAATACTTCAATATCCACTTAATGAATATTAACTTTTAAAAGATGCCCCTTGTCCTCCATTAGTGTGTTACATAAGTGGTTATTCACATCATTTGCATAAAAACTGAAGAAAATGGAAGTTTAAGGGGAAATTAATATAATAATCTATTTCAGATATTACAAGTGAAGTTCTCCAGAGATAATTCAGAACATTAAGAAGGAACTCTGAAAATAATTCCTAAAATATCTCTTTGCTATCTCAAATCAAAGTTAGTTATGAGAGAATGGGACATAATTTTTGACTTGTCAATGTAGTGTAGATGCCATGACTGGGGCTGCAAACTAAGGTTTTAGTGGTTGATGCAGAGCTAGAAGTTTTTAAAAGGGAAAAAACACAGTTCAGGGCAACAACAGTTCCACAATCAGCTTGCCTTTTATAAAATATCCCTTGTTTTAATTGATGTGTTCCTCTTGGTTTTTGTATCCAATTATTGCATCTAATTGTTGGATTTATTTTGCAATCACTTTTTCTTTCTTGTATACAATTCTTGGCTTCTTTGGAAGAGAGATACCATGTTTTACATCACACCAAAATGAAGCAAATATTGGCAATGCAGTTAGTGCCTCATCAGAAATGCTATCCCAAATGAAATGTGGTTTTGATCAGTGAAGAGGGTATGAAAGAGCCAAGATACCTTGAACAGTAAGGAAGAAGCCCCCCAAAAGCAGAAGTATCTAGCTGGGAAATTAGGCATTCTACAAGAAAAAAGCAGACTAGGGACTCTAATCAGTTTATATATTACGTTATTGTAAATAAACTAGGCTTATTGTTTAAACAACATTGATTACAATATTCAAACAAAACATTTGAAAGGGCAGTTAGTTCCCTTTCAGTTACATGAGAAACCATTCATGCAACTAAGCCAAGCATGTTTATATGTATGTCAAACTGATTTCTGTCAATGACTTCCAAGTTAATTTATGAGGACATGCAGATTTATTTGTATGAACTACAGTAAAGACTTGGTATGAAAAACTGTTACTTCATTGCTTTGCAACTGGAGCGGCTATTGCTCTTTTGACGCTATGAGATTTTTGTTAGAGAAATATCCTGCCTTTTATCCAAAAGCTCAAGGCAACTTACACGGTTGTCTCCTTCCTTTCATCCCTACAACAGCAACTCTGCAAGATAGGTTAGAGGAGAGAGCATGGCTGACTCAAAGTCACTTAGTAAATTATCATATCTGGGTTTGAATTTGGGTCTTTCTAATCCAAGCAAACATCTGAAAGGTCAAACTTACTTCCAGTTTTGTTACATGGTTTATTGATGCAGACATTTTGGAGCAGGTTCCTGCTTGACTTTACAAATGTTTATGAACTATCCTCATTTGACATATGATACAAATGAGCGTGTTACCTCCAAGTGCTTATATGATTGATTTTCTAATTGCTTATTTGTACCCTATGACTATCATTAAGTGATGTACCTTATGATCCTTGATTAATATATATGGTCTTTCTTTGTACATTAAGAGCATATGCACCAAAGACAAATTCCTTGTGTGTCCAAACACACTTGGCCAATAAAGAATTCTATTTTAGATCAAAACAAAGCTATGGAAGAAATTTCTATAAGCCACATTATCAAAACCTCTACAATTTTATCATAGACTATTCCATGGAATGATCAAATGATTTAAGGTGGGGGGCAGCTAAAAGATGATGGCTATTGTAATTCCACTGTACAGTTATAAGGCTCTTGTACAGATTTTGTAAGACTTTGATACAACATTCATAAAAGTACTTCTACTGGACTATAACCAATTTAATTTCTGAAGTCTATATTTTCCCTCCCTTCCTTATGCATCTTGAATAAGTAAATAAGGATTCATCATGTAGCTATAAAAATAGCATTGAATGTGGCATCAACATAAATTGAATACCAAAAGTAGCGCTTCGGTTCAATCGGTATTTTAATTCATGCTCAAGTGATATGAGATAAAAGATTAAAAACAATGTAAAACAAGTGATCTTTACTTCTCTATTTGTCATCAATAAAAATCCAGTATGATTTTAAGTTAATTTCTTTTTATTTGATTTCATGCAATATAGGCGTGTTCTATAGCAATAAAATATCTTTTTGTATACCGTGGTATAGAAGATTATAATCTGATGATTTCTGCTCTTTGCTTTTATCATATGGATTTTTTACATAATCGTTACTCATACAGTTTTGACAGATAATATTACAAGAGTTAGCCTCCTTGCTATTATTATAAAAATATTCCCAGCTTCTTGAAAATATTAATTTATTAAAATGTAATAAAAAGAACCACCTCGTCGTATCCTAAATTGTGAATATTTTAGAGGTGATGCTTGATATTCCTGTCATCTGTACTTCAAATATTTTCACATTTGAAAGGTGAAATAACACTAAGTCATAAAACATCTCTTTCTACATGCTAGCTGACACTGTCTTCCTAAGATTGTGTATTTTTGCTTTAAAGAGACAGGTGTATGTAATTTTAATGTCAGCACCAGCATCACCAAAAAGTACCCTAGCAATCAGTGGAAAGGTTTAATAGGTTTCCTGTCTTGTTCTTAATTTGCTGAAATTACAAAATCAATACTTTCAGTTGTAGCTGCTGCTACCCGTTTTACTGCTTTAAGATAAAGTCTACAAAGAAAGTAACCTTCACTTTCAATTTGCAACACCGAATGTCAGAGTGTTCTTAGCCACTAACTAACTAGTCTGTTTTCTCTTATCCACTAGAAGACATTGTGGATGTGTTGTGTCTGCCATTGAGAGAGATATACACACACCTGCAGTGATTAATAACAGACAAATTATGATTTGCTTGTTTGCTCCTTAAATACCATCATACTTCTTTCTTAAAGCTCTCTCTAACAAATGGGGTTCTTTTTAAACTTATTTTTTGTCTTATTTATTAGATTTTTATCCTGTCTTTATTACTTTATAAATAACTTGAGGTGATGAACATACATGATACTTTCTCCGCCACTTATTTTACCAACAACAACACTCTGTGAGGTGAGTTGAACTGAGAGAATGTAGGTAGTTCTCGACTTGCAACCATTTACTCAGTGACCATGCAAAGTTACAACAGCACTGGAAAAAAGTAGATTTGTGAGTACTTTCTACCCTTTACCCAGACAAAGAGGAACTGGAAAAGGTTCCTATTTTCCCATTTTACTCTTATTTGAAAGATCTGTAGTAGAATTCCTAGTAACAGACTGGATTCACACCTGCATTTTGCAAATATAAGGTTGAGCAGGTCTGCAACTAAATTGAACAAGTTAAAGCATTTCAGTCTCAACAACATAAGTGTGCTTGGAGATCAGTGTGGTCATCTCAATTGACATTTTCAAAGGAGCTTCAACTGATAGTATCAAATCCTGGTTATAATGGGAATCCTGCTTAGCTTTATGCATGGGTATGATTAAATTTCTTGGGGGCGTGGTTGGAGAAGAAGTCATTTCTGTTCTTTGCCAATTACATAATCATAGTCACTGCTTGATTGCACTGTTATTATGGCGTTGGTACTAAAAGAAACTTGATTTTTAAGTCAGTCTGACCTCACACTAGACTCCTTGTTTACTAATTATTGTTTTATGTCCCATAGTTTACAGCCTCTTGGACAACTCAGATTATCCCAATGATTTCCTTGATACACATTATAAATAATCAAGCATTTCTAGAGCACACAAAGTATGCAGAAGCTGAATAAACAGCATCATGTTTTTAAATGAAAATCATAATATTGATGAACAATAGGTGATGGGGTTGTACTAGTTTTTATTTATTATTTATTAAATTTGTTTGCCACCTGTCTCAGGCAAGGTGTTATATCTTCATTGCCTGCATTTAATCTGATGTTGTAGTTCCCACCATAACTGAAAAATGCCAGACTGGGAAAGGCTGATATGCTTTATTTAAGAAACTCATGGTAGAAGAAACTGTACAACAGTTGGGTAAAGATGTGGTATAATAATTCAATTTTGAAGAACAGATACAGTCTAAGTAACCTGTTATGCTAAAATGTGGCCCTCTTATTGAAAACTCTTTAATTCTACCTACATTTTAACTGTAGTACACATTTTAGCCAGCCTACAATTTTGTAGGATATTTTAAAGCATGAGAAAAGTGGCAGTTTAAATGAACAGCCAACAGCTATGGAAAATGAAGAGTTGACAAGGATCATACGTGTCAGTCACTTAGTTTTAAATGGTCCTACAGCCTTTACTGCATTCAACTCAGCAGGCTTTGAACCCCAAATCTATATTTACTTTAGAACATTGCACATTACTCAGAAATCTTTCAGCATCTTTGCTCTGATCTGAAGAAGGGCATGGGAACCTGTTTACAAAGGAGCACCTTTTATGTACTTGAAAGAATCAGAGACCAAATTCAAGAATATCCCTGGAAGGGTCTTATGTCTTCAACAGAGGGAAACAAAGAATGGGCTACTGCTTGTTAAGACTTTGTTTATCTTATGAGCTTATCCCTGAAGACAGAAACATTACTCTCTTCACAAGAGGTCAGAGAGGGCTGAAGGGAAGGGTTGTACTACTGAGAAATGAAGAATTACATTAGCCTTTCTGGACATTGTCAGCTGCACAATTTCAGCCACTTAACACTTAGTATCCCTTCCCTCTTTTTTCTTTTAACATAAAACCTGGGACAAAATAAAATTTGTTCCCTCCCTCAAAATCTGAACCACTTCTTGCTTTGCACTATTTGTTTGGTTATTGGAAAATTCCATCCAATGAAATGTAAATATACTACTCTTTGAAAACCAAAAATTATCTATTTTATTTTTGCTCTTCCAGCCTTTCCCCCACTTTTCTCACTGCATCTCTATTCCAATTGAAAAAAAAGTTGTAAGTAAGAATCATTCTATGATGCCTCATGAAACAGGCATAATCAGACATACTATTTAATAAAATATCATAGGGAAGATTCCCAATGGTGTTGCTTTATTTAATGGGCTTATAATCACTAATGATTTTATGTAGTATACATAGTTGTAAATCAGTTTTAAAAAACAGAATAAATATGTGCCTTTGTAAAAAAAAAAAAAGGGGGGACTTTATAAATTTATCTCATGTGTAGCCTTTCTTACCTCATGGATAGTTTTCTTAGTCCATAATTTATTATATCAATCCTGTAAAGTAGCCTAGGCTGAGGATTGATGATTGGTACAATGTTCTCTACTAGGTTTCATGGCTGTTGGGTCTTCCTAGTTCTGATTCACTACTATAATTATGCTATTACATTGTGTTTAATTGCATGAGAATAAAGTTGTACTTTTTCCCATGGTAAAGGTAATTCACAGCATTGTCAGTCTGAGACCATTTCCTTAAAAATAAAATGGAAATATTCTATTTCAGAACATCCTTTTCCAAATCAAAATATGTTCTTCAGAAGACCATTGCAGGTGACCCCATAAAATATTGGATTATAATTTCCTTCAGTGAGAAGTTTCTTGGCAATTCACATTCTGACTTTTTTTCAGCCTTTTAAAATCATTTTAAGAATAGCATAAATTTTAATTCATGTTAATTATTGTTGAAGGCCTAATACGTTTATTCAGTACTGTAACTGCGATTGGAGTATTTGATTTAGAGTTTTTTTATTGTCTTTATGATTTTGATCTTTTTTCATTAACATTGTTAATAATATAATAAGTTAGAAAGTAACTTCAAAATAGAGGTTAATGGAATGATTTAATAGCCAATGCACTACCTGAAGCAGAAGAATAGCTTAATAATAATAATGGATGTAATTAATAGCACTAGTATTTCCATTTATCTGTGGAAGGAAGAATAATTCTTCATTGTCAAAAGAAAGAACTACTGTAGATACATAGCTCTAAGAGTTCATTTAAGTCTGTCTGTCTGTCTGTCTGTGTGTCTATCTATCTGTCTGTCTGTCTATCTATCTATCTATCTATCTATCTATCTATCTATCTATCTATCTATCTATCATCTATCTTATCTATATATTATTAAAATATTTCTAGTTCCATATTCTAATTTTCAGAGTCAGGTTCCATATAAGCAATACGGATCTGGATGGGTAGTAACAAACTCAAGCTCAACCCGTCCAAGACCGAGTGGCTGTGGTTTCCGGCACCCCGGTTCAGCCGGATAAGTCCAACACTGGCCATTGGGGGCGAACAACTGGCCCCCGTGGAGAGGGCGCACAACTTGGGCGTCCTCCTGGATTCCCAGCTGTCCATGGAGGACCATGTGGCGGCCGTGGCCAGGGGGGCGTTCTATCAGGTACGCCTGATACGCCAGTTGCACCCCTTACTGGACTGGGGAGCCCTTCGCACAGTCACTCAAGCGCTTGTGACGTCCCGGATAGATTACTGTAACGCTCTCTACATGGGGCTCCCCTTGAGGTGCACTCGAAGGCTACAATTAGTACAGAATGCGGCCGCGTGGGTGATTATGGGTGCCTCAAGGCAAACCCACGTAACACCTCTCCTGCGCGAGCTGCACTGGCTGCCTGTGGCCTTTCGAGTGCGCTTCAAGGTATTGATGACCATCTTTAAATCGCTCCATGGCTCGGGGCCTAGCTATATATGAGACCGCCTCCTGCCCCATACATCCCTTCGTCCGATCCGCTCCCACAGAGAGGGTCTTCTTCGGGTGCCATCGGCGGGGCAATGCCGGTTGGCAACACCCAGGGGAAGGGCCTTCTCTGTGGCAGGCCCGGCCCTCTGGAACGACCTACCCCCCAACCTTCGCACTATCTCGGACCTCCAACTCTTCCGCCAACGTCTTAAGACGTATCTATTCCAACAAGCCGGCCTAGGATAGCCCCCCGTTTCTGACTTTTTAAGAAAAATTTATAATTTGGTAAAGGTTTTAACATTGGGTTTTAGCACGGGTTTATTAATTTAATACATTTTAATTGATATTTATTGTATTTTGTGTCTTTTAAATAATGCCTGTGCGCCGCCCTGGGTCCTAACAAAGAGAAGGGCGGGGTATAAATTTAATAATAATAATAATAAAAAACAATTAAAAAATAACTGTTTTAGCAAACTTTGAAACTTTGAAACTTTGAAAAACATTAAATTGCACTTGTGGGAGCCAAAGCTTTGATAAATAGACAGATATTAATAAGGCACTGAAATAAAATGAACAATATTGCCAGCCAATCTGTTATATTTCAAACTAGCTGTACCCGGCCACGCATTGCTGTGGCCCAGTCTGGTTAAATGGCCGACCAATCTGTGTGTAGATGTACACCTGCACACACAAACATGTACACACAACCACCGTATAATCCCCAACCTACCTGCCTACTGTATTTCCCCCCCTCTCTCTCTAGCTACACACCTACCTACCTACCTACCTACCTACCTACCTACCTACTTACCTACTGTATTTTTCCCTCTCTGTGTCTCTCTCTCTATCCCTCTACCTACCTACCTACTGTATTTTTTCCTCTCTCTCTCTATTCCTCTACCTACCAACCAACCAACCAACCAACCAACCTACCTACTGTATTTCCCCCCCTCTCTCTATCCCTCTACTTACCTACCTACCATGCAGCCTCCTGAGACCAAAAATGGGCCACCGGGGAGTGTGCCACATCCCATGCCTAGTTTTTTGCTTAGTAGGTGTCCATGCAGCCTCCTGGGACCAAAAATGGGCCACTTGGGAGTGTGTCACCCCCACCCCCATGCCTGGTTTTCGGCCTAGTAGGCCTCCATACAGCCTCCTGGGACCACAAATGGGCCACCTGGGAGTGTGTCACCCCCCCCCCCATGCCTAGTTTTCAGCCTAGTAGGCCTCCATGCAGTATGGGAATATTGGAAGCTTATTCAGTTGCTAAGGAAACGACTGTTGAAAATGTGAGGGGTATGTGCGTGATGCATCATAAGAAGCAGCCGGATGAGAGGAGCTACAGGGAGGTGAAAACCTGAGAAGTGAGTACCTTTTACGTTTGTGCTGCTTGCACATGACACATGTGTGCCAGCCACACAAAATGTATGTATGATTGCATCGGAAGTCCTTGGGAACATTGTGTGAAAATTTGGTGTCCATCAGTACAGTACTTTCTGAGATTAGTGGCTTTGCACAAACTATTTTACATTTTTATTTATATAAATTAGATAGTCCAGGAAAAATGCTACTTACATATCAATATAATATTCTGCAGCTACTGTCCACATTGGGATGTAGAAGACCACCAACTACAAGGGAAAGTATATTTTATGAAATACATAGTCTCGGCTATTAAAATAAAGTACTAATTCCATTTAAGTGTCATTACTCATTTCAATTGAATTAAAATGTATTAGGAGTAAATGCAGATTTTTGAAATTTTAATAGGTTCTATCTGTGGCTCTCAGCAAACAACCTATCTGCTTTATTTTGCTTGAAATGTGGCCTCCTTCTCATCTTAAGGACAGTTTGTATGTAAAGCACAGTTCAGGAACCTTGTTCACTATAGTAATATCTACCCTTAAAACTGAGCATCTGCATCTTAGTTAAGGTAGGAATAACTATTATCATTCATTTGGGCTGGTACAGAATACATTATCCATTATGAATGGTTTGACATATTTCATGGCTTGGATCCAAATAATCACATCTAGGCTCAAATACTAGGAATGCTTGACTTACCTGATTCTAAAACTGCAAGTCCCTCATTACCAGCAGATTTTCAAAACAGCATATAATATGTAATGAAAATCAGCTTATTCAAAGAAAAAAATATCTTTTGAACAAACCACATCAGGCTCTGTTAGACCTTTCCGCTTATTTTATTTATTCAGGGAAAAGTGGTGACATTCATTACTCATAAATGAAACTTATTAAACAGTTTTGATCTAAAATTCTGGTTCAAAATAAAACAACAAAACATTGTATTATTCATAAAGGAAAATGGTCATTTTCAGATTATATGCAAAAACCAATCTAAAATCTGATTTCTCCTATATTTTAACATGTAATCCAAATTGTATTTTTATGTTTGATCAGTCTTGATATAACCTACAGTTCAGGCCTGAAATCCTGAACCCAATTAGGTTGCTTAAATCCTACTGTTCTAAATTATATTTTAGCAGCTTATTTTGTATGCAGGATTGAATCCCACGGAAGTAAAGCCAAGATTTTCTAGATCTGCAAATCACTTTCACAATCTGATAGGAAATGTGTTGGAACCGTAATATATTTTAAGTAATATTTCTCCTTTAGAGATTAATATCAGCCATTACATTATATATCACATTATATATCACATTATAATTTCTTCTAAAACATTAAAATAGGCCTATTAAAAAGTACCAGCAAAAATCAATTCATAGAGATGGAGTTTTAAATTACTGATTAATTCAAATCTGTTTGATAAGCTTTAAGGAAACTAATGGATATCAGACAACATCTCTGAGGCTACTCTGCGACAAAAACTACTGAATATATAATGTCACAGTTATCATGAAATGTTATTAAGTGAACATGTTTAGCATATATTTTAGATGAATGAAGACTAATGAGATATTTTAAGAAAGTTTAACATTTAAAAAAGCCTATTTTAAACACTAAAAGATACCTATCTATAATAGGTAACTTAGATGCACACACTTCACTTATTTTTTAATATGCATATAATTATGCTTATATTATGTTATTTTTTTATTGTATTAGCTTTTCCTATGTTTACTTTTGAACAATTTTGTGCACTAAAATGGAAATCATTTTGCAAATTCACATAATAAAGGAGGCATGCAATCTCAAATGCAGCATGGATGATTTAATGTTTCTAGCTTTATTGTGTAGGTAGGTCTGAATCTATATGTTAATGACACTAGAAACAGTAATCAAGAAATATTAACATGGGTATTTGTATAAAATACCATTTGGGGTAAAAAAACAACGACATGATGTTTTGCAGTACGTGCAACATTTATGTGTATTAAAAGCAAATTGTGATTGTTCCTTTGTTTTTTGCGAAGTAATATAAACTGATGCTTAAATCCTTAATTCTCTAAACATACAAGTTACTTGATGCATCTCTAAATCCTTGAAAATATAATCTTTGGGGACTAACATGACATAAAATTGTTCACATAGTGTTATAACTTATTTATAGAAGAAACAAGTTTTAAAACAGTGATTCAATTGAATAACCACTTTGCTATTGAACATTTAGGAAAGGGCTGTTCTAAATGAGGTGAGTGGGTGGGTGGGGAAATATGTTGAGCATGTTCTCTTTCTGTTAATGGTACAGGCAGCTATTTCGTTTCTACTCTGTTCTGCTATTGCAATATACATACATACATACATACATACATACATACATACATACATACATACATACGTACGTACATACATAAATGCATACATGCATACATACATATACCCTAAGTAAAATTTTCACATTAGTGAGATCAGTAACAGATGCTTTTAGCCCCTGAATTTCATTTTAATTAATATTGGAGGCAGTGACTTGCACACTCTTTTAAAACATTGTTTAGAGTTAAAATAATACATGGAGCTATAAACATGTAATCATTTCCCTAATTAAGAACTTGCCAAAGAGACACTAACATGACGATCAAATAAGTTTAACATTTCCCATCTTATTTTGCAAAGTCTTGTTTTAACTTACTCTAGCATATTGAACAAACTAAATGACCAGTGTAATAATCCTACACTTAAAGATATTCCATTGAGTTCCAGGTAAGAGATAAAAGACTGAAACTGCACTTATTTTTGATTGACATAGGAGAAAGGGGGGAGGGAAGGGAGGGAGAGATAGAGAGAGAGAGGTAATCAACACATTTAGGCAATTCAATGTTTTAACACAAATATTTTTTGGCAATGTTGAAAGCAGAAAAATGCAGGTATTGCATACAAATGAAACTGTATGTTGTATGATCACCTCTTTTAGAATAGTATAGCTAAAATAGAGTAAAAATATACAAAGAGAGTAAATTGCTTAAGTTAAACAAAAGAGTACTATTTGGTCTTACCCCCCCCCCCCCCCCCAAATCTTTGTATAGCCAGGGATAAAAAAATAGATTGGATTGCAGATACTTGTATCAGAATCAAGGTGTACATAATTTTGAGTTCCAGATCTATTCCCTTATGCCTAGAAGGATGTCACATGGCTTCCACAAAGTTTGAATAGTAGGCTGATACATTAACATCCACGCTTGAGAGGGATTTCCTCATGCTCTATTTTATCTAGAAAGCTGTTTCTCAATTTTGGCAACTTTAAGATATGTAGAATTCAACTCCCAGAATTCACCTGTCAGCATGCTAGGAGGCATCATATACATTAGGAGTAAAACAGAAAAATGTAATATTTTCTGACTTTTTAAAATGACATTGCTCTGATTTTTGTGCTGAATGCCACTCTCATGGAAATAATATGATTGTTTTACCTCATAAATAATAAGACCAAAATTGCTTCAGAATAAATGGTGCCTTTGCAAAAACACTGTGTTCTTGGTTGGTTAAGAAATTCATTTTTTTAAAAAAGGTGAGTTGCATTAAGTGCAAAATTAAATGTGCAAAATGTAATGATGTTCATTTTAATAACCAGCTTGCCTGCAACTTGATTACAATTTTAACTATCAAGTTATCTATAATTTCAAAGAAAATGCTCTTGTACTATTTTTCCGGTCGCTCAAAATAGGTGTCAAAGTTTGATTTATGGATGTCTTTGTTAATGTTCGCCCGGTGCTGCCCACACCTTCCTCTTTATCCCAACCTGGTTCTTTACTCCTGCTTGTCACACTTCAGTTTTTAATGTGGTTAATAAAATCAGTTTTATTAGTCACAGATTCTGTACTTATTTTGTTTTGTGCTGTATCGCAACAGGAAAAAAGTCTGCATAACCAAAACAAAACAACAACTACCCTGCAGCCTTTTCTAAAACTATAATAAGATAAATTTGTTCATACTGCTGTAGCATCTAATCTTATTACTAGGAATTAAATAAAAACTCTAATTTATAAAAGAATGGATTTCTCCCATGCTCTGATTTAACTCTGAGAGTTAGATGTCAAAAGGCACAGAAAATGGGGTTTGGAAACTTTTTCTCCTTCCTGAATAATACATTTTTAAAAAATGGTTAGATAATAAGACTGAGGTTTATGTTCATTTAAAAAAACATCTGCTACAACAGTAGAATTTGTTGTAATTCCAATTGTACAAGATTGATGAACATTAGTTCTTATGCATAATTTAATCTCTAGTTACTTCCTGCTGTAGCCTGCCTTCCAGTTTATGTTGTTGTATATATATTCAGATATTCTAATATCAGTACACTACAGACTATTTGCTTGGATATTTCTAAATTTGATATGCCAGACCTGATGCTAACATTACAGTGGGATTCTGGAAAGAAGGTTGCCATAAAATTTACATTTTCCATAAACTATAAGGAACCACCATTTTCTCTAATCCCACAGCAGCAATGAAATGGTGGCACAGAAGAAAACTAAACTACCTATCAGACACATTTCATCATTGCTGCTATACATCACTATCTTGTTTCCACAGAATGATTATCCTATATCTTCTCCAACAGAATGCCAATATGCTAATTTTTATTATTTATTTATTTATTTATTTATTTAGAAAAAAGGTAGTTGTGGATCCCAAAATGGTTAGTGTCGCTTAGGCCACTAAGATCTCTGTCGGCAAATGTTTTCTGGTTTAAAGAAAAAGCTACTAAAAGTACAGCATGATGCTTCTAGCACACAGTGATGAATGTATTTCTTGGAGATGGCACAATAGAAAAGCTGAATCCCAGAAGTAGAAGACACAAACATGTACCGGGGATGCAGCGTTGGTCAGTATGGCATTTATTTTTAAAAAATGTAATGCTAAAATTGCCATCTCTAGATGAAGGTTCATATCATCAAACCCATTCTGGTTAACTGTGACAATTTTCCATTTGTACTGTCTGTCTCAGCTTTTCTATTTTTCAATATATATACAGTATATTGAAATATATATATATATATGCTTTCCTGGCATATATATATATATATATCCTTCAGATATGTAAGGTATATTGAATTTATGTACTATCTTCTTTATAAATCGTATCATTTCACATTTTAATTTTGAAAAGTCCTTACTTGAAGATATTGCATAAGAAAAACAAGACATTGCAGAGAAAGATAGAATGAATATAGATTTTAGATACAGTAAGGGTGGTTTATTCAGGTTAATCGTTTAGTAAGAATGGTATACAGTATGTTCAAGTTTATTATATGTTGTATTTCAGCATTAAAGTGATCCTAAATGTATGCATTATTAATTTCATGAAAATGATTCACTTGCAGCTATTTGATATATTGTAGCTACCAATTTTTACTGACGTGGTGCATTAGCTTTAATTGACCAAATGTAAAGTGCAATTGAAAATGTATATGATGTAATTGAGATGATTTGCAGAATCACCTACTCAATAAACTCCTATTAAGACCCTTTATTGCTTTAATTAATCATATTTAATAGGAAAAAGAGACCAGGCAAATATTGTAATTTCAAGTTAAAAAAAGAAGTAACTTGCCAGGAAAGTTTTCTTGTACTTCTTGAATAAGATTAAATTTGCTACACCTGCAATTAGACACATGTAAAAACAATGCAAAGTCATTTTTAAGTGCTTCTATTCTTTTTGAAATCGGAAGGACAGTGTATTTGTGTAATACTGCCACCTAGTGATAGGAACACTGTGGCAGTTGATGTAATGCAGTAGTGAGAATATCATTAGATTCTTGATAGATTCTATTCTCTTTGCTGAAGGTTTAAATATAAGGAATTCTCACCAGAAATGAAAAAGCAAATGAATGCACAATATTGCTGACTTAGACTACTGTAAGAAGGACAATATTGTGTAAAGTGATAACCAGGTGGGAAGGCAGGCTGCATAATAAAATGGGATTAAGTGCTGTCCAAGACAAAATTTAAACTTTCCATAAAAGCATAACTGATGTCAAAAATCAAAATCAAATGTAAGTGTAAGCAATAAAATATATTCATGATAGATTTCATAAAAAATAAATCTCCTGGTTTTGTAACTAGACTGCAAGAAGATTTAAATTTAGACAATGAATTTACCCCTCTACATCTACCTAGCAATAAGGTTATTATCAAGTTCTGGGCCATTTATAGAAAGCAAAAAGCTGTTTATTCATAAGGCTTAGCAAGTATATATATATATATATTAATAAACATGTTTATTTTAAGCATCTTGTGCTAATTACATTTGGGAGACATACATTTAAAATAAGCACAGCATATATAATTTGAGGGGGAAAAAACAAAATGTTTGTTGGTGTATCATTAATGGAAAGAACTATTTCAAAACAAACAAGGAGTTATTTATGTAAAGTTCTGCCTAAAGCACAAGAAAAAAGAGAATCCCTTACTTTTGTTTGGAATAAAAGAATAGCAAAATATTTTCCTGAATAATACTTTCCTAATGAAGGAAAACATATGTAGGGTTTTTTATATACACAGTCTCACATATTTGTCAATTTACTGCATTCTTTTAAAGATCTTATTAAGATTCTTAAAAGAGCTGAGAACCTGATTTAGACAAATCAGAAGAAATTGAATGCTAAATTGTATTTATTTCTATCTGAGTAGCCTTAAATGTGTATAAAAATCAAATATCATAAACCAAGCTGTTTCCAAAAAATGGCCTCTTAAGTGTATTTCACAACTTAAAAAGAAAACTTATCATTTTCAAAGCTTTTACAATGCTAAAAAAAACTTACAAAGAAAGTAGAAGCATTTCTTCATCCACTAGTGCATTTTAAATTACTGTTCTTCCTGTTTTCATCACAGAAGTTTTGATTAACATGAAAATAAGTTTAATTTTAGTGCATGGCCTGTGCGTATGCACTTATACACAAACACACACACACACACAAGATATTTGATTATTTAGGAACTACACAAAGTTGTTACTGAGTCTATTCTTCCAAAACAGACAAATGATTCTTTAACAGTTTCAGTATAACAGCAACAAAATTCATGGTTAATTCCAAACCTGTTGACATTACAAAAACAACCTGATCTATAAACTTCTTGATACAATATAATTTTCTCTGTATTGTTATTTATCTGCTCTCTGTTAAATTAAAGAAGAAGCAAGAATTGAAACATATAAATATAAGAAACAGGCATGCAGTCTTATCATCATGTTAATTAAATTACTATCTCTTGCTGCCTGATATATTAATTGCAATATTTCCAATTTATTCAAAATAAAGTCTTTAGTAGTAAAATAAAGCCTTTACTGAAAAATAATTACATTTAAAACTTTATCATTCATCGTGTTTAAATTTGATCAGTCTGATTTTCCATTAATAATTGGCAGTGACATACTAATATGCAACAAATATTTATTAATGCAAATAAATGCATTTTTAAATATTTGAGAAATAATTAAATTAGAAATAAATATAATGAAAGTCTTGAAATGCATTTAGTAATTATGTAGAGATTCAAAATACTTGTAGGATTTGGAAGGAAAATTTATTAAACCAACCAACGTACGTTCTTGCTAAAGTTTTGATTTTCCTCTTTTTTGCTCTACTTTCCTATCATCTATAGATTAGTAAATTTGTGACAGATTAGAGCAATAGTGAGATAAACCTTTTAAAACATTGCAGACATTCCACTATTGTAATAATTTTGAAAATAAAAATGTGAACTGGCAAGATGCTTACAAAAGAGCAATCTGAAATATGTGGTAAGGGATTTCTGAAGGCAATGCACAGGATAGCAGTCCTTAACAGTGCATAATCAATTACCCACCTTCTAAAAATATAAGTGTATACATCTAGATTTGGAAGAAAGAAAAAATAGAAAATAATTCTATTATTTACTTTTCTGATTAGAACATCTTGACCGTGTATACAATTCAAGAGAATTCAAGAGAGGAAATATACATAAAATAAAGAATGCATTGGTTAGCTGGGTTTGCAGAGTACCAAATGACAGCAATTTTTAAAAAATACATTTTTTAAAATGGTGAAGAGGTGAAAAATAATGTCTTTTCCCTCAACCTGCACTGCCTTGAGTCTTGATTCTACTTTCAGATGTACATTTAAAATGCAAAGGAAATATGACTATACTCCAGGAACTAACATCGTTATTATTTTCATACCTTAGCTTTACTAGTTCATTGCTTTAAATGAGCATCACAAAACCAACGGAGCTTTTTTGTCTCTACGTTACATTTTCTTGATAATCATTTCCAATTTCTTCCCTCCCTTACATGTCATCATTTTAATGTAAATCTTTTTCTTTTCAATAAAATGAAATGATTAAGTAATCCTGCTTTTTGCATGATTAAAGATGACAGATAGGCTTGGGTGGATAAAAATCAGGGCTCCTTGCAGGATCTGTCCACCTCACTTGTCAGAATTCTTCCAGCTTGCTTAGTGCAAATGACGGGGGTGGGGTGGGGGGCTGAAATTAGCATGTCCATAAAGTGACTAGAAAAAAACAACATGCTGCTACGGACCTACCTTCTGTTATATAAGGCTTTAACAAAATTGTTCTTTTAAAACACTCTCTGTAATTAACCATCAACTAATTGTTTTGACAGAACGTTAATAGATATATGACTATTGCTGTGCTATTTAATCGCATCCTATGCAAGACAGTGTGAAAAGCAATATATCAGGATTATTGGACATATTGCCCAGAAAAGGTTAAGAGAAAGGGGGAGTAGAATTTTACAGCTAAATACAATTCATTTGCAAAGCCACAAGGAGAGAGAAAAATCTAGCAATGTCTACCAGTGTTCCTCTCGTTTCATCAGCCCTATGCAATAAGCATTCGTCTGTTGTTGTTGTTTTTGGACTCAGACACATAAACCAAAAAGGAGATATTACATACACACAAACTGCTATCGCCTCTAGACATATGACCCCAACCGATGCTAAAAAGCCTCTCTGACCTCTTGCTAACCAGCCTCTTGTGATTAATTCAGCATGTCCTTGCAACTATCTGCTAGAAATTCTGGCTTCTATCTCTATCGCCCTCCCCCTCCTTATAAATATAAGAGTTTCTGAACCCCACCTCTACTTTTACTAGGAATTATTATTTGATTATTTCTGAAATAAAAAAAAATCCTATCCCCTGATTGAAAGAAACACCACCTGCTGATGCATTTGCTAAATAGGATTGTAAATACGACATTTTTTTTTCTGATCTAAGTTTTGTAGATGTCTGTATAATAGCAGCATTGCATTTTCCTTCTTTGACAAAAGAAATTACTGTTCTTTGATATTCTTTTATCTCCCCCTCCCCCCTTCCCCCTTTTCTGATTATGTTCTGGATGGCAAAATTTGGGCCACAAAATGCTAATTTCTAACCTAACACCATGACAGCAATCACAGCCATCACAAGGATGGAATGGAATAAAGAGAGCAATCTAACATCCAGGGATATGAATTTCTGATCAGTGGCTGGCAGACTGCCGTGAAAGCTTACAGTAATCCCATTGGACAGCTCGGGTTGATGAAGCCTGGGAACAGGCAGCCACAATGTGGGTAGTTCACAATTGCAAGCATTTGTCCATAATTTAAAGCTATATGAGAAGTGGAGAGTATTCATCTGAACAACAAGCTATAATTTAACTAGAGTAACATTTACATAGTTTTTAACCCATTATGTCCTTGTCTCACATTGAACAATGTTCTTTCTTTTAAATGAATTGTATATATAGTGAGAGTGTGTCAGTGTGTGTGTGCACGAGTGTGCGTGTGTAGATGGATACAGACTCTTTCTTTCTCTCTCTCTCTCTGTAACAGAAAACGACCCAAACACATAAAAATCCATCTATTTCTAAGGGGAAAGAAAATTAAGAAAGCGTTATTGTGTAATTTAACTAAAAATCACTATTGTACTTTAAAGCATAAGGGATCCGCATCAAAATATATTTTCCTTGCATAAACAATGCTGCAGTCAATGAGTTTTTCACTGCATAAACAAATATTATATGGACTTAATTCTGACACCTTTACTTCCAATGAACAGTATTTTATTACAGTCTGTACACAAGTGAAGTACTCAATGAAATTAAATCCAAAGCTTTGCAATTCTAGTGAATGTTATTTTATTGAAACCATTGCTACTAATTCATTTTGACTGATACGGAGGTGGACAGTGTATGGAACGGCATTATTCATTGACCCCTATGGCTAATAGCTCCAAATTTCATTTGATGTAAGTAAGCAGTTGGCCATGGGATGCTGAACATATAAACATATGACCCTGACTTATTCTAGGTCAAGGTTATTGATCTATCCAGCCAATGCTGCTTCTTCCCACTTTCCCTGGTCCACAAAGTGTCATTCAGCACCATTCCTTAAAACTACCACCTGAGATGCTTTTAATTTGAGATTCACCAGAGGCCTTCTTTCATGCAAAATATGTGCTCTACTATTGATCATAGTAGAGTTACTGCACATGATGTACTAATAAAGAACTAGGGACTCTTGACCTATTCACAGAGAATTGCTACTGCTGAGTTGATGGACATGGCTGTGAAATATTTTTCCTCTGTTCACACCATCCAACAGCACTAGTGATGGTTATATATCACAGGAGTCTTCTGCTAAGAAACACCACTGAATTGAACTCATTAGACAGCTAGCTTTGCAGAGACACACATATACTGCCTATGTTTGCTCTACATCAGCATTCTCTAACCTGGTAACCTTCATATGTGTTTGGATTACAGCTACCAGAATTTCTAGCCTACTTTTCTTCATGTTGTCTGGGAATTCCCAGACCCAGAAATTCTCCGATTGGGGAAATCTGTCCTGAATTTATAGACTGGAAATGATTCCAAATGTAGTTTGCTTTCAGAGGTTTACCAAAATGCAGCCAAGCAAGCTAACAATGGTGCTTGTAGTGGCAGTAAATATTTGAAACCAGCAGACCACAATAATATGATTAGATGTTTGATTAGAAGTCTGTAAATGATAGTAAAATTTCAACTAAAACAATAATAGGATGCTCATGGTTTTTATAATGAAAACCAGAACCCAGCAGGACTATTGGCATACTCCGAATTCCAGTCAAAGTACTACAAAGTTCCAGGTAAGGCATAGTTGATTTTCTCCTATCATAGCTATAAAATCAAGAAAGTCCAATTCATCCACCCATCCATCCAATTTTAATAGTAAGCCTTAAAACCAAAACAGATTAATCTCACATTTGTGTCAAAATAATATGTCACAATACCCTACTATAAAAATATATAGCAAAAGAAAAATATAAGGATAAATCAAATTACATAGTCCTGTAAACCAGAAATGTTAGTCATTATACAATCAAGATATAATTTGCTTCTTTAATGCCATATATAGCATTTAAATCCTTCTTATTTTCCTTTACTTGTTATCAGAAATCCTCTATTTCAAACATCTGACAACTCTTTTAGGCATGGATCTGGCTAGTAAAGGTAAAGGTTCCCCTCGCACATATATGCTAGTCGTTTCTGACTCTAGGGGAATGTGCTCATCTCTGTTTTAAAGCCGAAGAGCCAGCGCTGTCCAAAGACGTCTCCGTGGTCATGTGGTTAGCATGACTAAACACCGAAGGTGCACAGAACACTGTTACCTTCCCACCAAAGGTGTCCCCTATTTTTCTACTTGCATTTTTACATTTCAAACTGCTAAGTTGGCAGAAGCTGGACAAGTAATGGAAGCTCACTCCATTACGTGGCGCTAGGGATTCAAACTGTTGAACTGCTGACATTTCTGATCAACAAGCTCAGCGTCTTAGCCACAGAGCAACCATGTCCCTAACGGGCTAGTAACTAGACTCAAAGATCTGATATTAAAGGTGTGGCATATACAGATATGTACAAAAATGCATAAAAATATGTATAGCTGATTTACAGATGTAAGAATTTACATATTATTGTTATTTATGCATTGGATTGATACCTCAACTTTTGGTTTAAACTGGCTATTCAAGATATGTTATATCAAAGCAAGAAAACATTCTGAAATAAGAGTTTAAAAAAACCCCAAATAATAGGGTATTTAATGATCTACTTTAAGAGATATGTCTTAATTGCCCCAAGGAAGTGTTTTCCGTATTTTCTCCTGATGAAGAGGCTTTTCAAAGTGAGGATCTAAGTGATGTAAAAAAGAATATTGAGACTCTAGAAAGAGTGCAGAGAAGAGCAACTAAGATGATTAGGAGACTGGAGGCTAAAACATATGAAGAATAGTTGCAGGAACTGGGTATGTCTAGTTCAATGAAAAGAAGGATTAAGGGAGACATGATAGCATTGTTCCAATATCTCAGGGGTTGCCACAAAGAAGAGGGTGTCAAACTATTCTCCAAAGCACCAGAGGGTAGGACAAGAAGCAAGGGATAGAAGCTAATCAAGCAATGGGTGGAAGCTAAGAAGCACCTTGAACTGAGGAGAAATTTCCTGACAGTTACAACAATTAATCAGTGGAACAACTTGCCTCCAGAAGTTGTAAATACTCCAACCCTGGAAGATTTAAGAAGATGTTGGATAACTATCTGTCTGAAGTGGTGTAGGGTTTCCTGCCTAGGCAGGGGGTTGAACTAGAAGACCTCTAAGGTC
Organism: Rhabdophis nuchalis; assembly: GCA_039707465.1. Taxonomy (NCBI): domain Eukaryota; kingdom Metazoa; phylum Chordata; class Lepidosauria; order Squamata; family Natricidae; genus Rhabdophis; species Rhabdophis nuchalis. Next base: position 187,361,567 of record CM077645.1, on the reverse strand, counting down.
CCTTCCAAATCTGCTATTCTATTCTATCTTTGGAAGAATTTACCTGTCAATCTTAATACCTGGGCACATTTATAACAAGTGAAGCAGTCCCTCAGCTAGTCAGGCCCCATGTCATTGAAAATTTTAAAGCTTTGCAGTAGCAATTAATAAGACAATTGACAACCAGTGGAGGTCTTTTAATACAGGCAACATAATTTTCTGGTGTTGTGCACCAGTTAGTAGCGTCACTGATGCATTTTGCATCAATTGGAGCATTCATACACTTTTCAAGGAGAGCTTTATATGGGGATTAATTACCCCAATCTCATTCTCAGGTCATAGAAACAATGGGGAATTGTGGCTCAACAAGTAAACTTAAAAGCAGTGGGAATTGCTGACTCAGAAAAGCATTAAAGTTCAAAAGATTAACAATTTTATTCTACAGATGCCAATAAACATGTTTTCTCCAAAACACAGGAAAGCAATTATTCTTTTGCAAACAAGCTTGGGTAGCGCATCAATCTCCTGCTCCTAAACATATTAATCTAAAGGGAATATTGCATTTACCAAGTATGGTGATGCAAGGGAAGTATCAGATTTGCCTGTGAAAATAGGAGTGAAAGGCAAAAGTGAAAGATTCATAGAAAAAGATAAAAGAGAAATCAGGAGTGTGCTAAATACAAACCGCCTTTTATTGAAAGGCATGAGCTTTTGTGAACAGTAGCTCATTTCATTGATGCACCTGGTGAAATATCAAACAACCTAAGTTAAAACTTCAAGCCAATCACTGGTTACAAGTACTATGATCTCTGGTAGGATTATCATGGTCTTACCTTCAAACATTTTATCCAAAAATACAAAAAAGAAAAAGAGAGGAAGAAGGAGGGGGGGAACAACTAGATAACCCAAATATCAGATTGTTATCAGATTAGATAACAGATTAAACGAGTTGGAAGGGACTTTATAGGTCATCTAGTCCAACACCCTGCTCAAGCAGGAGGTCCTATACCATTTCTGACAAATGGCAGTCCAGTCTCTTCCTGAAAGCCTCCAGTGATGAAGCTCCCACAACTTACGAAGGCAAGCTGTTCCCTGGTTGATTATTCTCACTGTCAGAAAGTTCCTCCTTGTTTCTAGGTTGAATCTCTCCTTGGTCACTTTCCATCCCTTATTTCTTGTCTGATCTTCAGGTGCTTTGGAAAATAGCTTGACCCCCTCCTCTCTGTGGCAGCCCCTCAAATATTGGAACCTTGCTATCATGTCTCCCCTAGTCCTTCTCTTCACTAGACTAGCCATGCCCAATTCCTGTAACCGTTCTTCATATATTTTAGTCTCTAGTTCCCTAATCATCCTGGTTGCTCTTCTCTGCACTGTTTCTAGAGTCTCAACATCTTTTTATAGTGTGGTGAGCAAAACTGGGTGCAATATTCTAGGTGTGGTCTTACTAAGGCTTTATAGAGTGGCATTAGTACCTCACTTGAACTTGATCATATCCCACTGTTAATGCAATTTGCATTGGTTTTTTTGGCTGCTGCTGCACACTGCTAGCTAATATTTAGCTGGTTGTCTACTAAGACTCCAAGATCCCTCTCACACTCACTTCTATTAAGCCTCGTTTCACCCAGTTTATATGTGTACTTTTGGTTTTTCTAACCTAAGTGTAGGACTTTACCCTTGTCTACATTGAATTTCATTTTGTTATATAGGTCCCAGTGTTCAAGTCTTTCAAGATTCATCTGGATCTTGAGCCTATCTTCTAGGTTGTTAGCTATTCCTGCCAGCTTAGTATCATCATATGATAAAAATAGAAGATTCGGATTAGCCCAAGTAATATTATCCTTAGAAAGGTGATACTTCTGTAGATCAGGGGTGTCAAACTTGCGGGCCACGGGCCAGTTGTGTCACACACTGGCCATGCCCACTCCATTTTAAGGGGGGAAAGTCACAATATGTCACATGACAAAAATGTGATGATGCCAGTTTGGCACCCCTGCTTTAGGTTCTCCTCATAGACAATTTTCCTTATGAGAAAGATGAGTTGGATAGAGAAATGGGATGATGCATTGCCTTTTTAAAAGAATCTAACACAGTGTTTTTCAGTCCCAACAAATGACATGACTCCAACTCCCAGAATTTTCCAAATAGTACGTTGCTGTAGTTAATTGCCCATACAGCATCTATAAAGAAGAAAGAAGAGGTCCAAGCCAAGATAACAATTCCTTGTCCACTGTCCATTTCTTATTTTTATTGTAGGCAACTGTTTCTGATGACCTTCTTGATGAAAGAGGTGGCCAAGCTCACCTAGCCACAGCAACAATGAGTGAAAATTGGTTGTTTTTTCATTCTTTCTCAAACGGATCTATAGAAGGGCTTCTTTCTGAACACAACAATGTAATTAATAGTAACTAATAGTGTAGTGCTTCATTTCTGTCCTTGAAACCACTTTGGTGCACCCAGTCCCAACACATTTCATACTATCCATGCTCTACAGTTATGCTGCAGCTCTAAATTATAGCGCATTGGCTCCATAATGTGCAGGAAGGGTTAAAACAAGACTTTGAAGAGGACTTTGGAATTTGCTTTAGATCCACATATTAATGGAATGCTCTATTTTATTCTAAGATAAATAAAACTTATTCTTATGTTCCTTTCACTATTTTTTCAGAAATACAGCATTTAAAAAATATTTTTGTTTAAGAATACTTAGAATACCAAATTAGTGTAGGAGTGCAAATAACTGATAATATAGTGCTTTTTACATTCTTTAGGGTATGAGCAGTTCCTATTAAGGGCAATGTAAATTGTGTATTACATAAGCTTGTTACTGCATTGCATAACAGCTTTTCCGATGATACTTTATTGAAATATTAAGTGGCATTTTTCTATTGCATTCCTAAAATTTAACTCTTTTTTATAAGTAATCACATTCCTATCTTACAAAATAAACAAAATAAAAATATTCAGGAATAGGATGTATGCAGAGAAAAGAAAGGCAGAGATGGAGAATGAAATGAAGTAAGCCTTGCAATGCTTTATTCAGCTAAAGAATCAGAAAGGTCTAGCTTCTGTAGGCAAGACTCCATTTATGTAATCTGACGAATGAATTAATAATGCTTTTCCTGGCTGATACCACTTCAGCATGCAGGAGAGCAACAGCAAACTTGAACTTTCCAGTTCCATGCATGTTGATTCAGTGGAAACAAGGTCTTTTGTTTTGTTTTTGGGGAAAGTAAACCTTTATCTGGAAATAAAGGAAGACTATGTGTCATATTAGTTTGCTTTTTGCCTTCTGGCTTTAAGTTTCCTATAGACACTGTGAGAAATGTTAATTTAGGATCATGGATGGCCTCAGGTTCACTATATTACATTATGATTTTCCTATACAGAGACTACTCCAGTGTATGTTAAAAATATAAATTTCATGAGCGTGTATTCTTATTAAGACACTTTTAACCTGTCTTTATACTCTACAAATCTAGGCATCTTGCCAAAACATTAGTAACAGCATTAAAACATCATAAAAGTACAAATTAGAAGCAAATATGCCAGATGGTGAAAAGCAAATTTTCCAACCACTATATTTCACTGGGTATACCATTAATGGAGAATCCTACTGAAACTATTTCCAGGGTTATAATCAGGGTTAGAAATTGTGGCAAAAATCCAGGGAGAAAGATGAAGAGATGGGACTTTCCAACTCAGGATGGTGATTTAATACATTCTGGACTAATATAATGGAACTGTAGAGTTGGAAGTCATCCAATCCAAATACTGGATATTATTATCTACACATTATCTTCTAAAGAAGATCTCCATATAAAACGCATCTATCAGCCTTTCCTTGATTATTGCAATGTGTATGAAGTCTTCTGCATGGAGATTTCATTTTGGTAAGAAGCAGATCCTCCAAAGAAATGTAGGAGTAAAGCGAATACAGAAATTAACGATCAAATGTGATTGATTGAAAAAGCCTTCACCTCAGCATTTTACTATTTGCTGATATGACATTGAAATGAAACAAGCCAGAATTCTTGATGAGATTCATTATAACTTGCCAGCCCAATGTGTGACCAATCAATTGTTTTTCCACTATGATGGGAATTTATAGCAGAGGTCCATTAAATATTCTGTATTAGCTACCTGTTTGAAAATGCTCCAATATAAATAAATAAAATATTAAGGGTGGCCATCAATGACTTGTTGGTGTTTGATTGATTATTAATGAGACCAAATTAAACCCACAATTATACGTCATCTTTCAAAATTGAAGGAGAGCTGGTGGTTTTCACCAAACAACATATCCCCCAACTGGAACTTAATTTTTATATATTCACCATACTAGTTACCTTTTGAGTCAGCAATGTTATGTAGAATGTAGGAAGGTAGTAAGAAGATAAGAAGAAATATAGGTTAATTTATTTTCTACACATGATATTCACTATACCTCTCCACACATTCTTATTCTTGGAAAGCATCATTGGTTACAAACATTTAATACTACATACATTGCCATTCATTCCTTAGATTGCTCGTCTCTCTTTTTCAGTTTTATAGAGCTGCAAGTTTGTTCGGTATAGAATAGAATACTTCATTTGACCACGTGATTAGGCACACAAGAAATTTGTCTACAATGCATAATCTCTCAATGTACATGTAAAAGAAAAGAATAGTCATAATCATAATGATACAAATAAGAGAAGAGAAGAAAAAGAGAAGAAAAAGAGAAGAAAAAGAGAAGAAAAAGAGAAGAAAAAGAGAAGAAAAAGAGAAGAAAACAACGGCGCCTGAGAGGTACCTGATTGAAGTCTATAAAATAATGCACGGTGTGGACAAAGTAGAAAAGGAAAAACAGGTTTCCCTATCGCACAACACTAAAACTAAGGGGCATTCCATAAAACTTTTGATAGCTAGACCTCAAACAAATAAGAGAAAGTACTTTTTCACCCAGAGGATCACTGGTCTATGGAACTCCCTGCCAGAAGAAGTGGTGACAGCTGTCAGCCTCGACACATTTAAGAAAGGATTAGACGAGTTCATGGAGAACAAGGGTATTAATGGCTATTATTATGGATGCCTAAGGACACCCTCCGGGATGGAGAGATATGCAGGATATCTCCCAATGCCATTTTCAGGAAATCATAAGCAGGTGAAGACATCTGCTTGGGAATACCCTGAAGCAAATGGTGAACCACTGTGTGAGACAGAATGCTGGACTGGATGGGCTGTGGCCTGTTCCAGCAGGGCTGTTCTTATGTTCTTATAGTGAAATAGATAAGAAGGGTAACAGTAATACAGCCATACTTCATGGATAAATATACTTAGACACAAGACAGTACTGTGGGAACTAGGTGTTCATCAGTGTGATGGCACAAAGGAATGTCTGGTTGTTTTGATATACAATACCCTGTAGCAGCATTCCCAGGAGAAGAAATAGTTTTAAATAGTTTATGTCCAGTATATTAAGAATACTTTCTCAACCTGCTTTCTGACTCATGCAATATACAGGTCCTCAATGGAAGGCAGGTTGATTGCAATTATTTTTTCTACAATCCTAACTATCTATTGAAGTCTGACATGTCCTGTTTGGTTGCTACACTCGAATGTTATAGAAGAACAAATGACAGACTCAGTGATTCCTCTATAGAATTGTATCAATGTCTCCAGGGGCAACTCAGAACTTTCTGAGTTGACCCAGGAAGAACATTTTTTGTTGTTCTTTTTTAATGGCGGTTCTGATCTTAGGTGTCTGTTTTAAATTCTGGGAGATTATAGAACCCATAACCTTGAAGGACTCTACTCTTAATACTGTGTTGTCTAATATAGTAAGAGATGGTAGAACAGGAGGGCTCCTCCTAAAACCCATTCTCATCTCTACCACTTTAACGAGGTTCAGCTCCAGATTGTTTTGGCTACATCATAGGGCCAGTTGTTCAATCTCCCATTTATATGCAGACTCACTACCATCTCAAATGAGACCAATAACTGTTGTACCATCTGCAAATTCAGTACTTTAACATAGAGATCCTTACAGATGTAGTCATTGATATACCAAGAAAAGAACAATAGAGAGAAAATACAGCCCCGGGGGCTGTCTGTGCTAGGTGCTCAGGTATTCAGTGTGATTTTCCCAAGTTTCTCCTGTTGGTTTCTTTATGTCAGAAAGCTTATAATTCACCTACAAGTATTGACAAGCACAGTTAGCTGAATCAGTTTTGAGTAAATAATTTCTGGAATGATGGTATTGAATTCTGAGCTAAAGTCCACAAAAAGAAACCATGCATGTGTCTCCAGGGATTCAAGATGTTGCAATATGAATCAAGATGTTAACAGCATCGTGTGCTAATCTATTTTCTTGTTATGCAAACTGCAAGGGGTCCAGCAGATCCATGATGATGGATATGTTTCATAACTACAGATGTCAGAGCAACCATCTAATCATTCAATTCCTTGATAGAGGATTTCTTGGTCAACAGGATGATAGTGGAGTGTTTGAAGCAAGAAGGAACATAACACATCAGTGATTTATTAACAATGCAGGTGAATATGAGGGCTATTTGATGAGCATAGACTTTCAAGCAAGAAGGAGTTACTCCTTCTGGGCCTGGTGCTTTTCAAAACTTTTGTCTATGAAATAGACCTTGCACATTTTTTTCTAGAGTCACTCTGTGGGGCACAGATCTCTCTCTCTCTCTCTCTCTCTCTCTCTCTCTCTCTCTCTCTCTCTCTCTCTCTCTCTCTCTCTCTCTCTCTCTCCTCCCTCCCTCCCCCCCTCCCTTCCCCCCTCTCCATCCATCCATCTATCAAATTTTTACACCATTAATCTGAGCTTAGTGATTCTGGGCAGTTTACAATAAGAGGCTCTTTAATCTTCTCCTATGTGTTAACTCATTCAGTGATTCATGTGACTCAGGGGCTCAATGATGCTGGATGTACCAGTGATTCTAGTGAGTCCTAGCACTGTGTATTGGAGTGAGCTCCCGTCACTTTTTTCAGCTTCTATCAACCAACATTTGAAAGCATGTTCTATGCAAGAAGATATAGGTACCTGTTCTGTCCCACAGGCTGAATCACTCCACACACACACACAGACTTGGCTGCTTGCACTGCTTACTTACAAAATAAGACTTTGGCTAAGAGCCCAAAGAATTAATAATAATAATAATAATAATAATAATAATAATTTAATTTTATATCCCGCTCTCTCTCCCCAAGGGGGACTCGAGGCGGGGCACAGGCAATTAAAATACAAATAAGACCACAGACAAAATACAAAATACAAAATTAAAAATGGATTAAATTGATCCTGCGCTAAAACCCATAAACTAAACTAAAAATACCCCTAAAACCCCTAACCTAAAAAGAGACTACCCAAGGCCGGCCAATTCCAAACATGACTAGAAGGCTGACATTTTCTGAAAGACTGTAGTTTAATCTGTTGCTTCCTGCAAATGTATCTCCCAACGTCTCACCTATAAGCTCTCTTGGGAGGGGCCACTCAGCAACCACCTGGTTCTAATCATGGCCTACGAGCCTGCCTCTGCCTTAACTGCTGTCTCTATTTCTCAGCCCTGCGTAATCTAGCATCAGGGACAAACTGCCCCTGATCCTCCCCACTGCTCCATGACCGAGGTGCCTCCTGGTGGCCAACCAGACTCTCCGCTTCCTGCTCTGCCTCTGAAACTTGCCCAATGTCTTCCTCATCCTCCAGGGAAGACTCATAGGACTCTTCAATAGAAGAGTCCATCAGCAGCTCACCCAGAGCTGGCTGGGCCGCAACAGGTACCACTTCAGTGGAAGACAAGTTGGTGCTTAATGCAGGCAGTCAGATTCCTGCGGACTCTGAATCTTCCCAGTTGTCAAGTCCATTTATGAGGCAGCTCTGGGAAGAAAAGTGGCCTAGGATAATACTCCACAAAGACCCTCTCATCTTTCTCTCTGTTGCAAAGCTAGCTCACCCTCCTGTGGGGAAGTACACAGTATGCCCTACAACAGAGCTGGTAAATTGGCAGCTAGACTACTACTCTGCAATAGTATTGTGGTCTCCAAACTAATGTAACAATACTATATGTAACAATAACAACAGCAAAACAACTATTTCATTCTTTGGTGATATATTGTTTTGCAATTTAATCATGCTGAGTAGCGTTGGGCTTCAGGGTTTAGTGACTGTGATCTAGACAATATATTTCCTGACACCTCTCTGACAACTGTGGCTGACATGTTCTGAGTCAAGATGGTCTGCTAAACAATCCACAGGCAACCACAGTCAAGATCACGGTCACTAAAATCCCAAGTCCAACGATATTCAACCAATAACAGCTATGAAAGTTTACACCAAAGTTTATTGATTATTTTAATCAATATACATTTTCTATATAGCCAAATCATTTCAATGTACCTTTTTCATACTGGTCCATTATTCAATCCATATTCACCCAGCACCCATTTATTGATGATACTCAATTCACTGCATCATCACTATTCTTATTTATTCTTAGGTATCCAAATTACCATATTTTTTGCACTATAAGACACTTATGGGAACGAAAACAAGAAAAAAATCTGCCTCTGCCTCCCAGCATCCATTGGTATTCATCTGGCTGGTGTCCTTGCAGCAAACAGCCAACAGCCTGGTCAACTTCAGCACGTTATCAAAGACTGATTTAGCATTTGGATTCTGGTTTAATAACATATACTTCTTAAGTATCCATTTCCATTGCATTCAACTTTTATGTTTCTCCTGACACACCTATCCTTCACATCCAATCAAATCATGAACAAGCACACTCTTATACATACCTGTTTTATGTTTCTTCAAGTCAAACATACATTTCCCCAAATTTAGTAAAGAGATGCAAACATTCATCTACTTGTTAAAGTTTTTCAATATTGTTCTTGCAATCATTCACTTCATTTTCCCTGTCAAACTCAGTTACTTTGGGCTTTGACACATTAATTTTCTGAGTCATACTCCTTACGGCATCGTACAGTTTGACATTGATTGCAAATCATTTGGATTGTTAGCCGACAAGATAGCATCATCTGCATACAAAACTATATGTATACACACATCCCTAAATAAGCACCCCTATCATCACCGCAAGCATTCCTTAAGTATTTTTTCGTAAATACATTAAACACCACAAAAAGATCATCAAACATCCTTGTCCTATGCATTGCTCAAAGTATTGAATCAATTTGTTAAGCATTCCATTCATTCTCACGCATGATTTAGTTCCATCATATACTGCTCTTATCGCATTCAGCAACCAACTTTCAATTCCATCCTTGCTCAAAACATTCCATAACTTAAGCTAATTCATTTTACCATATATACCTATTCAGACAGCTATTCAGATTATAGAATGGAACTAAGAAATACTAAAGTTAATTAGTGTTTTTTGTCAAAGACCAAAATGTTAGGAAATACTAAGAAAAATATCAAAGGCCTCTGGTTAAAAAAAAAAAAGACTAAAACCTACTCAAAAGTCTTGTTGTCTTTTATTAGTTATTTTTTGGAGGGAGTGGGGTGACTTACAATCACAATCATTTTTTCATTCCTGACTTACTGCCTGGTCTAATCTTTGCAGTTTTCCTCACAAGATTTTATGGAATGTTGGAAGTTTTTTTCCCATTGTTTTTTTCCCCTTGGGCTGAAAGAGAAAGCCAAGGACACCCAGCTGTCTTTGTGCCTAAGATGGAACTAGAACCTATTATCTCCCTGTTTCTAGACCGATGTCTACTCCAAACTGACAATCTCTTTATTAGTTTTACTATTGATAATCTATCAATTTATGGATTCCTATATACTAATTACAGTTCACGTGATACAATTTCTGTTGCTAATTCCCTTAATTGTTCATCATAAATTATCAAATTATTGAATCCTTTATATTTATATTCATTTTTGCCACGTATAAAGAGGAATATAATGATCCTAGACTACAAATTAAAAACAAATAGATCTTATCTTAAGTAGATACTCAATTCACTGCATCATCACTATTCTTATTTATTCCTAGGTATCCAAATTACCATATTTTTTGCACTATAAGACACTTTTGGGAATGAAAACAAGAAAAAACATCTGCCTCTGCCTCCCAGCATCCATTGGTATTCATCTGGCTGGTGTCCTTGCAGCAAACAGCCAACAGCCTGGTCAACTTCAGCACGTTATCAAAGACTGATTTAGCATGAGCAGCTGATTGGTGGTTGGATTGGCCTACTGGCATACTGCCGATCAGCTGTTCCAACCTGCATGGATTGTCACTGCCTATCGCTGCCTCCGTGCATCCTGTTTTTGGCCTCCACATGCCCAGTTATCAGCTTCCGCATATCCTGTTTTTGACCTATTCCACGCAGTGGGGATTGCTGATGGCAAACAGTGTTGGTGATTGGTGGCAATAGGCAGTGGCAATCGGCAGTGGAGGCAAACCCTGCTGCCTGCAACAGGCCAAAAACGGGACATGTGAAAACCGAAAACAGGACAAGTGGAGGCCGAAAATGGGGCATGCAGAGGCCAAAAATAGCCAAAGGGTGAGGGCCGGTGGGTGGTGGAGCTTCAGCAACATTCACTCTATAAAATGCACAGATATTTCCACCCACTTTGGGGAGGGAGGGGTGGAGTGCATCGTATAGACTGAAAAATACAGTACTTTTTCTGTGCTCTTCTGTCTCATTTCCAACCCTACACTAATTTATTTTATTATTAAATTTATATAACTAATAAATTTAACTAATATCACCTGTATTGTATTTATTCAAAACACTGGGATTCATTCCAAATTTGAATCTGGTTGTTCTACTGTCAATGTTTACTGGATTTTCTCAAGCAAGTACCATCAACCAATAGTGGAAGAAGACTAGGGCTTATCTGTACTGCCAGATTACCCTTTACTGGTACATGACATCAGTCATTTTTGGAACACAGAAATGGAATGTTTTTATTCAGTGCTCAACCAATGCAGTATAATGTCTGGATGCATCCACTTTCAAAATATGTGTTTTCCTGTTTCTGTCAACAAACCCCACTCTCTGGTTTGTCTGCTGTCTTTATATTCTTCCAAGTCACTCTTTCATTTTGGCTACTTCACAGTGGCCAGAATACACCCTAATCATTTTTTTCCTGTATAAAGTTTACTGTAGCGCCTTTTGGATCAAATCTTTGATAATTGCATAGCTTTTATTTATTTGAATGTATTGACCACCCAGGTGTAGTGGACTCTAGGCAGCAAACAAAACTAGGGAAAAAACCTGTAAAACAGTTATGATGGAACAGGAACCCAGTGGACTGTTGTTATTGGTGGTGGTGGTGGTGATGCCCAGCTGTAGGCGCACAGGAAAATGAAAAGGGAATTCAGAAAAAAATAAAATATTTATGTTTGGCTTTAAACCAGGAATGTTCTGCACAGACCAGTTTTTAACCACTATGCTAATGCTAACAGGAAAGATGTGCCGTAGCAGGTCCTGTAACCAACTTTGTTCATGAAAAACAGGGAAAAGGAAAGAAAGTGGTTTGAATTTTAAAACTTGTGGTTATGCTCCATCGGATGCTTTAATTATGTATTTATATATAAATTTGTTTTGATTTTGTATACATTTTTAATGTTCGCATTTTTGAACTGGAAGCATATATACAGACAAACACACACAGGCATGTACAGTCTATTCAGAATATATCCCATAGGACCTACGCACTGGAAGGTAAGTGATTGGCCATCACCTTCCTGCTAGAAAAAGGTAAGAGGTGGCTGAATTTTTCAGTGGGACGATGTGACAGCCAGAAGTCTGAATGAATATGCTACAAGGCATTGCCGAAAAGTCTCAGTCTAGACAAAATTTTCCTAAATCAGTTTAGAATCAAGTCAGCATGAGCCCAGCAGAACTACTTATTAAGGCTGAAGCCCTCGGATGATGAAACTTAACACAATTGCATATCCACGTTTGAGACTATTCAGTGAGAGGCCTGAAGTTATAATTACAGTACCTCACCTCTCTTATTGAGCTCCAAATTCTTGTCCAGCGATCCTGTTCAAAGACTCCACCCCACCCCATTTTTGGCAAAAAAGCAAAGGGAAGATAATGTAAAGTACAAGCAAAGCCCCTAGTATGCTCATACTATTCCACAAGTCCCAATATTATTGACTGTGTCCCAACAACAAGGAGGTGCATAAAGTGTACTGGCTTACTCTCAGGATACAAGTTTAGTTTCTTCTAATTAAAATGGTAGCTAAGAAATTAGCATGCTACCAAGTAAAGTACCAGATTTTAATGTAATTATAAGAATCCCTGGAGTCAATGTATCCATAATCAGCATTTATATTAATAAAACTGATGGAAACCTGCAATATATCCAGCTAATGCTTTGCTTTTGAGAGTGCCCATCTTAGGATAAAATGGGAAATAAAAACAGGGCAGTCAAGAAATGGGAGGCAACCTCTTCAATTTGCTATTGAAACCCACCTGTCTGATGACTTCCCATGCCAATCATTTTGAAAATTAGCAAGTTTTCTCTCATGGCTTTCTCTTTATTTTTATCTTCTCATAAACTGAAATGTTTTCAGCAAAGTATGCCTGTGGAAATGCATGTGCATTTTCAGCATAAATATATGTGAGACACAGGAAAAGGGATATCAAAATTCATGCATTTAGCATGCTAGCTTTGATGTGGGAAACACTGTACAGTTGTACTTAAAAGTTTTATTAATATAACTGGTAATTAATTTTAATATTAAATATTAAGACTGCAAAAACATGAAAATAAAGTGAGAAAAGCTTACCATTTCAAAAACTACAATGGTAATAGTAACTAATCACCTTGGCACTTATAAAGTCTTTGAAATGATTTAACATGATGCTCCATGCAAGTTTACATAGTGAAATATTTAAAACCATAATTGGATGCCTTCTAGCTAAAATAATTTCAGCATTAACCCAATGCCCAGTTCACACTGAAACTGCCTTAATCAGATAATCCAAGAATCTCTCATCAAAATGCTGGATCTCACAAAACAGATTTAGGATATAGGTGAAACTCAACAGGGAAGAGTACTCTAGATAATTCCAATACATAATACAATAATAATACAATAATACAATAGCAGAGTTGGAAGGGACCTTGGAGGTCATCTAGTCCAACTCCCTGCCTAGGCAGGAAACAGAAAATAAAAAGGTATCTAGGAAATTAGCCCTCTAGGTCTTCTTCTTGTGTTCCTAAGAATCTTGTGAATGATGCTTTTCGTAATGTTAATGACTTCAGGACAGAGAAGGAAGAGCTACAGCCTAGACAATGGCCCAGTAAGCATAATCTAAAATCAAAAGAAGCATGGGACTAAAGAAAGCTTCTAATATGGGACCCTCACTACTTTTCTGGAGAATAAATGTAAGAGATGGGAGAGGTGCTTTTAGACTTGGAAGATGCTGTTATTCTAATCTTACAATAAAACTATTAGTACACATAGTGTATGCTTTTTTTGCCTGGTCTACCTTTAAGAGCTCACTGTTATTCAATTCTAGATGTTGCTAGGTTCCCACTATTTTATGCTTACGTTTTGATTCTAGGATGTTGTAGTACAGAATTTTAACTTAGAGTTAACATAATGATTTCTTTTTTAATATATATAACCATGAAGTTCAAAAATATTTTTCTAACTTACTTTGTAGCAACTTCTTTAACTGCTTTTTTGTTTTATAAACATGACTCATATTCTATGTTCCTATTAATTTCATATATATATGTCACAAACTTGATGAATACAAATGATCATTAATTCCCTCTTATAATCCATGGAGAATTTGTTCTGTTCACATGTTTTCGTTGTACAAATAGAATATTCTAAGAACGTGTGTTTCTTCACACAGTATTGAACATTTCATTAGTGAAGGATTCCAAATTATTTATAAGCAATTAAGTCTGTATGAAATACTCTCTTTCGTGCATATATATGGAAGAACTAAAGTGCTGTGGAAACTTTCAATGCTTCCTGAAGGAAGACATGCCTATTAGCTGGCAAAAACAATAAATCAAAGAAGCTTGACTTATTGACTTACCGGTATGTCTTTTTATCAAGCCACACATGTGTTCAGAAATAATGTTTATATTATTATTATTACCATCATCATTACCATGATACCCATGTGTAATTGTCTACATTATGGCCATTCCCTTTTATAATTATATTTGTTTTCAATTAAGCCTAATATTAAAAATAAACAAATTGATATTACTTACTGGGCAGCCTTCAGGGAAAAACTGTTTTTCTTAGACCATGCTTATAGTTCAAGATTGATAAGCCACAGAAATAACACAAATATATTGCTATCAATGGGATGTATAAATATTATGAAAAGCATGCAGGCAATGAAGCAAATAGTAGGCTAAGTAATGCTTTATTTGTAAATACACATATTGTGTGGGTTTATTTGTTATATAAATTGTTTTTATCTAATCCAAGTAAATATCAAGTAATTATCAACAGTATAATACAGGTTAAATGTAACATTAACTAGAATTCATATTGTCATGTTGTGTTTCCCATTTTATATACATAGACCTAAATATCACTTCACAGTTCTTTACAGCCCTTTCTAAGTGAAAACACACAGTAGCCCGGTCTTGAAAAAGTCTACTATGCATAGGGTGGTAGAAATTTAATTTTTCTATAGCTCCCCTCCAAGTGGTGGGTTCTGGATCCACATGGAGGCACGCTGCATGCACATGTGTCTTAGCTTCTCCGAGAGCCTCTGCGATGTTCCAGCTGCTCAGCAGAGCATCGTGCAGGCGCTGTACATGCCATGCGCATGCACAGAAACACCAAAGACTTAAAAGACCAGTAAGGAGCTCCGGGCAGGCTCTGGTGCGCCCAAACTGGGATGTACCGCCTGCAACCCACCACTGCTCCCCGCTTTCTATAACAACTCATTCTATCCCAAATGATAAGCTAGTATTTAAAAACAAAAAACAAAAACAACCTCACATGATATCAAGAGAAAAATGTGCTCACACAAATGTTTATATGTAGCAATTTTGATTAAGATCAGTCAAATGCTTTCCTTTACCTCTAATTTTGCCTGTTGCATTAATATCAGTTTTAATATTAATTGTGAATCGCAGAGTGATCATATATTGCTGACGATTGATGAGGCTGTTGAAAATGAAAAATGTATGAGAGATTGAATTGGTTATAGAGGTTTTTATGGGTGTCCTTTAGATCAGAGGTCCCCAACCTTTGCAACTTTAAGTCTGAAGGACTTCAGCTCCCAGACTTCTCCAGCCAGCTTTGCTGGCTGGAGAAGTCTGGGAGTTGAAGTCCTTCAGACTTAAAGTTGCAAAGGTTTGGGACCCCTGCCTTAGATAATCATTGTGACTTTTAACTCTTTTTGAAAGACAAATAGATTTGTGAAGTGTGCATTTGCCAATGTTCACTCAACATGTGATGGGAAAATCAGAAACCAAAAAAAAAAGTTTAGTAACCTAACAAGACTTATATAAATGGAGTTGAGATAGATAAATGCACTCTGATGTATCAGGAGCCTAAGCAAAACATGTGGGAATCAAAAATATTAAATTGTATGTTCTGATTGATTATGTGTCATCAAGTCATTGTTAGTTTTATGATCTGTCCTAATCTGGTCTTTTAGTTCTTCCACAGTGCACCCATCACCACTGTAATTTAGTCCATTCACCTTGCTGATGGTTGTCCTCTTCTTCTCTCTTCTTCCACCTTTCCCAGCAGCTCTTTTTCTAGACATTTAGGTCTTCACATAATGTGTCCAAAGTAGAATAATGCGAGAATGGTTATTTGTGCCAAAAGTGAGAACTCTGGGTTGATTTTCTTTTTCAATGATTTGGTTGTTTATTTTCTTGACTGTCCACAATACTCTTAGGAATCTTTTCTAACACCAAGGTTCAAAAGCATCAATATTCTTCATATTCTAATTATAAGTCCAACTTTCACTTCTATACAGTTACAGGAAATATAGTGGCCTGCATGATTCTGATCTTTTAATTGGGAGTACTCTTGATTTATGGTGATAATTAAAAGAGGTTTTTTGTCATTACATTGTATGAATGCATCACTTAGTGGCAGCAATCCTGTTTCCATCAACTGAATCTTTAACTTAGAAGAGTTCATTTAGTGACCATTAAAAGTTACAAGAGCACTGACAAAAGTAACTTATGATCATTTTTTACAGATATGGCCTTTGCAGCATCCCCATGGTCATGTAATCAAAATTTAGGTGCTTGGCAACTGGTTTATTTTTATGAACATTGTTGTTGTTGTTGTTTTAAACATCTGTTTATTTAATAGCATGGTGATCAAAACTGGACGTAATTTTAAGGTTTTATAAGGGTTTCCCTTCTTTCATAGTTGCCCTGCATATTCGAAATTGCAAGCTTTCAGCGATGAAGCACCACCTCTGGTGGCAAGCAGTTCCCCTGGTGAATTGTCCTCGCTGTTAGTTAGGAAGTTTCACCTTTGTTCCAGGTTGCTTCTCTCCTTAGTGAGTTTCCATCCATTGCTTCTCCTGCCTTCGGGGGCTTTGGAGAATAAAGTGACCCCTCCTCTTCTTGGGGGCAGCCCCTCAAATATTCGAAGGCCGCTATCATGTCACCCCTAATTCTTCTTTTTTCTAGACTTAGCCAAACCCCAAATCCTGCAACCGTTCTTTGTTATGTTTTGATCCCCGGGCCTCTTAGTTGCTCTTCTCTGCACTTTTCCCAAAGTCTACAACATTTTCTCCAACAATGCATCAACCACTACCTTTTATGAACATTGTTGTGTCTCAGGGTCATGGGATCTCTTTTTATGACCTTCTGAGAAGCAAAGTCAATGGAGAAACTAGTTAGTCTTATCAAGTTACTAACTTATCAACTGCATATTCATTTAACAACTGAGGCAAGAAATGTCATAAAATGGGGCAAAACTCACTTAACAAATGTCTCACTTAACAGAAATCAATTGTGATCATAAGTCATGGACTACAACCCCAATAGTTAAGCTGATGTTGTTAGCTGAGAATACATCTCAATCCAAGCTATACAAACTTGGAACATTTCCCAGCCTCTGAGCTTCAGTTTTTCCAATGTAAGGATGTGGATTGCCTCCACTTCAACTTGCCCCAACTCCCATTCCATGCCACCATCCTTCTGGCCATCTTGCAACTTGCCTTGTGAGGCAGCATGCACTTCAACTTGCCCCAACTTGCCTTGTGAGGCAGCATGCACTTCAACTTGCCCCAACTCCCATCTCCATGCCACCACCCTTCTGGCCATCTTGCAACTTGCCTTGTGAGGCAGCATGCAGCTCCAGAACCATATGTCTAAATAAGTTGTTGGTGCATAGTTTTGAGGCTGCAAGAAGCAAAGGCTAGGGATAGTGGAACACAGAGGTCCAGGAAGAACAGAGGACCAAAAGGCAAAGATGGAGGGAAGATTGTCAAGTGGAAAAAGTTGAAGCACCTTTGTGGCCATAAGTGCAGGTGAGCTGCCGGGCAAGTGACATGTGGCATTTAATCATGGGAGTGCTGCAATGGCTATAACTTTAGGGACTACCTATAAATACTTTTTGTTCAATGTCAACCTAATTTTGAATAATCACTGAACAAATGGCCATACCTCAAGGCGAATCTGTATAGAACCACTATTTTAATCAGAATTATTTTAGGGTCTGAGAAACTAACTGTTAAGATACTTACAGTAAGTAAAATATCTGCAGACATTTTCCCAAGCCAGGTGGTAAATCTTCGACCAACCCATAAAAGGCTGTTCTCCGTTTTATTGCAAACTCATTTTTAAAAATCATTCTCTAATTGTGAACTAGGAAGAACAGCTTTAGCACTTACTGTTAACATTTAAAAAAGCCGTAGCCATGCACATACAAAAAGAGTAACTCAGGTAACAGAGGTAACTTTAGATCCTTATCTACTAAACTTGGGGGATGAAGCCCATGTTATTCTGTTGAAGTGTCTTACAGAGAATCTAGCACTTCATTCTGTCAAGGGTACCATATATATTTTTAAAGCACACTGGATATTTTAACAAATTGATTCTCTTCCTTTCCTTTAAAAAAGATTCCCAAACAACAGCTGAGTCTGCAAATTTGTAGTGTTTCTTGTAGTGTTTTTTCCCTCAGTTTCCACCTACTTTGATGAATGTTCCTCTATCTAGCCTATCTGACCTTCTTCTTTTGACTCTTTGAGCCTCGGTATTCTCCCAGCTGATTTACTGGGTGATTTCCTCACCAGAGAAGTTTCCCGCTTCTCTCTCCTCCATTGGCTAACCACTGCGAAGGAAGACTCTTTATATCCCTGTAGCCCCAAGCTGTCCCGCTTTTCTGGCAGTTAAAGAGACTAGTACTCTGGCTGGCAGAGTGATACAAGGTGAAAATCTTCCTTTTTTCTTCTTACTTTTCTTTTAGTCAGGAGTTGCCTTTCTCTCTTGGGTTTTTTTAACCACTTATTCCCTTATGTTTTACACCAGAGTTCCTCAAGTGGTCAATATTGAACTCCAAGCATCAATGAAACTATACAAGGGTTCAATGTTGCTATTGTATTATTATTTAAAGTAGATTTATTAAATCGTCATATAATAAACATTTAGTGTTTAGGGACCTCTGTCTTAGACTACATCTGTCTAGTTTAACATTTTCCTATTTCTTCACACTGCCTCCTGACTAAGATTCTTGTTGTATTCTTGTCCCAAAGCTCCATCCAACACTTTTAAAACTTTCCAATTCTTGCGAGTTTCATTTTTGCCTCTCTATTCCTTGGGATTGGTTTCTCATTTTTGTCCTGAGGTTTCTAATTCTAAATGTTTTCATTGCCTCTCAGTTGTCTAATTGCAGTAGATTTATCTTTCTCTTCACCTTCACCTAATTACTTTTTCCATGGAAGCACTTATTCCCCTGATTCTAACTTGTTAAGGAACCAGATCCTGAGCACTCAAGCTTTAACATAGCTTATATATTTTTTCACAGCGGTTTCCTTCCAGTTTGAACCAACCTGCTTTTCCTTTAATTATTTATGAAGACCTTACTACAGACTAATGCTTGCTGAGATCAAATTTCAGCAAACACTGTATATCTATGCACATGTATTGAATGAGGCTAATTGTTCTGGAACATAGCTATGAAGGCCTTCAACACAGACACTCTATCAATGGTTGGTAGGAAACGACATGAGAAGGAGACTAGCACACTGAGTGAAAGTGATTGGAACTATTCACTTAAATTAGTTACTCACAGGTAGCTACTTATCTTGGAAAAGATAACTACTTATCTTGAATTCATTGGGATTTACCATGCTTCCCCGAAAATAAGATAGGGTCCTACTTTTTTTGACTCCTGAAATAAGCATATGATCTTATTTTCAGGGAGGTCTTATTATTTTTGTTGTGCAGGAGGTGGTGACCATGGTCACCTCATGGCTGCTGTTATGTTGCAATATTTTCAGGGAGGGCTTATTTTCGGAGGAGATTTTTTTTTTAGTGCACGCATTCCAAAGTATGATTGGGCTTATCCTGGGAGGTCTTATTTTCAGGGAAACAGAGTAGTTACCTTGTCCTTGAAGACCAACTGAAAGGTCTTTACCATCTCATTTGTCTTAGCAAGAAGAAAGGGAAAAAAACTTGAAAGAACTCTTTCCCAGCTTTCATATGTTGCCATGCAAGTATACACATATGACCAGGCAGCCATGGAAATCCTTTGAAACAGTGACACTGAGCTTTCCAAAAGAAGCAGATGCTTTAATGTTTCACAGAAGAAGATATTTGCTTTGCAAAATGCTTCTTTCCAAAGCTCTGCCCAATTTGAATCTCTAGCATAGCTACTATTGGGTATACCCATCTGATCATGGTTTCAATGAAGCCTACTATAAATAAGTATTCATAGGTTCACATTTGCTAAGGTCAGATTACTACAGTGTCTTTCTTTTTCTGGGTATATGTGCAAGTGGCTGAGATTAATCTGGTGTTTGATCCATGAACAGAACTACGTTCAAAATATCCATTGCTCAGCAAGATAGTTGTGAGTTTTGTTCCATTTTACAACCTTTCCTGCCACAGTTAAGTGAATCGTTGCAATTGTTAAGTTAGTAACATGGTTGTTAAGTGAATCTGGCTTGACCAGTGACTTTGCTTACCAGAAAATCACAAAAGGTTAACATATAACTGTAACCATCATAAATACATGTCAGTTGCTGAGTGTTTGAATATTGATTATGTGACTATGGGGATGTTGCAACTGTTATCAGTGTGAAAAAAATATCATAATTTATTTTTCCAGTTCCATTGTTAACTTTGAATGGTCACTAAACGAATGGCTGTAAGGTAAGGACTACCTGTCACTAAAATGATTTATTTAATAATTAATTTAACCAATAATGATTCATTTATTTTATTGAATTGTTTCTGTTTATTTTTTATTTTGGAGTGTGGGGAATTTCACCAATAAATACACATCTTTGTACCCAGATATCCATGTATGTAAATTTAACTAATGATCATGAAATTAAGTTCAGTGAAATAATATATAAATATTGGGGGGGTTGCTAGGGAATTAGGAATGAAATCATTGTATCTCATGTACCTGGAAATCGGTAAAATATATGGACATAACAATAAAAATTAAATCCAGGAAGAAAACTAACTACCACTAAAAAGTATATGTTTTAAAAAAGATTGAAAGTCATAGCTTTTGTGCTATTTCAACTGTTTGTGTTATTCTTTTTCTTGTGCTTTGAATGTTTGAGAACTTAAGAACCATCCAGGGACCCTGGGAATATAAATTTAATAAATACATACATAAACTCTGCTACTAAAGGCAGATATAGAATGGATTAGAATGGATAATAAACATTGGTTCAAGGGTCAACTGAGCCAATGCTGAGCAGCCAACAAGCTGCTAAGATCACCTACAACAAACAGAATTTCTTTAGCCCAAGCCAGGGGTCTGCAAAGTTGGCTCTTTGAAGACTGGTGGACTTCAACTCCCAGAATTCCCCAGCCAGCCTAGCTGGCTGGGGAATTCTGGGAGTTGAAGTCCACCAGTCTTCAAAGAGCCAACTTTGCAGACCCCTGGCCCAAGCCAACAGAGGCAACCCAACAGAGAAATGTGTATTTGGCAATGGAGCAGGAAAAAAAGCATACCCCGGGGTCATTTTAAAGGCAAATGGGAATTAATAGAAGGCAACATCATTTCTTTCTGCCTTCTAGAAATAGTTGTTTACTTTTTCTAGTGTTGGGCATCCAGCAGCATGGATTTAAAAAAAAAAACAAATCTAATTTCTGAAGCATTTTTAGACTGAAATGGAAAAAAGGAAGTTACTTGATCATTCAGCTCTTGTCACTGGTTATCAGTAGTATATCAAAAGCTTCCACAGTACAACAAATCTTTGAAAGGCTGAAAGATGTTCAGATGAATTATTGTTCAAAGTTGCTTTTTCTAGCAGACATTAGCAGAATGCTCTTTTTCTTCCCATTGTGGTGCCTTCGGAAAGTGGATGCCTTGAGCTTGCTCTGTGTCAAAGTTGTATTTCAAATTCCTGGGTATCTGTGGACACGTACGTCATCAACCAGCTGAGTGCTGAGTTTTTTGGATTTTAACACCTGCAAAAGGAGCAACTCTTTCCTTGGTTGATTCAGCTTTTCAGCATTTGATTGGCATAAAGTAATGACCCATGCTGACAGTTCGTTAAAAGTAAGTTTTATAACATTGCCACAGTGGGTTAAAATGTTGTGGAACACGTTTAGCAAAGGAGCAAAATTTGGATATCAAAATGTAAATAACCAGCTTTCTTGTAAGACACATTCAGGAATAATGCACTCAGTATCCTTCCACCTTAAACTAACAAATAAAATTCATCTACATGTGACTCCATTTAGATCTGCGCCTCATATATGAATGTTTAAAAACAAAAAAACACTTTTCTAGCTTTGTCCAAATGTTACTGTACATTATTGTAAACAAAATGCAAAAGGTCACAGCTGACTAAATTCCTATCAATTATGAACTTTTTAAAATGCACATTGAGTACAGATTTCTGCTTTTTCTATGAGGTTTTTTTTAAAAAAAAAGAAAAATGGTTTATACAGTTCACTTCCTGCCATAATCAAGGCCTTTCTAACCTGATATCTGAAGGTTCTGCTTCAGTGAATAATTCAGTAGGTTAGTGAAACTGTGGCCGCAAAGAAAGTGCTAATCTTAGATGGAAGCTGTGAGGGATATTAAGAAACAATTGCAAAAAGTGACATATTTAATAGAGAAAGATTACTCTGTGCTACATCTATTTAATTTGAAATGAATAAATTTTGCCAGTATTTTATGAGATGCAGTCTGCAAATTATGTGAAACTTCATAGTGTCAATGAAGTCTAAAGGAAAGAATAAAAGGTTTCCTGCTTCCCTCTCATCTCCACCATTTTATGAGCATTGTGATTTCTGAGGACTTTTCAATCTTTTCAAAAGAATTTTCTATGGAAAAGAAGGACTATTCACTGCACAACCTGATTAATTTGAATTAAGAAGAAGAAGGGGTAGGAAAAGGTGATCGCGCAAGAAAGATAAATAATAGAAGGCAATAAAAGGATTTTATATAATGAGACTTTTTGAAATGACTGAAATTCCTCCTGGACTGTGACTGAGTGGGGCTGGATAGATTCTCAGTCTTTCAAGGGAAATTTAGTTGATGTAGCCAAGACAAGCTTAAACGTGTGAGGGAACATGAATGTGAAAAATGATGGGGACAAGCTTTGGATTTTAATCTATAAGAAGATTCTTCAAAGTAGTTCAGTTTTAGTGGAAATCATTTATTTTACTCTCATGAATAAGCACAAGTGGAGAAAATGATGCTAGTTCTGAGGAGGCTTTTTAAAAAAAAAGCATTTTGGGAGTATTTTTAAATTAGGGATTTTTTTAAAAAAAATAGTGTAGTGAACATTAAAAATGATAACATATGAGAGTTTGAGAATCAATTCTAAATGAGGAGAACTGAATTGGAAGGAAGGAATTGATATATTAGGACCTCAATCTTCAGTTCTGCTTTGCAATTAAGACTGTAGACAAATTACTGGCTTTTAGTCTCACAGTTTGCCTTTCAATAAAAATGGACTTCTACTGAAGTAGAAAGTTTGTTTTGTAGGAGAGGTTTGCTCAAACTTCAGCACTGCAAGTTTGGACAAGTTTTTACCCTGCAATCTCTTCAGTTTTTCTATCATCATTTTGTGGTAGGGCACAGCATACACAAGTTTTTCTTATTTCACCTATATATGTATGTATGAATAAATAAATCTGCCTATCTTGTCATGGTTCAGTACTAATTTTGCCTGCAAGAAGCTATCTCACTTTTTTTTAACAAAACATCCACCATCAAAACAGAACTTATCAGCAATTTTCATCACGAGAAGTCTTGGGAGCTGATGTTATTTCTCAGTTATGATTCTAACAGATTACAAAACTCATAATTCTAAACAGCTAAAATAAAGTTTCTTTAAAATTGGAGGTATGCCAAAAAGCAATTGTGCTAAATACTTCAGGGATGGTTTTTCAATGATGATTTAGTGACTTTGAACAGTCACTAAATGAACTGTTGTAAATTGAGGACTACCTGTACAGCTTTAGAGCAGGGGTCTCCAACCTTTGCAACTTTAAGTCTGAAGGACTTCAGGTCCCAGACTTCTCCAGCCAGCAAAGCTGGCTGGAGAAGTCTGGGAGCTGAAGTCCTTCAGACTTAAAGTTGCAAAGGTTGGAGACCCCTGCTTTAGAGGATCTGTTGGTTGTTCAGGTTTTCTGGAGGCAGTAGCAGGCATATCTTCAATGATAGTCAGTGTTTTCAACATGGTGAGTACAACTGGATGATCAAAGTCCCATTTCTTTTTTAATATCCAGCACGTGCATTGCACACAGGTAAAAAGAGGAAAGGTTTTAGATGTGCGGACATGCCCGTCACCTTGAAATCAGTTACCCCTGGCAAACAAAAAAGTAACACAATTTCCTGTCCATTCTTCTTCTAGTATGAATGAAACTTATCAGGTGAAATTCAGGTGAAGTGACTAATTGTGAGTTATAAGTAAAAACATGTCCCAGACAAGGGTAGTTAATCCTCAATTTTTAACCCCATATTTGCATCCATCCTCAAATATTTCAATTATTTAAAGAAAGGTGCAGTAAAAAGTGCATGTTCTTGGTCATGAATATATCTTTGTATGTGTTTACTCTAAAATGCATAGATTGAACACACAGTAATCTAAATCACATTTCTGTGTTTAGATTGATATTCATATTGTTCAGCTGAGAATTATATTGCAAAATGTAGGTAATTTAAACACTAAAATGTAAATCCAGGCCAAATTCAATAAAAAAAAATGTAAACTGGATCTTGCCTATTTTATGTCTAATAGTTATGTAGTTAGAAATTATAAGATGTAAAAGTTGGAAAGCATAAATAAATAACATAAATAATGGTGTCCAATTAGTATTATATGACTTCCTCATGATATTATAAAATATATTGCAAGTCAAGGTTCAATTCTGGTGATTTCCATATAGGCTGTAGAAATACTTTGTCATTGCTTTCTACAAAGTTTTTTTTTCAACTTCCCATTGCAGCCTACAGTCCTTTTCAATTATTAATTAGGTCTGAACCTATCCCAGTCTCTTCCTCCTCCCCCCTCTGTCCTTTCCTTTCTTTTCCTTACTCTACCTGGTCTCCTCATTAAAACCATTATTCGTTTTGTCTATCTCAGGGGTGTCCAAACTTGGGAACTTTAAGACTTGTGGACTTCAACTCCCAGAATTCCCCAGCCAGCATAGCTGGCTGGGGAATTCTGGGAGTTGAAGTCCACAAGTCTTAAAGTTCCCAAGTTTGGACATCCCTGGTCTATCTGCTCACAACAGAATACCTTATGTCACCAGACTTGAAATGTTGGGCTTAGACACCTTAGAACTATACCACCTGCAATCTGACCTAAGAGTAATTTAATTTAATTTAATTTAATTTATTTGATTTATAAACCGCAACCTATCTCCCCGAAGGTGGTGCACAGGCAGTTAAAACAAGTATAAAATAAATAAATAAATAAACACACCATACAAAATACACCACAATAAAAGCTGATTAAATTTAGGAAGCCCTGTGCTAAAAATTTAATACAAATCTCACTAATTAAAACCTCAACCAATTTAGAACACAGTCTATATAAAATGGGCCCGAGGACTAGGCCAGGCCGGCTTGATGGAATAAGTGCATCTTCAACCGCTGGCGGAAGAGGCGGAGGTCCGTGATGGTCTGGAGTTCGGGGGGAAGGTTGTTCCAGAGGGCTGGGCCCGCCACAGAGAAGGCCCTTCCCCTGGGGGTCGCCAACCCTGGGGGTCGCATTGCCCGGCCGATGGCACCTGGAGAAGACCCTCTCTATGTGAGTGAATCGGTCGAAGGGATGTATGAGGCAGGAGACGGTCTTGCACATAACTAGGCCCCGTGCCATGGAGCACTTTAAAGATGGTTATCAACACCTTGAAGCGCACCCGAAAGGCCACAGGCAGCCAGTGCAGCTCATGCAGGAGAGGTGTTACATGGGAATGCCGTGAGGCTCCCATAATCCCCCGCGCAGCCGCATTCTGTACCAGCTGTAACCTTCGGGTGCACCTCAAGGGGAGCCCCATGTTGAGAGCATTGCAGTAGTCCAGACGGGATGTCACAAGTGCTTGAGTGACTGTGCGAAGGGCGTCCCGGTCAAGTAAGGGGCGCAACTGGCGGACCAGGCTGTCCACGGCTGTCACATGGTCGTCCATGGTCAGCCGGGAATCCAGGAGGACACCCAGTTTGCAGGCCCTCTCCACGGGGGCTAACAATTCACCCCCAATGGCCAGTGTTGGTGTGAACTGGCTGAACCGGGACGTCGGAAACCACAGCCACTCGGTCTTGGATGGGTTGAGTTTTAGTTTGTTACTCCCCATCCAGACCCGTACGGCCTCCAGACACCGGGACATCACATCAACGGCATTGTTAGGGTGGTTTGGGGTAGATATGTACAGCTGAGTGTCATCAGCATACTGATGGTACTCTACCCCAAAACCACGGATGATCTCACCCAGCGGCTTCATATAGGTGTTGAACAGGAGTGACAAGAGGACCGACCCCTGAGGTACCCCACATATGAGGGGCCTCGAAGTCGACCTCTGCCCCCCTGCCAACACAAATTGCAACCAACCGGAGAGGTAGGAGGAGAACCACCGCAAAACGGTGCTTCTCATCCCCAACCCCTCCAGTCGGTGCAATAGGATACCATGGTCGATGGTATCGAAAGCCGCTGAGAGGTCTAATAGGACCAGGATAGAGGAGCAACCCCTATCCTGAGCCCTCCAGAGATCATCCACGAACACGACCAATGCTGTCTTGGTGCTGTGCCCAGGTCGGAAGCCGGACTGGCGCGGGTCCAGATAATCAAGTTCCTCCAGGTGAGTAGTACATACAATTATCTATTACAATGTTCTACCTGTCAATGACTACTTTAGCTTCAACCATAACAATACATGAACTCACAATACATACAAACTTAAGGAAAACCATACCAAACTCGATTACAGAAAATATGACTTCAGCAACAGAGTGGCCAATGCCTGGAATGCGTTACCGGACTCAGTGGTTTCTTCCCCAAACCCCCACAGGTTTAACCTTAGACTGTCTACTGTTGTGTTCCCTCCATTCCTAAGAGGTCTGTAAGGGGTGTGCCTACCGTCCCTTTCCTAACAACCCATTTATTCATATTCATTTCATGTATTCAGAATCTTCTATGTACTTATATCTATTATCTTATACACGCTTGACAAAACAAATAAAAATAAATAAATATCTCAGCCACTGTATATATTAGCTACTTCCTTCCCTGGATGTCTTTGTTCCCAGTCACCTCTAACTGCTGTCAAATTTTAAGCTTCTACCATTAGAAATCAGAAATATAAAAAACTATTGTGGGAAGCCACCTTACTCCCTGAAGAATGAAATATTTTGAGGAATGTTTAAAAAGGCAGGATAAAATATTTCCCCTAAAAGAGAAAGAAAAAATCTTAAGGGAGACAGAAACTTAGAGCCTCAACTCCCTCTGCGTCCCCCACCCCCAGATATTTTGTGCCCATTGAGAAAGATTGGGCCAGACTATCTACAAACAAATGACCTTCAGCTTCAGGATGATGGGATTAAGACATGACCCTTCAGGACATAATAGAAGATGCAGAGCTCACTACATTGCACAATCTCCTAAGGACATTGCATCATCCTCAGAAACTTCAATTTCTCAGACAACCTAATGAGCCACCTATGACATAACCACTACGTGGCCTTATGGGAGTCTGACAACAGCCAATAGAATGCATGTTCTTCAACAGGAACAGGAAGCTCAAGTGCAAAGCCAAAGAGAAGGTATAAAAACCCTCAACTTCATGTGGTCAGCTATCTAGAATCACACGTGCTTGGTGGTTCTGCTTCATTAAATGGACCCTTTTCCAATCAGCCTCCAGCCTACATTTTATCTCCAGTGCCTTTGTCCCAGCTTGGAACTGAACCAGAGGGATACTTCTTCCAACAATTTGGTACAAACTTAAAATAGCATAGTTGAAATATAACAGAAATGAACTGCTCTAAAAAAAATCCTGCATTATGAACTGGGCCCTTTGCAACCTCAACCCTTCTCTTCATATATATATACCCTTAACATCACAAGTAAGCAAAGATATTTTGCTAATTTCAACTACCTATGAATCCTTAGCTAGCAGTGAAATCAGACTCTTAACTAATACACAGGGTATATAAACTTCAGAACAAAGGCAGAAAGTCTCTGTGCACTGCAGCATTAACTAGCCTGGAAAAAATGTAAATTTAACTTAGACAAGGTTTTAGAAAAGAAAACACTACATACTAATGAAAGTAATCTTGATTTGTAGCATGTTCATGATGATTTTTCTAGATTATGGGTAGACAAACTATCCCAGAACTGCTTGAAGCCCCATACCTTCTTTTTCATGGCTCCCAAGTATTTCTGTGTCATTCTGAGAAACTGTAATGAATACCTAAAACTGGTTTGATAAATTAATGTACCAGTGTTGTGTATATGTATCTCTAGCACCAAAGGACCACCTGGCATTCATCCTAAGCGGACTCCTCACTCTTGTTGTGCCACTAAATACTACATCTTTTGAGTCACATTCCTCCTTCCATTATGTTTTACACTCAGATTCACATGCAGTTGAATCTTTTTAAAGCTAATAGTAAAAATCTACGTGCACCTTGGGATGAATATATTATGTACAGAGTACCCATGACAATCACATTTTATGCTGTTTGCATGGCCTACACCAAGCTTATTGGTAAGGCACTTAGTTACAGCATGCAGTTCTCAGGTTTGTAAAGAGATTGCTAGTTTTTTCCCCCCTGTCATTTTCTATAGGACTTAGGTGAGCCTTGTGAGATTTTACACATATTTCAAATATACTTGCTGTTTTGAGTATGTCAACACCAGCTTGAAAAAAAATATGTTCCCTTCTTTATGTGCAAATGAACCAAAAGAAAAAAGAATCAAAACTGAAGATGTGCTAAAATAAAAGAGTGTCATCCAAAATTTTAACACCCTCCCCCATAACAGTGTTTGATAGAAAGTTTCATAGTTTTAAACAATCCTTCCTAATTCATTACTTGAGCCAAACGCACTATGCAAAGATTGGAAACAGAAAAATGTTCCAGTTTTAGCAAACAACAGTCCATGTCTTAGCCAGGGGTGTCAAACTCACGCCATCACGTTGTCGTCACGTGGTATATCGTGACTTTTTTCACTTAGCTAAAACAGGGGTGGATATGGTTAGTGCGTGACACATTCAGCCTACAGGCCGCGAGTTTGACACCACTTCACTAAACTGATGTGGGAAGAGGGTAGAAATGTTGTGCTACTTACAGTGAACAAGCAATGATAAAATTCTCCTGCTGTAATATCAGATGCCAATTTTGGAATCATATTTTGAATCTCTGACTTTTTAATTTCTCATCCAACTAAAATAAGCCTTCCAAACAAAACAAAAACCAGCTCTATTTTGATATCTGAGGGAGGTCTGAATATTTTTTTATCCAATTCTTTGTTCCTTTTGTGTGTATTAATCTCACACTCCTGTCTCCTGAAAAACAACCATAATCCTCTATTACTCCAGTGCATTTTTTTGTCTAGCCTTTTTTTGGTTGACCTGTACTTATTAATTCATTTTTATCCAGTTCTGATATTTTCTGTGAACATGTAACTGAAAACAACTCTGAATTAAAGATGTAAATGAATTCTGACACAATTTCATTAGGAGCTGATTTCAAAGAAGCAATTGAAAAAGAAGGTACATTATAGTACTAAAAGTTGCATTCAGGCAGTTCTATTTTGTTTTGTTTTTTGTGTGGGTGATTGTTTTAGTTTACATTAAGCTATCTGGATTTTAAAACTTACATTAGGAAAATTGAATGTCAAAGAATAATTTCAAAGTTTTTTTAAGAAAAGTACTTAAGGTATTTACATTAACAGTATATAATGTAACATAGGGGCAAAATGAATACAATGCCTCCATTTGTTGAGAATGCAAAGGGATATGAAATATTCAGTTGATTTTCTTGTAAACTGTAGAAAGATTTGCTGAACTGATGCTGCAAATGTTGCCTAGATATAAAGACAACTTACTGTATGCTCACTTGGAATTGTTATTCACTTATGGTCAATTTTTAGAGTCATGTGTTAGGTTTGTTCGAATACATAGTATTGCATCCTAAATTTTCAGAGAATGTATGTGGGAGACATCAGCTTATTATGGAAGAGAGAGTGAGCTGAAAGAAAATAGATCGGACTAATTTTGCCATTCAGCCAACTCCATCAACTCCTGTAACCATTCGTCCATAGTAGGAATCAATGTGTCCTTCCATTTTTGTGTGTACAATAGTCTTGCTGCTGTCAACATATATAACATATATAATATATAATAACAAGGTTCCAATTTTTTCTAATATTAAGCCCAAAAAGAAAAGCTCTGATTTTATTTTTATTTCCATTTTCAAAATTTTCTGAATTAAAATATGAATCATACTCCAAAATGCCATTGCATGCATAAATGGATAAATAAACTGCAACTCTGATTTCATCATGAATAATAATCCTGAGGATTTTATTAACCGTGATATACCAAATGTATAATTCACAGATTCACACTAAACTATCAACCATGATTCACAAATCAAAATGCTTTGTGAATTATAGCTTACTCTGATATATCTATCTAAGTATTATATAATTCACTGGTTTCTGGGTTTAGCCAGCAGCTATTTCTGATATTGACTGCTGGGGTAAAAATACCACGATTGTAAAAAAAAGAATCAATGTGAACCACAATTTATCTCATCTCAGATCACAGCAACATGTTTAATAAGTTATTTGTGTGCATATAGGTATATAAATATGACATTTAAAATAATTCCAACTATTATTTTTTTTAAATTGCTGGTACAGTTTTTCTGAATAAACTCATCTACAGTACTTCATGTTGAGCTATATCCAAAGTGGAGTCAATGTACTGTTCAACAAATATACCTTAAGTGGTTATTAACAAAAAAAAACCCTACATAAGGTATATCAGTCTCTAGTCTACTAAAGAATGTGGCCTGCTGATAACAATAGAGACCCCTGTGCAGGCACATTAATGTATGTGGAATACAGCTATTTAGAAGAATAAAATCTTAGAAATATATCTACCTCTTATATTGCTGATGAATGGCCCAGTGCTTTTCATTGGAAGTAAAACTTCACAGACAAAGGATCTAAGATATTAGCAGGTCAAACAAAAAAGCCTTAGAATTGAAAATGGAGATATCAAAGTGGTATATAGCTTCTGCCTTTTAGGATCAATCATCAACAGTAAAGTAACAAGTAGTCAAGAAATATACTGGAGATTAGTAGTAATCATTAGAGCACCCATGAAGACTTTGAAAAAGTTATTGGAATTACTGTGATATGTAAATACCTGCAAAGATCAGAATTGTACAAGCCCCAGAATTCTTCGTGACACTATGAAAGTGAAAGCTGGATTTTAAAGAAACAGAATAGGAACAGTAATTATGCTTTTGAACTATGGTGTTAGACAAGACTGCTTAGAATATCATGGACAGCAAACCAAAAAAACAAACAAACAAACCAATGGATCATTGAAGAAATCAACCCAGAATTCTCACTTGAAACCCAAATGACTGAGCTCAAATTATCCTACTTCAAATACATTGGGCAAAGGTCTCAGGAGAAGGCTCTAATGCTCGGAAAAAGAAGAGGACTACCAACAACAAGATGAATGAACTCAGTTACAAAGGCATTTCTAATGCTATGTGGGAATAACCTTGGGACTTTGGGGAGATGGAAAGATTTTGCCTAGGAAAGATCTGATAAGAGGAGAAGCTTACAATTCCATAATGGGAGAGAAGGAAACTCTAAAAGAATCCTCCCTAATTTGTCAAGCTATAAAAAGAAACAGTTGGAGATTTGCAAGAGAGTCAGTTTGATCTAGTGGTTAAGATACCAGACTAGAAACTGGGAGGCCATGAATTCTAGTCCTCTTCTTAGGCATGAAAGCCATCTAGGAGGCTTGGTCTCATCACTGTCTCAATCCAACCCCCTCCCCCCCCCGACTTGTCACTGGGAGAAAAATAAGAGGAGGAAGGCATATTAGGTATGTTAACTACCTAATATGGATATAAATAAATAGGCTAATTAATTAATTAATGTGTTAACTTAGACATGCAAGATTCTGTTAATGTAGCCTTACAATAAAGCAGAATTAGCTCAGCTGGTTATGTTTCTTTTTTGGTCTACCTGGAATGGCTGGCAAGTGATGAGTGCCCTATTGGGAGACTTGAAAGAACAGTCTTGGAGAAAATCATGGTCATTAAAATAAAGAGACAAGGGATGTTAAAAGGAAAGATAGAGGGTTTTCAGGGCGCTAACCAGTCATATAGCTGCATCTGTGCAAGGGTACAGAGTTTATTTTTACTCTTTATAGGAGGCCAAGAGAGTAGGGGCTCACTTCACCTCCAAAAGAGTAGAGGCCCACCTCACCTTACCTCATGTTCCAAAGTCCAGGGGCAATATCAGAGAAGACTCTCTTCCTAGAGCCCACCAGTCAGAATTCTTTGGTTGATGGGCTTCACAACCCTTCCCTTCCTGACTGGGTGGGGTAGGCTGATGTAATGAAATGAAGATGATTCTGTAGTTAACTGGCTCCATATGGCATGTAGGACTTTAAAGGTCACAACAAATATCTTCAATTGGACCTGGAAACAGGCCTGCATCCATACAACAAAGGTGTTACATGCACCATTCTTTGGGCACCTAAGATTGCCCATGTAGCTGTATTTTGTACCAACTGAAGTGTTTAGATACTCCTCAAAGGTATGAGTGACCTGGGCATGAGTGATAAATGTAATACATATTTTAAAAAATGGGTTGGAGCTTTAATCAAGGAGTCCATGATTGTCTTAATTTTTTTAAGCTTGTCCTGAATTTCCCATGTTAATGGGAAACCATGCTGTCAAACAATTCTAATGGAGTTTCTGCGCATGGGCGCAATCCACGGTTCCTGCAACAACCAGCTGATTGGTTGTTACTATCATGTCACCCCTAGACTTTCTTTTCTCTAGACTACCCATACCCAATTCCTGCAACCATTCTTCATATGTTTTAGTATCTAGACTTGTGATAATCTTAGTTGCTCTTCCCTGCACCT
The DNA here is from genome assembly GCA_039707465.1 of Rhabdophis nuchalis. Lineage (NCBI taxonomy): Eukaryota > Metazoa > Chordata > Lepidosauria > Squamata > Natricidae > Rhabdophis > Rhabdophis nuchalis. The sequence continues at coordinate 187,328,815 of CM077645.1, read as the reverse complement.
TTTCCAAAGTCTCAACATCTTTTTTGTAATGCAGTGACCAAACATGGATGCAGTATTTAAGGATTTATAGAGTGGTACTAATACTTCACTTCTGTTTATACAACCAAGCATTGTATTAGCTTTTTTAGATTTTTTTTTTTTATTGATTAAATCTCCAATCAGTTTAAAGATGATTCTGTTAGAAAAAGAAGTGCAGGTAATTTTGGGATTCTTCATTTCTGGAAATGTTGCTGTTTCACTGCCAGCTTTCTCCTTTCTCTACATCATGCACTTTTCTTATGTGTTGGCTGAAATGGGATCATCTGGGAATAGTTTTACTATGTACTGAAGAGTTGATCTAAAATGCCTCTAAGAAAGCAGTGGTTTCTGATTCAGCACATAGGTGGAAGAATTTATTTCCAGAGCAAACTGAAATCAGTAATGCACTGAATCACTCAAAGAGATATCAATTCTCTAATTCTCAATCCTATCCAGGACAGCAGTTAAGGAGATGTAATATTTAGAATAATAATATTCATTCACCTACTCTTGTATAATAATAGGTCGATCTTCCTTAACGATGCCCTCCAGATGAATTGGAATGAAATTCCCACCAGTGTGGCTGGTGAATCAAATAGTCGTGATGTTTGTTAAAAGATAACACATTTAGGTAGGGACCAAATTGGAGGACAGGAGCAGTGCATTAACTCATGGATGTTGATTGAGAATCAGGTAACTCAAAAATAGTAGGGTGTCCTCTTAGATTTATTTCTGGAATATTATGTGTTTGTATTTCTTTCTGGAATGTTTTGTATTTGCTTAGAGGTATCTATAAAGATGTGTTTTTCTATGACTCTCTAAATAAATGCAAATGAAGACAATGGTTTAAAAAAAAGCCCTTTTGAATTCAAAGCTTTTCATTTTTATCCATGTCAGTCTTTGAATACAGTGTTCAGAATTATGCTGGAATGCTAATTAATCCTGATTTCCTGCTAATTAAATTTAAATTCTATTAAAAATAGAATAGTGAACTATCTCACTGTTACCTGTTAAAACAAAAGCAAACAAAATGTGCAGAATAAGGTGCTATACTGATCAGTGAATCAATAGTCAAAATGCAATGTTTTACTTTCAGCTAACAGACAGCCTATCCTCGTTTTTTATAAAAGTAGAAAAAGGAAAGCAATCACATTGTACCTGTGTTTATCTTTATTGTATCCATTTTGCATCTGATATTGTTGATATTATTAGCTACTTTATTCATTAAATATGAAACTCAGCCAACTGAACATTTAAAAATGCATTACAAATGCCATTGACTGGTGCTAATGGTTGATACGGTTTGCTGCCAGAGTCCTAAGTATCAACCAAGTACCTTCTTAAAATATAAGATGTTCCAAGTAGTGCAGTTTTTTGCAGTTCCGCTGGTGTTATTGTAGGAAGCTGCAATTTGTTGGTGTATCTTGTAAAATTGACACATGGTGTCAAGTGGCCCGATGACAATGGGTGTCACTGTTACATGCTTCATCCATAGCCGTGTAGTTTTGATGGCCAGGTCGCGATATTTCATTAATTTTTCTAGTTCTTTTTCTTCAACTCTGGCACCTCCAAGAACAGCGATATCAATAAACTGTATACTTCGGCCCTCTACAATCGTGATATCTGTTGTGTTGTGCTCCAAATGATGATCTGTTTGTATTTGAAAGTCCCACAAGTTATTCACCTTCTCATTTTCGATAACTTTTTCCTCTTTATGTTTCCATGACTTCTGGATCCAGGTAAATCACATTTTTTTACCTAATGACCAGTGGATTAATTTAGCAACTCGGTCGTGTCTAGCTTTGTAATCAGTTTGTGCGATTCTGCTGCATTCACATATTAATTTGAATAAACTAAACTAAACTAAATGTGAAACAGTTTTGACTTTGTTATTACAAAGTCGGCAGTTTGGGTTGTCAGTGGATTATATTATTATTATCATTATCGTTATCGTTATCGTTATCGTCTTCATCATTATCATCGTCATCGTTATTGCTATTGTTATTACTATTATTATTATATCCACTTTATTTATTTACATAGATCTGTTATTCCTCTCTCTTTCTCTTTTGGATATGAATGAATGAGCAGTTGAACAGACCATCAGTCGCTCCATTTTAGTGTAGATCTTAAGCATGTCTGGAATTATTTTTTAAATCCAGACAGAAGGTTTACGCTGAAAATCATATCTCTTGCTGGCGACGGCATGTATTCATATATGTACATGCACACATGTGGATGCTTCTTAGAGGCACTGTGGAATCACTGGTGGGAGAGGAGGGAGTAGAAACATTATTCTCAACTGCCCAAAAGGCAGATTTAGAAGCAAATTTAAAACTCTGGTTAACAAGACATTCAGTGAAGGCTACTCAACCTTTATAAAATACAAATTAACAGGAGTGTATCTGAATTGTTAAAATGAACATTGCCTTTCAAATTGGTTCATGACCATTTCCAGTTATTATCATAAATAGAAGAAAACTATTGTTGCAGCTCCACCTAGTGGGCATCCACTTTGATAGCAACAGAAAAAAAAACACTGAAAGGCAAGGTATAACAGCTGATATCTATGAAGCAGGAGCAAATATTATTTGGGCAGTGAGGGGAAAAAAATAAGACAGCAATGAAAAATGCATTTGTAGTTGCTAGAGGAAATGTCAATTCATATTCAATGTGCTAGTTTCATTTTCCATATTCTTATTACCCTAAAAATTGACTTGCCTTTTAGATTCTGGTACTTTAACAATGGATTTAATATAAGTGGTAGGGTGATATTTAAATCAGTACTTCTCCCAGATTTTGCAAATTGGACTATAAACAACATTAATATTATGTGCATTTCAATAATGAAGTAATTTTTGCTGAGCTGAGAAGAGATGTTTAAGTCTTGGCTCCCTTTTTCTCTGCAGTAACCAGATATTTTTCTAATCATTATTATCAAAAAATGATTGTACTCAGCATCTTGTGAGAGGGAACTAATTCATACTTGTACCTGGAAGTCATCTTTGAATGCTCTGCTTCAAATGACAGAATAACAGAGTGACAGAATAACAGAGTTGGAAGAGATCTTGGGGGTCATCTAGTTCACCCCCCTGCACAAGCAGGAGACCCTACTCCATTCCAGACAAGTAGCCATCTGGTGTTTTCTTAAAAACCTCCAGTGATGGAGTACCCACAAATTTCTGAAGTCAAACCGTTCCACTGGTTAATTGTTCTCTATATTAGCAAATATTGTTATACTGCTATCATGTCACCCTCAAATATCATGTCACCTCTAATCCTTCTTATCACTAAACTAGACATACCCAATTACTGTAACCGTTCTTCATACGTTTTAGCTTCCAGCCCTCTAATGTTCTTTGTTTCTGTGTTTTACACTCTTTCCAGAGTCTCAACATCTTTTTTTTTTAATATCGTGATCAAAAGTGGATGCAGTATTCTAACTGTGGTCTTATTAAGGCTTTATAAAGTGATACTAGTGCTTCACATGATCTTGATTCTGTGCCTCTGTTAATACAGCCTAGGATTGAATTGGATTGCTGTGGCTACCCTAGGATGGATTCTTTTAATAGTAGTTTCCTTTTTCCACTCAGAAGTAGAAGTGTTCCACATAACACTCCCCTTATTGTTTTTGATACCAAAGTATTTTATTCTCCCATGTTGTTAATTGTTTACCTCAATGGCTGTAATTGTAAACCAGTGTCAGTTTGTTATTTCTATGGGAAGCATTGTGTTAAAGGCACTTTTATATAACAGATAAATTTAAAACATAGAGCTGTTTTAAATAAATAATAGTATGACATTACAATAAATTTAACATAGCCTGAAAACAAACAATCAAAAACATGTATGAATTCCATTCCCAAATTGGGGTGGGAGGGGTGAAAATCCTACTCTGGTCTCTTCATATTTTTGTCCTATTCACTACAGCATTAAGATGTCAGGCCGATTTGCTCAGGGATGCGCCGTGTGCATTTGATGTGCTTGATGCGCACTACACATGCAGGTGTAGCACTAAAAAATGCTTCTGCGCATACCCAGAAGCCAAAAACAAGATGGCATTGCCACCAAGAGAACCAATTCAGCAGAGTGGCAGGCCTGGGTCACTGCCAGTTCCAGCAACCCGGGCCACCAAATACTACCTGTTTGGCCGAACCGGTCCAAACTGGTAGGAACCCACCTCTGGACCCTAAGTTCAACTCCCACCTTAGCTGTGAAAGCCAGCTGAGTGATTTTGGTCCAGCCAATCTGTCAGCCCAACTGACCTCACAGGATTTTTGTTGTGGAGAAAATAGACGGAAGAAGTGTGTTGGATATGTTCACCACCCTGAATAATTTACAGATATTGTTTATGGAAATAAATCTCATATGTAATTATAGACAAGGAAGTGATCAAAATTTAAATTACAAGTAGTCCTCAAGTCACCATTAATCATTCAGTAACGGTTCAAAATTACGACACCACTGAAGAGCGGTGCTGAGGAAAAATCTGTGAAGTTGCAGCTGTTGCAGAGTCCGTGTGGTCAGGCAAGGTTTGGGTGCTCAAATGCCCAGCTCAAGATTATAACATTGCATTGAGTCATCGACATGTGATCACCATTTGCGATCTTCCCTGTCAGTTTTCTATAAGCAAAGTCAATAGGGAAACCCACATGAAAGATCAGAGGTTACTTCCAAAAATCACTTCCACAATTTTTTTCTTCCAAGGAACCCCAGCATGGAGTATGAGATTCCAGGAATCTCAAGCTCCATAGCAACCACCTCAGGGGTGAAATCCAGCAGGTTATGACAGGTTCTGGAGAACCAATAGTGGAAATTTTGAGTAGTTCAGGGAACTGACAAATGCCACCTCTGGCAGAGTGGGGTGGGAATGGAGATTTTGCAGTATCATTCCCCTGGCATGCCCACCAAGCCACACCCACCAAGCCACACCATGCCCACCAAGCCATACCCACAGAACTGGCAGTGAAAAAGATTTGAATTTCACCACTGAACCACCCTCTACCCATAGCAGATCTTCCTAGATTGCCTGTACTCTTTGATAAGTAAAAGACAACTTTCCAGGATGTGAGGGCAATATGGCTGCGACATCTGTCACTCCATTGATCACCAGGGTTGAGTCAGCTGATCTGACTCGCTAGCTGGGTGTCCCCTTCCTCCCTCACCATTTCATGTGCATCCCTCCTGAAGCTACATGCTTGGAGGAAGAGGATGACCTTTTCATAAGGAGTGTACCAATCTTCGGTAAAGGATATATGACAAATCTCCACTTGAATTTTAACGTTTCCAAAGTTCCATTCTTAGACTATCAGCATAGTTATTTTCAGAAACCCTTCCCCTTAAAACTGCTACTTGTCACACACAGAATAAATATTGGGGTCCTAGCTCCTTTTCTGACATCCATAGGTTCCATATTGTTCATTATTGAACAAATAGAATCAAAGATAAATTGTATTGCCCAATATGACTTCGTTACTTCATCTCTGTGTATCAATCCATCCCATTTTTAAAGCACTCTCAGTGCATTTTTTCCCCCATTCGATCCCCAAAAGTCTCTTGCTCAAGAGGTATGGTGTATGGCCATACTTCTGTTTGGAATAAAAGATAGGAGAAACATGCAAGCAGGCAGCTCAATGTAGCTGGGAGAAAGATAGAGAGACAAGGTAAATGATTCTCTGACAAAATCAGAACCTTACATTTTTTTCAATATATGATGCATTTGTGTTCCTGGTCATCCAGTGCCATGCAAGTATCACAGATCATTCATTTTTTTCTATGATGCAAGCCTTTGCCTGTGTCTGATTGTTATTAGTTGTCAAGTCATGTCCAACCTATTACAACTCCTTGGACAATGTCTCTCCAGGCCTTCCTGTCCTCTACCATCCTCTGGAGTCTATTTAAGCTCATGCCTCCTGCTTTGGTGATTCTATTCAGCCACCTCATTCTCTGTCGTCCCTTTCTTCTTTTGCCCTCTATCTTTCCCAGCATTAGGCTCTTCTTCAGGAAGTCCTTCCTTCTCATTAGATGGCCAAAGTATTTGAGTTTCATCTTCAGGATCTGGCCTTCTAAAGAGTGGTCAGGTTTGATTTCTTCTAGGACTGACCAGTTTGATCATTTTGCAGTACAAGGGACTGGCAGGAGCCTTCTCCAACACCAAAGGGCTCATTTATAGTATAGAATACTAGAGTTCAAACGAGGTCTTGTAGTCCAACCCCCTGCTTATGCCATTTCAGACAAATGGTTATCCAACATCTTCTTAAAAACTTCCAGTATTTGAGCATTTACAACTTCTGGAGGCAAGTTGTTTCCACTGATTAATTGTTCTTTCAGGAAATTTCTCCTTAGTTCTAGGTTGCTTCTCTCCTGTTTTAGTTTCCACCCATTGCTTCTTGTCCTGTCTTCAGGTGCTTTGGTTAATAGCATTACTGCTTTTTCTTTATGGCAGCCCCTGAGCTATTGGAACACTGCTATCATGTCATCCCTAGTCCTACTTTTCATCAAACTAGATACACCCAATTCCAGCAACCGTTCTTTATATGTTTTAGTCTCCAGTCGCCTAATCATCTTTCTTGTTCTTCTCTGCACTCTTTCTTGAATCTCAACATCATTTTTTTATGTTATACTACCAATTGTGACTTAACTTTATAAATGATCTAGGCTATATGTATTAGTCAAAAAAGCACGGTTTAAAATCAAAATTTGGTATTTTGTGTAAACTAAATCACAGGCAAGAATTAAGATGATTGAGTTTCAATTTGCCAGCAGAATTAACATTCAAATTAGCTAACAATAATATATAACACAGCATAATGTTTTCCTTTTGTGTTTTGAATAGCCTGTCCATATGATCTGAATATGAAGGACATTCTCCATCACACAGCATGAGGTTCTCTCTACCATGACTTATTTTCTGGATATATCATACAGAGTGTTGTGTTCAGTTGGCAGGTCATTCTCTTTATCAGTATAAGAGATGGGATTCAGGACATGATTTACAACACTTTATTTAAAAAAAAAATGTTTGGCCTAGAGTATGCCATTATTATTTTGAGGCTTATCTTTTATTTATTAGGCTAACAGAAAATATTAGAAATATTTAGAAATTAAGTTTCATTAGTATAAATCAACCTACAAAATGAGTGCTTTTCACTCTGTATTTTATGACCAGGCAGTTTTCCTACATACATATTTTAAAGAGCAGAAAAAGAAAAAACAACAACAACCCCAAACTCTGGGTCAAATTCAACTCCTGGGGACTACAAGGACACAACCATCAGCTTCATTGGCAATAATGGAGAAATAACTAGAATTGTTCAGTTTAGCTTCCAGACCAAACAATATAAATCAGAGCTGTCAAACTCCTGCAGGGTCATGTGACATATCATGACTGTTAGCCCCTTTGCTAAACCAGGCATGGGCGTGGCCAGTGCATGATGCATCCAGCCCACGGGCTGCGAGTTTGACAGCCTGATATAAACGATTAATTTTTGCTAATATGTTAGATATCACATATGCAAATCATATGATTTATGTTCCTCTTGCAGACTTGAAACCATTGACACAGAATGCTACAAAGCACCAAACTACATCTTAAAACTAGGGATAGATGGCAAACCTAAAGTCAAAAGGGAAAGAAGTATGAAGAGCAAAGAACTACTAAGGTTTGAGGATTCTGTTGTGGCCTGCCAGCAGCCAGTGAAGCTGGCAGCAGATTCAGTGAGAAGGTTGGGGAGGAACATGGGCCAGTCCTGGAATCTGGGGAAGGCTCTGATAAAGGCTCTGTGTCGGAGGCCAGAGCCATATGCCAGTTATCATCTGTCTTCAGAGTCAGACATCAGTAAGGCAGAGGAACAGCTGGAGCCTATTCCCAGTGTGCACATGCGCAGAATTGCCAGACAAAGGAAACAGCTAAAGAACAGGGGCCGGTTTGAGAATAAGGCCACAGATGGATGATGAATGGTCTCTCCCAGAGGAAATAAAAGAGGAGTGAAAGGGGAGTGGAGTTTGCAGTAGATAATTTGCTGAATTGGTTCGTGATTCTCCAAGACTCCTTACCAGGTTTTGCAGATATTGGCCTGTCAACTCTCCAAGCCAGATAAGGTCTGTGATTCTCAATCCTGCCTTGAAAGACTTTGCTGGATACGTCCCTTCGAACGATCCGCTCCCACAGAGAGGGCCTTCTCCGGGTACCGTCGGCTGGGCAATGCCGGTTGGCGACACCCAGGGGAAGGGCCTTCTCTGTGGCGGGCCCAGCCCTCTGGAACAACCTACCCCCCATTTTACGCACTACTTTGGACCTCCGCCTCTTCCGCCAGCGTCTTAAGAATTATTTATTCGAACAAGCCAGCCTAGCATAGCCCCCCGTTTCTGACTTTTGCTCTGATAAATTTTAATTCGTAAGGTTTTATAAGGGTTTTTAGCACGGGATATAATTTAATTAGTTTTTAATAATGTATTTTTGTATGGTTTTTAAGATTGCCTGTGCGCCGCCCTGGGTCCTTGTCAGGAGAAGGGCGGGGTATAAATTTGAAAAATAAAAAATAAATAAAAATTGAGCAGAATTCACAGTAAATTAATAAAAGGGTTTTTTTTTTTTTTGTCAGGATAAGGAGTTTGCTTCATGCTCTCAGGAAGCCTTGGTCACAACAGATTCAAGGAGTAAAGGATTGGGATGGAGATTTGTAAAATGTACCTAAACTGCACATATGTACTGGTATGAAGTCATAATTCTTGTTCTGTCAAGACTCATTCTCATTGGCCCCAAGAAGATTGCATAGGATGATTTATCTTGTTGTAGGATAAATGGTTGCCTATGTTATTACGAGAAAGAAGCAGTTGAATTTACACTTCTTTGAAAAATTCATTGCAAAATGTGATCTTAAAACTGATGACAAATTGGAAAGATTTGGCAGTTGACTGCTAGATATCATGGAGACAGAGGGTACCTCAGTGACCAGAAAGAAAGCATAGGAGACTCTACACCAGGGATGTCCAAACTTGGGAACTTTAAGACTTGTGGACTTCAACTCCCAGAATTCCCCAGCCAGCATAGCTGGCTGGGGAATTCTGGGAGTTGAAGTCCACAAGTCTTAAAGTTCCCAAGTTTGGACATCCCTGCTCTACACAATCTATTGAACTAATGCTAACCCAATTCTTCCCTGGGATTTCAACCAATTTAATACATATCATCACTTGCCTTATTTCCTTGAATTAGCTTGGAGAATAGATTCCATACATGTCCCATTAATTTTACCTAACCCAACTCAATAATATTTTGAATATCTATATTCAGATAGTAACAGATAATTTCTATTGCAAGGATGATGTCGACAAGTCAAGATGTGAAATACAATGGTGCAATTGAAGATCTGCCTGTTTTTTAATGTATGACATAAAGCCCCATTATAACTTTTTTTTTAAATCATACCCTACGGGCAACCTTGTATGACCTGAAGGAAAGATAGGCTGACAGTAAGACAATGCAACTTGAATAAGAAAAGGAAGATTATCAGTTCTATTACATTGTCTTTGATATATAATACAATTCCTCAGTATGATTTTGTTAAACTATGCTTCTGCGCTAAGATATTAAAATGCAGAATATTAAACTTGAATTAGGGATACTCAAACCTTTCTTCATGTTTATAAATTAACTATCACAGTCTAGCTTTCTTTGTAGAAATATTTCAAAGGTAAAATTTGCAAGAATGCATCAGGGAAGGTCACGATGCAAACATCATAAATAAATAATGTACAAAATCTAAATTAATTCCTTTATATTTTGTGGAAAGATTTAACCATGTCCTTAACAATCTCCTGGAATTCAATGTATCTTACAAATGCTTATTTCAGAACTGGATTGTGCCCTAATTTTAAAGCCATTTTAAGGTATAAAGAAAAAAATCTTATACTATATATGCACCGGTCTAATAGATTTCCACTGCCATTGAGATAAAGCAATAAATTATCTTACATTTTCTCACATAAATAGAACCCGTCTGTCAAAAATATTTCTAGAAATCAGCAAATCCATAGTTTTCCATTTGAAAACTGCTATTTTTCCATTGCCTGTCTTGTTTTTCCTGAAAGAAGAAAAAAAATCCCAAATATAAATAGTGCATTTGCTGTTGTCTTTTTACTAAAGCTTTTAAATTTAAGAAATAATAGATGCCTGTCTAGACAACCCTAAAATTGTTTTAGTTACTGATGTATGGATGACTGATAAATGTCATCTTTTTCTGCCTGCAGTGCATTTTGCATCCAGCCTACTGACATTCGTGGGTAGCTGACCTGATTCTGCATTTTTTTGTTTGCATGAAGCGTTTAGAATTTTACTACGATGAAACTTCAAGATACAATGTGCAAAAAAAAATGCTTTTCTGTCTACTTCGCTTTTCTTTTTTTCTTTCTTCTATTGTTTGTTTTCTTGACTGTTTCATGAAAAGATTCCATTAATGAAAAAGGTTGCATAACATTCCAGGTGGAATAGCAATTACTTCCTCAGATTTATGTTCTTCTGCCTAAAAGGAAATGGGAGAGCATGGAATTAATGAACTACTTTCATTGAAACAGGTTCGCTTTTGAATGCAGTCCAAATGTGCTTATTGTTTGCTACTTAGCACTATGAAATCTATTATAAAAAGCTGTAAAAGAAGCCATATTTCTATCATGAGTTTGAGAATGGAGTTCAGAAACAGGTTTATGACTGAGATTCTGAATTCATAGCTAAATTTGGAGTTCTTGTTGCCAGCATGTCTGACTTGGCAAACGTATGATGACTATTCCTCATTCTACACTCTGCAAAAGCTACTCCCATTTGAGATATAGATTTACCAATCAAGTGTAGCAGAAAGGCAAAACAAAAGCCCATATCACTATATAGGGAATTTTCCCCCTACTGGAGCCATCATTATGATGAGCTCATATCAACACCAAAAAAGAAACAATATAGTTTTAGAGTTGAAGAAAGAGACCATTTAGATCAAGTTTAAAAAAAAACCTATTTCTGTACTGATAATTATTAAAACAATCCCTAAATGACATAAACAGCCCTAAGACAAATCAATAAAGCAACTGTATGTTGACCTGAGTTGGAATGTTATACAATGCAACCATATGGTTATATAAACAGTGCATTTACTTCAACATAGTCTATGAGTATGCATGAACACTGCATATACCTCTACATTCCTAAGTTGCTGATAATATGTTAAGCTCAGATCAACCAATCAACTTGTTTTTCGGGTTTAGCATTCCAGATACCATCCAATATGTGTTTTTCGTTCTAATTTGACCTCTGCATCCAAATTTGCAGTTCCTGGCTAAATTGAGTTCTGGCTTGAATATGAGATAATTTTTGGTAGTCTCAACATCTGAACCTGAAGGTAAAAATGGACATAAAAGGAAGGAAAGGAATGAAGGAAAGTACAAGAATTGAAGTGAAAGTGCAAGTCTCATACAGTTAGTATTCAATTATGAACATAATTGAGCCCAACATTTCTGTTGCTAAGTGAGACATTTGTTAACCAAGTTTTATGGCTTTTCCAGCCACAATTATTAAGTGAATGGCTGCAGTTGTGAAGTTAGTACCATGATTGTTAAGGGAACCTGGCTTCCTTATTGACTTTGCTTGTCAGAAGGTCACAAAGCATGATTGTATGACCCTGGAACACTGCAACCATCATAAATATGAGTCAGTTGCCAACTGTCTCAATTTTGATCACATGACCACTGGGATGCTGCAATGGCTGTAAGTAAAAAATGATCATAAGTCACTGGAACTATATGACCTGTTGTAAATGAAGGACTAAAAAGGTAAAGGCTCCCCTCGCACATATGTGCAAGTTGTTCTCAACTCTAGGGGGCAGTGCTCATCTGTCTTTCAAAGTTGAAGAGCCAGCACTGTCCAAAGACACCTCCATGGTCATGTGGCTGGCATGACTAACTGCCGAAGGCACACGGAACGCTTTTACCAAAGGTGGTTCCTATTTTTCTACTTGCATTTTTACATTCTTTCAAATGTTTGGTTGGCAGAAGCTGCGACAAGTAATGGGAGCTCACTCCATTGCGTGGGATTCAAATGGCCGAATTGCCTATCATTCTGATTGACAAGATCAGCATCTTAGCCACTGAGCCACTGCATCCCTAAATGAAGGATTATCTGTATTAAATTGTTAAAAAATAAAGACAGAAACACTGAAAGTGGATGAAAGGAAGTAACGGACTTAGGCTCAACCCGACCAAGACCGAGTGGCTGTGGTTTCCGGCTGCCCGATTCAACCAGCTCTCTCCAACGCTGGCCATAGGGGGCGAACATCTTGCCCCTGTGGATGGGGCGCGCAACTTGGGTGTCCTCCTGGATACCCGGCTGTCCATGGAAGATCAAGTGACAGCCGTGGCCAGGAGGGCGTTTTACCAGGTTCGCCTGGTACGCCAGTTGCGCCCCCTATTGGATCGGGACGCCCTTCGCACAGTCACTCATGCTCTCGTGACATCCCGACTGGACTGGATTATTGCAACTCTCTCTACATGGGGCTCCCCCTGAGGTGTACCCGGAGGCTTCAGTTGGTCCAGAATGCAGCCGCGCGAGCAATTATGGGCACCTCTAGGTTTGCCCATGTAACACCGCTGTTGCGCGAGCTGCACTGGCTACCTGTCGTCTTCCGGGTGCGCTTCAAGGTGTTAGTCACCATCTTCAAAGCGCTCCATGGCTCGGGACCTAGCTATCTGCGGGATCGGATCCTGCCCCATACATCCTCACGGCCGATTCGCTCCCACAGAGAGGGACTTCTCCGGGTGCCGTCCACTAGACTTTGTCAGCGGGCGACGCCCAGGGGAAGGGCCTTCTCTGTGGCGGGCCCAGCCCTCTGGAATGACCTTCCCCCCGATATCAGGACAACCACGGACCTCCGCTCCTTCCGCTTAAAATTAAAGACGCACTTTTTTCGTCTGGCCGGCCTTGGGTAGTCTCTTTTTAGGTCAGGGTTTTTTAGGGGTAATTTTTAGTTATGGGTTTTAGCGCAGGATTTATTTAATTTATTTTTAACTTTGTATTTTGTATTTGTTGTATTTTTAATTGCCTGTGCCCCGCCTCGAGTCCCCTTGGGGAGAGAGAGCGGGATAGAAATTAAAATTATTATTATTATTATTAAAAAGTTGAAAATGATGAAAATTGTGTAGCAATGTTAATAGAAAATAAGAAAAAGGATACTTGGTAATATGATGAAGTGAAAGGGGCCATGGATGCAACAGCAATGATATAAAAACTGATAAAAATGAGGAGGCATATTATGTATATAGAGAAAAATATCATTCCAAATAGTCAAAGTCAAAAGAGCAAGTAGTGGTTCACATCAAAAGTGAAAAGGAAAAGGCAGAACAAATTTGATGGAATTCTTTACAAAAAAAAAGTTATTGAAATGGGTGAAGGAAACTAAAAGCCTCAAGCTAATTGAATAAAATTAAAAATGAAAGTGATGAAATTTGGGGGGGATGAAACAAAATTGATGGAATGGTAGAAAGAAATTTTTTATGAGATTTATATGGAAAAAGAGTAATATTGTATGTTGAGGAATGAAATTGAAAATAATGTTATGAATGTTAATGTTTAAAAAATTGTTAAAAGAAATTCTTTAAAGCTGCAGGCATAGATAGTGTAACTTAAATATTTTAAATCTTAAAATATGGAAGTATCTTGCATATGATCTAGCTATGAAAATTATTCAGCATGTATGAAGGCCACATCTGTTCTGATGACTAAAGGAAGGCGGTTTATTGTATGCTTATATTATGCTAACATAATATATCAGATAATAATATGTGAATAGCCTTGGATCTTAAGCTGATAAGTTTTATATCATAGAAATAAAACATGTATGAGAATAATAAAACATTTAACATTGAGTAGGGAATAAGACGAAGATTATGATGTTTGTCTTAATGTATTTGTGGATAAATGTGTAAAGAATGCTTATGTTGATTTTACAGCTGTATTGGTTCAGGACATTAATGTAGGAGACATGCAAATGATGCAATGTTTTCTGAGAACTGAAATGATTTGCAGTTATTGTATAATGCACTATAGAATGTGGATCTGAAAATTAATATATCAAAGACCAAAGTAGCTGTGCCTGACAGTGAATATGGAATGAGTGACTGCAAGTGACATAGAATTAGAAAAATCAAATAGAATAAATAGATAAATTAGTACCTTATTAAAAAGTTTACTAAAAATAGAAAAAATTGGGAACTTTTACATGTGCAAATATTTGTAGAAAGATTGCAAGTAACATACGTTATGTTATGAGGAACCTTTCAAGCCAATTTGTGAGAGCTCGGTATATCAATCAATTGCTAGAATAGGAATAGGAATAGAATAGGAATGAAAAATGGCTATATATAAAGTAATGCTTCTGTCAATTTTGTTATATAGAATAGCCGGGTGCACCTGAGGAAAGTAGACACTGAATATAGTGAGAGTGGAATATTTAAGTGTGTTTCCTCAAACCAAAAAGGAAAGAGCGAAAATACTGTTTGAATGTGGATGGAACTAAAACGTGAGTGACCATGATGCAGATGAGTTGGTCACATAGAGAGAATGAATACCGTGAAATCCAACAACAAATTTTAAAAGGAAGAATAAATGGGGTCGAGAGAAGTGTAAAATCAATAAAATTTTGGTTGGATGGAGTTGATGAGAAGTTTAAAGAACCAAGAGGCAATGTACAGAGCACTGTATTGTTTTGATGGATGTAAAGATAGTTTGCAAAGATAGAAAAGTATGAAAAGGTTTAGCAAATTGTGTGGGTGGTTTTAATTATATTTCCGTTGCTTTCTTCAGTTCTTTTGTTTTGTTTTTCTCTTTGGCTTACTAATTTTCATTCCTTTCCGCATCATCCTGTATCATGTTGCCAACTATGAAATGGAAGAACATGATGACTATGTACAATATGTACTGACTGTCATGTCTGAACAACAGATAGCAAAGTACACTTCTCGTAATGTTCTCTTGATTTTTCCCCCTAATGCATAGCCATAGTGCAATTTTTTCATTTGGGTTTTTGCCTTCAAAGCTAAACAAAAATGAACAAAGAACATAGGTTTTGTATTCGGCTAACTGTTTGAAAAGGAAACACATAAAACACAGGCTAATCGTGTTAAAATCTTAAACTGGTGTAGAGGCGATAGATAGGTGTCAAGGGAGAATGGAAATCCTGAACCACCCTTAAGCTCACTGGATTCATAAATTGGAATTCTTAACAGATTACAAGATTTTGTGATCGATTAATAGATACCAAAAATATAGGCTAAGAAGGCTATGACTAGGGTGTTAGTTAACAAGCTACAGAAGAATTCCAAATAAGCTATACTGGCATTACAGAACAAACACACAATAGATTTACTGAAGACATTTTCTGATATAACTAATAAGAGCAGTATTAAATACACTGCACATTTACATTTTCCAAAGAGGCTTGAAAAATACTTATTTTGAAAATAGAGACCAATACAATAGAATGGAATGAAAAGTGGATTAAAATGAAGAAAATGATAGTAGAGGATAAGGGTGATAAATATGATATGTATCTTTAATGATGGAGTTATTCCCTTGAGAAATCCACAAACGCATTAAAGATAACTCTGCTGCTCCAATCTAGTGCATCAGAGCCTTTGAAATACATTACGTTCTCATTCAGAATAAAAATGTTTACTCGAATACAAAAATATTCTACTTAATGGGGTTTTTTTGAATTAAGCCTCTTTCTTTAGACTATAGAAAAGAAGATTGAGTAGTATACATCTGAATAATTATACGTTAATATCAGATCTAAAGTTACATTCTGGTTTTTAATGCCATCTGAGATGTTTTTGAAGAAAATCATCCAAACATGTATTTTTGTTGGATAACAGTGACCGATAGATAAAAAAATGTCTACTGACTTTTTTCTATAGCAGTAAAGATCAGCGATGGCACAAAATATAATATTTGTTGATTTGTGAGTGGACTGTTCCTCATTATTTCAATATATAATGATCCTCTGAAATTTTCTAACTTTAAAACTGAATTGTTTTGGTTTGATTTTTTTATGCTTGCTCTGTTCAGTCTCTTTTGGTACGGGGAAAAATCACTTTAGACAACATTTAGTAATAAAAGGTGATCCAAAAGCTTTTAAATAATATTTTTCTTGAAGTAAAAATCTTTACCAATGCACCGGAGGCCAGAAAACGTAGCCCTGGAGAAACCACACTGGTAATGTAGATTGAAAACTGTCCTTAGAAATAACACTCGATGAATATGTTAATTTTGTGTCCATGAAATGTATAGCAGTGGAGAAACAATGGCTTCCCTTATGGGCCATCCTTCTTTTCTTCCTGCTCATTCGAGGCACAATTTGAAAGTATGCAGTGGGAGCAGCAGTTATTAGCTTCTCAGAAAGGCTTTTACTTTTAAAGAGATAAAATAAAAAAGAACATGGTGCAAAAGCTCTCAGACTACCTTATATTATTCGTTAAATTTAAATTCATAATTGCTCTGAGATATATCACAGAGCACTTTAATACAAATTTAAAATGTTAGATTTATAACTCATGACGACTAATGGGGTCAGTTTGCCCATCATTAAGGAGAATATAAAAACTGCTGCATTAATTTACCAGGAAGAAGAGATATCCAGATCTGTCCCTTTCAGGTAGAAGAAATAAATTGAACCATGGAATTGGCAGAAAATAAATTCGATAATAATAATAATTGAGTGCAGCCCCGGAACAATTGGATCATAACTTGAACATCATTGGTATTGACAAAATCACCATTGGTCAATGGCAAAAAGCAGCGTTACTTGGAACAGCTTACATCCTAAGATGATAGTTTTAACACCATTGAAAGTCCACATCTGCCTATCCAAGTCCTTGGGAATGGATCGATAGATGGATAACAATGTTAAATTGAGTCTAAACAACTGGCTGACTGTGCAACAAACCATAATAAATTGTAAATAGATTGTAGGCTTTTTGGAGAGATTTGCCATAGAAGTAGGCCAGGGATCTCAGGGCTCAAAAAGAATCACTATTTCCATTAGATTCCACCAGCCACCCCTCTTCAAATGTTTCTTTCTGATGCTACTGCAGACTATCAGTGTTCTCAAGCCTATTTAGTTTTATAGTAAAAGCTTGGTCTCAATAATGCAACCCATTGGGTTAAGCCTGCATACAGCATATCAAATATTTACTCTGAGTCTTGTGAGAAGTTGCTGGGACAACATCACATATGTTTCTCAATTATCCTTATCTAGATTGCATTAGTACAGGGGTGTCAAACTCAAGGCCCACGGGCTGGATCCGGGCCAAAAGGTGCATAGATCTGGCCCACGAGGCCACCCTGGAAACAGTAAAGGACAGTGCCTCTGCCAGAAAAAATGTAATTTAGGAAGACCAGCTATGGCCCTCCTGAGCTTCATTTTTGGCCACGGTGGCCTCCTGCAGCCCTCTGCCAGCAAAAATGGAGCTTGGGGGGGCATGTGCAGCCCCCTGAGCTCCATTTTTGCTAGCAGAGGGCTGGCAAAACAAACTAAAAACAAAACAAAATGATTCCCTCTTTGCCTTTGACCTAGCAGGAAGGGACAAGAAAGGAGAAAAGTAAAGAGAAAACACAACAAAAAAGAAGGAAAGAGGGGAAGAGACAAAGAAGGAAAAATAAGAAAAGAGGGGAAGGAGAAGAAAGATGAATGAAGACGGAAGAAAAAAGAAGAAAAGGAAGGAGGGAGGAAGGAAAAGACGGAGGGAGGGAGGGAGGGAGGGAAGGAAGGAAGGAAGGAAGGAAGGAAGGAAGGAAGGAAGGAAGGAAGGAGATTATAATAAGAGTGAGGAAGGGTGTGAGGAAAGTTCTGCCTTAGCACTTGGACACCACAGGTGCCCTGACATGAATTTATTTATTTATTTATTTAAATTTATATCCCGCCCTTCTCCACAGAGGACCCAGGGCGGCGCACAGGAAATTTAAAAACATACAAAATACAATAAATATAATTTAAAAAACTATTAAATGATGTCATGCTGGCCACACCCACCCCAGCACTCCTAGCCCGGCCACATCTACTCATAGGTCAAACATATCCCTGATGCGGCCCTCAATAAAATCGAGTTTGACACCCCTGCATTATTACATGATCATCATTAGTGGACTAAGAGGTGCATTTAGGGTAATTAGATCTACCTTGCCATTTTAATTAATTAAATGAAAATGTATTAGTAAAGATAGCTCCAAAAATATGACCGAACAAAATAATGTGTATGGGACCACAATGCAGTCACTGCCAATATATTGCAATTACAGTCTCTTCACATTCTACATTCACAAGCAAGTAATTTAATGGAGAAATTCAAAACAGACAACACTCAAATGTGTGTGTGTGTGTGTCCCAAAGTTTGTTCCTGGGTGTCAATTCCTTATCAGTGCAATTTAGAAAAAAATAACTTACAGTAAGTCTCACTAAGGGCTCTAGTGGACTGTAAAAGATTAATATGCTGAATTTTGGAAGCTTCTTAAGCCAAAACTACACACATTTATTAATGAATTCATTACTGCAGTTTCTGAAAACCATTTGAACATTTTTTTTCTCTGAATGCAAAGTTCAAGGGCTAAGCATATTTTTTGCCAGATAATCTTAAAATCTGATCCTGAACTATTTGATCCTGAAATATCTACCTTATCGTCATTAATGTTTTGGAGTTGTTTCTCTTTCTTTCTTAGCTCAAGATTTTGGTCAAGGTTGCTAATACACTGGCTAATAAATGGTTCCGCATGCCACCTGTGGCACCCATAGGTTCGCCATCACTGCCCTAGTATATTCTCAGGGAAGAAGTGCCCCATTTTCAGCTTCCACATGCCCCATGTTCAACCCATTCCAGGCGGTGGTGATTGGTAGGCATTGGAGATCGCCACATGGAACAGGCTGAAAATGGGATATGCAGAGGCTGAAAATGGGCTGTGTGGAGGCAGCAGCAATGGGCAGCAATGGTGGTGATGGGCAATAGTTATCCTTGCAACCTGATAGGCAGTATTCTGGGAGGCCAATCCAACCACCAATCAACTGCTCATGTTAAATCAGGCTGTGCTGAAGCTGACTGTTTGCTGCAAGGAAACAAATTGCTGGGAGGCACAGGCACAGGCAGATTTTTTTTCTTGCTTTCCTCCCCAAAAGCTAGGTGCGTCTTATAATCCGGAGCATTTTATAGTCCAGTATTTCATTAAAAAGCCCGGGAAATATTAAATGGAGAAATAAGACAACTCCAACTCTGATAGAACTCTATATGCACTTAATCTATTTAGTCTGGTCTAACTTTTCAATCTATCTTACTTTTTATACAGGAGTAACTTTCAGCTGCTATATTTATGTACATACCTACTTGATATCAGTGTTATTTTTAAGTTCCCAGAAATTTTGAATCCGTTTCTTTCTTCCTGGAATATACAAATGTATTCTTCAAACTTAAAAGTTGAAGCTGAAACTACTATGAAAAATGCTGAATTTAAGAATCCTATTGGTGATCCAGTGTGATCCCTTCCTTCCCTCCTTCCTTCCTTCCTTCCCTCCCTCCCTCCCTCCCTCCCTCCCTCCCTCCTTCCTTCCTTCCTTCCTTCTTTCCTTCCTTCTACAATTATCTACTCTTTAGTACTCTTTAGTAACTATTTTAATATTCCTTATCTTGTTTCTATTCAGGTGCAAGTGTAATATAGATTACATTATCCACAGATAATGTGATTAATTAAACTAAAAGACCCCTTCTAATTTCGATATATACCTTTCTTAATTAAAAATATTGTTAGTATCAGTGTCTGAAATAAATATTATAGGAAAGAAACTTTACCTAATTAATAAGTTGAATCAGTTTTCTCTCAATGTTATGTGCTTCAACCATGTTGTACTAGAATTCCCAGTGTTAATCAGCATATTAGATTGAAGATGGAGTTGAATCCTGTGTACCTGGAGGGCACCAGGAAACATTGACTTAGAATAATTTTTAATATTTAAAATATTCAAAATGAAAAAAGAGCATATGGTAGTTGTTAGGATGTTCTTTCACTTTCTTACTACAATTCTCTAAAGTCTTCCAGGAAATCCTCTGATCTATATTTTCTGCAGTTTTCCAACTAAAAATGGCTCAGAAAACTAATAGAAAAATCAAAATATATCAAAGATCCAATGCACAAAATAAGCTAGTAGCAGCAGTTTCACTGAAGTACTAAAAGATCATCATGTGACCTAATTACTTTTCTGTTAAATATAATAGTGTACTTGCTCAATTAAGTTCTTCCCAGGTATTTAGGATCAAAATTAGATTCTACTCCCTCCATACAATTAGAAACCTTTTACTGAACGTGAGATGGGCAGCAAATAAATATATAAACCCTAAGGAATTGGGGAAAGTGTTTGCCAGGTCCTGTCTTGTTCACTCACGGTACCCTTACAGAACAAGCCACCTTAATTGATATTTCTCAGTTGATGTCAATTTTGTATTGGAGAATGAAAGCCATTACTCAGAGCACTAATGTCACTCTTGCTTCTCCAGTGTTCTAATTCCTAACAGGAAAAGTAGTATGTAGCTTCTAATTGAAGTGGTCATATTTTCTTCTATGTGATGTGTTGCATCACCAAGTGTGCCTATGTTTCTGCCTGTATTACATTGCTGAGTGTTTGGAACAGAAGATACATGGGATCATGTAACTAATTCACAAATAAGGTAACTAATTAAACCAGAAAGGTTTAGATGTACAATGGAGGGTTTGCTTGGAAAAGAGAAGTCACCAACATCCCAGAATCAATGACCTCTCTGAAAGGGAGGGATTTTCCCCTCCTGAAATCTTTTTTTTCTACAATCCACAGATAAATATGATCAATTTCCAAATTTCTTTTGGCCAGTGTCACTCCCTACATAAAATACGGACCTGTTATGTTCAGTTTTATAATTATCATGCTTATGAACAAAATCCTGAATTCCTTTACTTAATCTCTTCCTCACATTCACATTGAGTTGAAAATAATAAAAAGTTCCTCTTTTCTCTACCTGTGCTGTATTGAGTGAATAGGAATTTGTAGTTAGCACTAAATATTCCATGAAATCTCCTTCCTAATTTCAACTCACTTAGATTACTCTGTCAATCACAAATTCTTTTCTTATCTGAAAATAACTCTTCTCAAAGACCACTTCTTAGAAATTTCAGAGGTGGGGGTAT
Organism: Rhabdophis nuchalis; assembly: GCA_039707465.1. Lineage (NCBI taxonomy): Eukaryota > Metazoa > Chordata > Lepidosauria > Squamata > Natricidae > Rhabdophis > Rhabdophis nuchalis. The sequence continues at coordinate 187,307,565 of CM077645.1, read as the reverse complement.
AGTGCACAGAGTAGACCATAGGAAAGAATCTAGTCTAATTAAAGCTCATCTGATTTCTTTAGAACCATTACATGGGTTTTCATCTGATTTCAATAAGTTTTAACTTTTTTTGCTTACAGCTATGACAGCCAACTGAAAAAAAATCACTGTTTACATTATGCAAAGGAGAAAAAGTTACTTCAAGGCCCATTTCACATTCATATGTTTTCAATATATGTTTATTGAGCATTGATGAAAAACAGTCAGTCTAAAAACATTTGCGGTAACTATTTCATGGCTACTCAAGCCTATATTCATACATTACATCATAGTTCAAACAACTTAACACAATACTATTTGAAACAAAGCTAGTCATTGTGATTTTATTCAATTAGGCATACAAAAATAATTTCTACATTTATAAAATAAATCATTTCTCAATAAATTACAATGTACTCTTTTTTAAAAGGTTTGTGTAAAATAGGTAATAATACAAAAGAGTTTTAAAAGGACAAGTTTTTCATTTCTGAATTGGGGAAAACTTTTTGGCATTCTAAAAAAATCATTGAATTTCAGATGGGCCAATATCTTTATAGTGGTCATTGACCAGGATCTCACATCATGTAAAAGTTTAAGTGTGTGCGTGTGTGTGTAAAACAATCAAAGCCACTGTCCTGGATAAAACCCCAAACATTCATGAGTACATCAGGAAGATGTCACCCAATGATGAGCTGCTAAAAGAATGACTGAGGCAGCAGCAGACATGAAAAAGAGTTCAAGCAGAGGAAGCTGCATGGCAAATCAAGATCCTGCATAGGATGTACCATCGACAAGTATTTGAGATGACAGTCACTGGAAAATCCTACCAGTGGCTAGAAAGGGCTAGACTAAAATACAGCACTGAAGCAGTGATCTTAGAAGCATGAGAGCACTCCCTATGCACCAGATCCCTACAAGCCATGTCTACCACACTAGATAGGACCCAAGATGCATACTGTACAGAAAGACCCCAGAAACAGTTCAACACATAGTGACAGGGTACAAATGACAGGCAATAAAAGCATATACTGAGCAGCACAACCAAGTAGGTGACATTGTACACTGGAGCTTCTGCATGGACTAGACTTTCCTAAGTCCAGATAGAAGATTCCACAGAAGATTGTGAACAGTAAGAAAGCTAAGACCATGTGGTACTTACAAATCCAGACAGATGGGTAAGTACACACCAGTCAACTAGACATTGTGGTAGTAAATAAGGACTGGAAGACAGCAGTAGTGAGGGATATAGCAATGCCAAGTGACACTAGCATCAAGAAGGACTAAAAGAAGATGGAGAAGTGCAGGACCCAAAAGAGTGAAAGGATGTGAAAAGTAAATTCCAAAGTAGTCCTGATGGTGGTAGAGTACTCAGGGCTATGCTTTTTAAGATGGACAATGGTTCCAACAGATCCAAAGAACAACAACAGAGTTCTCTGTGCAGAAGAGTGCAGTGTTAGAAACAGCTAAGACAATGTGGAGAAGCCTCATACTCCCAAGCCCCTGGTAGAGCACCTAAAATTGAGGAAGACGCATATTACCCATTGGGATCAGAAGGCCTTTAAAATAATCAATACCTGATAGGTGTGTCCGGGCTTGGAAGGCAAATTTGATGAGTTCAGGTTAGTTTGTGGAATAAGACTAACAGGGAAATTCAATATTTAAGCTTCCCATAAAAAGACAAGGTAAACAGTTAAAAAGGTTTGTTTCCCAACAACTTACAAGCATCTTCTTAGAATAGCATAGAATATAATAACAGAGTTGGAAGGGACCTTGGAGGTCTTCTAGTCCAACCCCCTGCTCAGGCAGGAAACCCTACACCACTTCAGATAAATGGTTTTCCAACATCTTCTTAAAAACTTCCAGTGCTGGAGCATTTACAATATCTGGAAGCAAGTTGTTCCACTGATTAATTGTTCTGTCAGGAAATTTCTCCTTACTTCTAAGTTGCTTCTCTCTTTAATTAGCTTCCACCCATCCCTAATTAGGAATGAATGGTGCATGGATCCATTGGTTAACAAGTATCAGCAGTCACAGCCTTTTCTGTAGTAGCATCTCACCCCTGAATTATTATGTTCATGGTGTCCATCAATGATACATACAGTCATCATGCCAATCCTTGTAGGAAACATTTTGGCAGTCAACCTCTGTTCTGTATTCAAGAAAATGGAATAACTGTTTAGATCAAGGGTGTCAAACTCAATTTCATCGAAGGCTGCATCAGGGTTGTGTTTGACCTTGAGAGGGTGGGAGGCAGGATGGATATGGACAGATTGACATCACTTGTGTCAGGTTTGCCTGTGGCCCGAGTGCTCTGCCAGCAAAAATGGACTCACAAGATTCATTTTCAACTATGACAGCCTCCTGGAAACGTCCAACAGCAAAAATGGAGCTTGGGAGTGGGGTCTATCTGAGCTCCGTTTTCCCTGGGCCAGTCCTTCACATTTTCCAGGGTGGCCCCACTGGCCATGACTAAGAACCCCCCACCAGGCTGGATCTGGCCCCTGGGCCTTGAGTTTGACACCCCCGATTTTGATTAATTGTTAAAAATTGTTGCTTTGCTTTTCACTATCTCTATATTTTATCTAGTAATTTTATTGAAATCAGATTTGCATTCTGTACACATTTTTAATAGTTAAAATAACACATATGGACAACATATTAATGCTCTTCAATGATTCTTCGAAGGCATTACAAACGTGGCACAGCTTTCAAATATTAACATCCACAAATATCTCAATTCAGGCATTGAGCAAAAATTATAAAATAAACAAACAAACAAAAGCAGACAAACAAAAGATTCTATCTGGATCAAAGTTCTCTACCCTGAGTTTTTCAGTGTCAAGATTGTTAATGCAGTGCTTACAATATAACAGAACCATTGATCAATATCACAATGTTTTTTGTTTTGGAAGTGATTGCTGTGAAATGACTGTAACTTGGTTTGGAGATATCTTGTATTCCTGGCCAGAACCTTGTGGAGGTGAAGGTAGTGGAGTTTCAGGAGTTGCTGAAAAAGAATTTGAAAAGAAATTACCAATAATCAAATCAATGCTGTGCTAGTAGTGTGGAGTGGGCGTGGGGGCAATAACCAGCATTGGCTGAACTGAATTATAAATAACCACAACTTTTATTTGTTACTGCTCACACAGTTTCATACAGCACTGAAGTAGGATCCAATAATTAAGTAATCTGGCTGTTGGCTAATTCCACTAGATCAGCTGTGCTAATACTGAAAAAAATCAAAGGTCCATCTAGTGCAAACCACTAAATCTAAATTTAAGTTACCCTGCAATCTTGATCGTTTGCAAATGACAATCACAACAGGATCCCTGAACTTAAAACAGAAATGAAAAGCAGGCAATTATGGGACCAATGGCAAATTCCTATAAAATAAATTTGTTCAGATATCTTCTGTGTGTAAGAAAGTGTGAATTTTAAAAACAGAAGAGCAATGCGGAAGGACCAAAAGAGAAAGGTTTTAGCTGTCTATTTCTAACTCTGGTCCTATCATGCTTCATCTTCTAGAATCCTTAACAAATTAGACATGAAAAAATGTAGACTCAGCTAAAAATTAATTAACTACATTTATAACCAAATGATCAATTGTTAATCAACTTACCTATCTGTTCTGTATGAGCAGAAGCTGTTACTGAACTTATAAGCAGAGTTTGTCCAGTAACTGGATCTTGGGCTAGATGAGGATGAATTGACTGAAGATTAGTAGCATCATTAAATGTACCTGCAACATTGTCATCAAACACAGATGATCAGTGTTTTTCATGAAAAAGAAGTTCATAAACTTAGAAGCTCAGAGGAATCTTAAGTTTATCTACTGTAATAATAATGAACATTGTTTAAACACAACAAAGAATAGAACCCCTCATATTATATACATAAGTATATACACATATATATACACACATATATATATACACATATATATACACCATCTTGTATTGATTCAAACCTCTGGCCAACCTCAATAATATTATTTACTATAAGATCGGCAATTCTTTTATAATTTTTCTCCAGTCATAATAAAGATGAGCATAATTTAATCAATTTACTCACCTCCAAGCAACATTTCCTGAAGTAAACTGTCAATTTTAATCATACCAAATAATTTTACAAATTGAATTTGCTCAATCATTTGCCAGGTGATACTCTGGACTGTAGGCAGAAGCAACAGGATTTCTCCAAAACGACCTCTGGAGTCATATTGGTGATCATTGATGTAATCCTCCAAACTCATTTGAACTTGAAATCTCATGTTCCTGATCTTCATTGCGTTACTCAGTCCCTTTGCATCTTCAAATGAGAGAAATGTTACATAAATATACAACGCATAACTGGAGAACTTAATTGAATCTCAAGAATTACTCTCCTGACTCTCCTGAAATGAGTCTACTGGCTCTAAGAAGATGAGAGTGAAGAAGTGTCACAAACAGATCGCAGAGATCCTTTTACCATGTTATGTTTAATTGGATGGGAGTTAGCACATCATGTCAACTTGCTATGTTAACTAACCTTCACAATTAACCAGATGACTATACGTTTAGCCTTGAACAACTGCATGCAGTTTGAACTAAACTAAATCCTTCCAGTGATCTGTCATATAAGCTGTTTATTAATATGTTTAATGGTTCTGAATAGGAAAAAATAAAGCCTCAAAGAGACCTAGAAAAAAAAGGGGGAGTCTACTGAGAACTCAGTTACCTGCTTTTATTGGGGGGGGGGATTATTCTCATGAAGAACTGTAAAAGAAAGCAGAAAGAAAGAAGTAGGGAGAAAAAAACCTTCAACTATTGACCATGATTATACCAGCCCTGACAGATTCATCACAATTTTTTTTCCTTAATTTGTTTCTATTTTTTTTTAAAGACAGAAAATGGCAGTCTTCCAACCACCTTTTATGGTAAGTAGAGAGGACTGAAAAAATAGCCACTGCATTAAAGACCTAGTCATCCTAGTCTCTATGCTGGCAATATGCAGAATCTGTTGATTAAAAAAGTTAGATTGCATAAACTCAGCAATGTTTATGTTTGGAAAGTAATCCTTTCATCTTAATAGGATAACATGAAGAGAAAAGCAAAACAACCTTGCACGTGCTTCGAAGTGCTTTCCCAATTTTAAACTTTTAGTATTATTTCTATCACAGAAAATATTAAGTCATGTTATTGTGGAAAAATCTCTGACACTTTCTGGAATGAAGCTGCAGATAATAGAAGGAAACAAATAAACAAACATTAAATATATATATATATATATATTTAATTGCTCCTGGAAGCACCAAGCCGGAAGCACCAGCCTGAAGATGATGAATGAGACTTCATCGAAACGTTGTGAAGATACTTCCAATTCTACGCGGGAGAAAACCCGAACAACCAAAGACCTGCATATATATATTCTACGCGGGAGAAATTCTACGCGGGAGAAAACCCGAACAACCAAAGACCTGCATATATATATATATATATATATATATATATATATATATATATATATATATATATATATATATACACATACATACATACATACATACATACACACACACACACACACACACACACACATATATATATATATATGCTGGCTCGAGTAGTTTATAAAAATAATAAAGATGATAAATAAATAAATAAATAAATAAATAAATAAATAAATAAATAAATAAATACATACATACATACATACATACATACATGCATGCATGCATGCATGCATGCAATCATCTGCACCTGCCTAGGATACCAGCAGGATTGAACACTGAATCCAAAGAATTTATCTTGAACAATCCAGAGCTAGGGGCAATAAATATATTACTCAGAGAAAATGGGGCAAAAGATAAGCTCTCAAGGCCAGCCAAGGGAGGGAACCCTAAGGTCTCACAGCCTGCCCTTCATCGGTTTCCAAAGCTGGCTTCTCTTTCTATTAGTCTTTTCTTTAGGAGATGGTGACACACCTAAGGCAGAGTTGTCATAAAACCTTTTCATTTCTCAACTGGCACGAGGATTAAAGTTTTACTGAAAACCTAAAATATCCATTATAAATCTGATGTTGTCCCGATAATTCCCAGCCAGTGTGCTGACGTTTGAAAATAAGTTAAAATAAAATCCTGTGAATCCCAATCATATCAAGACCTAGATGACAAACCAGATGACCTATAATATATCTGCTTATACTTAGAAGGCAACAATTTTTGTTACATTTGGAGATGAAAATCTGAAGTATACCTGGATCAAAAAATACAATCGCCTTTAGGCACGCATATTCATTATCATCAATCTGAATTTCCTGAAATGGTTTAATGAGTTCATCCAGAATCCGGTTTGCTACTCTGCTAATCTCTGCTTCAGAACTGTTGCGATGGATGACAAAATCATTACCTGAAGAAATAAAAGCAAGTCAAAATTATTAATGATATCTGTAACTTAAAACTGCAGTTCCAATTACCATTTCCACCCCCAGTAATTTGAATGAATAAATATGCCTCATTGTGTTTTTCCCACATGTTATAATCTGCTTAATTACATAACATACCAATATAATATTTCATTTCATAATTATGTACTCATCTAAATATGCGTATTTTTGAAGACAAATCTGGCTAAAGTACTGTACATCTATATATAGAACAGCTGAAAGGCACATTCATGTCCTGTCACAGAATTCCCAAAAGCATTTGTTTGATTGCTCTGAAGAACAAAATTCTACATGTTCCATTTGCCTGTGGTCAATTGCTGAAGGTTGTGATTATATGTTCAAAGCTGAGAATAAGACATTCCCTACTGATGATAGAAACCCTTTCAACTTTCAGTTAAGTACAGGAGTATTGAGCTCCTGTATGAACCAACAGAGTCTAGCAAGGCCATAGGGATATTTTTATCCCCAAGGAATATGTCCAATAGCAGAGAAAAGGAATAATGCAAAGGCTATGTAAACCATATGTAATGGATTGGGAAATGAGCCAAAATGTTTTCTTCTGCCAATCATGAGGAGAAATACAGTAAATCCCTCATTTCAAAGGTCATGCTTGTGGAAAAGGCAAACAGGTCCAGAAGCAGTACTATTTTGAGTGTTTTTTTTGTAGTAAAAAGTCCCTTGGAGTAATTATAATGACAATAACAACAACATCAACTACTTCATCTGCAAAATAAAATTTATAATGTACAGTAGCAACAGTAAACTCTGATTCACTTTTTAAAGTAAGGAGAATACTTACTTTAGTCCTGCCTCAGGATTTAGTAAACATTTTTTTGTTTTGTACTGTTAATTCTGGATACAAATTAAGACACTCCAAACTGAAATCCTATGCATACTTTTCAGTAAACATAGTCAGGGTTTTATTGATAAAAAGCCAACTAAATATAACCTAACCTAAAAGAATGATGTCTCTGTAAGCCATAGACCGTTTTGCTGCTCCAAGTAAAAGATGTTCTCCAGCATGTGCTCTTAACAGGGCAACCTTGGATATATAAAAAAAAAACAGCAGATAAAACATCAGTACAAAATGTACATAAAATATTAAAATAAAACATTAAAAAATCAGAACTGAATTAGGATTAGGCAGTTCCTATTATGTTTAAAGTCTTCTTCTTTCCCAGAAAAAAATGTTGAAAAATTGAGGCTTCACTTCAAAAATCTACTGTATTTTTCAGAGTATAAGACGCACTTTTCTCCACCCTAAAAGAGGGTGAAAATTTGGGTGCGTCTTATACACCAAATATAATCCTGCCCATCCACCGGCCCCCACCCTTTTGCTTCTGCCTCCCAGCAATTTGCCTCCTTGCAGCAAACAGCCTGTTTTAATTTCAGCTTCAGCACAGACTAATTAGAATAAGCCGCTAATTATTGGTTGGATTGGCCTCCCGACCACCAGCTGTTTCAGGCTGCAGGGATTGCCATTGCCTATTGCCACTTCTACACACCCCATTTTCAGTTTACACATGCCCCATTTCCCCACTGCCTGGAATGGGCCAAAAATGGGGTGTGCAGAGGCCAAAAACGGGGCATGAGGAGACTGAAAACGGGGTGCGCGGAGGTGGCTATAGGCCATAGCAATCCCTGCAGCGTGAAACAATTGATGGTCTGGAGGCCGATCCAACCAACAATCAGCTGCTTGTGCTAATCAAGCTCTGCTGAAGCTGAAACAGACTGTTTGCTGTTTGCAAGGAGACAAATTGCTGGGAGGCAGAGGCAGATTTTTTTTCTTTATGCTAATCAGGCTAAAATGAAATTGAAACAGGCTATTTGCTGTTTGCTGCAAGGAGGCAAATTGCTGGGAGGCAGAGGCAGATTTTTTTTCTTTATGCTAATCAGGCTAAAGTGAAATTGAAACAGGCTATTTGCTGTTTGCTGCAAGGAGGCAAATTGCTGGGAGGCAGAGGCAGATTTTTTTTCTTTATGCTAATCAGGCTAAAGTGAAATTGAAACAGGCTATTTGCTGTTTGCTGCAAGGAGGCAAATTGCTGGGAGGCAGAGGCAGATTTTTTTTCTTTATGCTAATCAGGCTAAAGTGAAATTGAAACAGGCTATTTGCTGCTTGCTGCAAGGAGGCAAATTGCTGGGAGGCAGAGGTAGATATTTTTTTTCTTGTTTTCTTCCCCAAAGCTAGGTGAGTCATACTTCAGAGCATCTTATACTCCGGAAAATATGGTATTTGAACATTTATCTTTTCTTTTAAAGAATTCATTTTCCTGATAATTTGTTTCCTGAACATTTTTGATACCTAAATATCCCATGAAAATCAGTCAATGACACTGAATTCATATTACCTTAAGCAATACCTTAATTGTGGATAGCTGATTTAATAATAGCTAGATTCATACAATTTCTTGAAGCCCATAAAATCTTGGATGTGGCCCTCAGAGTCTTCTCAAACTCATCACAAATAACCATTTTCTTCCTGTCTAATGAGGCAGGAAGTGGATATGTATTGTGAGGCACCTAGTGTTGCTCTTGATAGAGAGATGGGTGGCTTATAAATTTAATAAATAAATATGCTGTGTTTGAATCATTCCTGCCCTTTACAGACAATAGAATACAGTGATCCCTCGTTTTTCGCGGTTAATGGGGACCGGAAGCTTCCGCAAAAACTGAAAAACCGTGAAGTAGGATTTGCACCGGAAACTTGAGTTGGTGGACATCGTTTAAAGCAAGCACTAGGGGGCGCTTGCCTCCTACCGATGCATTTTTCCCCCCTGTATTTTTGAAAAACCCGCGAAGCACTGAAGCCGCGAAACATGAAGCCGCGAAAAACGAGGGATCACTGTATATACATACTGTACATTTGCCTATTGAGAAGTAAGCCCTAATCAATTCCACATAGTTTATTAATGACTACATGAACATAAGGACTAAGGTCTAAATAACCTTGGACCAGAAGAAGAAATTATTTAAACTATTGAATATAGTCACATTAACTTATTTTTCATAAACAGAAAATAGTTATTTATGTATTTATAATTAATTAATTATAAATTGAATTGTAATTTAGGGTTTCTCTTTCGATCTATCTCTTTTTGCTCTATGTTGTTTTGCTCTATGTAATCTTCATTTATGGTATACAAATAATAGCTATGAACAACAGTTGACTAATGAAAAATAGAACAATATTTGTTCACACCAGCATGAATTCAACTATTTTTCCCTCTTGCTCTCTTGAGTCCATATGTAGTTATTCCTCCTGAACACACTAGGTTCATTTCCCCAATCCTTCTTTGCAAAGGAAAAAAAATCTAGGTTTCTGCCATAGAGTAAAAACTAAATGCTAATTTAACATGTGGCTTACAACTATGTATATTTTCTCATACATACATTTTCTTTTTTCTCTGCATGGCAGAGAGAAGGCAAAGTGGGGAAGGAGAAAGGGAAGGAACATGAAAAAAGGTATTTCTAATTCTCAACATGTTTAAGAATTTTAATTTTCTTTTCAGAATAATTTGATTATTGGTGATATAGCAAAATTTGACTGTTAGTGACATAGCTGTATTGTTTTTAATTTCATTTTTTTCCAGAACTTTGAAGCTTTTCCAGTTTGAAAATAATAGGAATTCTACATGATGCCTTATTTTGGAGTTTCACTGAAATGTGGGAAGTCAGTCAATTGACTTCAATTGACTAATGAAAGATAGAACTTTCATATGCAGTTTTTGTACCAAATTATATTCTCAACTGAAAACAAGTTTAAAAGCCAGTTTCCTTTCATCAAATTCTTATCAAAAAGTAAAAATGCAACAATTTTTCCAAAATCATACTTTTTTTTCAGCAATCATATTTTCCCTTGACTTCCTACTGAAGGCTTGGGTAAATATATTGACTCCATCCTGTGTTACAGAGAATTTTGGAACCTTATCCTGACTGACATTACTCTGGGGCTGAATCCTACCACACTTCTTTCTGAGATTCCATAACCAGTTCTACATGAATATAAGCTTAAAGATCCTTAGTTTGACTTTAAAACATAGAATGATATTCTCCCCAAACTGAGAAAAAGCATCTAAAACAGGTGCTTTGATTATTTTATACCTGGTCATCCAGCCGTAGTTCACAGAAAGCTGGAATGTATTTTGCCCATTCTACAAGAACCAATAGTTGTTGCTTCATAGATTCACAAATATCACTAATACCCGCAATTTTCTTAACAATGATGTCAGTAGGGCCAACATTTAAACTTGAAAGAGGAATCTGTGTAATACAAAAACTCAAATTGGTTAAAGATTCAAAAGGCTGTACCAGTCTTGATAAGTTATCATTTATAAATGTAGATATAAATTAAGTTAAATAAGTTAAAATCTGTATTATTAGAAATTCTATTTTATTTACTTTCTATTTCTGAGTATATTAGAAATTCTATTCAAAACCCATATATTGATTATTTAATATACTTCAATTTCCATCTTAAATTACTTGTTCATTATTACTTTTAACAACATAATTACTTGTTCTTAAAAATAATAAATTAGAATAATATAAAATATTCATTAAAATAGTTGTAAGTCAAGGACAAAAAAGAGAAACATAATATAATCACTCCAGAAGATAGGCTTACACTCCAGAAGATAGGCTTAAGATACAGAAGGATCTAGACAAACTTGAACATTGGGCACTATCTAATAAAATGAAATTCAATTGTGAAAAAAGTAAGGTCCTACATATAGGCAAGAAAAACCAAATGCACAAGTACAGTATAGATGGTACCTTGCTCAATAGTAGCAACTGTGAGAGGGATCTTGGAATCCTGGTGGACAACCATTTAAATATGAGCCAGCAGTGTGCAGCAGCTGCCAAAAAAGCCAACACAGTTCTAGGCTGCATAAACAGAGGGATAGAATCTAGATCACGTGAAGTGTTAATGCCACTGTATGGTGCCTTGGTAAGGCCACACTTGGAATACTGCATACAGTTTTGGTCGCCACGATGTAGAAAAGACGTGGAGACTCTGGAAAGAGTGCAGAGAAGGGCAACCAAGATGATTAGGGGACTGGAGACTAAGACATATGAAGAACGGCTGCAGGAGCTGGGTATGTCTAGCTTGATGAAGAGAAGGACCAGGGGAGACATGATAGCAGTGTTCCGATATCTCAGAGGGTGCCACAAAGAAGAGGGAATCAAACTAGTCTCCAAGGCACCTGGGGGCAGGACAAGAAGCAACGGGTGGAAACTAATCAAGGAGAGAAGCAACTTAGAACTAAGGAGAAATTTCCTGATAGTAAGAACAATTAACCTCTGGAACAGCTTGCCTCCAGAAGTTGTGAATGCCCCAACCCTGGAAGTCTTTAAAAAGATGTTAGATAGCCATTTGTCTGAAATGATATAAGGTTCCTGCCCACGCAGGGGGTTGGACTAGAAGACCTACAAGGTCCCTTCCAACTCTGCTATTGTATTGTATTGTATTGTATTGTATTGTATTGTATTGTATTGTATTGTATTGTATTGTATTGTATTGTAATACAAAATAAAATAAAATAAAATAAATACAATAAAAAATGTAATAATTACCATTAATCATTAAAGGATTATAGATAGTCCTTGACTTACAACTACTTGTTTAACGATGGTTCAAAATTACGACCACCTTACACAAAGTGCTTATTAGGATCGAAGATCAGACCTACTTATTAACTCTGTTTCAATAGAGAGTCATAATTTAGGGCCGTAACGGTGAACCTACGGCATACGTGCCAGATGCAGAACCCTCTCTGCTGGCACATGCACCATCGCCCCAGCTCAGCTCTCACTGGCATTTCTTCATGAGCTTCTATTTCCCTGAAAATGATGAAACAGAAGCCCATGAAAGAAAAAGATCTTACCTCTTGCACATTGCCACCAACTAGCTTGTCTTTGGGTCTCTGCTGTGCATGCACGCATATCTGTGCAGGCGCATATTTGTGCATGTCCATGCATGCTTATGTTTGCATATGTCTGTGCACGTGCATTTCCATGCATTTGCATGCACAAGCATTCAACTTTCAGTTTGGAATGCGCATGCGCAGTTTGGGCACTTGGTGTCTAAAAGGTTCGCCATCACTGCTTTAGGGTGTTTTTTGAAGACAGTGGGTTTCCAAGAGCGACTGCAGCTGCAAAAATGATACTGTGGCAAAATGTGCTCCAAATTCCAAAGGGGAAGAGCAGAAATAAGAAACAGCAAAATTTAGATTGTTTGGTTGGGAGGGAGGAAGGAAGAGTGTTAAATCAGCTCTTCCCTAGAGGTTCTCAGAGTATATCATTAATGATACGAGTAGTTTACTTTAGTTGGGTTAAGATTTCTGACTATAGGTATGGAACAATAAAGGAAAGTGATTAGAAGTAAATTTGTGTGTCTAGCTTGGTTAGGGAGGCTTGACAAATGCCCATCTTGTTCATGTGCAGTACAATAGAAACAACTGTTCAGAAACAGCTAAAAGATTGCAAAAGAAGAAGAAAAAACCGGAGGAGTTGGTAATCAAAGCTAAAGCAATTTCAAGGAAAACAAAATATTTTAGAAAGAAGATGTGATAAATGTCTGTTGGTTCAGGCACAAAGAAAAAGAGTAAGAAAAAGGAACCATAAGTAGAAGTATTTTATCTCCTGAAATATAAGAAGATGTTTATGTATTATATAGTAAGGGTTTGTATGTTATATCACATCATCTCACTTTTATGGTAATATAATTTTCACCAATAGAGCAAAAGTATTTAGAGTAGATCTTGCAGTCCTTGACCTTCCTCTGAGTTCTTCAGGCATACTCCAAGTGGTTGGAGAAACATTTCATAAGGACTCCTTACAGATTATACCTGGTGGCGATAATGGTATCCTTCTCACCTGAATCATTCAGTTAACTATTTTGAATGTGAAAAGTGCATTGAATGATATTACAAAATAAGCTGAATAAAATTAGAATTCTCTTTGGAGAGCCTTCTTGCCTTATTCTGTTATTACAAATGCAAAAAGAATAGATATGGTTATAAATAATGGACTCCGAAAGTATTCAAGAGATTGAGGTGACTCTTTAGGCATGGATGGTAGATTACTATACCTGACGAGAAAGCACTTCAGCCTGGGACAGTGTGTTAATAGAAGGAGGAGCACTGCCATCAGAGGTGCTTCGTCTGGTACTTATTCGGTCCCGTTCATTTTGAACAGCTGGAGGAGAAGGAGAAGTGGAAGAACAAGAAAACATAAGATATTCATATTGGGTTGCATGCAAAGAATTGCACTGAATTATGTTTCAAAGTGGTATTGCAAAGTTATATAAATTTAAGGATGGTCTTATCCATATTTCGCCATGGAGAAGAATAACAGCTGTGTTTTAATCATTATTCTTGGCAATTATAATCTATACATTTTTCCTAAATTATTAATTTCTACTTAGAGCAAATGCTATCTGAACAGGAAGCTGCATTCTGTGTGTGCGTGTGTGTACGTGTGTGTGCATGCACATGCACTCTTTAAAAAAAATAGGGTGTGCCTCTGTATATGTGTGCATGCCAAGAAAACTGCAGGGACTTGTCCATATAGTTTCTAGAAGACTAAAAGGCACACAGAGAGAGACAGAGGCCAAGGTGACATGCACATAAACACACAAATGAAAGCTAATTTGTCTTAATGGCTGATGATTCATAAGAAATCATACTGATTTTAAAAAGAATAAAATAAGTTGACAAATATGTTGGTTAAGAAATGAAAGGCATAATGATTGTACATTACATTAGTAACAGAATTAACAATTACTCCCTTTTAATTAATCAACTACTAGATTTGAATGGGGGAGTGATTTAAAAAAACATTTTAAAGTAATTATGTCATCTCAAAATAGAGATTTCAGAGGAATGTAATTCATAAGGAAGCAAATTACTTGTAGAATATGTTGGGCAACAGTCAACCATACCAAGGCTTATTTGGAGACATTTAAACTTTAGATATTGTGCACTAAAATTGATCATTTTCTCCTACCATACATTTAAATATTCTATATCCACACTTTTTCAAGCTGGAGAAAAATTAATTCTTCACAACCCAATACTTTTTATACCTTCTGTCTCAGCTCTTTGACTTCTTGAAGAGAACCAAAGAAACGATTCCTGCACTTAAAAAGCATTTTTTTAAAATACACACACACACATGCTCACACACACACATATTACCAATGCTATAATGCCCCAGGGGAACTGAGACACTGTCCGGTATTTACTTTTATCTGTATTTATGTTTATAAGGAAGTCCTGATATTGCCTGTCTGCAAGCAGAAATACACTTGTTAGGACATGAGATAATTTAGTTGTAGCACCTAATTATATTCCAATAAAAGTTGGCATGGTGGTGTAACAATTAAGGCTCTGGGCTTGTCAGCTGGAAATATGGCAAGCTGGGTTCGAGACCCAAGTGCCACACAACAGAGTGAGTTACCATCCTCACCCCACCTCCTGCCAACCTAACAGTTTGAAAGCATGTAAATGCAAGTACCCTGTTTCCCTGAAAATAAGACTTCCTCAGATAATAAGCCCAATGGGGCTTTTGAGCACATGTGCTAAAATAAGCCCTCTCCTGAAAATAAGCTGTCACCAAAAATATTGCAACACAGCAACAGCCATGAGATGACCATGCTTGCCCCCTCCTGCACCTCAAAAATAATAAGACCTCCCCAAAAATAAGGCCAAGTTCTTATTTCAGGGGTCAAAAGAAAATAAGACCCTGCCTTATTTTCAGGGAAACACGGTAGATAAATAAGTACCACTTTGGTGGGAAAGTAACAGCACTCCATGACTTCATGCTGGCCACATGACTGCAGAAATGTCTTTAGAAAGCACTGGCTCAGTGGCCTCAGAACAGAGATGAGATCTTCCCCCTATTGTCAGCAATTACTCCTTTACCTTTTTTATTTATTTATTATTATCATCATCATCATCATCATCATCATCATCATCATTATTATTATTATTATTATTATTATTATTATTGTTATTGTTATTATAATGATAATGAACCTAGCTCTTTGTTTTCAACATTTAAGAATATTTACACTAATGGGTATTTCTCAATGTTTCCAATTGAAAAATTTAAAGCTATTTTTATATGGCTATCATAATGTTGATTCATTCATTTTGATTCTTCTTTATTATCCAAGTTTAACGTTAAATGGTTCACGTAAGTATTTTTTTATCATAAAACTCCAAGATAGTTGCACGGAAATCATAGAACACTGAAATATAGATTGAAATATTAAATAGCGAGTAAACCTCCTGTTTCTGTATTCTAGCCCTGTGGTTTTACAGGTCATCAAACTGATAGGATACTTTAAGAATTCTGGCCCTTACATAATCAATATAGAACTATTGGATACAAGCAAAAGAGGGCTGTTTCACTTTAATAATGGCACAGAAGACAAAATTTCCTGTGATTGCAAATTGTTCTTGCTAAAATACATCTATGTGATTACTAGAAATGCATAAACAATATATCCGTATTTCTTGAATGTTCTACCTCGTGTGTGTATGCATAGACACACACACACACACAAGTATCAGTAGAAATTCCAATTTTTTTCAGAGAAAAAAAATACTGTAATAAAGAGAAAGAAAACTAAAATGATTTTCACTAAAAAAATCTCTTAGTACATCAAGAGTATGTTGGATCACTTTTTTGAATGAAGGAGGGGGGGATGGATAACTGCAAGAAACTATTGTGAAATCCTACATGGTTGTGGGTAGAACATGGTATGCAGAAAACAAAAGCATGTTGAAAGCCAAGAGCTGGAAGAAGTCTGAGAAACAGATTGCACTGTTCCTATACAGTACACAATATAATATTTCCACTTTCACCATTTATGATAGACACATTTTTCCATCATTTCCCAAACCAACTAAACTAAAAACATACGACATGTTAGAAATGCTATACAAAATTAAGGTTTTCCAAAAATATTTTTAAGACATTTAACTTCAGTGTTTAAAATATAATGCAGGATTTAGAATAGAATAGAATAGAATAGAATAGAATAGAATAACAGAGTTGGAAGGGACCTTGGAGGCCTTCTATTCCAGCCCCCTGCTTAGGCAGGAAACTCTACACCACTTCAGACAGATGGTTATCCAACATCTTCTTCAAAACGTCCAGTGTTGGAGCATTCACAACTTCTGGAGGCAAGTTGTTCCACTGATTAATTATTCTAATTGTCAGGAAATTTCTCCTTAGTTCTAAGTTGCTTCTGTCCTTGATTAGTTTCTAACAAGGTTAGTTCCTACTTGTTCCCACTGGTACCGGTAGTGGAAATGGCGACTGGGTTGCCAAACCAATAGAAACAGCATACTTGCCACGCCCACAAACCGGTTCCCTAGTCACTGAGACATCTTTTCAAAAAATGTTTAATGTTATGCACATGTGCAGACCTATTTTTAGACAACTGCGTGCACGCAAATTGCACACACACCGAACCAGGAGTAATGCCATCAGAAACCCACCCCTGGTTTCACCCGTTGCTTCTTGATCAGTACACCGCCCTGAGCCCCGCTGGGGAGAAGATGCGGTATAAAAATTCAATAAAATTCAAATTCAAATTCAAATCTACCCTCAGATGCTTTGGAGAATAGTTTGACTCCCTCTTCTTTGTGGCAACCCCTGAGATATTAGAACACTGCTATCATGTCTCCCCTAGTCCTTCTTTTCATTAAACTAAACCTACCCAGTTCCTGCAACTGTCCTTCATATGTTTTAGCCTCCAGTCTCCTAATCATCTTGGTTGCTCTTCTCTGCACTCTTTCTAGAGTGTCCACATCTGTTTTACATCGTATCCATCATTTAGCCTAAGAGAAAGCAGATAAGGTGGCAATTCCTTACTCCTTTTCCGTTCTCATGGCTGTCAGACTCCTTTTCCTGAAGACATTCTAGATTCTTTACAGCAAAGAGAAGAAAGACTTTGCATAAGTTTCATTCAATTTTTTTGTTTGCTGTGGGATCATTTTATTTTGTGAACTTCAATATGCACTTTTGTATTCCTCTTTAGCATTTCAGGAACTTTGTCCACCCCAAGGATAAAATACCTAGACAAAAACTAAGCAATGTGATATATGCAATACATGCTGTGAGACGTGCAGATCTGTATATTGGTGAAACAAAACAGCTACTTTACAAGTATGTGGCACAACATAGGAGATCAAACCCATCAGGACAAGATTTAGTTGTCCATCTACATTTAAAAGACAAAGATGACTCTTTTGAAGACAGCAAAGTCCACATTTTGGATAGAGAGGATCATTAGTTTGAAAGAGGTGTAAAAGAAGCCATTTATGTTAACATTGAGCACTCCTCTTTCAACAGAGGGGGAGGGATAAAACACCAACTATGTCTAGTCTGCAATGCAGCTTTTGCCATAGTGCCAAGAAAATTTAACAACCAATTATACCCAAAGGGAAAAGATGGCCTCAAGAGCTCTCACATAGAACATGAATGGACCAGTTAATTTCAAAAAATACAATACAATACAATAGCAGAGTTGGAAGGGACCTTGGAGGTCTTCTAGTCCAACCCCCTCCCTAGGCAGGAAGCCCTATACCATTTCAGACAAATGGCTATCCAACATCTTCTTAAAGACTTGCAGTGTTGGGACATTCACAACCTCTGGAGGCAACTTCTGTTCCACTGGTTAATTGTTCTAACTGTCAGGAAATTTCTCCTCAGTTCTGTCCATTTCCCACCACCACCATCCAGTCAGAACCTATCCTTCCACCACCAGCAGCCAATCTCAATTGTCAGTACCTGTCCTCCATCTCTCCCTTTTCACCAACTGATGAAGTTTCTTGGATGAGAAATGAAATAATTTGTTCCTCTTCCTCAAGAAAAAAACAATCCAGCTGCCTTTTGAAAAAGCACTTTTGAGACAATAATCATTTAAGAATATACATAAGGAGACTGAAACTGCACCAAGGAATATCCATTAAAAGGAATAAGGCTACATTTCCCACCCTACCCCATAGGAGTTTATGCATAAGGGCATATCAAGGGTAGAAAAGCATAGTTCCTGTCAATGTATCTTTTTAGTTCATACAGAACTTCATCAAATTTTGTATGAGCAGTGATTGTATTTCCAGTTATCTATTTGTGATTTTTAGTGAAGCAATCTGCATCCAAGAAGTTGTAAGCAGCACCAATGCTTCAATAAAAAATGTGTTCAGCTTACTATACGGTATTCACAATTTATATGAAGAATGAACACACTTTATAGTGAAGACACACTAGATTCTTAGCCAAGGACATTCTCTGATGGGCCTTTTATTAAGGTCATAATAAGAAATGCCATACAGTGATAAACACTAAGTGATAAATGATCGCATAGACATGAATCAAGAATGATGTCCTAGTTTTTTTTAACTGGAGAAATGCTATCTTTCTCATTTCTTAACTCAGCACCTGAACAACAAATGCAGTTAAAAGCTTTAAATATGAAATTAAAGCAGAGAGATCATCACCTGTTTTGATCAGCCAAGTTAAGTAGAAAAGATGTGTGGGGAGGAAAATGTAATTTTTTAAAAACTGAAAAGTTTCCCAGTAATAAATACTTAGCTTGCAAGTCGTTCATCTTGAAAGTGTTGTTGTATGTATGTGTATTTCATGAAATAATATTTGTAACATGAAGTGCTGTTAAAATATGAAAATCTGGAAAGAATATGAAAGACAAGCATAGAATTCACTGATATAATTCTTCATGACCAGGTAACTTTTTCTCCCTTAAATTTCTTCAATTTTATATGGTTCATCACATCACATCACAAACTCCTAGGCAAGTTTTCAAGTTAACCTTCAATCAGAAAGGGTAGGGAAGACATTAATAGGTGAAGAGGGAAGAGATGAAGAACAATAGACTTATGGGAATATCAAGAAACCATCAAGACCATTCTATGACTGAGGTTTTCGGATGATTAAATCTCAAATACCCACTGTACAGCATCAGGTCCTGATGAACAATAAATATTGCAAAAATGTGGTCAAGAGACTATTTGGAAGATGGTCATGATCATTTTTTTCATAAAGATCTGAAATTCTTTAAGAAAACAATGATGTTGCAATTCTATACTTCATCCTTTCTACAACACGGTGTTCCACAAATGTTTCAGCAATGTATATGCTGTATGGAGATGATGGAAATGAAGATCTAACATATCTGGAGGAGATACATTTGGTTTTGAATGTGTATTTGGCAGTACGAGCCCTTGAACCAATGAAACTTATTTCTAAAAAAGCAAGTATAGGATTCACTATATGAAATTAACCAATAAAGCATTGCTGTCTTTCACTACCTCTCATGCACCATCTCAGAATAAGTAAACTAAACAGTTTTCTAGGAATAATATGAAACTGAGCTGACAACATTTTTATTTTGAATATGTCAATGGCAATTGAAAGAGAAATTTAAATGTTATTACTCTTAGTTTACTAATGGCTTTGGTATTGCTATTTCATTTGGATATGAAAATAAACCACTATGTAACTTTTCCAAACAGAATTCAGAACAGATGGGATTTGTGTTTGTTTATGATGCAAATGTATAAGCTTCCTCTTTATCCAAAATGTTCCTCAACTCAATTACTAATAGGGTTAAATTTTAGACTTGTATACAAAGAGCAGCTGGCATCATTTCTTTCTTTCCTCCCCAAAATTTTATTTGTTTGTTTATTTAATGAAAAACAGGCTCTATGGCTACAACTAGGAACCGTTGAACCAGTTTCCTCTTGTTTGTTGTTCAAAACTTCCCTTCTAGCTTCATCTGCTCAAGGGCCTCATAGCCTAGAATTGCTATATGGATGAGGTGGCCTTATAAGTCAAATGACTGAATGAAATATTTTCCCTGTTGGCTGTAAAGCAGCTGAATTAATGATTTGCTCCAATCTGGTGAGATTTGGGCGTGTTGGGTGATATTAAATAGCCTTTCTACCTGTCAGTCTTCCCACTTGCACTTTCAGAGGCTCTTCTTAATTACTTTTAAGGCAAGTCTTTTGGAGAAAAGAGTCATTCAGGGTGCAATGAATTGTCAAACCTAAATTGTTCAATATAAAAATGGATGGTTTGCACAATAATACTTCAAGCAATTTTTCTGAGAATTTAAAAAAATCCACAGACTACATGAAAATAGAGAAGAAGCCATTATTATTTTTCAAAAGTAATAGGGTAATCATGAAATCATGTATAGATTTCTTTAAAGATCCTGGCACACTAATTACATCATCTGTAAGAAGAGTGGCAGAACCTGGAACAAAGTTAAAGGAAGAGTCAGCCTACAGTCTCTACATAGCCACAAATGGACTATGTCCAACCCTTCTTGAAGTCCTTTGACCCTTATCTAACACCAAGTGTTAGTGCTACAACTTTACATGTGGTCCTGATGTTTTGTGCCGGACATTATCAGATTCTAGGCAGAGAGATATCTACTATGCCAGTAATTTCTGAAATTACCAGAAAATCCTATAATGTTGCCTGGACAGAAGGTAAACTCCAGAGAGAAAAACTGTGATCTTCAAAATGCCTGATACTGCTATAAGAACGCCAGTCTATATAGACATGAAACAAACATGGAAGAAACTTCTCACTTTCATATTTTAGAAAATAAGAAATTTCCATCCACCCACTGTAGATTGTTTTCTCCTAGATTAGGATAAACTGTTAGCAATTATCTTTTCATGGGTCTGTGTTAAGAGATATTGAGATGAGTCTACAGCAAGATCTGCTGTACAATCCTCCTTAATGCCTTCTTATGTAGTTTTCCTCACTCAGCCATCTAAGTATGGTAGATACTCAGAAGTATGATTAGCCTGAGGACTAAGCCTCTCACCCCAGTGAGCCACTCTATGGTCATAGATTTCAATCTTGAACCACATAATCCTACTTTGAATTCTACATGCTAAAATAAAGAGAATAACAATAGCACTTAGACTCATATACCACTTTATAGTGCTTTTCAGCCCCCTCTAAGCAGTTTACAGAGTCAGCATATTGCTACAACAATTTGGGTTCTCATCAAGTCAATCTTGAGCATGGTGAAATTTGAATTGCCAAATTGCAGGCAGCTGGCAGCCAGCAGAAGTAGCCTACAGCAGGGGTCCCCAACCCCCGGGCCGCGGACCGGTGCCGGTCCGTGGCTGGGTAGGAGCCGGGCCGCAGGGCTGGAGAGGAGGAGGAGGGAGGAGGGGGCAGCCCCCTGAGCAGAGTGCGCGGCTGTTCGTGCCATTGGAGTGCGGCTCTTCCTCCATCCTCATCGACGGAGGGACTCCTGGGCGCCGCCGGAGCAACCCTCCCTACCACCCACCGATTCCCTCCCCATTGCGGAGCCTCCGTCGACGAGGGTGGAGGAAGAGCCCCCACCACCCTCCTGTATTCTCCCGCGCGCTCTGCCCAATGGGCTGTCCCCTCCTCCCTCCTCCTCCTCTCCAGCCCTGCGCCCCGGCTCCTACCCAGCCACGGAGCCTGAACGAGCGAACGAGTGACCAAGCACGGCGGGCGGCCTGAGGAGGCTGGGGGGACGACGACGAGAGACAGAGAGAGGGAGGGAGGGAGAGAAAGATAGACAGAGACACAGAATGAGTGAATGCAAGACAGACAGACAGACACACACACACACACACACAGAGTGACAGAGATGGGCGGATGAAGGAGAGAGACAGAGAGAGAGAGAAAGAAAAAGAGAAAGAAAGAAAAAGAAAGTGGGAGAGAGAGAAAGACAGACAGAGAGAAAGAGAAAGAGAGACAGAAAGGAAAGAAAGAGACAGAAAAAGATACAGAAAGAGAGAAAGAGAAAGAAAGAGAGAAAGAGAGAAAGAGGGAAAGAAAGAAAAAGAAAGAAAGAGAAAGAAATAAAGAGAGAAAGAAAGAGAGAAAAGGAAAGAAAGAAAGAGGGAAAGAAAGAAATAGAGAGAGAGAAAGAGGGAAAGAAAGAGAGACAGAGACAAAGAAAGAGAAAGAAAGAGAGAGAGAGAGAGAAAGAAAGAAAGAAAGAACTTATGACCACAGTTGAGGCCAAAAGTTTGGTTGCTAACCAAGATCATTGTTAAGTGAGCTTCACATTTTCCAAGTTGGCCATGCCCACCCAGTCACATGACTGCTGAGCCACTCAGCCGGTCCGCAGAATTTTCTTTAAAATGAAACCGGTCCCTGGTGCAAAAAAGGTTGGGACCCCTGGCCTACAGTACTGCACTCTAAGCACTGAACCACTGTGGCTCATAATCAGTAAAACACATATTTTATTTATTTTTAAGTGCAATATTTACTACTACCGGTAGTACTACCAAACCACACAGTTCTCTTCTATGTATGAGATGGCAAGATTTTCTATGCATAGTTTTACTATTCACATCTAGTGCCATCAATCATTAGCAACCAATATATTTTATAAGTAAGAGGAATATTAATGATAATAAACCATAATTCATACCATCATTGATAAATTACCATTACTTTTCTCAATTTTTTTTAAAAAGGCCAAAAAAATGACACACTAAAATTCATTTAAAGGATATATCCTGAAACTCTGTTAAATCAAGTCTTCTATCTAAATCCAGCATTTAATCTATGAAGTCACAATAGGTGCCACTACACTACTACTTATTTTTACAAAGCTTTGGGAAATGCATTTTTGTCTTATGATACCACTGAACCATATGTTTAGATATGTTTGAAATTACCACATTTAACAAAAATTGCATAACAATGCAATGTATAAAAGATATATTAAACTTCTATTTTTTTTTAAAAAAATCCCTCTTCAAGCTAAAATATATAAGTATCTAGTACATAGTCTTACATATTTTATTTCATGATAATTTTTTTAATTACCTTCCTTCTTCATCCCAGCACGAAAGCACTTTTTTAAGCGACAATATCTGCACTGATTTCTCTTGTCCTTATCAACAATACATTGCCGGTTAAATCTGTTGGACAGAATCAAGGGTAAATATATTAGAGTACAAGTACAGGAGGATCCTGATTAGCACAAATGAAACAATTAATGGGCACTGTCAAAACAATGTCTTTGACTCTCAACCTTCACCAGTATTTTTTCTTTAATCAGACTTGAAACATTTCTCTTTGCCATTCTTCTAACAGGAATAATTCCTTCTGATGGGCAAGTAAAATCCCATTAGGTTATTCATCATCTACCGAAAGAAAGGCATATAAATTCCACTCTCGGTTTCACGAATGCTTAGGATAACTCTTTTGGTCTCCCTTTGATCCGTTCCTGCTGTTGAATATGATCAGGAGCAAAAAAACAAAAGAAATGAGTCATGTTAGATCAGAATAAAGGCTTATCTACTTTAGCTGTTAGTTTCCAAATGGTCAAAATGATGCTTCTATAAAATAGTCACTCAAAGATTAAAGCATCGTTTCTCCATATTATGTGAACCACGATCTGGATCCAAGAGATACTGCTTTTGATCAGGAAAGATCCATTTATCTTTATTAATAGAAATTGATAAATATATCTTTTGAGCAAATTAATGAATTAATCTGTCAATGAGACTCTCGTCAGAATTAAGAAACATTTCTAGCCAGTGAGACATTGAGGCTGCCTGTCCCAACATCATTATTTCATACTAGGATACTGTTATAAACTCATGTAAGAACAATGGGGAAAAGCAAAGCAGTTTATTTAAATAATAAAAGAGACAGGAAGATATTCTGATTAGAGTGAGAGTGAGATGGGGCTTGTCTCCTGAATACCATTAGAGCATCGTTTTGAGCAAGAATGGTATAAAGAGATGAGTTATTGTGTTTTAAATGAGCCAGTAGAACTAGGTATATACATAATCTTTGATTCACCATAAATGAAATGCCAAAAGATGTGTGCAATCTCACCATTTTCCACAGCAACACATACAAATTGTGACTACTTGAGCCAGAATCTCAAGATAATAAATATCTTGAAAAGGAGACCCGAATCTACAATAGTAATAGTGGAGGGAAAAATACTTTTTAACCTCGGCAGCAATCCTATTCAACCTTCTCAAAAAAGGAGAAAAAGATAAAACAAAATACCAGAGGGCACTTTGTAGCACAGATCTAGTCATACTTGAGGAAAAAGAAAAATAACAGAGATAGGAGAACTAAAAAATAAAACAAACGACTCACAGTAAGGCAACAAGAAGGAGAGAAAGCTGGTAGAGGAGTAATTTCTGAAGATCAAAATCTACATGTAGTGCTATTTGGGAATAAAAAGGAATGGAGTTTAACATTGGAAATTGGAATAAAATTGGAATGGAGTTTAACAATAAAATATCTCAGGATTTGCCACAAAGAACAGGGAGTCAAGCTATTCTCCAAAGCATCTGAGGGCAGGGCATGAAGCAATGGATTAGAAACTAATCATGGAGAGAAGCAACCTAGAACTAAGAAGAAATTTCCTGACAAGTCAGAACAATTAATCAGTGAAACAATTTGCCTCCAGAATTTGTGAATGCTCCAACACTGGAAGTTTTTAAGAAAAGAGTGGACAACCGTTTGTCTGAAATGGTATAGGATTTCCTGCCTAAGCAGGGGGTTGGACTAGAAGACCTCCAAGGTCCATTCCAACTCAGTTATTCTATTATAAAGTTCTGTTAGAGAAGGTAATTCAAATTTCTTCTCCTAATCTCTACTCAGAATTAAACTTCTCCTGCATTAAAAAATAGAATGCAGCAAAGATGAAAAGCCAGAAGTTAATGCTCCTCCAGTATATCAGTGACATTTTCAACACTAACTAATATGCAGTGAAACACACAAAGTGTTTAAGAAAACTTTCTCCACACCACTCCAGCTTTCTTCATTTCACTTCTCAGAATTCATTAGCTCAGAATAGCTACTGAAGATCACATACTGTATCTAAATGCTCCAAAATTGGAGAAAGCTAATTTAAGGCACGTGTCTTGTTGGAATGTCTTTTTGTCTTTTTATCTCCTGTCCTCCTGCAGATTCAGAAATCGATATAATTCAGAAAAGGGAAAAACTGGCATTTGTTAAACATATTAGTGCTAACCTGCATCCTTTCCCAATCTGTTTTTACCCAAATGTGTTGGGCATTACAACTCTCACAATTTCCAGCTAACATGAGTTTCAATATATCTATCTATGTGTCAAGTTAAAGACATAAATTCTAGGTATCCTCTCTGGTACAAATCCATGAAGATCTTTGCTAATCTTTTTTTCCAGTTTAATCACATTTTAAATCCTTTAGTAAGCATCAAACACAGTCCATACAATATATCTTGGACAATGTTGTGGTTTTGCTAAATGAACTTTGAAGTGATCTTCAAGACAATACTTCTTTTGGATGTATATGTATTAGCAATGCCTTTACCAGTTTTGACTATTTTTTTACTTATGGTTCTTCTGTGAAAACTGGACTTTGACATTTATGACCTGCTTATCATGAGATAATTACTGCAATGTGCTTTATGTGAGATGCCCTTGAGCATTCTCTGCAATGGAAAAGCAGGAAATATAATTAATAAAGTAAAATTTATAACACCAATATGACAAACCTGTTTGATAACCAGCATATTCCAAGTTCAAAGTGCTAGTTGACTTCCAAAGACTCAATACTTAAGATCATATGATTACCTTATTTATCTTTGCATGTTCTATGCAACAATATACATTCATTCTTTTTGGGAATCTGCCAGCTAGGTTGAAGGAAGGGTCAAACAAGGATCTAATTTGAAAACATTGCACAACTACAAGTAGCAAAAGCTTGATCTCACCCAAGATCCAGGAAGCCTTACATTCTCATTCCCACAAAAAGGAAGGCAATTGGAAGAGATTCTTGTAACATAGGGAGAAGTCAATAAAATTGCTTATGTGTGGCTCTGTTGCTTTGGCCTTGTATGTTCCAAATATTATGGTCAGATATGTAATGGCATAGAGCATCTAGCTATGCAATCATTTCAGTACCCACTTTCTAGAATTATTCCAAGATATATATGATGAAGGCCAGAACTACTCTAGAAAGCTTTCCTGAAAGGCTCTGAAGCTCTCTTGGCTTTACCCATTTTAGTAACAATGGCTTAATTTCAGATTTTAAGTCAGAATTCATGTTCTTTTTGTATGAGCTCCCAAATCAAATATTTTTAATTATAGATACCAGGGACTGAGGTTGCTACCTTTTATATGCAACTGTGTTATCGTGACCTCACTTCCAATATTACTTTTGTCTTCACCATATGTTCCATTCTGGTTTGGAGGAAAGATAGACTAGAAATATGTCAACATAACACAAAGCAATAAGAAGTCCTTAGCAACTATATTATTCTCACCTGCAGCTGTAAACATGGCTCTTTCGTATGCTACGCCGGAAGAAACCTTTGCATCCATCACAACTAGAGGCACCATAATGCTTGCCAGTTGCTCGGTCCCCACATATTGCACAAATGCCACCAATCACATTGTCAGTACTGTTCATATTGAAAGGTTCTGCTGAGCAACTGTCTGGGGAAGGAGAAGAACAAAATATACAATTAGAAGATGAACACTGAGTAGGGAAGAAACAGAAACACAACATGAGGTTAAATGTTACCATCCAGAAGATTTTACTGTTCATCTTTTTAATTTACTTTTAGGATTTATTTTATTTTATTAAAATTTATTAAATTTCTACACTATATGTCTCAACTTAGTGATTCTTAGCAGTTTACAGTAGCATAATTGAATCATAAATAGTAAAAATGAATAAACGTTTAGCTTAAAAACAGTGTTAAAAACAGATCAAGTGAAGATAAATAAGTGAAGATAAATAAAGTTAAAAAGACTAGGAGGTTAGCAAGGCGGTGGGAATAACTCTAGGGCAACAGCCATCCCCAGAAAATTATATTTTTATAACCTCCTTGCTAATTGGCAAAGCGAGGTCTTAATGCTCTTATGTTAAAGAATGAAAAGAAGAGTGATGATTCCCCTCACCTCTGGAAGTAAAATGTTCCATAGGACAGAGCAGCAGGTGAGAAGGCCTTTCTCCTAGATCCCACCAGTTGATAGCATGCTTCTGTTTGACTGGATAGGACAAGTAGATATAATTGGGACAAGACGGTTTCTTGGGTATACTGGTCCCTTGTGCTGAGTGAGCTTTAAAGGTGATTACCAACACCTTGAATTGGACTTCAAAGCAAACTGGCACCCAATGCAACTCACACAGCAGAGGTCTTAAATGCACTATCCTAGGGATATTCAGAACATTTGCAGTGCTGCGTTCTGCATCAGTTGGAGTTTCCAAATACTCTTCAAGAGTAACCCCATGTGAAGCACATTGGAGTAATCCATCTGGGGGATTACCAGAGTAATCCATGGGAGATTTAAAAGAGAGCTTCTCCATCCTGGAAAGGATGTAAGTGGCACACAACCTGAAACTGAACAAAGGTTCTCCTGGCCATAACTGCCATTTGCTCCTTGAGCAGGGGTTGTGAATGGCGGAGGGCCTGCAGATTACACACCGGGTTTGTCTAGGGCAGTGCTGCAGATGTTTTTGGACCAAGGTACCTATTACTATTGGTACTTATTGTTGCTTTCTTTTGTGACAGGTTTTCTACTCTATTTGCAGGTCTTTGTATTTTTTGTTTTCTCTTGTTTATCTTTTATTTTGTTGTCTCCAAGTATTGCAATATCTATTTTCTAAACTTTTGTTGTCTTTTTCCAGTACCCATATTAATACATTGGAATTATGTTAATCTTATACTAAATTTAGTTTAAAATAGTTTATAACTAATCAAACTCTATTAATGTAAGTGGAAAATACATTGCTTGAGTTGCTTTTCTCCAATTCTGCCCACAATTTTGTTCACTCTTCCAATCTCTTGTTAAATCTCTTTCATCTGGTTAATCAGCAGGTCAAATATATGTGAAATATGGGTATATTTAAATAAATGAAATGAGTGCACCCATCAAAATAACCAGAACACATTTTCCTGTTACAATTGACCAAGATAATGAAAGGTCAACTCTATTTTTATTTTGTTACTTAATTTTGAAATACAGAATTATCCTTTTAAAAAGGTGGAACAATACTATTTAAGTTCCAACTAACATTACTGAATAACAAAGTAATTCAATCAAACATTTGTTCTTTGTTCTGTCTCCTCTTACAGCCATATCTGCTTAATCTGCTTTATATCTGACTCAGTCATGATTGCATTGGAAGGAAAAAATAAATATAGGCATTGACAATTCAAATCCAACTAAAGTTAAAAGTTACTCTAATCAAATAGCAAGAAATTATCTCAACTAATTGCCAAGATTTATCATGGTTAATAAATGACTATTCTTTGCATTCCGGGAATCTACAAGTATGACTGTACAGCATGTTAAATATATCAAGTCTAAACAGACATAAGAATATTTTCCAGAGTAGCCATTAATTACATCACCCTAAATCCTGCTGCACTACTTCATCAAAATAGGGTGGGTGCTTATGTGAGGAATGCATGAAGAACATTGGGTGTGCATGCTAACAGTATATATTCTCATGTAGAGGTCATTCCAGCTGCCTAGCAGAAGTGCACAAAAACCTATCCAGGGCAACAGTAATATAGAAAGATTCTGTGGGCAGATGATCACTTTAGTAACAATGGCAAAAGCATTAACTTATACTGCATGGAGAAAGCAATGATAACCCTTATATTTTACCAGGAAAACCATATGAACAGAAAATATAAAATGACTGATGATATAGTGCCAGATGATGGGTCTCTCAGTTGGGTGGCACTTGACATGCTACTCAGGAAGAAACAAGGATCTATCAGAGTACTAATGGTGTTTATGATGTATCTAGATTAAAGCCTTCAGTTTGTCTAGTTGCTGATGGTGGCATATGGGGAAATAAACGCCAAAGCTGCATAGATAGAATTACAAGTAGGATCATAGAACGTAAGAAGCATTAATGCTCAACACAGTGAAAGATGAATTGAAACAACTCCAAATTGATATCTTAGGCATCAGTGAATTGAGACAGGCTGAGATCAGACACTTTCAGTCAGAAAATCACACTATTTATTACTCAAGATGTGAAAAACAAAGAAGAAACAAAGTTGCTTTTATAGTTAGAAAGGGTATAGTAAGAACACTACTTGGCTACAAAGCAATCAATGGCCAAATAATATTGATTTGACTTGTGGACAACCCTTTAATATGACAATCATTCAAGTTTAAGCTCCAAATGCACCAACCACTGATGCAGAAAAAGACGAGGTTAATGATCAAGTTCAATGTTAAATTGACCAAACGTGCAACCAAGATGTGCTGCTTGTGATTGGAGACTGGAATACCAAAGTTGGAACATGAAAGTGGAAAATGCAGTTGGATTGCATAGCTTAGGAAACCAAAATGAAGCAGGAGGCTAACTTCACAATTTCTGCCACTCCGATGATTTCTTCGTAGCCAACAACCAAAATAATGCCTTTACACATGGATAACACCAGATGTAGTACATGGAAATCAAATTGATTGTATTGCTGCTAAAAGAAGGTGCAAGAGTCAATAATAGCATCAAAGACACAGTTAGGTACTGACTCTGGAACAGACAATGAATTGCTCATGTGTAAATTCCAAGTTAAACTAAAGAAGAAAGCCAATCAGTTTTCACAATATGATCTTGAACTTGTACTTACCATTTTTCAAAGAGATTATCAGGAATTGTTCTGAAATTTGAAACTTTATCAATAGAAAACCCTAGAGGTTATGGTTTTAACTTTAAAAAGTTATTAACATACTAAGCAAAATTTATAAAATCATTAAGAGACTAAAAAAAGACATAAGACACTGCTATAAATGAAGAAAGAGAAGAACGCAAATTGAATATCAGAACCATGAAATTGCCAAAAAGGAAAGCCAAAGCCAAGAAAACTCAAAACCTCAAAAAAGAAACTTAATAGTTTCAGAGAGGTCTTAGAAAAAACAAGAAGCTGTGGAATGTTCTTAGAAAAATGAGAACCCCAGAATATCTTATTATCTTCATAGGAAACTTATATACAAGTCTCGAAGCCACAAAAGAGTGTGACAAAGCTGCATATCCCTCAGTTATTCAAACTATATGATGAACATATACTGAAGGAAGCTGAATTGGAAGATGGGCATGATTTTAATAATGGAAGAAGAAACATCAATAACCTGCATTATGCTGATGACACTACCTCACTAGGTAAAATTTCTACAAATTCTACTAATACAAGTTAAGGAGCAAGTGAAAAATGGGACTAAGAATGGGACTAAGAAAATCAAACTAATGGTAACACGTAGAACATTAAGCCTTAGAATTAGCAATGAAGATATCAAAATGGGGAATACCTTCTGCCTTTTAAGATCAACTATCAACAATAAAGTAACAAACAGTCAAGAAATCAGCCACAAATTAGCACTTGGCAGAGCAGTCGTAATCTGTGATCAGAATCGTGCAAGCAGTGGCATTCCTTGTGACATTCTATAGCAGCAAAATTGGGCTTTGAAGAAAGAAGATAGGATGAGTATTGGCATAATTTTAATCTCCAGGTTGGAGAATACACATGAGAATATTGTGGACAGCAACAAAACAAATGGACAAAAGCATTAAATCACTTCAAAGTTCTTACTCAAGGCAAGAATGACTAGGCTTAAATTACCCTACTTTGAACACTTATGCAAAGACTTAAATCTTCAGAAAAGTCTCTAATGTAGGAAAGAGTAGCCTCCATACATGTGATAGATATCTTATAATGATAGGTTCCTATAATATGTAAGGTAATTAGATTCCTATAATATGTAAATTTATCAAATTATTTCCATAAATTATTTTTATTGTATGTTTTGTTTTATTATTTCCTAGAAGGTTCATTATACATGAATATCTCGTATTCATCTAATACAATTCCCAAAATATAAGTCAATTGTATAAAAGTCTTACCAATTACATAACTAGGATTAATCCATTATTGGTAGGATTTATTGATAGGTTATATCCTACAAACCTTTCAACAATCAAAGATGTATTAATTTGTTAGCATACATTTACTCATGAATATAAAACAAAATATAAATAAAAACATTTTGACCAAAATACATTTTTAAAACCATCATCTGAATTATGAAATGTAAAACATTTGGCTCACCCGGTCTCCTTTACTTCCTCATCCATTCATAAATGCAATAATTCAAACTCACCATTGCCATTGTACAACACCTGTATGGTTTCAAACCCTAAATTAGCATAACTTGGATCTAAGACTTCAGAGTAATTTGCCAAATCCATGTTCAGAGTTGAGTCTGAGACTCTCATTACTGTACACGAATCTGAAAAAGTCTGTTTCTCCAGTATAGAAAATGCAATGGACACTTGTTTTCCCTTGGCCTCAGTGACTGATAATCAAAATATTAACTGTCATTGCATAACATAGCACAATGGGTGGAGTTAACATACTAATTCAGCATTTCTTATTCTACTTCTAGCTTTCCCCTTTTTTATTATACACCTTTACAAACTTTTACACACGCCCACACAACCCTGTGTTTATCATTGAGTTTGTAAGTTGCAAAAACATGGAACTGTCCTCAGTCCCAACCTGTAAAACTTTTGTTACATAGCAGCAACTTCACAAGACAACAATAAGAAATGTGAGTGATTTAAATATCTGGGTCCTACTTCTGTGGAAATGTACTATATATGCTTCTATTACCATAGTTACTCTAGGTTTTACCTAGAAGAGAAAGGAAATGAATGTGGGACCTTTCTCTCTCAAAAGAAAAAATAATTATTTATTCAAACAAACTTAGGAGAAAAAGGCTCTTATTTGAACATTTTCTTTAAAAAAAAGTAATGGGTATGTTTTATTGTTAGCATATCTATTCTATAAATATACACTTACAATATACTAGATCCTGAAATCAGAATCCCAGTATCATGTTCTGTGAGTATTTATCAACAGATTACAACACCCAGAAAAGACTAAGCAATTCATTACTTGGCAATGTACTTTTTGTAGAGTAGAGTCCCCTTAAAGAGCTGTAAAACTGATTCATTGCATCTCATTAATAGTTAACATGGTATTCTGAACCTTGTTCAAAGAAAAAAAGAGTTTCGGGTATCTGAAATTGTTAATCAAACAAGTATTAACTATCCAATGAGCATAGAAATATTTTTCAGTCTTTCGTTTGTCCATTTATTTCATCAAATGTAATATTGAGTGAGCTACCGGTACTTATTAAGTAAGAGTATTGGAATCATCTTAACCTAAAAGCTTGATTATGAACAAAAATTCCTGCTGATTCTGGCTTCAACCAACAAACTCATTACCACCTTGCACTACACAAAAAAAGAAACTGTGACTTGGCAAAAAATGTGTACAGCATAATAATAATACAATATATAAAATTCTAACTATCACAGAGTACAAACTGCAAGAATAACTGCCCTTTATTGGAAAAACATTGCATTATACTACCTTTAAAATGAAGAACATATATGCAATATTTAACAATATTTTGTTAAACAACTAGTTGGTTGATAAGAATGCTATCAGAAAGCATTCCATCATTATCAGTAAAAGGTCTTTGTGTGCTAATTATCCTGTGTTCTTATTACATTTAATCATGTACATGGATCACAATATAAAACTGAAAACAAACTAATAAAAATCAAGGTTACTTCTCTGCATACCATCTTAGAAAATCAAATTAAGCAGCAACTGACAGTTTTAAGATTGACACGTTACAATTTGGCCCTGATTATCTCTTTCAAAAGGACATTTGTTACCTCCTCACCAAAGGAACATTTCCAGATCAATTAAACCTCTTGACTGAAGAATAGTTAGATAAGTAGTTGTTCACTAATAATCAGTAATTCAAAACTCGTGCTTGATTATAAACATTTTATATAGATGATTAGATATGTTTTACAAATATCTTATCCATGAGAAACATGCAATTTCATAATAAAGTTTCACTAAGAGAGATAGGACAGTTGTTACTGTGATAATTAGTTACATGTGTAATTATGGAGCACAATGTTAAAAATCCAGATTGAAGTTGGCATTCAACTTTATACTAAAACTTGATTGAATTGATTCCAATAATATTCTTAATCAAATGTCTGTTCTTATAACATGAAATCATTGGTAGATCACTTGTGCAATATGTTCAGATTCATTGCTAATTCTGATTTTTTTCTTGTTTGTATTCCAGATAGCTTCACTGAAAGCAATAATTTATTTCTCAGTAGTTCTGTACAATAGTTTTCTCCTACCTAGTAATTTCTAGATTACAACTCCCTGTATTTTCAACATTTGTAGAGACTAATAGGTTGGGGAGATTTGATATGCAGGATTACAGAAAAAAAGGAGTCATAACACAAAATATAGTTTGTCTGGATTATCCTTCTACATTTGCTGAGTTGGGACTTGGAAAAACTGCTTTCAGATGCTCTGATCCTTTTTTGGGGGATAATATCAGAAAGTAGTGGTTAAAGAGTGCAAAATCACAGCTTCTGGTGCCCCTCAGGATTCCAGCTGGTCTTTGAAGATATTAGGTTTCTGAACCAAAGTCATGTTTGATGACAGTAGGCAAATAGACAAAAATGTGATGGCTCACTGGTTAATTCAAAGTCAGATACAGGAAGAAATTCGGACTGAGTGGATTGAGTCATACCCTACTTGAAGACAAAGCCTTGAACATTGATGCTCAGATAAGGTTGATGTCCAAATGGGGGTGGGAGTGGGGGGGGTTGTATCTTCAAGCTGGATATTGATTCCTGGAAACTGTCTAGAGCTTTCTTGGCAAAACTTTGCCACCCTGCTTCCTTCCTAGGATTGAGAGAGAGCGACAGGCCAAAGTCACCCATCTGGCTTCATTCCTAAAGTGGGAATAGAACTGATGGTCTTTCAATTTCTAGCTTGTGCCTTAACTGCTACACCAAACTGGCTGTCTTAGCCAGAAATACATTTGCACAGATAAAATTATTGTGCCTTCTGTGTGCTTGGTCTGTTGTGTCTGACTATAATGACACATTGGAGTCCTGTGAAAAGCTCAGTAATAGAACAGACTTTGAAAAGAATCTCAGCTGGTTCAAAATGTGTGATTGATAGCTGGGAGTGATTGCTCTCCTGCGATTCCTTGTTAAAACAATTCCACTGCATATTGTTCTGTATATGAACACAATGCACAATGCTGCTTATAAACTATAAATCCCTGTGCAACTGGGGGTCAATATACCTGAACTATCACAGTCTCTCTCTTATGAATTTGTCTTTGATGGTTTTGGGAAGATGCCTTCTCTGAATTTCTGCCCAATGTAGCAGAAATGAAAGAGATGGCATTTAGAAATTATGCAGCAAGGGAAAAAGGAATGGGAAGCAAGGCCATTGTTATAAGCCCCCCTAAAGATTCAGTTTTATCAAGTACAACCAGTCCTTGTAAGTACTACAATTTAACAAATCTAGTGAGTGAGCTTGGCTATTTGGTCTATCTTCATCTTTTCCCCTTCGATATCATGCATTTTTTTGTTTATAAGCCTCTGGGTGAATAAGCTTCTATTTTATTAATTTGATTAAAATTGCTCTGGGGGCATTTTTAGATGAAGAGTAGAATGAAAATGCCTTAAAGAAATAAGCGATCATATGGCATTATATATTGGTAGTTGGTTATCTCTCCACTTCCCACATATACTTTCTCTTAATACTTTTTGACAATTTCTATTTCTGTTTTGAAAATCTTTGGGGTGTATTCTTGTTTTATACATCAGTTCTTGATTTTATTTAACAGATGTCATAGAAATATTTGCATATTTGTTCATAAACATTTCTCTTAATTCCCATAAACTTTGGGCTTTAACTTAATAGAAGATTATATTTTTCACCAGTTCCTTTTTTAATATGTGGCTTTTGATATTTATATTTTCTATATGCGTTTCACATATCTTATATTGGATGCATTTGACAATTAGAAAACTTCATCACAGGTTCCTGATATAAAGTATGTGAAGAACAAAAAGTGGTTCTAATTAATGTATCTTAGATGTAAATGTAGCTTTTACATATAAATATGTACAGGATAAAATTATCCCCCATCCCCTTGATCATATTTCCAGGTCAGTACTCATCTTCACTTTCTCTAAGATTTTTTTAAGGTGAAAAAGTATCCTTTTGCTGTACAATGCTTTAAAGTGTCAATCACTGGAAGAAGTAACCCTTTGGTTCCTTCCAAACTTAGCCCTCCACGAATCTACCATCATTTAGATAGAGGT
Source organism: Rhabdophis nuchalis (assembly GCA_039707465.1). Classification (NCBI taxonomy): domain Eukaryota; kingdom Metazoa; phylum Chordata; class Lepidosauria; order Squamata; family Natricidae; genus Rhabdophis; species Rhabdophis nuchalis. The sequence continues at coordinate 187,271,867 of CM077645.1, read as the reverse complement.
GTTTTGGTCTTTAACAAAGAAAGCAGCTGATGGTTACCTTTGGAAATGTAGTTGCTTCCACCACGCAGGTAATACAAGATTCAAAAATTAGCAATTCCTTTATTTAAAAAAACTGTCGTCCTTCCTAATGAAATGTTAACTCTGTAGATATACACATATAACATAAATGCAGTTAGTTGTGAGACTACATTGTATTGGCAGCTTTACTTATTATAGAAAGAAGGTGTATCTCATACATCACACCTTGTTTTATGATCCTGTGGTCCAAAGAATCAATTTTGCTTCATAACCAGAAGAAAATTTGTGATTGAAAAATATAATTCATTGATAAAACTTATCTGCATTTTAAAAAGAAAATTGCTTAATTTAATTCTAATATGGCCTCATTTTACATTGTCCTGCAGCTTGCTTCGGCATACCTCTATCTTAGTCTAATATGTAAACAAAATAAGGTGGTTCCCAAATACGATTGTTTCACACTGGTTAAGAAAATCATTATCTTTTTGAAATGATGATCAGCTGCTCAATATTTTTCAATTCAGAAACATTATGGCCTGATTTCATTAGCTATACATTTGTGCTTTTAAATAGACAGCACATATTCAGGAGTAGACAGATTGAGAGAAAATCACACCATGTACCAGAGCAATGAACCTCTTCTTGACTGATCACTTATGCAGCCTTTTTAACCAGCATGCAATTTTAACATAGAAGGGATTTCTCACTCTGACCTTCTTGGCATTTTTCTCTTTCGCTTTTACAATTCTGGACATTTCCAAGAGTCTTCAGTTGTCTGGAAATATATACAACTAACCTTCCTTAAATAATGTTGATACTTCTAAATACCATTCCTGTCTATGAGCTCTGAAGAGGTTTGAGGGAGAGTATTGACTACCATGATCAAGATTTGAATTCTCAGTGCTTCTCTCTTATCATCCAAAATATCAGGTTGCCAGACTTTTTGGTACACCCTTAGTAAGCTATATTGGGTATATCGGAAAGGACAGAGGTTCAAACAATTCCAAGAATGCAAGCTATAGTTACATTATGACAGTTAATTTCTATACCCAATCTCTATGGAAATTTATAACAGAAGGATTATGCAGCTGTGCAATATTGTTACAATTGTTACAATTATGTACAATTTCACACATCTTTTTTTTAGTGCTGTTGAATTGTTATGGCTGTAATTAGTTAATATAAGCCTGATGTGAACCAGAGATTCAGAATTCCAAGAACTAGTTTTCCTTTTATCTGCATCAATTTTGGGGAGTTGGTGCCTGAATATTAATGTGTTCATAACTTTCTAATTTATAAAGTATTCATTTATTTCTTTATTAAAATTAGAAAACTGCTCTCCAAAGAGGAGTTTATAATACATTACATTATTATAATAGTTGTCATACATTAAAAAACAGCTTTTTAATATTCATTAAATTCTGTTACAGAATAAACAAAATTATTTAAATATTCAACTAATAAAAGCAGAAACCAGAAGAGTTGAAAAGGCTCTGGAAACCTATATATCTTAAATTTGTGCATTAATCTATTTAATGCTCTGAAGGAATAACAAGAGCTTTGTTTGGCACTAAAAAGATGATAAATATGGTGCCAGGAATATTCGATGAAAATACTTCAAAGTCATGGGTCTACTACAGAAAATTTCCCCTTCCTCACATATCTCAGCACTCAAGGGACCTGGAACATGACCTCTGAAGATGATCTATGGATATAGGCAATCCACACAGGAAGATGATTTCTTCATTACTTCTTTTTTTTTTATGCAACCAAGGGCATCATATATTTGAAGTTATCCATACAAAGGAAATGTTATGAGTGTATAGGCAGCCCACACAGGAAGATTATTTGTTCATTACTTCTTTTTTTTAATGCAATCAAGGGCATCATATATTTGAAGTTATCTATACCAAGGAAATGTATCTGAATTCTTACAGACTTTTAAAAGGAGTATATGACCTGGAGCTAAAATGCTAATTTGACACATGCTCATACTAGCTACTTTATTTATTTTTCATCAGGTAACAAGCTAATTGTATTCTTCTTGCATTTTTATGTTTTTGTTTTGTTTTAGTCCATAACTGTGTACTACCTAGGTCAGTGATGGCGAACCTTTTTTGGCTTGCATGCCATAAGTGGGGGGAGTGCAGGGGGTTCGTGCATGGGCATGCTGCACCCATAATGCAATGCATGACCCACCCACCCCCGTGCGCATGCGTGCACTACAGGCACGACCCCCCCCCCCATTTTTTGCGTGCAGAGGCTTTATAGGAGCCTGGGGAGGGCAAAAACAGTCTTCCCCGCCTCCCCCCGGAGGCCCTCCGGAGGCTTCAGCAACTTTCAGGAGGCTTCCCTGAATGATGCGCCGCCGAAACCGGACGTTATGTCCGATTTACTTGGAGTGTCATTTTGAGTGGTCCGGGGGCTTCAGACACCTTCAAGAAGCTTCCCTTAAGCCTCCAGATCACTCAAACTGATGCTCTAAGCAAATTGGGCGTCACTTCCGGTTTCGGCGGTGCATCATTTTGAGTGCTCCGGAGGCTTCAGGGAAGCCTCCTGAAAGTCGCTGGAGCCTCCAGAGGGCCTGGGAAGCCTCCGGAGCACTCAAAAGGGCGCGCTGCCGAAACTGGAAGTGACATCCGATTTGCTTGGAGTGTCATTTTGAGTGGTCCGGAGGCTTCAGAGACCTTCAGGAGGCTTCCCTGAAGCCTCCAGACCATTCAAAATGATTCTCCAGGCAAATCGGACATAACTTCCGGTTTCAGTGGTGCATCATTTTGTGTTCTCGGAGGATTTAGGGAAATTCCTGAAGCCTCTGGAGGGCCTCAGGGGGGTGGGGGAGGCTATTTTTGCCCTTCCCAGGCTCCTATAAAGCCTCTGGAGACTGGGGAGGCTGAAAAAAGCATGCAAAAAAGGGCGAATTCAGCTGGCCAGCACGTGCATGTGTGCTGGCCAAGTGACAGGGCATTGCCTCGTGTGCCCTGACAAATGGCTCCACGTGCCACCTGTGGCACCTGTGCCATAGGTTTGCCATCATGGACCTAGGTAGTCTTCGACTTACAACAGCTCATTTAGTTATTGTTTGAAGTTACAGTGACATTGAAAGAAGTGATTTATCACCATTTTTCGCACTTATGACTGTTGTGGCATCCCATGGTCATGTGACAGTCATGTGATCACTTTCTGAGCTTCTGACAAGCAAAGTCAATGGGGAAGCCAGATTCACTTAACAGCCATGTTATTAATTTAACAACTACAATGACTCACTTGCCAGCAACTGTGACAAGAAAGGTTATAAAATGGGGCAAAGTTCACAAAAATTAGCAACAGAAATTTTGGGTTCTATTGTGGTCATAGGTTGAGGACCACTTGTCTCTATACGTGGAAACCCAAAAACAATCCAATAAACATAGGAACTATAATTTCACTTATTTGTTTTATGACTTTGAATGAAAAGTATTGATTGATCTAATTGTTCAAATAGTTATTTTTTATTTTCATCTTCCTTTATTATTTTTATAAATAATCAAGGCAGCAAATGTACCTTATACCTCTTCCACTTCCTATTTCTTGGAGGTTTTGGAGTACCTGGAAGGAGACCTCAAGCACTTTCATTATTGTTCCCTGTCAAAAGTCCCAAATGTGTTGATATAAATAATACTATTTTAGATTTCATCATGCTGTCAAACATTTTGTTGTCATCTGAGAATCAAGTACTATATACTGCATTTTAGAATCAGGAATTGCATAGTGCTCTTGGCTACCTATTATCTTTCTTCACCCAGAACTGTGATTTGGGATTTAGGGCCCCCAACACTATTGAATAATCTCCAATCCCAGCAAAAATGACTGTTATAGTCCTACATCAGAAGACATCAAAGATAGGGATTTGTTTTAAATAAATTGTTCTTCACTAGACTAACATTTTTGCCTATCATCCTAGCTCTCCATAAAGCTAATATTAGGACTGTAATCTACTGAACTGGGATCCATTAAGCCAAAGTAGTTGAACAAATTCAAACTGTTTTCTTTCATATGTCTTTCGATCATTCCCACTACAGCAGAAATTATTTCAGTGTCACATCTCTACCAGAAGTGGTATCCAGCAGGTTCTGACCAGTTCTGGAGAACCAGTAGCAGAAATTTTGAGTAGTTTGGAGAACCGATCAATACCACCTTTGATAGGCCCTGCCCCCAACTATTCTCTGCCTCCCGAGTCTCAGCTGATTGGGAGCAAATGGGGATTTTGCAGTAACCTTCCCCTGGCGTATGGAGGGAATGTAGATTTTATAGTATTCTTCCCCTGGAGTGGGGTGGGAATTGAGTTTTTACAGTATCCTTCCCCTGCCATGCCCACCAAGCCACGTCCACCAAGCCATGCCCACAGAACCAGTAATAAAAAATTTTGAATCCCACCACTGATCTGTACTACACATCCCTACCACACTAGAGGGTGAAGATCAGAAGGAACATGGACATCTATAAATAATATAAATCATCATGGTTATATTAATAATATGAGTTACATTTTTTCAATCTCTAATACTTTTGCCACAATAGCATCCCAGATAGATCACTATTATTCCTATTTTATGCATATGGAACATAGCTAAAAATGTAACAATTAATTTGAAAGCCAGTCACTGAATTCATGGTAGAACTTGAACCACGTTCCCACATCTGATCTGTACTCTATCAAATAAACAAGAACAGGAGAAGTATGATTTTCAAGAAGCATTAAATTCTTGTAACTAAAATGTAAAAACTTATTTGAATTTAAAATAAAGCATGCATATCAAAGGCACAAATCATTTTGTTTATTCCATTAGACAGCCATTTACCTTGTGCCAGGAAAAGCTGCTTTAATTATTATGATGTGCTTGTAATTGCAATAATCTTAAAATGGATTCTCTTTTCCAAAGTGTATATTCATCTACTTCCTAAAACAAGCTTTTGAGCCTCAGTAAAGAAACGCACTGTTAAAATATATTGTACTCTTGTGCTAAAATGTCACTATGACTGTACTTATGAATAAAATCCAATTTATTCCTTGAAACATTTAATCTTGTGAACATCAGGGCTTGGTATGAGCTTGTTTTAGTTCTCTCATTTTTATATTGGTAGTCTTAGTGCTGTTTCTGAATTCTATTTTTGTATTTTTATGGTTTTATTATGGGCTGCACATTGCTTTGTGAATAGCAGTTACTAGGCATCCATTACATTAAATAAAGAAAGAAAATGTGGTAAATCAGGTCCAACAAAATTCTAATGATCTAAGCAAAGCTTCCATTGACCAGGTAGAATTTTTTTTAAACTTTTATTGCCCTGAAGGAACTGCACTGAATGCAAAATAGAAAGCTGAAAATTACCAAGCTATCACTGGTTTTTTTTAAAGCACTGCTGTTAATCCTACCTTTGAAATGTATTTGGGAAATACCAGATATATTTATTTAAAAATTAATGTCAAAAGTAATTCAACACTGAAGCTTTTCATAGTACTTGGATTAAAAATGTCATTACCTTGTCTTTTTAAAGAAAAAATAAAAATACTCGATTATAATAACAACAGTCAGTCTCCCAGTGGGGTCCCTTTTCTGCAATAAAAATCATAGCTGCATAGAGCATAATAAAAACTACGAATGAACCTGTTTTTAAACTTATCACCCATAATATGGCTTATCAATGCAAGGTAAATTAGTCTCTCCATCATCTGTACTAAAGAAAAGTGAGATTCTCTGTGGGAACCATTTACTTCCTTGTATATTTAAATGTGTACATTTCCAGAGGTCTTACACACCTAATCTAATAGCCATTAGAAGGGCAATAAAATGGCATAAAGCCAGCAAAATGCACTAAAGTAATCATATCCCAAGTTGTTTATGTAGCTGTGCTTTTTAATGGCAGTTCTTGGAACCAGGCAATGCTTATAGCTAAAGAATATCATATCACTAATTTTTCATCTCAGCTATATTGATGCAGTTAAATTATCAGCCTAAGAAAACGCAGATTCAAGTCTCCCACCAATCCTACCGAGTAACATTTATCCATATCATTCTATCTCAACTCTATCTAGAATGAAAAGGCAAATAAATAAATATATTTCAAGATTTTCTTTTAACACAAAGAATTCTGACTCTCACACATGAACAAACGATTTTCAGTCGCCGGGCTTGGATGTCACTGAAATTTGGTGCTAAAATGCTAAAAATAAGCACTCTGCTATCTCATAACAACCGAAACAAACAAGATGTAAGTGAAATACAGTATTTTTTAACAACCATCTTAAGTCCTGGTCATTACTAAAATGCTGTCTTTGATAGAATCTATGCTTCCTGTCTATTGCTTTGTAGTAATTATTATGAAGCATCAATATAACAAAATTAATTAAAATTGAGAATTAAGAAAAAACCAAGTAATACAAGTCTTCAATTCTTACAGCGGTTTTCCTACTTATTTATTTATTTACTTAATATAAATAATGAATATGGCCACTCATCCCACATATGTGACTTTGGACCGCATGCAGAAATTAAAAGCCAAATGGTTAAAAACAATACCCCATAACCCTGAGGAAAATGATACATTACTATTATTAACAACAGAACTTACCTAAATCTATGGATCAGAAACTTGAAAAAAAGGCCAGGTTGACATGGTAAGGACCATTTCCCTTATAAGCCATATCTTTCAAAGTCTGCTCTACAGTCCATAATTCTGGAGACATTTGGAGGGTATATTGGAGTAGAGAAGGGCCATTGATGGAACTCACACCCTTGCTAGAGAAATTACTTAGGCTCTTCAGAAAGCCATAGAATTTACACCACAAAATTAGATCACACTTCTCTTTGATACTGTAGAATAATACATTATCAATACTCATTATTCCTTTTCTTTGTGCTGCAGGATTATTTACCATATATACACAGCCATACATATACATAGAGAAGTGTGGGGGAGGGGGAATTAAGGTCACCATCCTATTAATGGAATAAGAATCAGGCACCAGGCTAGAAACCAGGAACCTGTGAGTTCTAGTCCCATTTTGGGAATGAAAGGCAGATGGATGACTTTGGGCCACTCATCTCTGTCTTTGGGATCAGCCTCACCAAACTCACAGAATTGTTACTGTGTAAGAGGAAGATATGTTAGATATGTTCATTGCCTTGAATTATTTATAAAACCTGATAATGGTAGGATATAAATAAACAAAAGAAGTGTTTTAAAGGTGGGAATCTACCAGCAGTCAGAATATAATTTTTTAAAGTAATTCTAATCCAATAAGATTTTAATGTAAGAGGATGAAAGCATGTACAGTCAGGTCCATAAATATTGGGACACTGTTGTAATTCCTACACTGTTCACCTGAGTTGGATGTACATACCCTCAAATTAAAACTGACAGTCTGCAGTTAAAGCACATTGTGTTTGTTTCATTCCAAATCCATTGTGGTGGTGTATAGAGCTAAAAATGTTAGAATTGTGTCGATGTCCCAATATTTATGGACCTGACTGCATTAGCACCAGTTTAATCAAAGGAGGAAGTTGCTTCTTTTAAGCACACTTTTATATTTGCATTGTTTAAGAAATATGTTTATTATTGTTTAAAAAGTCAAACTATTTGCTGACTGACAATTTAGTCTGATTAATGAAAGTGAGCCTTCATATTACTTATTCATAACTGAATTAAATGTTACAGTTCAGGTTTTGGGGGCGGTTAGTGCCATCTTATTAACTAGCAAAAAATTTATATGTTACTTGCCTTAGAATCAAATAAATTCTGGTGTTGTCTAACTTCATGTTATGCAGATTTTAAAAGATAAATACATCTGGTTTAGACATTACTAACTAAACCATATTCTTTTAACTACAATTTGGCTTTAATGTATCAATTCAGTAAGGTTTTTTAAAACTGCATTCTATTTACCTTTCTGAATAGACATCCTTTGAAGACCTTGAAGGAAATATGATTTAATTTATCATTTAATTAAATAATAATAATAATAATAATAATAATAATAATAATAATAATAATAATAATAATAATAATTTGGAAATTCTAAATTTATCTGACTTTAACATTCTGATTCCACAAAAACCCACCCTATTTGGAATAGCTGTTGAGCTACCAACCAACCCCAAAAGCTGTGAATCACACCAAAGGTTAACCAAATAATAATGTCGTGGACTCCTACAAGTAAAGCAGACTGGGAAAGAAGAAAGACACATCTTGAATGATTACATCCAGAAAAGTGAAGAACCAATTATTAAAGAAGTAAATAAAGGAGGCCTTTTAAAGAAAACTACCGTATTTATTCAAGTATAACGCGCAAAATTTTGTACCAAAAAAAACCCTCAAAGTTTGGGTGCGCGTTATAAACGAGGGCTGGCTGGGGTGGGGTGCGCCTTTTCCGGGCTGCACCCTGCCGCGGTTGTTTCGGTAGAAGCACCAGGGCCTGCTCCTGCCGTCCGGGTTTCTGCAAAAGTTGCGCTGCCCGCGCAGCCCTTTGCCCTGCGATGTTGACGAAGCGCCCGCCGTTTCTCGGGCAGGCGCCCCCGCCGGCGGGCTGGTGAGGGTGGAACGGCAGGGAGCGCGGCGGCGGCGGGTCCGGATCCCAAGAGGCGACCGACGAATAAGACGGAGAAGCGGAGCGGCTGGCTGCGGGGCTGCTGGCTTCGGAAAGCGTCCCGAGAAGCAGAAGCGCCGAGCCCAGAAAGAGACGGGCGAAAGTCATGCTGGCAGCCGCGCGCGGTTTGCTCCATCGCCCCTCAGCTGCGGAGCCCGGCCGGGAAGGCAGCTCCTCTCCCCCGCATTCGCTTCCACACACACACCCATCCCCCTCACTCGCAGAGCTCTCGCCGCCACCCGACCCGCCCTCCCTCCGGCCCTCTTAAGAGGTGGCGCTTCACTTTCAGCGCCCGGTCCATTGAGGGCTGCTGGCTTCGGGAAGCGTCCCGAGAAGCAGAAGCGCCGAGCCCAGAAAGAGACGGGCAAAAGTCATGCTGGCTTGCTCCATCGCCCCTCAGCTGCGGAGTCCGGCTGGAAAGGCAGCTCCTCCCCCCCGCCTTCGCTTCCACACACACACCCGTCCCCCTCACCCGCCCTCCCTCCGGCCCTCTTAAGAGGCTCACTGTAAGCATTGCTGTTTTGCTGTTTTGCACAATTCAGTGTTCTTCATATTTTTATTGATATATCACTTACAATGCTTGGTCTGAGCCGAGAAAAAGTGAAACAAAATTTTATACCGATTTTTAATCGAAAATTAGGGGGTGCGCGTTATACACGTGTGCGCGTTATACTCGAATAAATACGGTAAATCAAAAGCTGAATATAAGAAAGAAGTAATTGAGAAGTGAGCTGAAAATTGGAAAAGCAAAGCTATGCATAGCCAATACTTGAAAAGTATTGAAGCAAAGCTGACCAAAAACTAACTTGTAACTGGTTAAGATCAGGAGTACTGAAAAAAGAAACATAGGGCTTTATTTTGGCAGCTCAAGAACAAGCCTTATCCACAAACATTCAGCATGTTACCACCAACAGCAAACGTCACCTCTTTAATTTAAAGATGAAACAGTTGACCACTTCATCAGTGGGTGCAGCAAAATTTCACAAACTGACTACCCAAAACGCCATGACCGCATTGCTAAGATCATTCACTGGAAATTGTACCAAAAGTTTGGATTTGAGTACAGCAAAAAACCCTGGGAACATCAGATTGAGAAGGTTTTAGAGAATGAAAAAGTAAAGATCTTGTGGGACTTCAGAATTCTGATAGGCACTTGGCCTGCAACACACCTGACATAATAATAATTGAAAAGAAAAAAGTATGGTTCTTTGACATTGCAATACCTGGTGATGCACAAATTGAAGAAAACAGCAAGAAAAAAATCACTAAGTACCGGACTTGCAAATTGATGTTGAGCAACTGTGGAAAAAGAAACTGTTTGTCGTCCCGATTGTAATTGGAGCCCTTGGAGCAATACCTAAACGGCTACTTTGCTATTTGGGAATTCTAAATTTACCTGACTTGAACATTCTGACTCTACAAAAAACCACCCTACTTGAAACAGCTTATATCCTCTGATGTTACTTTAACAGTTCCTAGGTCCTTGGTTAGGACTCGAGCTGCTGGCTAACAACCAGCCCCAAGGGCTGTGAATCTCAACAAAGATTAACCACATAATAATAACCACCCTACTTGGAACAACTTATATCCTCTGACGTTATCTTAACAGTCCCTAGGTCCTTGGTTAGGACTCGAGCTGTTGAGCTACCAACCAGTCCCAAAGGCTGTGAATTTCACCAGATTAACATAATAATAATAATAATAATAATAATAATAATAATAATAATAATAATAATAATAATAATAATAATAATAATAATAATAATAATAATAATAATAATAATAAGAAGAAGAAGAAGAAGAAGAAGAAGAAGAAGAAGAAGAAGAAGGAGAAGGAGAAGGAGAAGGAGAAGGAGAAGGAGAAGGAGAAGGAGAAGGAGAAGGAGAAGGAGAAGGAGAAGGAGAAGGAGAAGGAGAAGGAGAAGGAGAAGGAGAAGGAGAAGGAGAAGGAGAAGGAGAAGGAGAAGGAGAAGGAGAAGAAGAAGAAGAAGAAGAAGAAGAAGAAGAAGAAGAAGAAGAAGAAGAAGAAGAAGAAGAAGAAGAAGAAGAAGAAGAAGAAGAACAACAACAACAACAACAACAACAACAACAACAACTTAGCATTGGATATTAGATCTCTATGAAGAAATAATCCTTTTATTCAGTCTTTCCAAGCCATGAAGCAATTAATGTAAATAACTCAACTTAGCTCAAAAAGTTCTTAGCAGAGTTCTTTTTCTGGTTATTTGCAGATTATTACCAAGCAAAAGCATCTTTTCTTCTGTTCCATGAAGCCTCAACATAGATAATATTTTTGCTGTCTATCTCTGTAGAAGCATCTTAGGGCCATTTATAACATGACTCAAAATCGCAGAATTTGTATGTGATATAAGAAGAAAAACATATCCTAATAAAAAACAGTTTTTAAAAACTTGTAATAATAGCCATCATAATTATCATTATCATAAGTGCTTTAATACTGAAAATAATCACTGAAAGAGCTTCCTATCAGACTTTATTGAAGAAATTACATTAAGCTTGCTTGGGGGGAAAATCTGATCCATATGTTTATAGCCATTGTAAGCTATATAGCTATTTTTATGGCAGAAAAGCAATACGATGTAAGCAAACACTGATAAAGTCTCTATTCTGAGAAATCCCCACCTCTGTTGGAACTGGAAACAACCTGATAAGAGACAATAGTGAACCTTCAAAACAAAGAGATAGGAAAGGGAGTATTAAAAGAAAAAACAGTATTTATGGGATGAAATGGTCACGTAAATGCATGCCACACTTAACAAATGCCAAAATAGTTCCCAGGAATTAAAATTAATGTTTTAACTAAAATGTACAACCTTCCAATATCAACTGTACTTTTTTAGATACTAACTCATACCACAGTAGAGGATTATCCTTATATTCATAAAGTTTAAGAAATAATAACAGATAAGTAATAATCATTCTGAAGATCTCAAGGAATGTGTGAAGCTGATGGGTAGGCCTTGTGAACTGGATCAGGACATACACCACATATATACTGTCAGAGATAGACTTACTGAGAGGCATTAGCCTCAGGCACACATTCACCCAAGTGATTCTGTTAAAGACCAATGTTTTTCTACAGGAATTCACTAGGGGATATGTGTAATGTTAAATCTTTTCTCTTGCCTAGGCCTCAGCAGTTCTGTGATCAGGCCAGCTGGGTGGGAGATGAGTTTTATCCACATGACCTCAGTAATCCTGATAACGATTACAATTCCCCACTGATAATAATTGCAGGAATCAGCAATTTGATCTCCATTACCCAGCAGAGAACGGTTCAGGAAAGCGGGCAGCAAAATATAGATTCAGAACTTTATTTAGGGTAAAATTATCAAGAACATAGGAAAAGAGTACCTTACAGAGGTAGATCCAACTTAGCTTCTGAAGAGAAAGACCAGTCTTTGTTAGCAAGCATGTGGATAGCAATAGACTAATACATAATGTATTGTTAAGACTTTCAAAAATCCTTTGGAAATCCCTCAGCCGAAGCAACAAAATACCCTAGCACTTCACAATTTCTATGAGGTGACGAAAAATAATATAGTAGAAACTAACTTGACTTCACTTAGAAGAGAAGTGTCATCAATATGGTTAGTTCCTACATCTCTATCAGATGTACCAACCAAGAGAAGAATCTCTCCCAGCATTGTACACCAAGAAGAAAATCAGATATCAGAGACATATTTTTCTCTCAATTTCCCTTTTGCTCTTCTTCTTCTTTAGGAACAACCCATTTGGATCCTTCTATTCACCATTATGAACAATGGAGAACAAAAGTCTATAAGAAGGTAACTGTCCCACAAAGAAGCCTAGGCAGCCCATTTTGAGTATAGATAACGTGATTTAATAAATCTACAACTGTAAACAACTAAGGGTTCTTCATTCCTTGATCAGAATACGGTTTTGTACTGTTAGACACTCAAAGTTATTTAAGATGGGTTCCCCATCAATTTTCTAAATAAACAACACAAATATGATAAATCAAACAATTAATAAAGATTAATATTGCTATTGCTATATACATGTATTTATATGCTGGTTCTCTTTTGTAACCTGTTGCTTTATAAACATATGTTTTTGAAGATTTAAAATATAATAGTGGATGAATAAACACTAACATACCAGTCAATTTTCCCCCTTAACTTTGTCAGGAGGAAAGCTGAAGCAATGTCTCTTCAAGGCCAAAGAGTCCACCAGATCTCCAAATCATTTCTGAATTTTCCAAAGTAATTCAGAGGGACCTAATTTGATTAGATACTTTGAATTGGTTCAGAAGTTTATTTGAAGAAATGACTTGGTCAAATCTTTTGAATCAAATCACTCATTTGTGGCTTTGCAAATTCCTAGTAGCAAATGTGAAAATGTTGAGAAAACAGACTCGGTTAACACCATTGCTGAACTTTATAGCAATATGCCCTACATAAGTGCAGATTCATGCATCAGTTTTGAGATCTATGAAGCAGGAGGAAAGTGGGGGGGAAAATGGAGACTTCACAGTCTACAACTTTGCTATACTCTGCTCAGTGAAATCTGGGAATAATAGAGTTTATTCATTCATATAAACCTTTTATATTCATGGAGCAGATGATCTATGCAGGAAAAGCTATTTCCAGGTAAAAATTCCCTATCGCTGGAGTAAGCGACACAGTGATATGATGTAGAAATTATACAAAATAATAAAAATGCTGACAAATAGCATATTTATCAATATTTTAGCCACCTTTCTCCAACAGTTTGCCCCATTTCATCAGACAATGAAATAGCTGCAACAGTTATGTAGGGGGGTGAACAGATTTCATTCATTTATGTTTATAATATCTAACTATATGTTTATAATCTATAAGCATATTAACAAAAACTGTGACTCAAGATTCACAAACACCTACATATACAATCCTTCTCATTTCTCCGCAAACCTAGTTATTTTATGTACTTCAACAACCAAGCTACTCTACCTTGTCATTTCAATTTTCACATATTTTCTGTTCGTACATGATTCAACGAAATCTCATCTCTGCAGCCCACTGCCAAAAGCTATGCCTGGAACAAAGCTCTTTCTAAAATTCAATCTCAAACAAAATTAAAAGGGGATGGGGGTGAGAAAAGAGAAAGAAAAAAAGGGGGGAAATCACATATGAGAATGCCAACCACAACCAATCTTATAAGTCCCATTCTCGCAAGTTCTGCAAATTCTTTTTGATTCATCAACAAACCTGAGCTTCGGGGAGTATGCAGCTGTTTTTGCTATTGCAGAGGGAATGACAACAAAAGGATTAAATAAAATGAGATCTCCTACAAATGCAGTAGATTGTTAATACCAATTGCTAGCTCAGCACCCAGGTAATACAATGTGGAAAGAACTGAAATACACAAGCTATGAGCTGGATCCAGACAGGAGGCTGAATCCTAAATGAGACTGAAACAACCTTAAACTGGCTGGACCTAGGCTGCATCCTAATATTTTTAATTTCCTGATCAATGTGGCTTGTATTTGGTAAGAAGCTTCAGAGTTCTCGATTATGTTGAAAGTAATTATCCCAATCTACTAACGCCATGCCAACAATGCAAATATTTTCTTGGCCTCCAGAAGGCTTGGTTATAGCATAATTCAACCTTTTATTGCAATAACCCACTCACTCACTCACTCTGTTCAGCTCACAATAAGATAATAAACCAGCTAATTATACAAAAGAGTTTGAGGCACTTGAAAAATATGATCAAAAGAACTTAACATAGAATACTGTTTCTCTGGATTTTTTTTGTGGGGCGTGGGAAGTGCATATTTCTGCCATTTCAGGGCTGCCACGGTGGGATTTTTCAACAGAAATGCATACATGGTTCAAAGCAAGCTGCTTTTCATCCATAAGCAGCTTTTTCAAAGCCAGTCTATTACATTGCCCCATATCAACCTTAACTCTGCACTTCTGTGAGCTTTAACTGCAGAGTTTGGGAACTGTATGCAGCTATGCCTGAATTGCACCACTGGGGAAAGCTGCAGGGCTCATAATGGTTCATCTGGGTACTTTTAGACATTATTTGAAGCCTTCTTGGGAAGGCTCTAGTGGTATGTCAAGGAAAAAGAAAGGGACAACAAGCATTAGGGGTGGACTCAGTGACAATAACAATGGCTGTTCCATTAGATAACCATAAGGACCACTTGAGAGACAGATCATCACAGAAAAAAATGTATCTGTGTGGTTGCTAAGATTTTATATGACCGTGATAACACATGATCAATTCATAGGGACAATTATACCATCTCTTAATAAAGCTAACCTACTCAAATTCTATAAGTCTTTTTATTCCCGTGTTCAATAAATAAACAAATGTCTGAAATTATTTTTTATCCAATTTAATTATATGTCAATAATCTGGGAGAAGCAGAGGGAAAAGTTTCACATAAAATGCTAATCATCACTTGATTCTTAATAGAATGAACTTTCTTGGAATTTTCAATAAACTCACTAGATATGTGCAAAGATGCTCTTGTATTATTAAGTTATTAAGTTGTACTATGAATTATTTTATAGTAGACAGACATTTCTGCATAAGCTCACTTCTCATGCTCAAAAGTGCATATAATTGTTTTGAAATTACTGCAATTACTCAGATAGATAATATGAGAAGGGAAAAATTTAAATGGGTTTTTAGTTTCTACTAATACAATTTACTCACTGTAAATAAGGAAGAAGATATACCATCAAGTCATCCATCAGTTGTTTGCAAACCAGCAGGAAAAGCTTTCTGGACCACAATGCAAAACCTCTGATCTATTTATTCTGTAAATGTAGGTGTCTAGAGACCACTGGGCACGTACAGAGTTATCAAGACGCTCTGTGACGGGAAAAATAAAAATAAACATACTAATGACACTATATAACAGTATGTGGGTAAGGCATTTTAGCTTTAAATTACATTACTAATGAGGTATATAAAGTGGCTCTAAATGGATTTAGGTCAAGCTGTAAGGCTGACCTTTAGCAGCTTATTGATTTTCAACAGTGATCTAGAATGTCATATACCAATAACAGAATTAAATGCTTCTCGTCAGTGAGGGGAGATCGTCAATGGCCTATCTCATCTCACACATCAGCCCGCCATCCAGGTACTGATAGATTTAGATTCTTTAAAAATATAACACATATAATTCCACATTAGGGAAAAAATACATCAGGGCTACTTAAAAAAATAAACAGGCAGATTTTTGGAAGAAATCAATGTAGGACAACTTAATTTAGAAGGTGCATAAAAAAAAAACAAGTTAGTGCCAAAGAATGAGACATGTGTTGGAAGCTATGGGATAATTTTGTATTGTAAACTGTTTCTTGAAGAACATGAATGATGCTGAATTTGAATGTGTAATGTAACCATTTGGGGGCATCAACATAAACATATCCAAACCCTATTGCTGACAGGCATGGAACGTTACAGATCAATGAATCTAACTAACCCAGATCACTGACCCAGTATTTCTCAACCTTGGCTATTTTAAGACGTGTGGACTCAACTCCTGGAATTCCCATCCTTACTTCCTCCTTGCTCTATGCTGAGTATTCAGAGCTAACTAGGCACAAGACAAGGGTTTAAAAAGTCAAGACGGTAGCTATAACAGTGTGATTGATCCACCCATCACAATGGCCATTTTTTAAATCATGCCTTATAGATACCACTAGTTATGGGTTTTACTCAACCTGCTACAATTTTCCAAAACATATTTAGCCACATCATGGTCAGCAACAGTAAACAGTCTTCTGCTATACATTATTATTGTGAAGGAAAGCCTGTGCAAAGCAGCACTTATTTGAGAAGGTTGTGTAAATATAATATGCATAAAGTGTGTGCTTCTATGAGAAAAAAAGTATATTATTTAGGTAAATTGAATAGGAAAAACTTATTAGGCAAAAAGGTATACGCAAAATCCATTTACAAAAACCTGAAGATACCCCCAAACTCTTGATGCTATGACTGATTCACTGAAAACAGAATGAAATAGTATGAAACAGTGAATAAGTTGCATTGAGATCAATTCCTATAATTTCTTAGCCAGCCAATTCTGGAATTTGAAATCCATACATCTTTAAATACTGATCTAGTTGATACATAAAGCCCTCCAGCAAAAATGAATCTATCTTCATCTTTCAAAAGCACTCTGCCAGGGAAACAGGCTCCCGAGCTCCATTTTCAGCTATGATGGCCTCTGCCAGCGAAAAAGGAATTGGGAGTACCATCCATGGCCCTTATGAGCTCTAGTTTTAGCTGCTACGGCCTCCTGCATCCCTCTGCCAGTAAAAATGGAGCTTGGGAGTGTTGCCTGCGACCCTCGCCAGCTCCATTTTCAGCTGCAATAGCCTTCTGAAACCCACTGCCAATGAAAACACAGTTGGCAGGGCCACACACAGCCTTCCTGACCTCCGTTTCCACTGGCAGAAACACCACAGGCCAATCCTTCACTGTTTCCAGGACAGCCCCATGGGCCAGATCTAAGTACCCCGTAGACCAGATCTAGCCCCCTGACCTAGACTAAATCTATTGAGTTTCTTCATGCTATACTATACTATGCTATCCTCCAAGTTTCTTTTGTATGTTTTCATCCTCCATGAAGTACAGCATCCAGAACCAGATCTGGAGATGAGACTAGGTACCACAGGAAGAAATATTACTATTTAATATATTACCTAGCAAAATGAAATTTAATGTAGAGAAAAGTGAAGTGTTACACGTAGGCAAGAAAAACCAAAAGTACACATACTTGAAACCAGGCTTAATGGCAATAACTATGAGAGGGATCTTAGTGAGTCTTAGTGGAAAACCAGCTAAATATGAACCAGCAGTGTGTGGCAGCAAAAAAAGCCAATGCAATCCTAAATTGCATTAATAGAGGGATGCAATCAAGATCAAGTGAGGTACTAATAGTACTCTATAAAGTCTTAGTAAGACCACACCTAAAATGCTGCATCCAGTTTTGGTCGGCACACTATAAAAAGATGTTGACACTCTAGAAAAAGTACAGAGAAAAGGAACCAAGACGATTAGGTGACTGGAGACTAAAATATATGGTTACAGGAACTGGGCATGGCTAGTTTACTGAAGAGAAGGACCAGGGGAGACATGATACTCTACATGGGGCTCCCCTTGAGGAGCACCCGGAAGCTCCAGTTGGTGCAGAACGCAGCCGCGTGAGGGATCTTGGGAGCACCAAGTCACTCCCATATAACACGTCTCCTGCGCGAGCTGCACTGGCTGCCTGTGGCCTTCCGGGTGCGCTTCAAGGTTTTAGTGACCATCTTCAAAGCGCTCCATGGCATGGGTCCTGGTTATTTGCAAAACCGCCTCCTGCCACATACCTCCATCCGACCTGTCCGCTCCCACAGGGAGGGCCTCCTCAGGGTGCCGTCCACTGGACAATGCCGGCTGGCGACTCCCAGGGGAAGAGCCTTCTCTGTGGTGGGTCCAGCCCTCTGGAACGACCTGCCCCCCGACCTTCGTACTATCACGGACCTTCGCCTCTTCCGTCGAGCTTTAAAGACTTACTTGTTTCATGCAGGGCACTGCTCTGAGTCCCAATTCGGGAAAGAGGGCGGTATATAAATTAAATTAAATTAAATTAAATAAATAAAGTGTTCCAATATTTGAGGATCTGCCACAGAAATGAAAGCGTCAAGCTATTTTCCAAGGCACCCAAAGGCCAGACAAGGAATAATGGATGGAAATTAATTAATGAGCAATTCAACCTAGAAATAAGGAGAAATTTTCTGACAGTGAGAACAATCAACCAATGGAACAGCTTGCTTCGGAAGTTGTAGAAGCTTCATCACTGGATGCTTTCAAGAAGAGATTAGACTGCCATTTGTCAGAAATGGTGTAGGTCTCCTGCTTGGGCAGGGAATTGGACTAGACGACCCACAAAGTCCCTTCCAACTCTGTTAATCTGATGTTAGATCAGATACAGCATCCAGAACCAAATCTGAAAATGAGGCTAGGTACCATAGGAAGAAATATTACTGTCCAAGTCTAGTTATTGGCAACTCTATTTTACTAATCCAGCCTGCTTTCTGTATATTTGATAAGTTTAGAAAGGAAAATCACGGCATGCCCATCACTTTGATTATTACAGCGTAAAGTCAAATGGGGCCACATTGGCCATTAAATCCAACCTTCTGCTCAATGCAGGAATCTAAATTTAAGCTTCCCTTGCAAATGTCTATTCAGATTTTGCTAGAACATATCCCACTAATGAGGCAGGGGAGTCAACTGTCAAGCTGCTCTTACTATTGGAAAGTTTTCCTTAATTTATTATCGTGATTCCATGGCCTGTACTCTGGAATGAGGGGTTTGTCTAATTGAAGAGTAGCCATATATCTTCCCTCATTTGTTCTTTATGAAGGACAGAAATGAAATGCTACCAATCAAACATCATGAGACGAATTGCTATAATGTTTCATACACAATGCTTGCCAGTTGACTCCTACAAATCAAAATGAACGCCTTGTGACGTGCACATGTCTTGTGATATCCCAGTTAAAATCTGAATATTATTTACAGTATTCAAAATATTTAGTTAGTTAGTTTGTCACTCATGTACAAGATAACAGGAATAAGAATAAACATGAATAAAAACACAGGAAATGGGTACAAATAAATGGGGACATTAGAGCAGGGACGTTAGGCACGCTGGTGCACTTATGCTAATCGTAATTATCTTAATCAGCTCACTGATATATACTTAAATTGTTTATCTGGAACAATCTAAGTTTCACTTTCAGAGCTCTTAGAACATGTGTGTGCTGACCTGCACGCTCCTGTGGTAAAGTAGAGACTTGTTCCACTCCTATACTAATTGCTGGACTGAAGTGCAAATAATAACAGCATTCCTGTTTGCTTAGCATATAGTCAGCCAGAACAATAAGACAAGTTAGCATAAACAAGAAGTCTATTTTCTCAGCTAATCTTCCAAAATGTTCAGTAAACCAAGATTGCAAAATTCAGTCTTAGTAACTTTATTTGCATTAAAGTCTCAATTAAAAAAAACACAGATAAAAGAAAGAAGGAACGTAGATAATTTCAAGAGGGTTTCTGTGTCTCTCTTAAGGCCAAATCATGACAAAGAAGCTTTTCATTCACAATGGATGGATAGTTCCAGTAAGCTTTCTACGGTAATATTTTCGCACTAAAAGATCTCAAGGATTCCAAAGAAAAAGCAATTGCTAGGCAGCAGCAAAATTAATCTATTACATCAAAAGAAAATTATAATTAAAATTATATGATAAAAATACCCAATTTTTGATGTGTTTTAAACATTTGGAAGGTTGAGATGATATTGTGTTTTCTCAAAAGATCTGTTCTGGCCTTGTTTATTCATGGAATGGTTGTCCTAATCATTTAATCATGTAATCATAATCATGCAAGCCTCAATTTATAAGTATGCTCCCTGTCACAGCTTTTAGTCCTTATTACAGCCAAACACTTTTACCTCCTACTCATCTTGGTCTTTTTTCTTCACACTTAATTTCAGACTTTCATCATTTTATTTTCTAAAATAAAATTAATAAGATAGTGGGGCTGTGAAACTTTGCAACAAATTTATTTCCCACTTTCAAATATATGTGTCTGTATGTGAGAGAGAGCAAAGTAGAGGAGGAAACTTGGTGGAAAAAGATTGTGGGACCCTTGGCACATTAAGAATCCTCAAATTTTAAACTGTCAAAAAGGTAGAATGGAAACCTAAAGAAAAATCAGAAGAGCAACCTATAGCCATGAAAGTAAAGTTGAATGTTTAAGTTTCTGTAGAATTGAAACTGGCCAATAAGGCAATGTAAATGGATCTAAAACCTAGAGATAAACTTCATCTATTTTGTTCCATTACATTTATCATCAAAATATTACCAGTAGTCTGGCAGCCTTAAAAAAAACACCTTTCTGTATTGTTTATATTTACAGAAAAACAGTCTAAAGAACTTATACAAATATACTTACATATCCATATCTCTCAGGAACAATTTGAAGATACCAAACCACACCATAAGCCATTTTTCACAATTAGTATACAATTGGAATATTTGGGAAAAGTAAGGACTAGCTAGTTAGTTTACAGCCATGGAAATAAATCAGGACAAAGTAGACAACCTGTCCCTCAAAAGCTTCTGGTTGTTAGTGCTGAAGATTCTGAAATGATGGTTCGCATGATGGCCTAAAATATTTTGTGATCTGCCTAAGATCCTAAGACAAGGAGGGCCAGCCTAAAGTTTCTTTTACTCTTGCTCCTCAGAAGTTACAAAGGGCAGGCAGCTAGCTCATAGTATTTTAAAATCTCAAGGGCTGCCATGTCATGTTGTGAAGTAAATCTCATACAATTCATCACCCAAGTTGGAGGAAAATAGTTTGAAGCTCAAAAATAATGAATTCTGTCATTTCCAATAGAAGTGTGAAGGGAGAATTATGAATGAACCTTTTAAAAATACGTGTGTGCAGGGAGATTGCCCTTCTACGAAATGAAAGCAGCACGCTTGTGTTTAAATGGCCCAATCCTGAATCCGAGACCTTTCGCTTTCAATTAACTTAAATTGACAATTGGAAAAGGGTTGAAAATGTAGCCTGGCTCTTTCAGTTTGATAGATTTCAGCTTTGACATTATATGTGTTATTCCAACCTGAGTTTAACTTTAAGGGGGGAAAAAGGAAGAAAGAAAATGTAAAGTGAAAACCTGATTTGATCGCAGTGATTGAATTATATTTTAAAATATCTACAAAATACCTAAAAATTTGGCACACTTGTGTTTTGCTTTTGATGTATCCACCTGTCAATTATGGCAGTTATGTTATCATATCAGAATTTCACAATAATAATGCATTCATGACCCAACCTTGAGAATATTTACTTAGATTTGTATACTACAAAGTTCAGTATGGGCATCTGGTGTTCATCAAATTGAACTTTAAGTTTTAATATAAAATATAGCACAAATAAAATGAGAATGCTATGTGCTCCTTTGCTTAAAATATGGCATTTTATGTTAGAGTGATAATGTTCTAGGAGAATTCACCTATTAACCAAACAATAACAATCCTTTCAGGGTTGTGCATAAGCACTGGAATAAAGTAGCTATCAGAACAATAAATCAGGTAGCAACAAGAATTGGCTCCATATAACAGATACTGGATATGCAACCCTGCTTTTACTTCATGTTTAATGTCACTGTAATAGAGAATTTCTTTTACCTGTTATTTCAGCTTAGTTGCGATACAAGGACGGGTTCTCATACAGGGTTCACTTAAACAAGATGTCAGAAAGAAACTAATCATCATTTAAAACCGCAAACCTACCTATAAAATTACCATTAATACTACCAAAAAAAATAAAGTTAAAAGATCAATGAGCCAAAACATTGTGAAGCAAGCATCTCAGCATCCAAAGCCTTCCTTTCAATTGTTATTATGTGACCGGAGAAATCACATTCTTTGCTGCTCTCAGGTCCAAAGTTGTAATCTTAGACTTTCATGTTATATAGACTGGAGTTTAAATTATTAGTAATATATCTGGAGAGGGAAAGAAAGAGGGAATGAGAGAGAGAAATGTCTAATGAGTGAACCAATAGATACTGTCCACATAGATTTTCAGTAGATTCCTGTCAAATCCCTCAATAAAGACTCTGAGCAAATTTAGCTGCCATGGCCTAAGAGGACAGGGGCTCTTCTAGATCAACCGCTATTATCTTCTTTCTCACAGACTAAACTGGAATCACACAAAAAATTAAAAAATTATATGACCAATTGTTTACCAATGTAGGCTTACCAATGATAGTTGGGACTGGAAGATCCATTGATGCAGCTGCATCAATTTACAATGGCAGGTCCATCAGTCCCAGTTGCCATTGATAGACAAATCCATTGTGGTGACGGCCTCTTGTAGTCACATGACTGCCATTTCCAATCTACTGCCAATTTCCCCATTAACTCTGTTTTTCAGAAACCAGCAATGAAGGTTGCAAATGGCAATCACATGACCATGTTTATGCTGTGTTGCCATACTAGCAGGCTGGTTACCAAGCTCCTTAATCATGATCATGTGATGGTCACAACTATGAAGACCTGTCTTAAATCCCCCTTATTCAGCACCACCATAATTTGGAATGCTCACTGAACAAGTGGACATTAAGTGAGGACTAGCTGTACTGTAGAAAAATCCAAGAACTATGAAAAAAAAATCCAGCTTGCTGTTTTTCAAGTACAAGTTCTATTTATAGTGAAATCCAAGTTCAAATTTCTGAATATTTTCTCTTGCTTAAGCTATGAAATGGGCTGAACTGCTTTTCCTTTTGATGGGAAGTCCAGCTTTTATCTGTCTTTAGTTTTGGTATTAGAAGAATCTAATATCAGGCTATTTTCCACTATGTAAAAATCAACTGTCATACCTGTTAATAGAACAAGAAATGGGAGTAAACAGATAATTCTCAGATTGGTGAGTTATGCAAGATGGAAGGTTCAGTGAGAGTATTTTAACTTGCAGATAGGCAACCTGGAATTATTTTTGCATTCAATTTGGTACTTTTGTAGAAGAGAAATTGTCTTCCAATCAACAGGCACAAATTTAGTTTTATTTAGAAACATGTTAAACAAACTAGTTATTCTATAAGGAAATCACATCAATGAATTTCTCAAATTACATCAAAGTATCTTGAACCTTACTTTTTAATATTTTTAGATCAAATCTGACTTCTTTTTTGTATTTTTTCTGAACATATGAGAATTTATGTCATGTCACTCAACATTTCACTGTCATTCCCTTGTCAAGCTTTCCTTGAATTTATTTTCTAGTAATGTTGTCTGAATAATATTCAATTAAAAATGGAAGCACAGTGAATACTACCTATATACTCTATACATCTAATCCATAGATTAGGATTTGTAATGAAATTATGCAACAATAAAATGCATTTTTAGAAATACTAAATGCTTCACAATTCTTTCTGGACTCTCTAAAACACTAGTCAGAACATGAGAAAGCAACAGCTTCTCAGCATAATGTTTAGTATATAGATTTAATATAATTGTTGCAAAATTCCTCCCATTCCAAGTAACCTTATGAATAGATAGATAGATTTTTAGATAGATAGATTTTATTTTTCTATACCGCGTCCTCTCCCCAGGGGGACTCGGAGCGGTGCACAGGGAAAATTAAAACAACATAAAATATATACATAAATAAATACAATAAAAACAGATTAAATCAACTGTCCCTGCACTAAAATCCCCATTTTAAAATTAACATTCCCTAACCCCTGAGGTAGAGACTAACCTAGGCCGGCCAAGCAGAAAAAGTGAGTTTTTAATTTCTGACGGAAGGAGCGGAGGTCCGTAGTTGTTCTAATGTTGGGGGGAAGGTCGTTCCAGAGGGCTGGGCCCGCCACAGAGAAGGCCCTTCCCCTGGGCGTCGCCCGCTGACAAAGTCTAGTGGACGGCACCCGGAGACGTCCCTCTCTGTGGGAGCGAATCGGCCGGGAAGATGTATGGGGCAGAATCCGATCCCGCAGATAGCTAGGTCCCGAGCCATGGAGTGCTTTAAAGATGAGAACCAACACCTTGAAGCGCACCCGAAAGACGACAGGTAGCCAGTGCAGCTCGCGCAAGAGCGGTGTTACATGGGTATACCTTGCGGTACCCATTATTGCTCGCGCGGCTACATTCTGGACCAGCTGAAGTCTTCGGGTGCACCTCAAGGGGAGCCCCATGTAGAGAGAGTTACAATAGTCCAGTCGGGATGTCACGAGAGCATGAGTGACTGTGCGAAGGGCGTCCCGATCCAATAGGGGGCGCAACTGGCGAACCAGGCGAACCTGGTAAAACGCCCTCCTGGCCACGGCTGTCACTTGATCTTCCATGGACAGCCGGGCATCCAGGAGGACACCCAAGTTGCGCACCCCATCCACAGGGGCAAGATGTTCGCCCCCTATGGCCAGCGATGGAATCAGCTGGTTGAATCGGGCAGCCGGAAACCACAGCCACTCGGTCTTGGTCGGGTTGAGTCTGAGTCCGTTACTTCCCATCCAGATCCGTACGGCTTCCAGGCACTGGCACATCACCGCTATGGCATTGTTGGGGTGGTTTGGGGTAGATATATACAGCTGAGTATCATCAGCGTAGAGATGGTACTCTACCCCAAAGCCACGGATGATCTCACCCAGCGGCTTCATATATGTGTTGAACAGGAGAGGCGAGAGGACCGACCCCTGAGGAACCACACATGTGAGGGGTCTCGAGGTCGACCTCTGCTCTCCTGCCAACACAAATTGCGATCGGCCAGAGAGGTAGGAGGAGAACCACCGTAAAACGGTGCCTCCCACCCCCAACCCGTCCAGCCGATGCAATAGGATACCATGGTCGATGGTATCGAAAGCCGCCGAGAGGTCTAATAGGACCAGGATGGAGGAGCAACCGCCATCTCTGGCCCTCCAGAGATCATCGACAAACGCGACCAATGCCGTCTCGGTGCTATGCCCAGGCCGAAAGCCGGACTGGCGCGGGTCTAGATAATCAACTTCCTCCAGGTGACGGGGAAACTGTTGTGCCACCACACTCTCAGCAACCTTCGCCAAAAAGGGAAGGTTGGAAACTGGACGATAGTTGGTTAATAAAGCTGGATCCAAAGAGGGCTTCTTAAGGAGGGGTCTCACCATAGCCTCTTTTAGGGAAGCAGGTAAGGCACCCTCACTTAAGGATGCGTTGACAACCTCTTGGAGCCAGCCTCGTGTCACCTCCCAGGATGCCAGTACAAGCCAGGAGGGACACAGGTCCAATAAACATGTGGTGGCTCGCAGTCGCCCACGTAACCTGTCCATATCCTTGGAAGTAACGGAGTCAAACTCCTCCCAAACAAGATCTGTCTCGTGGCATCCCACTGGGCCATCAATGGAGGCTAACTCATTCTGTATCTGAGCGATTTTCTCCTGCAGAAAAATCACAAATTCCTCTGCTCTACCCTGTAGCGGGGCTTCCCACACCCTCTGTTGAAGGAGGGAGCGGGTCACCCTAAACAGGGCGGCAGGGCGGTTTTCTGCGGATGCTATGAGAGTGGCACAATGATGACGTTTGGCCACTCTCAGCGCCACAATGTAAGTCCGTAAATGGGCTCTTACCTGTGTCCGGTCAGATTCAGAACGGGTAGACATCCATCTTCTCTCTAGGCATCTCTTGTGGCGTTTCATCACCCTCAGCTCCTCGGTAAACCAAGGAGCCAGGGTGGCTCGCCGCCACAAGAGAGGCCGCAAGGGCGCGACCCGATCCAAGGCTCCCGTGGTCGCAATATTCCAGGTGGCCACGAGGTCCTCCATCGGGGTGCGGGTCAGGGGTACAGGAAGTGGCCCAAGCGCCGTCTGGAACCCATCAGGGTTCATCAGGCGCCTGGGGCGGAACCAAATAGGTGATTCAGGTTCCGCCTCCCCACGGTGAGGGGCAGTGGTGGGAAAGTCGAGCCGGAGAAGTGAGTGGTCTGTCCATGACAAGGGCGTGATGACTATATCCCCTATACCCAGATCACTCTTCCATTGGCCTGAGACAAAGATGAGATCCGGTGTATGTCCACCCTCGTGAGTGGGGCCTTGAATTAGTTGGGTCAGGTCCATGGCCGTCATGGAAGCCATGAACTCCCGAGCTACCCCAGATGATTCGCCCGCCGATGGCAGGCGTTCAATGTTATTTGCATTGTTATTTGAATGCAAAACTATTGAATTGACTAGGATTTAGAAATACCACTCTGGTGATATTTGAATTCACATTTACCTGGGAGTAAATGCACTGGGATAAAAATTTGCAGCAATTCCTCTACAGGCAAGGATTACAATGCTATGCAGAATTAAGAAAGGCAACAGTTCCTGGAAGTCAGAAAAATATTTGGTGCAAATACTCTAAGGCTTGCCTGTATTTCTATTCTTAAGAAGGAATACAAAACTCCAGCCCTAGTTTGCAAATCCCAAAGCCCTTCGAGATCCTGATGCCAAGATTCATGTGACCAAGTTGGAATATAAAAAAAGAAATTAGTGGAAAAAACATCATAAATAAAAATAGGAAGGAAGGCACAAAATCTCTGTACAGAAAATAGTTTGACTCCTCTACATTAATCCATGCTGGGTTTTCTTTCAAATGTTTCCTATAATGTATAGACTAGTTTGCACAACATGCTAAGCTACAGTTTTTATTGTTATTGTTGGTTGCGAAGTCATGTCCAACCCATCGTGACCCCATGGACAACATTCCTCCTGACTTCCTGTCCTCTACCAACCTCTGGAGTCCATTTAAGTTCATGCCTACTGCTTCAGTGACTCCATCCAGCCACCTCATTTCTTTTCACCTTAGTTTTTATAAGTAAGCTGTATTGATTACAACATCATTTGTAGAATTCAGATTTCAAAAACTATGTTTTTGATGGGTTTGCACATTACATTTAGTCAGACTCAAAGAAATATGCATATTTATTTATTTGGCTCATTATTCAGTATTAAACTGCAAGTTCAGTCTTTAAAATGTCTACTCTCTAAGACTACCAGACCTGGGTTGACCAGTCATAAAAAATTATGAGAACCACCAGATGAGCAGCGGGTCAGAGGATTGTTTGTTTGTTCATTCTTTCATTTGTTTATTTCCTTGCTGCCATATAGTTTTTGTCCAGAAACCTCCCATCTTCTACTAAGACAGATAATAAGAAAAGCCTTCCTGGATAGGGCAATAAAACATGAACACTTCTTAAATGTTATAAAATTATATTTGCACAGATAGATAAAAATAAAAAGGAAGCCCTGTTAGAAAACAGAAAGTTCCAATTAAAGTTATACATATGCCAACATCATCTATTGATTGTCTGAAAATCAACAACTTCCCTTTATCTTAGGAATTCTGTTTCAGGAATCCATGAGTAAAAAATAAAGCAAGAAAAAAGCCCCTTTAAAAAAAAAAAGGAGTGAGCTTTTTCTGAGTGAGCTTCTTGAACAGCAGCTATGAAATTACAGCAGTATGGTATGTTATTACTGCCTTTCAAGAATTCAGCACACTTCTAAATGTAATGCAACCCTGTGAAATAAACCATTATCATCTTCCATGCTAAAGAATGGAGGACAGAGGCTTCAAGATAATGGTTTGCCTAAGTCCACCTGGGGACCCCAGTAAAGAAGCAAAATGTGAACTGCTTAAATTCATAGTTAAAACATCCATCCTATGCTCCAATGTTAGGAGCATCTTTTTTGTGGCACTAAAGCTCTCTTTAAAACAGTTTTTTTTCCATTGTACTGAATGAGGAAACTCCAAAACTGTAGTCTAAATCTAAAAAATGTTTAATATGGCTTAAAAATAAAGGCCAACTCCCAAAATCTAGATGTTCCAAAATTCCTAATCTGTCTGTATGTATTTTACTCTTGCATGTTCTGCATCATAATTCTGTTCCCCTCCATCCACTAAAACCTTTTGAATCTCTGCTATACCCACTTGGTAATAAATCTCAATAAATTATCTGGAATTTGCTTCTTTCCCAACATTGTACTGTTAGACTCTGCAATCAAATACCACCTTATTACATAGAAATAAATCCCTCTCAATGCAACTGAGCTTATTTCTATAGGCGATACACTGAAGGTAATCCGCAGAACAAAACAAAAACAGGATAATGGTTTAAATATACTTGAAGAATCCAGAAGAAATTCAGTGCTACTGACCAGGGTGCTATTCCTACTAATGCTAGTGAATAGCAAAAAAAAGTACATAGAAACTTTATAAATAAACTATTCCAAAATTTGGGATGCAATGTTCTAATGAGACTGCTTTCATAACAGTTGTGGTCTTTGTGCAACAGAGTAACGTCTTGCAACTGAACCATAGTTTATTGAATTAGCTAATTTCTACACCTTATGTCACATTGGCCAATTGCCAAAATGGGAACGCCATGCCCTCCAAGTCTCTTCTGGAACCCTCAGAGTCTATTGCAGTGATGGCTAACCTTTTCTGGACCTAGTGACCAAAGTATGCACCAAAACCCCCAACATGCAATGCGTGCACAGCCCCTGCTCCTGCACCCCGCCCCCCACATATACCCTATCCCCCATGTAAGTGTGCACCCCTCACATGTGCCCGGCCCCCACTCATGCATGGCAGAGACCCGATGACCAGCTGGCCAGCACATGCCTGCGCACTGGATCTGAACTGGGGTGACAGCTCACATGCCCACAGAAAGGTCGCTGCATACCACCCGTGGCACATGTGCTATAGGTTCGTCTTCACAGGTCTATGGCCTTCTGACCATGCTACTAAAAATTGAAGGCATGGTTTCTGCTACTTTGAGGTTTGATAGTAGTGTAAAGTATTAACACTTTCAGCAAACCAGCATCAAAAAACCCCATAGGATTAAAACTTCCATCATCCCCTGCAGACTGAAAAGACAGGTGTTATAATCCAATAGTGTTTCTCAACTTCAGCAGCTTTTAAAATACATAAACTTAAACTTCCAGAATGCTGCCTGGGGAATTCTGGGTATTGAAGTCCACATATCTTAAAGTTGCTGAAGTTGAGAAACTCCGGGTCCAACCTATCTTGAAGGACAACAATATCACTTGGGATTTCATCCCACAGTGGAAAATGCAACCTTTCTTTCTGTTAATTTGAAAGCAGACCGGCTCTTCCGCATTTACTCAGTGTTAAATGAGGGAAGACAATTTCTACCTAATCAAGTCTGATGATCATGGGGGGGGGGAGGGAGAGAAATGGTTCTGTTTTCCAATTGCACAAGCCACAAAAATGAAAGACAATGTTCTGAAAAAAGGAGGTGCATTGGGATCTTGTCCTACGCTTGATTTTTTTTTTTTTAATGTGTATGAGGTGTGCCTCAGGCAGAGCTGTTGTGCATCTGTGAGACAGGAAGAAAGAAAGACAGGGAAGCAAGTAGCAAGCAATGAAAACAGCATCTAAACTGTGGTGGCTTATCTCCCCCTTTCTCAAAGTGACAGAGGAATTATGGGAAGCATGGAGCAGGTTACAAAAGAACATTTTAAGTGTTTTCCATCTTAACTCCCTTTAAACACATTTTCAAAAAGCAATAAGAGGAAGAAGAGAAAAAGGGAATGGGATGATCAATAAAAACTTTCAAAATACCCTCCCCACAACTGACATTTTACCTGAATATTTCATAGTGTATGGTCTACTTTTGTGTCTGTTGATGTTACATGAAATGCAAAATCATCTTCTGGAGGAACAAACCAAACTAAACCCAGTATGACTTCTGATCAATCATATACAAGGCTAGGTTTTATCTAAAAGGAGCTTAGAACTCCAGATTCCTCAGAAATAGGTGACTATATGAATGAAAGACATTAATACTGGAGAAACAGGAATTATTTTTTTCATATCTTCAGTTCTAAATTCCAAACACATTTAATTCAAAGTAAATTACATTAATACAGTAATAACAAAGTACTCCTCCAATGTTTGGAGGTCCACCGAAGTTCCTCTATTTTCAATTGACTTACTCTTTCACTTTCAGGAATTTTGTAGACATGCTTATTACACTGTGTCTCTATATAGAGTAACCAACATGCCACATCAGATCCAGAGTCTTTCTTGGGCGAAGTTGCTTTATCAGTTTTATAAAAGACAGTATCCCTTTTTCTCATTGCAATACCGAGTAATAGTACTGTGATAACTTTAGGCCAGTGACGGCTAATGTTTTTGTCATCACGTGGCAAAAGAACGCAGGCACACACGACAGCACCCGCACACGTGCCCACACCCATAATGCAATGTGCATGCCGCACCTCCCCTGCAATCCTCATCCCATCCTTTGCGCATGCATGCACGTCCCCCATGCATGCACGCACATCTCCTGTATGTACCGCCCCTCCCCCCCCCATTGCATGCTTAGCAAAGACCTGAAAATCAGCTGGCCGGTGAGAGGTGTGCGCGCATGTGCGGTGGAGCTGAGCTGGGGTGATGGCTCACTTGCCATAGGTTCGGCATCATGGCTTTAGGCTCTAAGTATGCCTGCACAACTTATAGAAGGAAAGGGCAAGATTTAAATCTTAGAAATAATGTTAGGCCACAAGAAAATAGCTAGGATGCCAATCAGCTAATTGATAGCCAATGGTTCCAAGACAGCAATGGGGTTGGCAGTGTCCTTGAGACACTGGAAGTGCTTGGCAGTGTTTCTTTCAGGAAGAGATGGCTGTGAAACAGCAGATCTTTCTTGGAAGTGTTGATGTTTGGTGGCCATAGACTATTGTTCAAAAAATGCCAGCAGCACAAGGCACCTTTACAGGCAACACATGGCCAATGGGCATTATTTTGTGCAGGTCTGTCCTAGAGACAGAAATAGTTCTGTAAGCAAGCTGACTGCTGATGTTTCTTCCAGAGATCTGGACAAGTTGTCCCTCAGTCCAGAAAGATAATATCACCAGATTGCGGGTGTATGTTGAAAGGATGCAAAACAGGGTACTTTAGAGGCCCATGATGATTTAGGTAACAAACTCAAGCTCAACCCGTCCAAGACTGAGTGGCTGTGGTTTCCGGCACCCCGGTTCAGCCAGATTACTCCAACTCTGGCCATTGGGGGCGAAACACTGGCCTCCGTGGAGAGGGCACGCAATTTGGGTGTCCTCCTGGATTCCCGGCTGTCCATGGAGGACCATGTGGCAGCCGTGGCCAGGGGGGCGTTTCATCAGGTATGCCTGATGCGCCAATTGCGCCCCTTACTGGACCGGGCTGCCCTTCGCACAGTCACTCAAGCTCTCGTGACGTCCCGACTCGACTACTGTAATGCTTTCTACATGGGGTTTCCCTTGAGGTGCACTCGAAAGCTACAGTTAGTTCAGAACGCAGCCGCGTGGGTGATTATGGGAGCCACCAGATGCTCCCACATAACACCTCTCCTGCGCGAGCTGCACTGGCTTCCTGGGGCCTTTCGAGTGCGCTTCAAGGTTCTGACGACCATCTTTAAAGCACTCCATGGCTCGGGGCCTAGTTATATGTGAAACCGCCTTCTGCCCCATACATCCCTTCGGCCGATCCGCTCCCACAGAGAGGGTCTTCTCAGGGTGCCGTCAGCCGGACAATGCCGACTGGCGACACCCAGGGAAGAGCCTTCTCTGTGGCGGGCCCTGCCCTTTGGAACGACCTACCCCCTTAATTACGCACCATCACTGACCTCTGCCTCTTCCGCCAATGTCTAAAGACATATCTTTTCCAACAAGCCGGCCTAGCCTAACCTCCCATGGGGACTATTTTAGAGAGTTTTAAATTGGGTATTTTAAAATTTGGTTTTAGCATAGGATTAGAATAGTTTAATATATTTTAAATTATGTTTTTTTTTGTATGTTTTTAAATTCCTGTGCGCCGCCCTGGGTCCTCTGTGGAGAAGGGCGGGATATAAATATAATAAAATAAAATAAAAATAAATAAGAGTAGGTCAGCAATCTTCAAGTGGATAATAACTATTTAATACGACAAGTGTGGTGCACATAATGCATGAGGACTTTTCTGAATTTGAAGAGTTTGGCGTTTATTTATTTATTTATTTATTAGAATTTGCAAACAAAAAACAAAAACAAGAAAAGAAAAAAAATAACGACAGGGACAATTGGCACGTTGGTGCACTTATGCACGCCTCCTCTACTAACCACTTAAGTATGAAGTAAGGTCCATGGAAGACAATTTGTGACTATGAAAATTTGTAGCTGAGACAACTGAATCAGGTAGAACATTCCAGAGTTTGACAACTCTGTCACAGAAATCATATTTTTTACAGTCAAGTTTAGAATGATTTACATTGAATTAAAGTAGTTGTTTGTGTGCATATTATTGTGATTAAAACAGAAAAAGTCATTTACAGGTTAAGCATTACTATGTATAATTTTATAAGAAATACCTAGGTCTGACCATAAGTTACGCAGTTCTAAGTTATCCAAACCGAGAGTTTTGAGCCTAGTAGCATAGGGCAGTGGTCGGCAAACCACGGCTCGCGAGCCACAAGCGGTTCTTTGGCCCCTCAGGTGCGGCTCTTCCTCTCTCCCTCCCTCCCCCCTCCGGAGGCAGCGGAGGACCTGGCATGTCGGCTGGGGGGGCTGCGGCTGCCTCCTCCTGGAGCAAGCGAGCGAGCGAGCGGGCGGAGCGCCCAGGGCTGCGGATGCCTGGATGCTGCTGGGGCCATCCGGGCGCTGCGCGCCCGCCTTCCTCCCAGCCCCGTGTGGCGGGCAGCCTGGAGGGCGCACCTCGGTGGCCATTGGAGGGAGCTGGTGGAAACGTTCCCGGCTGTCCTGCCTGATGCGCTCAGACAGCGGGAGCTGTGTGTCGTAGGGCTCAGGGGCAGCAGCAGCAGCAACAACAGCCGCCTGCAGAAGCCACCTGAAGCGCGCTTTCCGGGGCTTGCTGCCGCGCAGGGCTGGGAGGGAGGTGGACGTGCGGCACCCGGACAGCCCCGGCGGCACTTGGGTGGTCGCGGCTCAGGTGCCGCATGCCCACCTCCCTCGCTGCGGGAGGAGGCAGCCGTGGCCTCCCCGGCTGGCGTGCTGGGCTTTCCACTGCTTCCGGGGGAGTGGGGGAAGGGAGGGAGAGAGGGAGGAAGAGACTGACATACAGAGAGAGACAGAGGGGGAGGGAGGAAGAGACAAACAGAGAGAGACACAGAGAGAGAGGGAGGGAGAGAGGGAATCAGAGAGAGAGACACACACACACACAGACACAGAGAATGACAGATGGGTGGAGGGAGGAGAGAGAGACAGATAAAGAGAGAGATAGACAGAGAGCGACAAAAAGAAAAAGAGAGAAAGAGAAAGAAAAAGAGAAAGAAAAAGAAAGTGGGGGAGAGAGAGAGATAAGAAAGAAAGAAAGAAAGAAAGAAAGAAAGAAAGAAAGAAAGAAAGAAAGAAAGAAAGAAAGAAAGAAAGAAAGAAAGAAAGAAAGAAAGAAAGAATTTTGGTTGCTAAGCAGGACCGTCGTTAAGTGAGTTTCACCACATTTTTCAGGTTGGCCACGCCCACCCGGTCACATGATCGCTGAGCCACTCCCACAAAACAGGCCACACCTTTTGGCTCTCAAAAGAAATTTCAATCGTGGTTCTGTTGATATTTGGCTCTCTTGACTAATAATATAAATAAATAATATATAAATAAATTCGAATTTATTAACCGCTCCCTTTCCCCACAGGGACCCGGGGCGGTGCACAGGAGGAACTAAAAACAATATAAACAATAAATACAAAAATACATACTTTAAAACACAATTAAACACTATTATCCCGTGCTAAAAATAATTAAAAACCCATTAAAATACATTTGAAATCTATAGACAGAGAGACTATCCAAGGCCGGCCAGTCGAAAGAAATGGGTCTTCAATTTCGTACGGAAGGAGCGGAGGTCAGTGGTCGTTCTGATATCGGGGGGAAGGTCGTTCCAGAGGGCCGGGCCCGCCACAGAGAGAGCCCTTCCCCTGGGCGTCGCCCGCTGACAAAGTCTAGTGGACGGCACCCGGAGAAGTCCCTCTCTGTGGGAGCGAATCGGCCGTGAGGATGTATGGGGCAGGATCCGATCCCGCAGATAGCTAGGTCCCGAGCCATGGAGTGCCTTGAAGATGATAATTAGCACCTTGAAGCGCACCCGGAAGACGACTGGCAGCCAGTGCAGCTCGCGCAAGAGCGGTGTAACGTGGGTGAACCTAGTGGTCCCCATAATTGCTCGCGCGGCTGTATTCTGAACTAACTGAAGCCTCCGGGTGCACCTCAAGGGAAGCCTCCGGGTGCACCTCAAGGGTGCACTTAAGTTTGCCCACCACTGGCATAGGGAATTCTATTGTGTACTGCAAGACTTTTCTCATGAAATATTTCTGAACTCACTCAATTGTACTGCTTTCAAATATATGGTGGGGATTCCAAACTGTTGAACAATACTCTAAGATTGGTCTAGCTAATTAGCAACATAATGTTTCCAGAAAAAAAGTTTCACAAAATTAAATTTACAATTCTTAATGCTTTTTTAGCAACGCTATTACAGTGAACTTTGGAGCAGAGGTCGTCAGAGATAAGTAAACCTAGATCCTTGACAAAATGAGGGTCATCTGCTAGATCATTGCTACCTATCTTATACTTGACATTCTGATTACATTTACCAATATGTAAGACAGATCATTTATTAATCAAAATTTGAAGTTGCCTAATATGTGGCATAGTCGAGATCACTTTACAAAACAACAGAATTATCTCTAGTATTGAATAATTTTATATCATCAGCACAAAAGAACGCAATTGCTTTTAAGTTGGTCACATAAATCGTTGATATAGAGCAAGGAAAGTGTGGGACCTAAAGCACTGCCTTGTGGAGCACCTCTGTTAGCTTGATGCAGGATTAGATAGCAATTTCCCTATTTTGACTTTCTGCAGTCTGTTAGACAGGCAAGCAGCAATCCACTTGTGCAAAGGTCCAGAAATGCCGTAAGTTTAATTTCAACAACAGTTTATCATGTACCACTGTATCAAAAGTCTTACAAAAATCTATGTAAATTGCAGCTACAGCTTTACTTTGATCAGGACATGTAGTCCACATGTTTTACAGTGCAAAAGTTGTAAATTACAGGACGAGTATTTCCTAAAGCCAAACTTTTTGTCGGACATCAACTTGTTTGTCTTTAAATTGTGAACGATGGATTGGTTCAAAATTGATTCCATAACTTTGCATGTAACACAGCACCAAGAGATTGGTCTATACGTTTCAACTGAACTAGGGTCACCCTTTTTAAAGATTGGTATAACTGTAGCTGATGACCATAGATCAAGCAGAGAACTAGTTCGAAACAATACTTCAAAAATTGTACACAAAGTTTCAGGTAGGACAGTAGGAAGTTTTTTCCAGAAAAAAGCACATAATCCATCTGGTCCTGTGGATAGCAATGGCTTTAGATTACATAATGCTAATTAAACATTATCTACTGTAAATTTAATATTCAGCAATTTGCTACAACTGTTTGTGGTTCAACTTGTGAATGAGGGACTGCAACCATTGCTGTCCACGAAAAACAAACTAAAAATTGTATTGAATAGATTGGCCTGACCAACATTGTCGTTACAGTCATCCTCTTTTAGGGATGGAATCACTTGTGTATCTTTAAATTTCGAGTTAACAAAGTTGTAAAAGGCTCGCTAGAGTTTGAATTTATCAGCTTTTCCTCCTGTTTGCAGAAATAATTGGTGCATTCATCTTTAATTTGATGACATAAGGCTTTTGAAGTTTTTAAAATTGTTTTATACATATTTCATAGCATAACCACAATGTACCTATTTCCTATCTTGAAACTGTACTTTGAGTTTTCAACGATATTATATAAAAGGGCCCAGATGGCTGAGGAATCACAGGATGGGAAACCCTGATTCTGTGGTATTGCAACTCGCACCAGATGCCTCCACTGTCCATGGGAATTAGGACAATGGAACGTCAACGATATCAAAGAGGTAGGACCTACCCATTGCTCATTCCTCATCTAGACTGGGAAGCTCGCCTTTAAAACTCACATACTACTCTATGCTACAAACCTGTTGTGACAAGAAACAAGCAGAGAAATACCCTTCTAAGATCTCGAGGACCTTAGATGAAGGTAGAATCAAAATAAAGAGAAATAAAAAGCTAAATGGAAAGGACTTAATGAAAGGTATTTGACAATGGCATCTGCAGGGCCTTTTTATCATCTACTCTTTCATCCATTTCATTTAAACAATTCATATTTTACATCAATATAGCACTCCTTAAGTATCCTCTAGAAGTCTTTTAAGAGTTACATTGAAGATAATGTATACTGGGTATTAGTATTCTAGTTATCCTTAAAAAGCAGTTGATAAGACTTGGAGCCAACTGACTTTTTTTGTAACTTATAGAATTGTTTTGAAGACAAACAGGAAAGAGAAAAATAATCAATTTTGCTTTTACTATTTTGGGATATAAGTATAACCAAGAAGTATGTGAGTGGGAGGTAATGAAATACACTGATTTGAATAATCAGCCACTTTGGGATACAGGTAGTTCTGTATGTGGAAGATAACGTCTTTAGTTATTATCTTAAATATATAATTGTTTTAAATATATATTGCTTTAAATATAATCTTATAATTGCTTTCTAAAACCATAATCAGACAGCAAGGAGATTTCATGCAAATGTGCTGCCATGTATATGAAGTAACTTGGTAGAATTAATCAAACACTGAAAGATCCGCATATCAAAATAATGATTTATAAAAGGGATTTTTTTAATTTTAGATAGCTCTAGATCCGACAAATGTAATGGTCCCTCACTTTTTTCTTGCTCAATTGTCGGTGTCTTTATTTTATTTAGACCTCTTTGCCATAAATATGGGGCTGCAGAAACTTAATTCTAAAATGAATGCAAGGAGTATGCAAGATTATATACCACCACCTGCTATACTATCCAAGCAGCATTTGGTCAATTCAGGAAATGAAATAGATATACAATAATGGAGCAGAACTCTGGAAACAAGGCCCAAGGCAGAACCAGGACAACACATACCAGAACACTAAGGTAAAGGTAAAGGTTCCCCTAGCACAGGAGTCTGCAAAGTCGGCTCTTTTAAGACTGGTGGACTTCAACTCCCAGAATTCCCCAGCCAGCTATACTGGCTGGGGAACTCTGGGAGTTGAAGTCCACAAGTCTTAAAAGAGCCGACTTTGCAGACCCCTGCCCTAGCACATATTGTGCTAGTTGTTCCCGACTCTAGCAGGCGGTGCTCATCTCTGTTTCAAAGCCGAAGAGCCAGCGCTGTCCAAAGGCATCTCCATGGTCATGTGGCCAGCATGACTAAACACCGAAGGTGCATGGAACACTGTTATCTTCCCACCAAAGGTGGTCCCTGTTTTTCTACTTGCATTTCTACATGCTTTCGAACTGCTGGGTTGGCAGAAGCTGGGACAAGTAACGGGAGCACACTCTGTTACGTGATGCTAGGGATTCGAACTGCTGAACTGCCGACCTTTCTGATCAACAAGCTCAGCGCCTTAGCCCCTGAGCCACTGCATCCCTAACAGAACACTAAGAGGCACCAAAATTCCCTCACATTTTGCTGCAGGACTTTTATGTTACCTCTCAGGTAGAGGCAGGCACAACTGTATATTCTTTCCTAACCGCAGTGGAATTTACAGTGGGTTGGGGAAACGCCCTGAGAATAACCAGAAATCTCTGCACTGTTGAGGAAGCTGCCCTCAATCCTGGGGCAACCTCTCCTTAACAATCGACTCCAGTGTTTCCCAACCTTGAAAACTTGAAGATGTCCGGACTTCAACTCCCAGAATTCCCCAGCCAGCGAATGCTGGCTGGGGAATTCTGGGAGTTGAAGTCCGGACATTTCAAGTTGCCAAGGGTTGGAAACACTGATCTAGTATGAGACACATCCCACCGGAAGTGGAATAAAGTTTAGGGGGGGGGGTGTGACTCCCACAAAACTTGTTTTAAAAATCCCAAGTGAGTTAAAACTTATTTCTGTATAAAAGGGCAGGTATTTTCTGAGAGAGAAGCGGATCCATCCCCTTCTAGCCTGCAAGAAAAGCAAGAGTCGGCTGCAATAGGAGGCTGCAGTGAGTCCCGCCGTTTCAAGACCCTGGGTAGGCAAGGCAAGGCGTCGCTCTCGTTCCTTTCTCGCCTTGTCACCGCCGAGCAGGCCGGCGGCGAGGGGCACTGGAAGCTCCGCCGGCTCCCAGCTGGACCAGAAAGGCCTCGTAGTTCCGGGCGAAGGCGAAGGCGCCGGCGCCGGCGCGAGGGCGGCCAAGCTCTGCTCTCGTCTTTCTATGAGAGGCGCCGGCGGAAATAAAAACTTACCTGGCGGGGCGAAGCAGCTGCGAGTCAGCTTAGAGGCGCCTGAGGAGCATTCTCCGCGCTTCCTCCCCCTCCGTTTCCCACGGCGGGCCTTCGGCTTTCGCTCGCCCGGCCACCGAGCGCAAATCTATCCCGGAGGGGAGGAAGGAAAACATAAAAATAAATAAAAATAAAAATAGGAACCAGGCTTAATGGCGACGGGGCCCCGGCAGGCGCTTTCAGATCGATTTACTAAACAAACTGAAACGTGGGTGGGGATGTTAAACAGTAACTAGGCGCACACGGAAAACTGAAAGTTTTTTGCTTCCCCGCACGTCGGCTGGGCCTCCGTTTCTTATGCCCGGGAGCCATCCCCCCCCCTCCTCCCACGGGCGAGCTCCTGTCCGCCTTGTGCTCGACGTTCAGCCTCGCCTGGGCTGGAAAAACCCAGCGTTTCTGTGCTTAGACGGAGTAGAACTCTCTCCAAGAGCTGCCAAGCGACACAGGTGGGAGAGGGCTTAAACAAGGTGTGTGTGTGCTCATTCAAAGTGACACCCTTGGCGTCCCCTGAAATTTTCGTCCAAGTTGGCTTGCAGATGGTCCACCAAGGAGCCACCACCCGACGGCTGCAGGAGTAGCAGAGTGACCTCCCTGGACGGAGCTGTGGGCGTGGCCAAGGTGATAGGCGCCCGTCTGGTTTCTCTTGAGGCTTTTCCCTGTCCTGAAAGTAACTTTCCGTTAAATACACCAAAAGCGTGAGGTGTGTGTGTGTGTGTGTGTGTGTGAAGAACCATCTTTTTGCTTCAGCTTCTTGGGACGCTGGAATCTTACTCTACGAATATGTGCGTGTGGCTGGACGAATGCCGATAGCATCCCAAAGGCAGGCATTTATTGGTCTAACTATATACATGGGTAAAGGTTCCCTGTATGTGCTAGTCGTTCCCGACTCTAGGGGGCGGTGCTCATCTCCGTTTCAAAGCCGAAGAGCCAGCGCTGTCAGAAGACATCTCCATGGCCTTGTGGCCGGCGTGACTAAACTGCTGCTACCTTCCCACCAAAGGTGGTCCCTATTTTTCTACTTGCATTTTGACGTGCTTTCGAACTGCTAATACACATGCACGTGCTAAACTGGACTTCTGTGTAATCAAGCGTGAGATTCGACGCGGATTTTGTTCAGCGCCTTGCAAGGCTGGACGGAGCCCATTGCTGTCCATCTCCATTCAGAGCTAGCGGGCAGGAGCCCAAATTCCGTAGGTGTTATGCCAAGCCAGGGTTGTCCCCTGCCAGGGGTGAAATAAAACTAATTTGTAAGCGAATTACAACAAGCCTAGGCTTCGCAGTACATCGAGGATTAATAGGATTTATATCTGCGCAGACCTAGAGAGGTTGAACAACCAGATTCCAACGAACCTATTAATACCTAAAACCTAATAAATGTAAATTCTAACCTATTTTTTAAAAATTATCAGTTCCTTCGTGAGATGCACATTTAAAAAGGGGCCATGATACAGCTAGTAACTGTTAATCACACTGCTTGATTTAGTGGGAATTAAACAGGGGTTTGAATTTCGTCTTCAGATTAGTACTTGGCGTCAGGATTTGACTGAATCGGTGGGTCTTCAACGTTTGGCATTGAAAGCTACGTTGGTATTAGCTTGCCTGAGTTATGCTGCAGATGCCCGCCTAGACCCTAAATGAGAGTACAGGAACTAGTTTTCTTGCCATCTCGTCCTGATTTGTGTGGTGGTCCTAATTTAGTTTGATTCCGAAGTTCGACCACTTGATTGCCAACTCGACACGACATGGATAAACCAAGTAAAATAATTTGACTGCGTTAAAAAAATAACTGGAGCCTAGGTGATACCTACAAAATGCAGACACCAGTAAGCGAGCGTTTCTGTCCCTGTGACATTCCTCCGACATGATTTATGGTGTCATCCAACCATCGCTGCGCCGCCATATCTGCCATTAATACATACTTTATATCGCTGCCCGGATACAAATGTGTGGCCCTACCGTTCCACCTTTGAGAGTATCGGACCGGCTTTAGCAGGGGCAAAACTGCGCCCCTCGTATGCTTCAAAGGGTAGTAGCAGCTGCCACTCAGTGTCTGTCTTAAAGGAGCTTTTAGGGAAGAGGATTTAACATTGTCCTTATTTATCTAGGTACCGTACTAGTTGAGACTCGGATTTCGGACCGATTCGCTCCACACCACTAAACACAAACTAAGCCAATTATATTTAGCATCTTCTATGAACCCAGTTTTTCACCCGGCCGGCTCAAGATTTGGCTTTTGCCGCTCGGAAGACACCTGCTAAGGTATTTGCTAAGGTGTTGCGGCTTCTCTTCTGGAGCTGCAGAAGAGCCTTTGGGGCTTCCTAGAGCAGGACACGCCACAGCCAGGACAGTATCATTTCCGTCCTAAAGGCCAGGTAACCGCATTCGATCCACCAGGAGAAATCCCCTGCAATTTGCGGAGGGACGAATGCAGAAGCCCACTTGGCGGACATATCCGAGAGCAAACGGGATCAAAAGAAGAAAGTGAAAAGTCTGGCAATCGCAGAGAAACTTCAGAGAGTTTAGGTGGGCCTTGAATCCCCTCCCCCGCAATCCTAAATATTGTGTAGGTGCCCAAGAAAAACGCATCTGAAATATGTGCATGGCCTCTATGTGCTGTGTGGAAGTGTGCTTTGCTTGAACGTAAAATAAAGGTGAAGTGTGCATTAAATACCTGCGGGATTTTTTTTTTTTAATTCCCCGAGTTCTAATGAAGCAGGCTTTCCGGTCTAACAGCACTCTTCATCTCCCAAGTACTGCTGTGGAGTTGGCCTAATCAGAAAACCAGCCTTGTCCGCTTTACGGTGAATAATCTCTCTCCTTCCCTCCACCCTCACCCCACACCCCACCTTCCCGTCTTGACTGGGCGGCGGCAGAAATTACAAACCGGAGCGGTCGCGGTAAACAGCTATTTGATCTCCCCTGGCTGAATCTCAGTGACTGCCAGCGACGATTACCTGTGGTTTTGTTTCAAAATTAAACCCCGAACAGGCTCTTCTACTTTCGGAGGCGATTTAAGCAGGCCGGGCCACCTCGAAGTTTCATGGCTAATATCCACCAGGGGTGGGAAACGAGAAGGCGAAGAACGGGGCATAGAAGAGCTGGGTTTTCCCCCCAAGGTGATCTTTGACTTATGCCGTCTTGTGGAGTCCCCCCTCCCCCCCCCCCCTATTTCATGGCGGTAAAGGTTGGCTGGACCATTATTGGGCTCCCTTAACTAGCTGAGCTTTACGTTCGAGTAAACACGCCAAGGAAGAGGCGGGAAAGGAAGCCTGGTTTAGAAACGGGGTGCGTTTTCTTCTCGCTGCCTGTGGGGTAATCGGGCAATGAAGAGTAATGTAAACTTCAAACCGTCCGAGCGTTTACTTCGTTGAAAAACATGAGGTTGGTTTTTTTTGAGATGCCTTCTTTTGAAAAGAACCTCAGTTTTTACAGTTGCAGACCATTCCATTTGCTCAGGCCCTAGGATGGAGGTGCCGTCGGGTAAAACACACTCTGCGAATGCTCAGGAACACTAGCCATTGTCGATCACCCTCCAATCATTGTTCATAGAAATATTTCATA
Organism: Rhabdophis nuchalis; assembly: GCA_039707465.1. NCBI lineage: Eukaryota > Metazoa > Chordata > Lepidosauria > Squamata > Natricidae > Rhabdophis > Rhabdophis nuchalis. The sequence goes on along the minus strand of CM077645.1, from coordinate 187,229,782 downwards.
GATTTGCACTCAATGCTAAGGGGCTGCGTTCACACACCACGTCGAAATGTGCTTTCGTAGCTATGGGTTTTCAATCATGGCTTGTAAACTGATTTATTCCTTTGCCCGTTGGCTTATTGTCGCTTGTTTTACAAACTATTGTTAACTGAACTGTGGTTTAGCTTAATGGATCCCCTCAGCTGGTATCTGTGATAGGGAGGTGATATGCTCCACACACACACGCACCGTATGGTATGCTATACATATGCTGTACTGCACCAGCTACAAGTAGGATGAAATCTTATAATTTCCGGTGGATTATAGGACTGGCAGCCCACAACGCCTGGAGGTCTCCAGGTTGGGAAACGTGTGTGTGTTACATTTTAAAATACGCCTTTTACAGCTGCGAATTACATCTCTCTCTCTCTCTCTCTCTCTCTCTCTCTCTCTCTCTCTCTCTCTCTCTCTCTCTCTCTCTCTCTCTCTCTCTCTTGCAGTGAATTAAGAGTTGGAGAAATGGAAAAGCCGTGGAAGAACATCTGGGAGAACAAATCCAACCTCTGAAGCGGTTGCAACACGGTGCCTTTTTAAAGGCTACCTTTGCCCCTGTGCAGTTTCTGCCTCGCGCGCCGCTTCTAAAGTACTTTCGGAGAATATCTTACAGGCCTCCGGGTAGCGACGGATTCCTTTCGCATCAATCCCAGCCAGGCTGGCCAATCCTCAGGGTCACATAGGATATGGAGTCTCTCAACACTGGGGGTGGAGGGACTCTAAACCCCTTTCCCTTCCTGTTTAATAGTTTTGCTTAGGCCTGACCGGTTTTAGTAATTGGGAACCGGCACCAAGATCCTAAACGTGAAGAGATAAACCACCCCCTGACCTCGAGGGAAAGCTGTCTACGAGATTGGAAAGCCTCGGAGTGGAGTGGTTTGTCGAGCGAGCGCCTTATCCTGCAGCACATGAGCGCCTGGGTGGCCGAACTCGAGAGCGGCAGAAGGCAGCCACCCGGGCCACTCTTACCTGCAATTAAACTCCACGTCACCAAGCTGAACGGTGGGCGGTTGCATCAGTTCATGCGAATGGGATTGGACTGCAAGAGCTCCCAGCGGGAGCGTTGTGTCGCGCGCCTTTGGAAGCCTAAGGAGACGACGCTCAGGGCCACTGGCCGAAGCAAAGCCAGAGCCTTCGCCTTTTCCCCCTTTGAGAGAAGGGCTGCGATTTTCAGCACCAAAAAAGTAATTTAAAAACTGAATGCCTGGTTAGGTCAGCCAAGAGATTCCGAACCGTGCTCGTCTTCGTTTGTTTCATGAGTTCGCGGGAAAGAAAATCAACACGTTATCTTTTTTGTTGTTGTTTTAATTCAAATGGATCATGAACTAAAATTAAATGAGGGCCAACGGAATAATATTATGCACAACCCACACATCTCTGATTTAGTCTCATCCTAAGATTAGCTAAAATACTGGGGAAACTGGAAGGGGCTGTGAGCTCTTCCCAAAACCCATTTATTTGAAGAAAGTCTCGCGGATTCCCAAAGAGTTGACTTCCAAATTCCAAGAAATTGCGCTGGGTTTTCTAAAAACTCGATTCGGGGCACCCTTCTTTTCATAACAGATCTGTTAAAGGGCAAGTTTGAACAAGGATAACCGATTCTACCCAAATTAATCACCTTAATCGTCAAGCAATTCAGGAGAAATCGGGATCATCGCCGTCACCACCCTCCTCTCGGTTAACAGCTGGACCCTGACATGGTGAAGATTACGACGATGTCGAAGTTCAGCTGTTAACCAAGTATGTGCTCATCACCCTCTCACCATTCCGGATATTCACGTGGCAGGAGCTTGTAAACCCATCACCTAGGATTGGGCAAAGAGGCTGACATAAATCCTGGGGACAGTCACCCTCTTTTCACGGGTGAAAGCACAGAGGGAAGCTAAAGCCGCGGATGAAGGAAAGAGGAGCGCAAGTATTTAGCGCGAGCGAGGCAAAGTCTTCAAAGAAGCCCCCTCATCAAATAAAAACACTGGCAGTGGGAGGGGGAGGATGGTCTCTTTTCGCTCCCACGAACGGAAAGTGGCTTTGGAGTATCGCCGCCGTTATTTAATTTATAGGGCGCGCTGAGACTGATTTTCTAACCGCTTCGTAGGGCGTCTCGTTTCCTGTGGCCGTTACTTGCCGAAGGGACAAGAGGTCCCATTATTGAAGAAGGGCAAAAATTAGCTAGCACTTCCTCACGGCTGGGAGAAGGAGAGAAGCTGCCAAACACACACACACACACACACAGAGAGAGAGAGAGAGAGAGAGAGAGAGACAGAGGGAGGGAGGGAGGGATGGTGGGGGGAGCGCCTGTTTCTTGCGCCTTGGCGCGGCCACCCTGAGTAGCTGATGTGCAGGCGCAACGCTCAAACTGTTTTGGGTTGCGCGGAGGTAAAGAATACCTTTGCTCTGGACGAGACTTGATTTCCAAGTCAGGTGGGCTAAGATGAAGTGTCGTTGCTCGCCCTGCAGAATTGCTGCCGGAGAGTCATGGGACAAAATTATCCGGAGAGCTGGGGCGCTTCCGGGCCATATTTTCTGGCAAGAGAACATTTGCGAGGGGAGGGATTTTCATCTGAAAGTAGATAGTTGCTAGAGGCTCATTACACCTGTCGAACGGTGTCTCCCCCCCTCCCCCCCCAAAGCCCCAAACAAACAAACGGAGAGCCTTCTGGCATCTCTAACAAACGAGCAGTGGCTTGACTTTTGGGGACTCTGGCCCACTCGCTTGAATGCAGCAGGTGAAGTGGCCAGTTGGCCTTTTGGAGGTACTTTTGGACTCTTCCTCCCGGTTTCTTCGAAAGGAACCTTTCCTTCCCCACCGCCGTAACCTTTTCGCCCACTGAAGCGATGGGAACCGTCGCCCAGCCAGTACAGAGGGGGCGAAATTACTAGGCGGCAGATAAGAGCCCCTCCTTTTTTTAATGAGCCCTTATCGCAGGTGCAATAAAGCCGAGGCAAAACACCCGAGAAGGTGCCTTGGCAACTATCTGCGGGAAACTTGAAAGCGGCGATGCCCCTGGAGCCGGCCCAGCCTTCTCCTCGGAAGCCGCGGGAGGAGGCTCTGGAAACAGCCCGGGGCGTGAAGTAACTGGACCATCCGGCACCTGCAACAGGGCCCTTGGAGCGGTTCCCCCAACCCCCCCCCCCCAGAGACTGACAGAAATCTAGGCACAGTTCCTCTGCGTTTCAAGATATTTATCAACAAATTAGGAGAAAGTCAGGCATTTCTGCTGACCTGAAATCCACGCTCCCCCCCCTGCCCTTCCCCACCCCCCGGGAACAAATCTTGCAAGCCCAGTTGGCAGCTCGCCTTAAACCAAAATTCTGACCCCCGCAGTTAGCGGGCTTAGATCGAGAATTTCCCGTCTCGGAATCCTCGGATTCGTCGAGGACAGGGCGAAAAACCCAGCTCTGTCCCCCAAGCGCTCCTTTCCTCGGTGCAGGGAGGCAGCATTGCTCTTTACAGCGTTCATATTTCAAGCTCGGCGCCCTCCAGATTGCACTTCCCACAATTCCTTGCCACCGCCTCCCGAGCTGAGGTCGACGGGCGAGGAAGTCAACCCGAGCATTATGGACGAGGCGCCAAATTGTTCTGCCCGTCGTCCATGTTTTGCTTTGTTCTTTTGAACGTCAAGGGGCATTTAATCCCCACATTTTCCCCGCTTCGGTCTGCGGTGTCGAATTCGGCTGTTCTGTTCTAATTAACGCCTTGCTTACACGCGCCGCCAGGACCGTCCAAACGGCGCCTCTCCCTTTAGAACCCTTTAGCGCTTAGAGACCAGAAGACTTAGAAGGGATGAGGAAACCCCCGCCCCACCCTTCTTCTTATCTCCCTGGGATTTTCTGGGGCCCACGGGGATGGCCCGCGGCGCCAATATCAAGCCCTCCGTTCAGGAAGAGCGGCTTCCTGGATAAAATGGAAGCTGAGCCTGCATTTGCATAAGTTTGATGCCGCGCATCTGAGCCCGAGAGGAGAGGGCTGCTCCATTGGAAAGCAGCCCCCGCGCGTGTGCTTTCCTATGGCTGGAAGAGCGAGAGCGCTCCTCTCAATCTCTATAAATCGTGAACTGCGGAAGTGAAACCGTCGAGAGAGGCAGTTCATCAGCCTCAAAGCAGTAAGTTCAAGTGTGACCGGAGGGCAGGCGATGCGTTCCACTCCCAGCGCCGTTGAGACTCAGCCGTCAAAGATATTCGGAAACCTAGTCCTGCCATCTAGTGGATACTCTTGCAAACTACAGGCCATCTTTCTTTAAAGTAAACCCAAGGCTAGAGAAGGCTTAGCCCATCCAGGAGAGGGACTACCGTAATATTTCAGGGCTTCAAAATCGGGCGGTGAAATGGTGAAGCCTGATGGAATATATATATATATTCAAGAAAGATATATATATAGTGCTCCAATATATATATATATTCCCTGCATTATAAAATGTTAAATTGTAACCAAAAGTACTTTGATTTCAATGCAAGATATAAATTTGGTGTATGCAAAGTTCCCTGCCTTACCTTTTTGCCAAATACAGTTGTAATTAAAAATAAATGAAAAACTTCAAAGCAAAGCATTGAAGCATAATCTTTTATTTCCAAATAGGCTTCTGGGCTACCATAGATATTATTGGGGTGGAAAGTTGGAATTGCACCCTAGTGCAGATATTCTATTGAGGTAAACAGATTCATACACTTGCTGTAGTTTTTCACTATTTTTGTATAACTTGCAGTTGCACTCCATTTTCCCTGTCAAACATAAACCATCTTGAACATATACATTCATTTTCAGATCCATAATCATGATTGACAGCCAGTGTGGGGCAGTAGCAAAAGTTTCAACGTGGATGCTGTGAGATCTAGTCCCACCTTAGGTACAAAGTCTCTCATTGTTTTAGTCCAGAGGTGGATTGCTACGGGTTTGCACTGGTTCAGGCAAACTGGTAGTGGTATTTTGCCCTTGGTTGCAGAACTGGCAACGACCCAGACTGCCCATGCCCCAGAACAGGAACCGCACTTGCCACTGCTGTTGCCAGCATGTTTTTTAAAGTAATTTTTTCATGTTCTGTGCATGCGCAGCTCGCATCTGATGCGCGCGTTAAGCGAACCAGCAGCAATGCCAGCAGCAACCCATCACTGTTTCAGTCCTATTCACCACCTTTGAAAAGCTCACTAACAAAACTACAGGCTGACTTGGAGACAGACAAAAGCCCTCAAATGTTACGGTATTTTATTTTATTTTTGAAAAAAGTTTTATTGAGTTTTATAAATTTTTTACAAATAGGGTAAGGTGTAAAAAGATATTGTGAGAACTTTCACACTGAAGTCGTCGACTCCTTCCGAGGTTTCATAACAAAATATAGATAATACATAATTTCAATTGTACTACAAAGTGGAAAGAAATGCATACATATCATTGTAAAAACTATGCTAGCAATCATGTATAAACATCCAAACAAAAGTTAAGCTGTACTAAAATAAAGTCACTTTTGAGATCTAAGTCTTTTGGCAATTGTATCTTCTTCTCCCTGGCCCCCAGTAGTATTCCTTACTGCTGTCCATCTTATCTGGACCCACCAAATTTAATATTTGGTATCTATTGCCTTTGGAAAACAGGATAAATACAACTATTTTCTCACCTGAAAGAAGTGGTTGGTAATCATTGATGATTCTAAGGGCAAATAACTTCTCAGATGATTCTCTGAGACGTCATGAATTACATTAAAGTAGTATAAAAACAGAGATATTTAGTATAAAATATCAGAGTATAAAATATCAGAGATATTTACAATAAAGTTCAGCTGAAAGTATTAAATGTCTTTGGAATTAATATTTCAAAATTCATATATGGATATATTTTGAAAGATTGCCAAAAATGGACTAGTTTTTAAGATTCATAATTATAACGTGAGGAACGCAATTATATTTCAATCAATTGTTAAAATATTATGTTTTATTTGGCACCCTTCATTTATGGTGATTCTGCAGAATATACAGTCAGTCAGATAAGCCAAACCTAAATGCATACTTTGTTTTATTTGTTTATTTATTAATGGCAACTGCTTGAATAAGTCCCTACAATTTTCTTGACAAAGTTTTTCAGGAGTGATTTGTCATTGCCTTCTTCTTAGGGCTAAGAGAGATCAATATGACCCAAATGGTTGGGGTATTAATACACACACACACGCATATACGCACACACACACACACACACATACTCCTGTGGATTGGATTATGTTACAAGTGAATTATTGATCCCAAATCAACATGTGTTTTTTATAGATGAGCAGATATAAGTCTTACTCCAAGACTCTATTCAAGACATCACACAAGTTTTTAATTCTCAGTAAAGCTTCATATAAAAGTTTGTTTGCTTGTTTTATTTGCACCCATCTTGCCACAAGTTGAGTGTTGGCTCAATTATACAATGAATGAAAATGTATTCTTCTATTTGCTACATTCAGAGATAAATGCTATATACCAGTGTTGGTGAACCGGTGCCAAAACAGGAGCTCGCAGACACATACACTAGGGATCGCTGGAAACTGGAAGAGCAGCTCCCCAGCATGTACATGCAGGAGCATCGGAGACTGGAAGAGCAATTCCCCAGTGCACATGCTTATGCCGGGAAACTGAGCTTTTGGTTTCCATCAAGTGCATGCGTACTGGATCCCTGGTCTTCCGGTTTTTGGCATGCATGCATGAGTGAAGACCAGCTGGCCGGTGCGCATGCAGGGCAGAAACCAGAAGTTCGGCTTCCTGGTGTATGCATGCACACCAGAGAGCTGCTCTTCCAGTTTCTGGTGCTCCCACATGCGAAGACCAGTTGGCCTGCACCAGCATGTGCACGCCGGAACCCACCAAAGCAACGGGTGACTGCTAGCTTGCTGGGAAAGAGATCTGTGTGCCAGTTACACCATGTGTGCCATAGGTTTGCCATGATGGCTATGTACCTTAAGCAACCTAACAAAATCCCTTACACTCATCCACTTAGTATGGAAGTAAATATTCTTAGACTTTGTAGAAGTGTACTAGGCTTAGTAAGGAGTACTGCTTGGAAATTGGAAATGTGCAAAGCTGGCTTGACCTATAATCATTGGTGATACTTTTCTCCTCCAAACAGAACTGGGAAGCGTTATTTATTGAAAGTTCTACCGGATGAAAATATATAGAGAGAAAAGTACCAAACCATGAAACCTCTCTTCTTATGTACTCATTCAGCCTCACCCAAGTACTCCATATTTCTTACATGTGAGGACTACAACTCCAGAATTCTCAGCTAGCATGCCTAATGGTTATGCTGTCTGGAAAATTATAGAATGGTTATCCCAATAAATCTGATGATGCCAAGTTGGGGGAAGCTATGCTACCTGTGTAAAACAGCAGTCTCCAAACATTTTGGCACCAAGGACCAGTTTTATGGGAGACAATTTTTCCATGGACTGGGGGGGGGGGGGGGAGAGAAATTAAGTTTTGTTCACTTGTCCACTGCTCACCTTCAGCTGTATGGACCAGTACCAGTTGGGGATTCCTGTTGTAAAACATAATGTAGTCTACTTGCTCTTTAAGAGAGCTAGGAAAAAGGTGAGCTCTGGAATCAGGATTAACGTCCAGTCTAGAATGGTACAATGTGCCATTTAAAATTCTGTTAGCTGCACATCCATGCTATGGATCCATGACAATCATCCTTTGAACAGAGGGAACAGACAATCAATAATGAAATACTTTAAGAGTTACAATAGCTGTCTTCGACCGGGTATCTTCTAGAAATATTGGACTGCAACTGTCATCATTCCCCATTAATGGTTGGATATGATTTTTTTGCCCAGTGCATCTGGAGAGGATGAGGTGTCCTCAATCTTACACATAACCACCAGTGTTCATAAAGGTGAGCGTAGGTGATGGTTATTTCTTCCAACTAACACAAGATGGCGATATAAGCTTTCAGTTCTTGCACCAGTGGGGCAAAAGAGTAAAAATTCTGGATGATGCTGATTAACATCATTGTAATCTGGAACAGAAAACTGTGGTTTGAATAAATAATAGCACATTAGAAAATGTCACTGATGTTAAATAAAATAATAGCAGAATTGTTTTACACAGCTACCCTGGTATCTTTTTGTAGAGCATTTTGCCCTACTGCAAAGAAAGCAAATCACTAGAATTTGAAGTACTTGTTTGTGAAATGAGTGTTATGTACATTTGACAAATGAACAAATAATATATACGAGAAATATAAATATATTGGCTCATATAAAAATCTACTATTCCTTTTGAGATTGATGCACCAATTAATAGGCTTTTCGGGAATCTTTCTCAATGTTCTACCACTTTTAGAGTTGAAGTGATTCGTCACTACCAAAAAATCTTTTCAATAGTAGCATTCTAATGATGGACCTTCCTCTTTATTTACTCCATGGAGCTTCCGGGTTGTAGGAAACAAGGAAAGTAAAGGAAAGCCAGTCATGGGATACTATTAGAAAATCTGAAATTTTGATTGAAGAAGTTAGGGGAGGGGGGCGCACTGGAGAAGGCAATGGCAGATAACATCCACACTAATGAAGGCAAATAGACATGTCCCATGATAATGTTGCAAGATCAAATCTGGGTCGGTCACCAGGACCAAAGGTTTTGAGCTTTCAGACTTGTGCTGGAGCTATCTTTAGGGAACTTCTCTCTATCACAATGTGTTCTGACCCAGCCTTAGGAGAAACAAGAAACAGACTCCTTGTCATGAAAACCTCTCCTTTATTTACCTCTTGTGAATTAATGGCATCCACACACCAAAAAGTCCAGGCAATAATCCTTCAAAGAGTTAGCTGCAGTAACAGAATTTACCATATTTTTCGGAGTATAAGACGCACCCAGGTTTTGAAGAGGCAATTTTTTTTTTAAAAAGTAGGTAGGTAGCTAGAGGGATAGAGAGGGAGAGAAAGAGAGATAAATACAGTAGGTAGGTAGGTAGGTAGGTAGGTAGGTAGGTAGGTAGGTAGATAGGGGGAGAGAGAGAGAGAGAGAGAGAGAGAGAGAGAGAGAGAGAGAGAGAGAGAGAGAGGGAGAGAGAGAGAGAGAGTAGATAGGTAGGTAGGTAGGTAAAGGGAGGGAGGGGGGAGAGAGAAATACAGTAGGTAGGTAGGGAGAGAGAGTGTGTAGATAGGTGGGGAGAGGGAGAGGGAGAGAGAAATAGAGAGAGAGAAATACAGTAGATAGGTAGATTTTTAGATTTAGATTTTATTCAATTTGTATCCCGCCCTTCTCCAGAAGGACCCAGGGCGGCGATCCAGGTAGGGGGAGAGAGAGTAGGTAGGTATATAGAGGGGGGAGAGAAAGAGATAGAGAAAGAGAGAGAGAGAAATACAGTAGGTAGTTAGGGAGAGAGAGAGAGAGTAGGTAGGTAGGTGGGTAGGTAGATGTTTCCAGGTCTATTTAGCCATGTGCTGGAGAAGGAAATCACTGACCACCTTTGGAACAAATTTTGGTTTCTGCAGGCACAGTACTTGACCAACATAATTCTCATCAATCACTCTAACTAAACAGCTTTCCAAAAGGGGAAAAAAATCCCTTTTGCACTTTGCAAACCTCCCCCAAAGGCCTGTTTTTTGCGAAAATGGGCCCATTTTTTTCAAATAAAAGGCATGATAGCCTTGGGGGGGCTTGCAGAGTGCTCCTGGGGGGGACAAAAATGAGCAAAAAATCGGCACATTTATCACGAAAACGGGCTGTTTTTTGGTCAAAAAAAATTGCATGCATAGCCTTATGGAGGCTTATATAGTGCTGTTGGGTGCTTGGGAGGCAAAAACACCCTGTTTTTTGCTCCTTTCTACCCTTCCCAGCCCCCAGGAGCTCTCTGGGAGTCCCAATAAGGGTATGCACACAGCCATTTTGGTGAAGGGGCAGGGTTTCAGGAGGCAAAAAATGCTGTATTCGATGTATAAGATGCACCCAGATTTTCAGCCTCTTTTTAGAGGAAAAAAAGTGTGTCTTATACTCCGAAAAATACGGTATCAGTTCCTTGCGATAATTGGGCTCCCAGACAAACAGTTGTAAATTAAGTTCTGGCAAGCAGTCTCTGTGGCACAGAACACAATGAGCAAAATCTTCAGAAAGATGAACTGTTGTCTCCTATGACAACCACTCCCATTTTCTTCTATTTATTTCCCAGTCGGGGAGGGGGCATTCAGCGTCCATGTGTGTCTTGCTTTCCGAATTGACTCCTTGTCCTCAGTTGTTCTACTCTCCTAACAATTCTGCCTATACCTGCATTTGGAACAGGCCCCAGCTGTTCTTCCTCCTCACTCATAGCAGCCTCCAAAGGCAACTGCCTCTCTGGTGGCTGGGACATGTCGGACAGCCCTGGCTCTATCTCTGTGTCTGATGCTGAGCATCCATCAGAAGCTTCCCTAGGCCGCAGAACTTGCCCAAGTTCTTCTCCAACCTCCTAATTGTCCGAGCCTGGTGGGCCACAAAAAAATGTGACACATTCTGCTAGAGATAAGTTCCCTGTGATGACTCCAGCATGAGTGTAAAAGCTTTGAAGACTATAACTCTGTTCCCGCTGACTGACCCATATTGGATCCTGCAACTTCCACACTTTTACCCAACATCAAGAGGAATCTGGTAGAGAGCATCTTCTAATTGACACCTTTTTTTAAAGGCAAAGATTTGTGGTGCAGCTCATTTCATCAGATGCATGGAACGGCTAAACAAGCATGGGGTTTGAAAGGGGATTGGGGTAAGGGGGAATGGGAAAAAGGAGGCAGCTATACAGATAAAGGTTACCAAGGAAAGAACTGAAAAACAGTCTAGAGGAATAAAGTTGACAAAACTCATACCAGTCATGTCACCTGTTGTATGAATTGTTGATGAGGGTTAAGCTTGAGATTATGATTCATTTGGCAGATGGTCTTTCGGTGAATCCTGAAATGACCAGCACATCTCTTTGAGGAAAGAATAAAGATGACATTTGACCTGCCAAGCACAGTGAACCAAAATCAAATACAGACGTATTCCAAACAGAATAAAGGGAGTTAAAAATGAAGGCAGCTGTCTCTGAGAAGCCTGAAGTAATGAAACCTATATTATAACAATGCCAATGCTGTGAGAATAAATGTGAGTATTTTTTTTATTTTTTTTATTAAATTTATACCCCGCCCTTCTCCTTGTTAGGACCCAGGGCGTAGAAACCCCTCTAAGTCCAAAATTCAGTTTCGGGCAGGACTTAAAATGGGCCCTGTTTTCCGGTACCACCCACATCTATGGAACATGTACATGATGGATGGGCATGTGCAGATTACCTGGCTGCTTCATTTTGGCTGTTGTCAGGGGTGAAATGCTACTAGTTCACACCAGTTAGCTTGAACCGGTAGTTAAAAAAAAAAGCTCACTTTTGCGAACCGGTAATGAAGGTAAGTTGATTTCACCCCTGGCTGTTGTGTAGTTATGACTTCCACTGCAGATCATCTGAGTACAGGACTTTGAGAGTGGGCTGTATTACCTTTTATAACTTCAGCAGTTTCAACACCTATAATTTGGGAGTTTATCCCTGGTAGGAGTCAGTATTATAGGTTTCACTAGGTTTGAAGAAGTGTTCTAAGAAAGAATACAGCATCGCAATAGAAAATATGTTTACTGACTAAGTACACAGAGGGCAGTAGGGGAGCCGGACCACACTTACCAGTCCTCTCCTTAAGTGAAAAATGAAGCGACAACTCTAAACACACACAGCAATGTATGTGCAGCCTTGTCTACCACAGTAGTAGGAAGAGGCCTGTGGGCTCTCTCTTTGCCTGAAATGCACACGGAGAACTTCTGCAAATAAGGTTTTGTGTCGGCGAAGCTTTTTTTTTAATCCCTTCCAGCAAAAATGGGATGGGATCAGCATTCAGTGCGTTAGTGTTGAAGGAATGAATGCCAAACTTCACAAGGTTACAATATCTCAGAGATGTCAGTGGTCTTGTATTGATTTCAAATGAGAATAGTCCATTTCATTTTTGTGAACTGGCATAAGGTTTTCATGATGATGTTTGTGTGTTTGCTTGTTTTTAGATTGTAGTCACTGAGGCCTTAAAGACTCGCTTTGTTGGTGTTTCAAGCTTGCACACATCAAGGTACTGGAATGAGGCATGTGTTTTTGAAACTGATCTGGATCTAATAATTGAATGAACCAGCAATTCCTAACTTGTACCCTTATGACACCTTTCTCCATATTTAATCTTCCCAAAAATCGAGTAGTGTTGATTTCCACAATAGAAAGTAAAAGCTGGATACCACCAAAGAAATGATCTCTTTCTGATCAGGGCTGGCCTTTAAGGAGTTAAAGCTTTCCTTTAAGGAGGTAAAACCTGACAGAAGCAGATGGAATAAAGGAACTCATGAATCTATAATTCGTCACTAATATTATTGGAAGACATTATTCATAGAGATTATTTTATCCATGGAACAGGAAGTTGATGGAACTGCCAACCCTCAAGTCAATTCTTGTTAATTGTAGATTAAAATTCTATAAATGATCACTTTTATCCATATTTCTTTATTAAAGAAAATCTTAAAGTGGAAGCAGAAGTGGAAATCTGTTTTAAAATCTTAAAGTAGAAGCAGACTTTTCCAGCGTATTAGATTTATTTATCTATTTGTTTACTTTTGTTTCATTCCTATAGCTGCCCATTTCAACAAGTGATTCTTGATATATCAGGTGTACAACAACGTACAGCATAAAGCATATAAACGATCTCAACTGTTGTGTTTTTATCCCAGAAAGCACAACTTTTTTTCCAGAAGATATGGGATAAATTGTGTCTATATTTGATCAATCAATCAGTCATTTTAAGATAGACAGAGTGACAGCATTTGTGGACAGGTTCAAATAAAATAGTCAATTACCAGGATAAAATCCAGATATCAATAAAGTTTAAATTCAAATTAAAGATTATATAAATCAGAACAATCTTTGGACTGTTTTTCTGGTTTGCTCTCTGGATGAGGTCCTTATACAGCTGAAATTAATAGAACAATGTGTAACGGTTTCATAAAATGGAACCTGTTGGTTTTAAAATGGAATCCAAGGTGGCCAAGGGTTAGCAATCATATCCAAAAGATTCATTTCAACAATAAAAATTCAGACATTTTCTCCTAAAGTGGGCCTTTGGAAGAAATAGTTCACTGTTCATCTGGGAAATATTATGAAAGCAGTTATAAAAAGATCTACAGATGTTCCATTGAATGGATGGAGTTTTCTCCCTCAGGACAATTTGTCCCTTTCTTTCTAAGTCAGAGGAACTCTGCTTCCATGGAATGGATAAAGAAGCAATCCAGCAAATGTAAAAGTTTCTTTCACCTTAGCTTGCATGCGCATCTCCTTTAAATTACAAATAAATCTCATCAAGAGAAAGGTAATAAGCTGGAATCCTGGTGAGCATTTTACAATCTGGCTTCTGGTACCTTGGTAGAAAGGCTAGAGGTTGCTGTTGCAAGCATTTTAATATCCACACATCTTTATATACTATTGTATTTCATGGCCTATATTGAACATTAAACTTCTGATGTCTTATTATCATGACAAGAACAGAAAATAGTACCAAACCAGGGCAATCTATTTTCATGACAGGTTTGCAGCATGCATGAGGAATAGCAAACATAAGCCATTCTCATTACAGTCTGAAGACTGTAATCTCCTTGTCCTCCAAGGATGTCATTCCTGGGGCAATCATCACAGAGGGATTTTTAAGGATCATATTTCATATTTCTAGAAGTTCTTGAGCAATCCAGTTATCAGTTCCAGCTACTTCCTAAAATGAATGTAAATTATTCTTGCCAAGTCAGTTCAAGAAATACTTATCAACCGTGAATAATAGCTCTGAATATTTATGAAACGCATAAATGCTTCAGAAATATTAACAACTTTTATCTGTAGAAGTCAGATTCTTCCAATCACATTGTTTGATGTGAATACAGATTTTGGTATAAAGCACTTCATTTTTTATTCAGAATTACAGATTATGTATCTATGTATAAATAGTCCCTCAGCCATTAGTTTTGATTTACATTTGGAAAGCTGAGGACTATGCTTAGAAATCACAGCGAACAGTCAAACGTCCTTTGGTCTTGGGAGTGTCCCATTATGTTTCTGTGGAATCTGAAGTGGAAGGAGATATTTATACACATACTGCTTAGCTGAAATTAAGAATCTTGATTGGAAGGTACAGGTAGTCCTTGGGTTACCACCACAATTGAGCCCAAAATTTATGTTGTTAAGTGAAACCTTTGTTAAGTGACTTCGCCCCATTTTACAACTTTTCTTCCCACAGTTGTTAAGTGAATCATTGCATATCAGTGGTGGTAGTCACACCAGTTCTGTGGGTGTGGTTTGGTGGGCATGGCAAGGGAAGAATGCTGTAAAATCTCCATTCCCTCCCTACTCCAGGGGAAGGTTATTGCAAAATCCCCATTTCCTCCCGATCAGCTGGGACTTGGGAGGCAGAGAATAGATGGGGGTGGGACTAGTCAGAGGTGGTATTTACCGGTTCTCTGAACTACTCAAAATTTCTGCTACCGGTTCTCCAGAACTGGTCAGAACATGCTAAATACCATCTCTGTTGCATATGTTAAGTTAGTAACATACTTGTTAAGTGAATCTGGCTTCCCCATTGACTTTGCTTGTCATGGTGGTAAGTGTGGTAAGTGTGAAAAATGGTCATAAATCACTTTTTTAGTGCTGTTGTATCTTTGAACAGTCACTAAAATGAACCATTGTAAATCGAGAACTACCAGTCCGTTTTGAAAAATGTTTCCAGATGGATGGATAAAATATTGAAAAAGAAGCTAAAATAGTTTTCACACTATTTATTTTGCACTTTTCCACCATCGCATTTTCATGAGAAGAATTAGAAGGGACAGAGAAGAATTCCTCTTAATAATGGCTTACTTCAGCCATCTTGAATGGAATTGTGCAAGGATTATAGTGAGCAAAAACATCACTTCATAGCTCCAGAAGAGGTAAATGAAGCAGAATGTTGAGGAAGAAAAGCTGGTGTCACCGAAATCTTCCTAGAATTCAACACTTGCCCTTCTCTCTAACTCTTGAAATGAGACCATGGAACATGGACACTGCTGCTGTCTGACGACAGAGATCAGAACAAAAGTATTTCAAATCCATGGTTGTGACATCCAGATTGTATCTTTGTTCAACCAGGACCCACTGAAATTGATGGGAGATGTATAGAGTAATACAGGATACTCAGACATGGACTATGGCCATTTGATAAATAAATAAATACAAAGACATTACATGCTGCCCGTGACCGTTTTAGTTAGGTTTGTTGTTTTGGTGGTGGCCAATCTCTTTCTACTTTGAAAAGAAAAAAAGAAAAAGAAATTTGGGATCAAATTGAATGAAAACTTTCATGGAAGAAAAATTTGTTTTTTCAGCACAGCAGTAATATGAAGCATTAGTACATGTCAAGAAGAGTGATAAATTGGGGGAAATATATACAGTATTTTCATCATCTTAGAAAAGTTCTCCCGGTCAAGTCAGTGGTGTGCATTTCAAATAATAATTCACCGCTGCTATGTGATCCCTCATTTCTTATATAGAATTTAGAAATGAAGGATATACAAACAAAAGTTCTACATATGACACAAGATGAGAAATCCATGGTATTAGCACAAGATGTGGTAGGAGCCAAATGATGTAGCCACCAGCTGTATTTACACGGAGAAAGTGTGGACAGAAATGGAATGAAAATACATTACTATTTCTCATTTTATTGGACCTTTACCAGTTTCCTTATTCTGTTATTTTATTGTAATGACTGTAGCCAACAGGATTCATGCAATATTGTAGAGGGTTGCCTTTAAAATCTGGAAAGCCTGCAAATTTATTCTTTCTGCACATCAGGTTGTTGACAACAGTGACCTGTCATGTAAGATTGACATCAGCAGATTAGGACACATCAAAGATCGGAAAAGCGGACTGAGACATTTCATTGCTTTGGTTAATACAATTTATATTGCTCACACAGAGAGAATTATATATGTATGTATGTATGTATGTATGTATGTATGTATGTGTGTATGCATGTATGTGTATATATATGTATATGTATATGTGTGTGTGTGTGTGTGTGTGCGTTAGGTTTTTGAGCTGATCAATAAATAAACAAGGGAGACTAGGATAGATCTATTTCGACCTATTTAGCTCTCATCAGCTAGCCATACCATTACTGGTATTCGAACCAGGGAAGTGTTACATGTGAGGCAGCTGTAATTGCCACTAGACTACTGGTTCTTAACCTGATCAGCTAGGCCAGGGGAATAAGAATATACTTGTGTCACAACACCCAATAAGCCCCAATTAAGGGAGGAAGCAATCTGCTTTCCTTTTCTGTCTTTCGGCTCTTCACTAGAGACCATGCAGACAGAAAGCTATTAGTTTCGTTGTCTTTTTTATTTCCATGTGTGTTAGGTTTTTGAGCTGATCAATAAATAAACAAGGGAGACTAGGATAGATCTATTTCGAGCTATTTAGCTTTCATGACACCATTGACACAAATATATGTCTCCTCCCTTAATTGGGGCTCTAACAGGGTGTTGTGAAACAATTATAGATATTAACCCTCCTGTTTCAGCTGATGCAATTGGGAGAGCCAGGCTGGCTGAATGGTTTAAAGGCTCCTGCCTGATATGCAATACAGCCCCGGTTCAAATCCCAGTAAGAGTATGACTAGCTGATGAGAGCTAATAAGCTCGAAATAGATCTATCCTAGTCTCTCTGATTTATTTATTGATCAGCTCATAATACTAACACACACACACACACATATATATATATCCCATAAAATACATATTTTTAGAATACACCCCAGAAATAATTATTACAGACACCCATTAGAGTGCCAAAACATTAAAAAGCAATGCTCCTGAAATAATAGAAGTTGGAAGTTTTTGGAAGACAAATTTGTAAATACATGACACACCCTACATTGTGATGACATGGCAGTATTGAACTTCACCGTTTCCATTAAGCAGAAGAAATAACAAATCATGAATCCTAAGCAAAGGTT
The DNA here is from genome assembly GCA_039707465.1 of Rhabdophis nuchalis. Classification (NCBI taxonomy): domain Eukaryota; kingdom Metazoa; phylum Chordata; class Lepidosauria; order Squamata; family Natricidae; genus Rhabdophis; species Rhabdophis nuchalis. Next base: position 187,212,725 of record CM077645.1, on the reverse strand, counting down.
ATCAAATCAAATAATGCATGACACACTTGGATACGAGCTATTAATACATTTTATATAAGAGTTATATAAGCTATATTAATTACACTGGATTACATAATTATTTCTGATCGTTCTAAATAATATATTCTTGGGAGGAAGGTTTTTCAGCCAATAGAAGGGTGGGTATTCTGTGTCAACTACAAAAAAACATAAAGTTTGCTTAGTTATTCTGTTGCCATAGACACTTTCATAAGGCAAAATTAAAAGCCTGTTTTGTCTGCTGCCCTTGCCTTGCCATGCGGGGTCTGAATGACTATTGCGCCACAGAGTTTGTTTGTTAGGATTTCTACATATGGTGCACATCTGAACCTTGTATTTACAAAACCTTTTCAGTCTTCTGGAGACACAGAGATGCATTGTGTGACAAGACACTATCAACCAAATATGGAAATGAAATGGAAATCATTTGATGTCTGCCCCATATAGAGTAGACATTTATTTAGAAAGATGGCATTGAAGAGTTGTATGATGGCTGGTATGTTTTAAAATATATCGTTTCCAAATGTATCCATCAGCAGCCCCATATAAGAAACAAAAATATGTGTATGGACACTCTAAAGGTGAGATTTCCAGAACATCTAATTTGGCTAGTATTGAAATTTTTATCATTCTTATCTTCTGATCCAAAACTCCACAGAGACTCAAAAGTCATTACCTCTCTGTTCCTTTTCCTTGTTCATTTAGACCTGGATTTTAAAAGGTTCTTCAACAAATACATGAAAAAGCAAAATGATTTTTCCAAATATCTCGGGGGAGAGGGGGATCTCCAATGGCTTCTCAACAGTAGGAATCCCCCTTAACTGTGACAATAGCATTTCTATTTAAAAAGATCCAGGAGGAGTATACATCTTTCTTTGGCATGTAACTAAAGTGCAGGAAGGCTGAAAGCTTTTCTCTGGAGAGAAGACCATATAAGAAAAGATCAGACATTCACAATTCACTGCATTCGCTGCAGTCACCATAAGTTTGGAACAGAGTCATGTGTAGCTTTTAGGGGTCTGTTGTAACTACAAACAACTGTTAAGTGACAGACCTCTTCTCATTTCATGCATATTTTTTTCTTTTCCTCTTCTTTCTCATTACAGGCAACTTGCTTTTATGCTTCTCCTGTCATATCCAACTCTCACTTCCATATAACAAAATAAATAGACAAATGCTCTTACACTCAGTCACTTTCATTTCTTTCAATAAAAGTTTATTCCTTGCACAAATCACAAATTACCCACAAACTTTGCATCAGCAATTGCATGTTTCAAAATTTCTCCATACAGTTCTTTATCTTTAGTCAACATTCTGCCAGAGTACACAAATTCATCTACTTGCCATAGGTCTTTGCATTTATGGATGACTTTATTGTATTCCATTTTCTGTATCAAATATAACTACATTGTTCCCCTGATATATTAATTTTCAGCCCTACACTCTTCATGCATCATTCAATTTATACCTATAACTCTTGCTGCAAATCATTTGTGTCCTAAACTAACAACAAGGCAGAACTTGCATTCAAAAATATGCATGCATTCAGGTTGCCAACCAATACTCTTCCGTCAACACCACAAGTGATTCTTTAACCATTAATACATTAAACAACAAAGGGAGCCTCACACATTCTAGTCTTACTCCCTTGTCAATGCTGAACCATTTGCTATGCGTTCATTCATTCTCATTGATGTTTTCTCCCATTGTGTACAGTTTTACTGCATTCAGCAACCAGCCTTCAATTCCATATTTATGTATGTCCATAATTCAAGTACATTCACTTTATCATACAGTATCTGTTATCTAAATCAGCAAATGTAATAAAGGTGTTCTCACTTTCATATATTTCCCAATGACTTGTTGAAGAGTAAAAATCTTCCCTTCAAAGCACAAATTTTCTTCATTGCAACCTTTGATACCATTTTGATCTGAATTCTGTCAACCTTCTTTCCACTTAACAAACTGATCTCTATATTTTTGAACTTATTCTTATTACCTTCTTCATTGTACAGGGAAACAAAGCAATCTTTTAATTGACAAGAACAAAAACACAATCCTCAGAACCCTTTTTTTTTCAGAGACTAGGTATTCCCTCACCAATTCCTTATCTATTTGACCTTTTTCTTTCTATCCTAATAGTGTGGCCTTTGGCAAGATGGATTTCCCCCCTTCCTTTTGCAAAAAGGCAGCTGCAAAATAGGATTTAAATAGGTCAGCCTACTCCCTGTTGCCCATTACCATCTTGCCATCTTCTCCAGCCAGTGAAGAACCACTTCTTTGACTTTGTTCTTGATCTACACACACCCAGGAATTATTTTTGGCATTCATGGCCAGCCTCATTGCATTCTGAGGACTAGCTTTCCTGACCTTCCTTTTGGATTATTTCCTGGTATTCTGCTTTTGCTATACAGCATTATTCTTTCCAATTTTTAAATGTGTCTTCTTTATTTTTTCACTTGATCAGAAACAGTTATAAAAGCCAAAAAAGTTCATTAGGTGTCTCCTTCTTTTCTTTCCTCTGTATTTCATTCCCATTTCAGTTCCATCTGATATTATCATACACATTTCTCAATGTTCCTCCCAGCATCCCTTTACTTTAATTTAATTCCAAATAATTTTGTTCTTATTTTTTAATTCAATTTCTCCTTTCCAAAGACTCCTCATTTACCCTTCTTTATTCCCTTTTTATTTCACTAAAAAAACTCTCCTTTGTTTCTTTCTCTTCTAATTGCATCCTTTCCTTGATGTCTTGTAGATGGATCAACGACATCAGCAAGTATTGTGGGCTCAATTGGGAAAGGAAAGCTCAGAACCATATTGGTTGGAAACATGCGGAAAAGGCGTTCCTCCAGTGGATAGACAATAGCTAAAAATGGTGGTTGTGGTGGTGACGATGATGATGATGATGTAAAAATCTATTCTCCAAAGCACCTGAGGTTAGGACAAGAAGCAATGAGTGGAAACTGGTCAAGGACTGAAGCAACTTAGAACTGAGGAGAAATTTCCTGTCAGTTTATGTAGAACAATTACTATAAGTGGAACAACTTGTTTCCAGAAGTTGTGAATGCTCCAACACTGGAAGTTTTTAAGAAGAGATTGGAAAACCATTTGTCTGAAGTGGCGTAGGATTTCCTGCCTGAGGAGGGAGTTGGGCTAGAAGACCTCAAAGGTCCCTTCCAACTCTCTTATTTTATTCTATACAATAACTTTTTCTCATTTCCAATTTTGCAGCAACCAGTTCCCATTTTTACAGGCACACCATCACACCCTTCTATGATTCTGCAACACAATTCTTTTCATTGTTCCAAGCAGATCCCATATCCTTTTTCTTGGCTCCATCTTTTCATTCTATGGAAGATAAATCTGTTTGCTAAATAGTTTTTCATACAAAACACATATGTTCATTCTTGCAGTCACTCTACTTTCATTTTACTTTCTGTCACTTGTCTCTTTTTTGCTTTTACTTTTGTCAAATAAAGGTTGCTCATTTAAAACTTCTTGTATCTTTCACTAACTGTAAAATATACAATATATAATTATACAATATCTTCTTACATCTTTCACTGATTCTCCTAAACTTTGATCATGAAAAAAATCGATCAACCATGCTTTGAATACACAGTGATTCCTTTGCCACATATGAATATGCTTAAATTACCTGTTGGAAACAGACTTCTTCTTAAGTAGATACTCTTCAGTCACCATTTTTATTCTTTATGGGGTCTCAGTTTCCCTGTAAATACTTTCCAAACTCATTTTCATTCATCCATCCATTTATGTCAACTAACACAATACTTTTTCTGGCTCTCATTCATTCAGATTGTTGCACAGTTTCCCAAATAACTCATGTTCGGTTTATCCATTTCCACTCTTCATCCAAACATAATGTACAACAATCGCTAGACTATGAATTTTAACTTTCATTCGCACCAACAACACAGGCAATACCAATTCAGACTTTCTAGCATATTTTGCCTTTCCTTCAAAAGTAAATCTATATTTTCACTTACCTGCAAGTATTCATGTCCAGCCGATGCCATTCAGAAGAAAACGCCTGCCTATTATTTTTACGGACATACAATATACTTTCTTCCTTTTATTTCCTTTGTTTCCTAATACATGATCTTTACCATTTACTTTTCTTCTAAATATTTATTTTATTTTTATTTTATTTTATTAGATTTATACCCCGCCCTTCTCCAAAAGGACCCAGGGCGGCAGGTAATCCTTGCTGAATGGCCACTTGTTCAGCAAGTATCCAAATTTATGAAGTTGCTGAATGAGGGACAGTAACAAAAGTTACTTATACTGTAGGTATGGTTGTTGCAAAAACCATGAGGTCACAGAGTCCCAATTTGGGCACTTGGCAACCAGCTTACAATTATGACATTGCAGAGTCCTGCCGTCATGTGATCACATTTGCTACACAATTGTTGCACATTGCAACAATGAAATATTTGGGGGTGCAGATAACTAACAATCTGATTTGGGCTCCCCCAGGGGTGGGTTCCGGCAGTCACTACTGCTGGTTCACTCATGGGTGCACTGTCCGTGCTTGATGAGTGCTGTGCGCACATGCACAATGCAATTAAAATTGTTTCTGCACATGCGCAGAAACAAAAAACAAGATGGGGGTGTGGCAGGCAGTGACCCAGGCCACCAAATCACTAGCAGTTCTGCCAAACCGGTCAAACCAGTAGAGACCCACCACTGGACTCTCCACATGTCATCCTTTGTGAAGCATGCAAACTGGTGTCTCCATTTCCTGTGTTGGATGAGGAGAGCACATCTTTCTCCTCCTGTCCTGCCCAGTTTTTACAGAGGCGCAACTGAGAACATTTTAACAAACTGCATCACTGTTTGATTTGGTGGCTGCAGTGTCTCAGAGAGAAAGTCCATTCAGAGAGTAGTAAAGACAACCGAGAAAATTATAGGAAGATCACTTCCTGTCATTCAGGATACTGCTTACAAGCATTATGTGCTTAGAGCTCAAAGCATTGTTAGAGACCCCACACACCCACTTCATGGTCTGCTTCTGTTGCTCCTTTCTGGAAGGAGGTTTTAAAGTAATTTCTAGCAGGACTACCAGATTCTGTAACAACTTTGTTCCCTATGCCATCCTTCTGGTAAACTTGCAACATTTGTTTTTCTTGCCATGTACATCAGGACTAGTCTATGTTGTTTTTCTGTGCCATATAATACATGCGGGTATATGCATAATTTTATATTTATTTATTTATTTATTTTGTTGTGTCTATGTAGTGTATATTGGAAGTGGTGACCCTTTGAGAGCTGTATGCAATGAAATTTCATTTTAATGTATGCTGATTAGTGTACATTCAAAGTGACAATAAAGTTATGCTAAGTCTAACCTTCACCCCTGGCTTCCCAAAAATAAAGCCAATGAAAAAGCTGTCAGGACGTTGCAAATGGCACAGGATTCACCTAACAGTAGCAAGTGGGACTCCCAGAATTGCTGGCATATGTCAGCATTGTCCATAATGTCACACTTTACAACTGCATTGCTTAGCAACAAAGTCCTAGTCCCAATTAATCTTTGTTAGGTAGGACTACCTGTAAAAGGGTTGTTGCCAGGTGGTCCCACAAATATTAACCTCCACTATCTATCATAGTTTTTTTCTTTTCAATCAGACCTTTCATTTAACATTTTCTAATAAGATAGAGATATGTAGACTAGATTTATCAGCCATAATTATACCTGTACACATGCAGTGATCCCTAGGAAGGTAAGGACAGCACCAATTAGTTTTGGACATTTTGGCTAGTCTACTATAAATTTAACCTATACTCATATTTATCTTAAGTTATACTCATATTTACCTTAAGCATACGTATGCTAAACCATGCAAACTAATACTATGTAAGCTAATAGAGCGTGCAATATTTGGATCAAAAGGTGATTTGGATTTCATATTGATGCAGATGTCTAAACATCTTCTTAACTCAGATTTGGCAATTTGAATCTCACCAGGCTCAAAGTTGACTCAGTCGTCCATCGTTTCAAGGTCAGTAAAATGAGAATCCAGATTGCTGGGGGTAATTGCTGACTCTGTAAACCAGTTAGAGGGGACTGTAAAGCAGTGTGAATGGGTATATAAGTCTAAGTGCTATTGCTATTTTCTTAAATCTGCAAGGCTACCAAGCCAGCACTGGTAAAGGGCTTTAAAAACTACCATAGCTAAGGGGTATAAATAGTTTCCATATTGTATTCAAAGTATTCTTGCCTAGTTTAATTCTAAATACTGCACCTGCATAAGTCAAAACATCGTTGCTCATACCCACCAACTCAGAACATCATTTACTCAAGATGCATTTTTGATTCTCTGATTCAAAACTCACAGAATTGAAAGAAAGCAAGAAAAATGGTGTTACAGTATTGTAGTTACTATTTTATGTGAAAACTGTATAAAGGTTCTACCATACTCAAGCTGCATGCTGACACATACCATGTGCTGTAGAACTGAATTAGCTAAAGTCTTTCAACAGAGAATTAGATTAAATGACATTTTCTCTTGCTTGTTTTGAACCTGACATTAAGAAGCAACATCCCAAACTCTGGCCATTGGGGGCGAAACACTGGCCCCCGTGGAGAGGGCGCGCAATTTGGGTGTCCTCCTGGATTCCCGGCTGTCCTTGGAGGACCATGTGACGGCCGTGGCCAGGGGGGCGTTTCATCAGGTACGCCTGATGCGCCAATTGCGCCCCTTACTGGACCGGGCTGCCCTTTGCACAGTCACTCAAGCTCTTGTGACGTCCCGTCTCGACTACTGTAATGCTCTCTACATGGGGCTTCCCTTGAGGTGCACTCGAAAGCTACAGCTAGTCCAAAACGCAGCCGCGCGGGTAATTACGGGAGCCACCAGAAGCTCCCATATAACACCAATCCTGCGCGAGCTGCATTGGCTTCCTGTGGTCTTTCGGGTGCGCTTCAAGGTTCTGACGACCATCTTTAAAGCGCTCCATGGCTCGGGGCCTAGTTATATGCGAGACCGTCTCCTGCCCCATACATCCCTTAGACCGATCCGCTCCCACAGAGAGGGCCTTCTCAGGGTGCCGTCGGCCGGACAATGCCGACTGGCGACACCCAGGGGAAGAGCCTTCTCTGTGGCGGGCCCTGCCCTTTGGAACGACCTACCCCCTGAACTCCGGACCATCACCGACCTCCGCCTCTTCCGCAAATGTTTAAAGACATATTTTTTCCATCAAGCCGGCCTAGCCTAACCTCCCATGGGGACTTTTAGAAAAGTTTTAAATTGGGTTTTTAATAATTGGTTTTTAGCACAGGATTGGGGATTATTTAATATATATTTTAAATTATTTGTCTATCTTCTATTGTGTATGTTTTTTAAATTTCCTGTGCGCCGCCCTGGGTCCTCTGTGGAGAAGGGCGGGATATAAATGTAATGAAATGAAATGAAATGAAAAAAACCTGAAAGTTTCCATATTTTTCATTCCTTTTTCTCCTAATATAGAATCCTGTATAGTACTCTTCCTTTATTTTAAGCTTCATTGCAGGATATTTGGGGGGGTGGGGGGGAGAACCTTCTTTTAAGAAAGAAAAAATAATCAGAAAATTGGTGAGCTACTCATGCAAAAGAGATCTTTCATAGGATGGACACTATGCATTCTCTAACTACAGGCTTGTTTGAATAATGATTAGAGGTTTTCCTTGCTATCCAGCCAAAACTGATTGCCATCTTGTCAGTTATTACAGTGTGAAATTGGCTTCACTCTATTTCTTGTTAAGGTAGCCAGAGAATGAATTCAAAAATAAATATCAGCAAAGAGCCAGGCTAGACGAACCTAACCTAAAAGCAATACATGAAGAAGTAAAAAGAAAGAGAGGGAGGGAGGGAGGAAGGGAGGAAGGGAGGAAGGAAGGAAAGAAGGAAGGAAAGAAGGAAGGAAAGAAGGAAGGAAGGATCACAATGGACATAGTGTGAGTCTTAAATTTAGCTTCAGAATGCTAGTCAACACAACACACATATTATTTTTATTTATTTATTTTGTTAGTTTGCATGACTGCCCATTTTAAGCAAATAACTCTGGGTAGCTAACAAACCATAAAAGTCAAACAAGCACATAAAGACACTAAAGGGAAAAAAAGCAATAAAACATGCCACCAAAAGAACTGTCAAATGAAGAAAACACACAGATCAAACTCCATTAGCATCCTGGTCCTAAATCCTGGGGAAAGACCTATGTTTTAAGGCTTTCCAGAAGGTAGCCCTTCTCCTCCTTGCAGGTTGATATGGTTATTGTGAATGTAGATTGTTTGTAGACAGAATGTAATGAAGTTTGTAAGGTCAAGATAGAAGTCGGAGAAGAGTCATAATTTCAGATTGATAAAATAATACAATTAATTTGTAAGGTAGGCAGAAATTATTGGCTCGGTAAATGAAGGAAGGCATAAAACCAGCTGACAGAGCTATTTTACATTGTGGTCAACTATTTTGAAGGATGAAAAGAGAATTCTTTTAAAAGCTCAAAAGAAAGAGGAACGCCAAGTGTCAAGGAAATCAGATATTACTTTTTCCTGATCTGTCGCCAAAACTGAGCTGAAGAGGCGGACTGTTCTTCCAGTAAAGAAACTTCCTGTCAAAACTGTGGAGGTGGCTACTCCAGTCTTGCCCAAAATAAGGATGAACTGTGAAAATAAAAGCAGTGCTTTCAATCCTCACAGTACTTCATTAATGCAAGCTTCATTCATCCCAACAAGGCACAGACTGGTGCAATGCCTCAAAGAAAGATATTTTCTGGATTTCTGATGGTTTATTTCAAATCGGCTGAAAGGGAATTCATTCAGGGAGATCTGAATTTTAGCTTAAGTTTATGACTCCCCTTTATGTCATTTTCAGCTTTATAGATCCTTTTTGCAGCAAAGAAATGCCCGATGCTTTCAAGGACTGTGTCCAAGTGACCTTAACATAGTAGTGTGTGTAAAGGGCAACTGGGATATGAAATATGGATATGGTGGCTAGCCATACTTCCTCATATATAGGCAGCTCTATAAATGAGACACTTACAGTAAAGAAGGAAGACTGAGATGCAGTGCCAAACAATTCTTCTGTGTCTCATTCTCATTCAGTTTGTTAGGGAATCAATTATTGTCTCACCTCTCTGGATTAATTGTGAATGTCTTACATTATTAATATGGTGAGCAAAATGTATGACTTTTTCTGGATTTCTTTGCACAATCATCTCTTCATCCGTCCACAGTCTCCTGAGCTTTCTTCCCTTCAGTAAATTTCCAGAAGGAAGACCTCCCGAGGGAGGATTTCCCTGGGGCCTTTTTTTCAGATCAGAAATTGTGGGCAGCAAGGGAAGGGCAGAGAGATGAAGCATGCCATGGTGGCCACATCCTGCCACCTCCCAACAAAGAAGTCACTGCAAAAAGATTTCCCAGAGAAATTCTGAAGCATCCTGGAAATGAGTTAGAAAGATGGAAATAGCTTTCATAGGATAGGGAAAGCCTAGGGAGATAGTAAAAGCCATATTTCATCTTCATATTGGTAGATTCTTTTTTCAGGAATTAATTGAAAGCATGTTTATGTACAACTGATTTAACAACTATTAAATCAGAACAAATTTCTACAGTATGTACATGGTCCATGGACAAGACGATGCTTCATTAAAACAAAGATATTTGTTTAGACTTTCCTATTTTGTAGGTACCAGATCAGCTGTTTTCTATTTCTTTCCAAAACAGATAATTTGCTTTCTCTGTTTGAGATGAATTATATCCAATGAAATGCTCTAGGTGGTTTTTGTACTAGATTTTTAAAAAACATATATTATTCATTTATTTAATTCAGTAGATTTAAATGGCTGCTCATCTCACAGGAGTGAATCTGAGCAGATAGCATGGATTAAAAACACAGTACCAGTATGATGTATTAAACAATATATTTCTCAGCCAACTAAACACAAAGTGGTTCTTCAAAACACCATACAGTGGAAGTGTGGACTCAATTATTCTCCTGGCCCCCATGCCTGGGAAAACAGTCAGTTCTTCGTGGCTTTCTGAAAACCGAGCAAAGTTGGGGCCAGCCAAACCTCTGGCATTAAGGTATTCCAGAGTGCAGACAAAGCTATGGTAAAACACATTTCCTGACTCTGGCTAGATGACAGTCCTAACAGATGGGACACAGAACATGCCCCTCCTGCTCAGCTCGATGTGATAGATGGAACCAAATATCCTGGTCCTATGTCATACTGGGTTATATAGTTAACAACTGCACCAGTACCAGTACCAAATTAGGTGCCAGTATTGCTTACAGAGCAAAGTTGTAATGTTGGCATAAGTGAGACATGCCATAATTGCCCACACTATGGCATTCTTGACAAATTGACACTTCTGTATGTTTTCAAGGGCACTTGGTACACAACACAAAGAGTTTCAAAGGGTGCAATTCATGCATGACACAAAACTATTCAAAGCCATCCCAGCAGCTTTTCACACAGGATCTGTGTATCCAGGAAAGTCCCAAATTGTGCAACAGCTTTTGTAAGAAAGAAGGAAGGAAGGAAGGAAGGAAGGAAGGAAGGAAGGGAGGGAGGGAGGGAGGGAGGGAGAAGGAAGGAAGGAAGGAAGGACGGACGGAAGGAAGGAAGGAAGGAAGGAAGGAAGGAAGGAAGGAAGGAAGGAAGGAAGGAAGGAAGGAAGGAAGGAAGGAAAATCACCAGGTCCACGAGGCTTTAATGCTCAAAGCAACTCCATCTTGCTCAGGCCATGGTGAAGCTGAACTTTAGTTGTTCATCCCCATCTAGACTCCCACAGCTTTGTTATTAATAAAAATACGAAACTATGTTTCAGCTAGCATTAAGCACAGAGGTGGGTATTCAGCAGGTTCTGACCAGTTCTGGAGAACCAGCAGCGGAAATTTTGAGTAGTTTGGAGAACCAGTAAATACCACCTCTGACTGGTCCCACCCCCATCTATTCTCTGACTCCTGAGTTCCATCTGATTGGGAGGGAATGGTCATTTTGTCTTTCCCCTGGAGTAGGGAGGGAATGGAGATTTTACAGTATCCTTCCCCTGCTACGCCCACCAAACCACGCCCACCAAACCACACCACGCCCACCAAGCCATGTCCACAGAACCCCACCACTGATTAGTTATATTAAATTTCATTTACCTCTGTAGGAGGCAATGTAAGTTTCATTGTAATCAATAGATTTGAAATGCACTTTCATAGGTTTGATTTACTGTGCCCCACCAGAAAGCATTGTATGGTTAAAAAGCAATTCTCAAGATACATCACAGGAACACCACTTTCTGCTGAACCCAGGAAACCATCCAGGTTTATAAAGCTGAATTTAAGTTAACTCTGAGATGACAAGCAATTCAGCTTGACTAGAAATCAGGGCTGGTGTTTGGCAGCTTCTCTCATGAGCTGTAAACCTTCATATGTTGAAAATGCACCTTCAAAGGTTGAAAACGCAAGATTCCCCACTCACAACACATTAGAAAGGTGAGCTGAGAAAGCTGGTTTATGAATGATGGTAACACTTGGCTGTAAAGTTACCAAAAGGGAATATCCATTAAATACTGTGAAATTTATAATGTTGAACTACAGGAATAATTACACCTAATACAACCACTAGGGGTCATTATAAGGTTATAATTAGCAATTGTTTTAGAGTGATTGCAAGAATATTTCCCCCTTCCTTCCCTACTTCTTTGCTCTTTTAAAACATTTGTTATGGTTAAATATTGGCAAACCCTACCCATACCTTTTTTTTAATGCCAGGAATGAAAAAAACCAAATGACCAAGAATCAGATTTTCCTTCAGTGTTTGATGCTTTTCCATAAAGTTGTCTGTTCAAGTCACAGAGGCAAAGCCAAAGTGACAGAAAAAATCTCAATGAAATGTAGCTCACAGAAAAAAAGAAATCATTAAAATGTGCTTTAAAAAAAAAGATGCAATAATCTGTTACCACGTGATCCGGTTACCAAGGATCAATGATTTGTTCATGGGGTTGTATTAATTTTAACACTCTGTCATGCCAAACAAGGTTCTATTACAATGTCTTTAACAATATCCTGCGGCTGTGGCCTAGAGGTGGATCGCTTGCCTCACAATCAGGAGGTTGTGAGTTCAATCCTAGATAGAGGCAGATGTAAGATCTCCTGCTTGGGCACAGGGTTGGACTAGATTACCTGCAAGATCCCTTCGAACTCTTGCTAATCTGTTAATTCCGCATTTTATATTTGTATTGTTTGATGTTATGCATTTAGTGTATCTCCAGCTTTCTGAAAATGGAGCTGTTATGAAAACAGAAGCAAGAGGATACTTACTGTCCTCAGATGCTTCCATAAACTCCAAATTACCTAGTGACGAACCTAGCAGGCATCAGACATTGAGGTCAAGGAGGAAATAGAGTTAAGAATATCACCTGGTTTCAAACTAGTTTGATTCTTCTAGATCAGGGGTGTCAAACTCACAGTCCATGGGCCGGATGTGTCACACCCTGGCCACCCCACCTCCATTTTAGTGAAGGGGGAAAAGTTTGATGACAATATGACAACATGATGACAACACCACACCCCTGTTTTAGATAAAGTGAAGTTTATTGTTTCATTCACCACTACTAAAGATATAGTAGTGTATATTCCATTTGTATATGGAATGTGAAAAAGTGCCAAAATGTGTTTCAGATGATTTACCTCATGATTATTGACATAGATGCCACAGATCCATTGCATAAACAAGTAATTGATCATAATATTTTATGATGGGATCGCCCTATTTAATTGTTCAGAACTAAATAGCACATCTTTGATAACTTCAAGTTGTAATCAGACTGTTGCAACTATACTTGGATATGGATATTCTAGAGCTGCAAAAATGTAGAAAGCAACAATCAAAATGGTACCTTCCTTATGACAATAGTCTAGAACAGAAACTTGTGTTGTTGTGGTGGCATCACATGACATATCAGGACTTTTTTCCCCTTTGCTAAACCGGCCTTGGTGTAGCCAGTGTGCATGAGTTTGAAAGAATGTATGGGAAATCACCTTGGGGGGAAAATTTACTGAAATAAAACATGATTAAGATATATAAAATAATGCATAGTATGGAAAAAATAGACAAGCATTTTTTTTTGTATTCTTTATCCAGTGAAGCTGATGGGAAGTAAATTTCAACAGACCAAGAAGGATTTCTTCACAGAGTGCATAATTAGCTGTACAGTTCATTGCTACCAGATGTATGAATGAAGAAATCTAGGTCAGTTTTAAAAGAGGATTAGATACGTTCAGAGGACAAATCTTTTAAGGATTACTGATTTTTGAAAACTCAGTATTGCATCCAAGTTGGAGTAGCATCCCTCCCCAAACACCAGTAGCAGAAGAGACCAGTTGTCTCCTGCTTGAGCAACCCAGAAGCATCTTGTTGGCTTGACTAAATGACCCTGACTTAATCCATCTTGAAAGTTCTGTTGTTCTTATATAGAAATTTCAGCTGCATAACATTTTAACTATGTAATTGTAACATAACTATGACATTCTGATACAATTAAAGCTGTTAACATATATGTTATAATCTATTAGGGTATCAGTGAGACTATCTGTATAGTAATGTGATTCAAGCCATTTCCTACACTAAACTAGAGAATTCATATGCACTCAAACATCCAAGAGAAAAATTCAGATAAACAGAGTGTTTTCTTGACTTAGAGTGATCAGTGATATACTGATTTTCCTACTTTTCCAGAAGAGCTTTCCCAGAAAGCTCTTTTAGGAAAACTTTCAGTGAGCATCTTTAGTCTTTGTGGAGTGTTCTGCTCAATAGAAATTGGGATTGCAATTTCTAAAATCCTTTCCGGGAAACTAAAGAACACTTCAATTTTTTTTAAAAGGATGCATTACTCCTTAAGATATTGGAATGTAGAAAAAAAATCTCTTTCCAAACCCTGGGAGTGCCCACCATCATGCTTTTGATGTCTCAAAGTACAGTTCTGATAAATGAATGATCGCTACTGAAAAATTAGGAAATATGTTTTCTAGCAAAGGTCACTAAACCCCGAAGCTCAGGATAGTCCAACAGATACTGGCTGTGAAATCCTATATTAATGTACTGGAATATTTGTAAAGGCTTTTTAGGTAATCACTAAAAGCTTTCTGGTTTCCGAAATTTATTCAACCAAATCTATGTTTTCAGTTCCTACATATTGCTTTGCTATTGCATGTGGGAATACTGGTTTATGATAACATTCTTTTTTCCATAAGAGTATCCATGTTTTTTTTCCTTCCTTCAATTTCTATTTAAAAAGCTATTTCAAAAAGCTTTCAAATTTCCTACTCTGATAGGCAAATAAACTCAAACAAAGAAATTATGACAAGATATTCTCTAATCAGGACAAAGTCTGACTAGAATTGCTCAAAGTGGTGGATTATCAATTTTTGTTTATTTTTGTAGTAAAAACTCTTCTTATACTCATTGTAGGCAGATGGGGGCAGTGGCTTTTTATGTGTATTATTCTTGAAGGTGCCATCTTGACTATTTTTTTTAACTTCTCCAGTTTGGAAACCTCTGATTGCAAGTTTCCACCAAGACACTGTTTTGTTATATATTATTTTTTGGAATCACTATATGATAGCATGTGACTATAAACGATAATCACATGATCATTCCAGAATGTGCTGCAAAGGGGAAATTATATTGTGAATGAACAGGGTTTTGTTTTGTTTTTTGCTTTAACAAAAGGATAGCTGCTTTGTATATTTTCAAAGGAAATTAACCAGGGTTCACTTTCAAAAATTTTAGCAAGTGGTTCTCTGCCTGGTTGCTGGATGAGCATGGCCATGGTGGGTGTGACCTAGTCGGCCTCCTGCACCATGGTGGGGAGAGTTGCCCTTCCCTGGCTCCGGAGGTTTCCCTCGAGCCTCCAGGAGGGTGAAAATGGCCTCTCCAGGCTCCGGAGGCTCTCTAGAGGCCAGAAATGGGCCTGTTTCCAGCCTACCTGAACTTCCTGTAGGCCAGTTTTTCACCCTCCCCAAGCATCTGTGCACCCCCTACAGTTACCAGCATCCAAAGCGGGCCGCGTGAGGACTTCTGGGAGGAAGGGGGTGGAGTGGGTGGGGCCAGCCAGAAGTGGGATTTGGGGGTTCTCCAAACTGCACAGAATCCTAGCTAGAGGTTCTCTTGAACCCATGCAAATTTCCAGCAGCCTACCCTTGAAATTAACCTCCCCCCCTTTTTACCTCTAAGTAGGCCAGATTATTATTATTTTTTTAAAAACTTGGAACATAAATCCACCAGTGTGGAAATCTACCCTGCAAATTTGAAAGTAAAATGGACTGGATATATATTAGTCTTCGTGCCTCTATTAATACTTAGTGGTATTTTTATGTCATCCAAAATCTACTGCCTAAGATACCTCCTCACTCTGCCTAATGGTGAGGCCAGCTCTGGAACAGTCAATTAAGGAACATTTTGTCTGTGCCAATTGGAATAAGCACTGGGACATTTTAGCAAAATTCCCAGCTCTTGCCATTTCCAGTAAATGTGGGGTATACAGAACACTTTTGAATACCAAAGTTGTGGTTTTCTCCAGAGAAAAGAATGGAAAGCATATTCTAAGTGGCCAAAATTGCCTTCATTCGTCTGTAAATTAAGCCCCTAGAAAGCATGCAGTGCAGATCTCTGCCTTTAAGCTGCCATGTCTTATGTAAGAGAGAAGGAATCAGCGTGAAAGAAGAATGATTGACATCCCCACTCTGCTAATGTATAGAAAAGGGTATTGCCTTTATGATAGTGTGATCTCAATATGGCAAGCTCTTCTGGCAAAGACTGGAATACTTCCTATCACAAAAGCTGTATTAAGCAATTTTTCCTGAATATACAGATCCTGTTTCTTATCCTGAGAAAAAGAATTTTGATGAGACCTTTGAAAGTTTTGGAACTTGATTCATAATGTTAGTTTATTTGGCTTTCAGAGAAAACATTTTACATCAATTTCTTTACTCCAAACCTCTATGGATTCCTAAAGATTCAGGAAAGCATTCTAGGGGGCTGAAAATATAGAATGCAATGTGTAAAATATTTTATGTAGTCAGTGAAAAGATTTAAAATGAAATTTAATGGCGTATATTTAAAGCATTGTTTAATATTCCAAATCAATCCATTGTTATTTAAAACATATCTGATTCCCCCCCCCCCAATCCTCAGTTAGAGTGACTGACTTACATTAACATTTTTGAAACGCTAAATGAATCATTACAGTAACCAGTTCATTACCAATTAGCAACTGATAGAGTTTTGGCATCATTTGCCCTCACTTATCCTACATCACTTATTGCATTTGGGATTAAGCATTATGGCAATTCCGATCATCCCTGGAGACATAGCCCAGAAGATGATAATGGGAAATTTTAGCTACCTCCAAAGTTATTGGGCTATAAAGCATTGCAATAAACTCTCTTGTCCTCTATGCTTTTCAACAAATACTTGGAAAAAGCCATTCGCAAACCTAGGTTCAAGTACAATGAGTCTATCAGCTCTGCCTCTCATTTGTATCCAGCCAAATCTATAGTATTCTGGAATTAGTAATTGTAAGTTTCTGTAGAAGATAAAGTATAAAGAAGCAAGACTTCATCCAGATCACAGATATCAATCCCATGACATCATGTTGCTGTCACGTGACATTTCACAATGTTTGTTTCCTTTGTAGAACTGGGGTGGGCATGGCCTGCATGTGATGCATCCAGCCCATGGGCTGCCAGTTTGACACCCCTGATTCCAGATGATAGAGATGTATTATGTTAAGGATACTGAATACCATGGATAGAAATTTATCATTGGGTTTAGATGGTGATTAAAAGCCCAATAAAATTTGATGAAATTAAACTGCTGTTAGAAGATGATAGTTTGTTTTAGTTATCTGTCCATGCATGACATGAAAACTTCAGCTTATGTGAAATATGGTCACTTGTTGGTGAAGTGACCAATTAGATCATATCAATTTTTATTGCAAAACTTGTGCCAACTATTTATGCATTTCCAATCAAATTGAAGCTACCTATGTAATGCTGTACACCGTTTGGAGCCTAGCTATCAGTGGTGGGTTTCAAATTTTTTTAGAACCTCTTCTGTAGGTGTGGCCTGCTTTGTGGGAGTGTCTTGCTGGCCATGTGACAGGGTGGGAGTGGCTTGGCAGTCACGTAACTGGGTGGGCGTGACCAACATGTAAAATGTGGCAAAACTCACTTAACAAAACACTTGCTTAGCAACCAAAATGTTGGCTTAGAAACTCTGGCATTTGAAGTCTTAAAGCTGTCAAGTTACAAGGCCCTTGCACCCCTAACCCTTTAGAAAAAAAAACCCAGGAGTGTTCAAACTTGATAGCTTTAAAACTTGTGGACTTCAACTCCCAGAATTCCTCCTCTCGCTCTTCATCTTGATGATGTGCAGATGGGTGGTGGGGAGGGAGCTGGTTCTGGTTCTAAACAACACTATAGATTTGTGGAACCTCTTCTATAGAAGAGGTTAGAATTGGCAGGAACCCGCCCCTGCTAGCTATCCATATAAATTAATTCTAAATTTAAGATCAGTGATTAACATTTTTTTTCATTCCTTATCCCCACCCATCCCCACCCCAAGGGATCCTTTTACATTAATTCTACATATGTGAAATAGTCTCAGATCTGTGATTATCAGATTCCATCACAGCTCATTTTTGAGGTCTTTTCCTGATTGGATTTTATTGAACAGTTTCATTCATTCATCCGTTCATTCATCCATCCATTCATTCATTCATTCATTCATTCATTTATTATTTTGTTTATTTAATTTCTAAATTGCTCATCGTGCCAAGACAACTCTGGGTGGTTTACAGTCATTCATTAAAAATACCAAAGAAAACATTAAAACAATAAATAAGGACCATAAATTTAAAATTAAGTTAAAATTCAATTGACCAAGGTGAAGAGGAAGAGAGCAAAGTGTACATGAGATGGGGCCTGCCTAACCCATTAGCCACCTCCTCAATGCCACTCCCCCATTGGGATCCCAGGCCAGTTGGCAGAACCAGGTCTTCAAGTCCCTTTTCAAAGGCCAAAAACGTGCATGAAAATCTCACCTGGGGGGAGGGGACAATGTTCCAGATGATGGCTACCATGACAGAAAAGCCTTTTTTCCCTGGAACCTACCAGACAAAGTTCCCTGACTGGTGGGGTCTGTAGCAAGCCTCTTCTGCTAGCCTGGGTGGGTCTAGATTGATGACATTCTCAATGTATTAATTGTCCATCCTGGATTTAACATACCAACCATAATTCAACCAGATACAAATGCTGACTACAAAAGGAAGTTGCAATTTACATTGTACCTTCTAACTTTAATACTGGTCATCGTTTTGTGAAAAGTGGACAGATTTGGGCATTAAGGAAATAGAATTACAGCCTAAACAGAAGGTGTTCAAACTTGTTATCAAATGTCCCTGAACAGATAGGGAGGCTGATAACATGCTTGTTCTCTCTGACTTGTTTTCCTTCCCTTCATTTCAGTGTTGCTGGAGATCTCCAGCAGCTTCCCTGCTTGCAATTCTTATTTGACCTTTTTGTTACCAGGTTATTGAGGAAGCTTTAAATAGTTCTTTATGAGATCTCAGTAGGCATTTCAATCTTCAATTCAGGACAAGTTCTTCTTATAATCCCACAAATCAGCATATACAAGATGACCCGCAGCTTAGTGTTCATTTCAGCCTCAAATATCTATTGTCTTTCACAGTAGGAAAAGGAGAACATGGTATAGAGAAGAAAAACAATTTATTAAAACTGCTGGGGAGCAAGCACAAAACTTTGAATTCTTACATCTAGATGTCCTTGTGGATCTTCTTCAACTTTTTAGTAAGTATTAATGCAACAAAGATGAAGTATTTTTCTTCCAGGTCCTTTAAACCCTCACCAATAACAGGATGAACATTAAATTTTATTCATGACTTTTTCAAAAACCCTGCTGATGAAAATAGATACTAATAAAAACATTAGTCTCTTTTTCATATTGGTTCAAGATTTTCTTTAAAGATAGTCTTTGCTTAATAACCATTTGCTTAATTGGTTAGCTCAGCGTTTCTCAAATAGTGGGGCGCGCCCCCCTAGGGGGGCGTGAGGCTCCGTAAGGGGGGGCGCGGAGCCGCACACCCGGAAAGACCGATACCACCGTTGCATTCTCCGCATGGCCCGAGCGCCTGTTCCTTAGCAGCTCCCAGCGCGCCGCCCGGCTTAGTAGCTCCCAGCGCGTCCGCGCCCGGCTCAGCAGCTCCCAGCGCGCCGCCCGACTTGCCCGCTCACGGCTCTTGCCCGCTGCCCGCCTGGACGCGGCCAGTCGAAAGCCGGGAGGGAGGCGACCCCCTTCCACGGCGTGGAAAAGCGGCCTCCCTCCCGGCTTTCGACTGGCTGCGTTGGGAGCGCTGGGAGCTGCTGAGACCATCGCAGTAAGGAACAGGCGCTCGGGCCATGCGGAGAAGGCAACGGCGGCACCAAGGAGAATAAATATCCTTGGCTCGGAAGGAGGCGAGGGAAAGAAGGGAGGGGGCAGCCCCGGGGCTGGGGGGGGCGCTTTCCGGGGCTGGGGGGGCGCTTTCCGGGGCTGGGGGGGCGCTTTCCGGGGCTGGGGGGGCGCGAAATGTTTTCTTCTTCCTAGGGGGGGCCTGACAGAAAATAACTGAGAACCACTGGGTTAGCTTAACTTAAAGAAGTGATTTCCCTAATAACTACTTACAATCCATTTTCAACTTTGTCACAGTCACAAATGTACCAGAGGTGGGTTGTTACTGGTTCCCACCAGTTTGGGTGATCCGGTAGTGGCATGGGTCACAGAACTGGCAGCGAGTCAGGCTGGCCATGCCTCCAAACTGGCTCCCTGGTTGCCGCTGGCGTTGCCGGCATAGTTTTTTGTCCTAATTTTAATTCTGCATGCGCAGAACAATTTAGAGGCAACTGCACATGTGCATGCAACGAACCGGCAATAACGCTGGCAGCAACCCATCCCTGAAATGTACCCTTGTGGTCACGTGATCACATTTTCAGCAATTGGCAACTGATTTGCATTTATGGCTATTTGCAACATCCCAATGGCAATTTTTAGTGGTTTTTGCTGGGTTTTCTGGTGGGTTTTTTTCCCCAGGTTCCAGCAAAAAAAAAAAAGTCCATTAGGAAAACGGAATTGCTTTATGATCATGGTCTTTGCTTAACTGTGATGTTTACTTATCTTAGATAAGGCTGTAAAATTGGAGATGGCCATATGATGGTGGCACTCACTTACCTTCCCTACCGGTTTGCAAATGTGAGCATGTCCCAACTGCGCATGTGCTCAGCCTTCCGTGCATGCACTTTGGCTTTAAAAACTGCCTAAATGTGATAGCGTAGAGACAGAGCTGGGTGGCTGGGCCACCTGTGATTTCCCCTATCGGTTCAGGCGAACCAGTCCAAACTGGCAGAATATCACCTCTGCGACATGATGATTGGTTTAATGATTGCCACAATTACCATAATTCCAGGCCTAATTATAGTCCCAAGAGGAGGACTACCGGCACTGAAAATTCAGGTTTTGCAGCAAATATACATAAAATTAATCTGTATACAAAAGCTTCTTAATATTTTAGTGATGGATGATTGCGACAGCTCTCAGTTACTATGAGCATTAATTTTAGGATAATTATCATTTTTTCCCAATAATTACTAAATAGGTAATTTTAAAACATTAGTTGCAAGAGTAAAAAATATTACGTCTGACTGGTTTTTTGCAACATTGTGTTTGAGCTGGACCACTAATTTTTGTGGGGTTTTGCCTTCACTATAACCACCCTCAAATATAACATAGTTGACATACTCAACTTGTATTACTTTTTCCAATATAAAACCCTCAAAAATTAACTTCACAATTTCAGTATCATTTCATGTTATTATTAAACGTGCATTTTAACATGCTCTGAAAAACCTGCAGCAGTAGCCCCAGAGGTGGGATTCAGCTGGTTTGCACCAATTCAGATGAACTGGATGCTAATTTTACATCTGGTTCACTGAACCAGTAGTTGGAAAGACTGGCTGGGCCCACTCCATCCCGTCCCTCTAAGGAGTCTCCGTGTGGCTGGTTCATCATGCCAGGTAAGTGCAGGGTCCACACGAAGACTCTGGGAGGGCAAAATATGGGTCTCCTGAAAGTTCTGGAAGTCTGGGCCTGGGCTTCTGCAGCACGGGGGAGGCCATTTTCACCCTCCCGGAAGCTTGAGGAAAGCCTCTGGAGCCTGGGGAGGGCAAATCCTTCCCCCCACTGCCATGCAGGAGGCTGAGTAGGCCACACCCCCATGGCCACGCCCAGCCAGCAACTGGGCAGAGAACCAGTTGCTAAAAATTTTCAATCGCATTTCTGAGCAGCCACCAACCTTTTGGGTACCAGGAACCAGTTCTGTGGAGAGAGGTTTTCCTGTGGACCAGAAGGGGTGGGCCCCAAGGGGGTGTTTTTCAAGAGGCAACTGGACTTTCTGGTTTCTTCTTTGAAGGTGTTTCACTTCTCATCCAAGAAGCTTCTTCAGCTCTGACTGGATAATGAGAAATGGAATCCAGTCAGAGCTGAAGAAGCTTCTTGGATAAGAAATGAAATGCTTTCAAAGGAAAAAAAACAGAGGGTCCAGTTGCCCCTTGAAAAAAGCACTTTTGGGACAACCATCACCTGGATAACTGAGAATCTTCACATGCTGCCTGCATCCCGTGGCTGGGGCTTCCCTTGTTTGTGCAGCCTGGTTTCTGGCATGCTGTGGCCTGCTGCCAGTCCACAGACCAGGAATTGGGGACTCCTGACCTACAGAACGAAGTCCACTGTCTTTCCTTTTATAAAAATTATAACAGGTAGTCACAGAATAGCATGACATTTGCTTTTATTTTGTAAAGGGAGACTTCATTCCAGTTCATAACTTCTTTCAATGATATTGGGGAAATATTGGTGATTTCAAAGAATTGTCTTACGTAATCTAACAGTCATCTAAACTAAATGGTTCTACAACTGGCTTAAACCAAGAGTAGGCAATCTGGGGCAATCTATGCATTGGCAAGCATCACAACATATGTGGTTCTTGAGGGGGAAAAATGATGCATATGAAGGCCAGCACTAACCAAAGAACTAGTGGCTGTCATTTCCCATTGTTGTGTATACAATTTTAAAAAATGATCAACTTAAACTGAACGACCTAAATCACAGGGATGTGCTTATCAGAAGAGAGCCATTGTTCTGCATTCTTAACTAACGGATGCTTTTTTTCTCCGGTTAAGTCAATACATTGTAGAAAGTCCAGAAGGACACTTTGTTACATGAAAGGAGTAAGACTGAAAATATATTCAGCTTCAGCCTTCATTTTGGCCGACCTTTTGTTTTCATCTCTCATACCAGCAGGGAAGTGAAAATCCCATTTTCCCAGATAGCACAAGCTGGCTGAGAGAAATCATTTTCTTCATTTTATTTAATTTCTTGAGCAGGACAAGCTAAAGATATAGCCTAGAGGCACCCTGGGGTTTTTTATACGAAGATGCCAAAGCTCTAAATTTCCTAAAGGGAAACCTGCAGTAAAAAAGAAATGTTTCCTCCCTTTTCAACCATAAAATGCACAAATGGACATTGAAGGAAGCTGAGGTATTGATTACCTGGTTCTTCCTGCATTGTAATAACATGCACAATGTAAAAAGACATTATAGTTGCTATGCAGATTCAAAAGTCATAATTAGAGCTATAGGTTTAGATCACAGAAAAGACAATAAAAACATCTGCTAAGGAAAAAATCCTGGAGGTTTTTAAAACTAGAATCTCTTGATGTAAATATTGATATTTGCCTGGCTCTTTTTATATTGTAACATATTATTCTTGATTTGTTTCCCTGGTTTTAATATTGTTCTACTGCTGTTGATCACTAGGATGTATAGATTATGAATATGAATCTAATATCCCTTATGATTCTTAACCTTAGTTAAAGACTGGAAGATGTGCAATAATGGCAAATATCTGTCACTCGGGTAAATATTTGTTCTCCAAGCTTATGGGTTGATTTTTAAATGTTTCTTTACCAACTAGGTAATATCTTCACCCGAGTTTAGAACAGGGCTCTTCAAACTTGGCAACTTTAAAACTTGTGGACTTCAACTCCCAAAATTCCTCAGTCAGCCATACTAACTGGAGAATTTTGGGAGTTGAAGTCCAGAAGTCTTAAAGTTGAGAATGTTGGAGACCCCAGGTTTAGGAGATGTCAGTGTTCTTCTGTTTATAAGGGCTTATAAGGGTAATCTCTTTTATTACTAGACTCATCACAAGACTCACTGATGGCTCACAGCTGCACCATCACAAGACCCTTGACAGACCAATACCTGAAGCCATTATAAACAGAAGAACACTGACATCCCCTAAATTTCACTGGAGATGTTACCTAGCTTGGTAATGAAATGTTCAGAAACAAACTCACAAGTTCAGACAATGAATCTTTACCCTCTTTGGAAGATATTTCAGCCTCACATCATGCTTCCTTCCTTTCTTCTTATCATTTGCTGGGGTTACAAATTGTACAAAGTTACTTTATGTATTATTTAGCACATTTTGCAATGTTTGGTAAATTGTACTTTACGGTCTTAAGATATTGTATTTCATTAATTATTGGGGGGGTTAATCAACATAGTTAAGCATTCCATCACTTCCTTACAATGTGTAAACCTTGGCTTCCTGCCTCTCCCCATTCTCACTCTTCTTTGTAATCCATCCATCCATCCATCCATCCATCCATCCATCCATCCATCCATCCATCCATCCATCCATCCATCCATCCATCCATCCATCCATCCATCCATCCATCTATCTATCTATCTATCTATCTATCTATCTATCTATCTATCTATCTAAATGGCTGTGTATGTGTATATTCCAGCATAACTCTGTAATGCCTCGAGCACTTTCAACCAAACTTGGTACACAGATGACTTACTCTCTGAAACTAATATTGTGGGGGTAAGACACTCCTAAAACCCTCAGAGTGTGTGTTCTGTTAAGATACAGCCTGTTGTGCCTTAAAATGGCTTCTACTGTACTGCTATAAAATGAATTTAATGTGCGGTGCAGTGGAGTTGCCATGGTAATGGTTTCATAGTATTCCACAAAGGGTTCCCTCTGGTAAGAGGGAAAATCCAACATTAGAAATTACATTTGATCAGGACATTTCCCCCCTATAAATAAATACCCAGGCAATGCCAGGTGATCAGCTAGTCTCTAATAAACACAAGCCCATTCCCTCTTAATTTACATTTTCAAATCAGCCTTGAAATGTCATCACTGGAACCTCCATGCAGTTGTGGAATAAACTTGCCCAGTTATTTTTTACAAGCTGAAAGAAAAAGATGGAAGTAAAAACCAATCAAAATATTTTCATCACCTTTGTAAGCTTACTTTACTACTAGTCTATCAGCATTATTTTGGTTAAAAAAATGCCTTAGTCCCATTTTCAGGTATCATAAATATTTCAATAAACTGTGGACCTGAATGTTCTGCTTTGTTTCTCAGGGTTAGTGAGAGAGGGATTGGTCTCTTCATGTTTAATTATCCAGGTATAATTTATACTCTACTCGCATGTGTCTGTCATGTCTAGGAGAGGCCTGTGCATTGTCAATTCAAACAATAAACAAAGAACGAGTTAAAATGACTTTGATAATAACAACTTTTATGAAAGGAGAGAAATGACTGATTATACAGTAGGTAAGCAGTAGAAAGCCAAGCACAATGAAGGAAGTGTATTAAGTTTGCTGCTAAAAGGGTTTTGAAATGAAGTTTCAAACGGAGTCAGTTTGAAAAGCAGTTTTTTCTTTTATGGCAGAATTACGCAGTCATTAACCTTCAACAGAGTCTCCAAGTCTGAAAAACATTTAACTATTTATTGCAAAAAGTTCTATGACAGATGTTGTTTTTTTCTCCCTTTTGTTCAAAAAACGCTTTGAGGTGGGATAAGATAAAATAGAAACTGGCGCAAACTCAACCAGTGAAGATTGTTGCTCAGCCTGGATTGAACCCAGGATTCCGTCACACCACAATACAATGCAAGGGTGGGTTCCTGCCAGAATTACTACCGGTTCGGTGCCCAAAAAATTTGCTCGCTCGTGCACATGCCAGATGCGTGCTCCGCGCACATGCACATTTGCACCTAAAAAGGTCTTTCCATGTACACAATATTAAAAAAGGAAGGAAATGACAGAAAATTGCAGAACAGAAAATCAAGATGGTGGCCCTAAGGATAGAACCGGTTCAGGCACGTGTCCAGCCAAGTTACTACCTACTCAGGCAAACCAGTCTAAACCAGTAGGAAACCACTTCTTATACAATGTCTCCAAAGGGAAATAAATCCAACTCACTTTTATTTAATTATTTTCTCTCATCTGCCCAATTTGCAATCTGCAACCAAAGTTATTAGGCTGTAGCATGGAACCAACGTTGCCAATAAAATACATATATACATACATGCATACGTACTGTACATAGATTTTTTTTTCTTGTACAGAAGAATATATAGTATAGTAGATCTTTTTCCTTATATTGGCTTACCATATTAGGGTTTTTAAACTTATTTTCAAGACATTATTGCTGGATTGCAGGAAATATGAAAGCATTATGAATTTCTAAAGTCAGGTGAAAAATTCCAGATCCCACATTTAAAACTTCCAGTTTTTAATTAGTTTCTCTTTGGCACTGCAGCATGGGTGTTGTTGGTTTTTTTTTTTTTTACAAAGATATGCATATTTAGGAAGAAAATTAAAATGATTTTTTCCTGCCAGCCTTTTGATTGCACTACCCACTTTGAAAATGGCATCTTATTAGGGGCAAAAGACGTTAAGGAGGCTGGGAAAGTGACCAGAGGAAAGTTAGACAGTACCAACTATTAGAAGAGGAGTTTGCTAACAGCTTACTGTATATCATATACAGTAATTCAGTACAGGCTATCAAAAGCCCAGAAAGAAGAGATTCAGTAAAGTAAAACAGTCTTTGTTTTAATCAACTCACTAATGAGAGATGAAAGTTCCTACCTATCACAGTTTCACAGATTCTCTACTTTATCCATACTTCTTGCATGAAACACTTCATTGTAACCTCTTATTCATTCAATATTTCTGCATTCTTTAAAGTTTCCTGTCTTGTTTCTGGGTTATACTATTTCATCTGTGGTTTCTTAATTGTATAACTGAAAGCTATGAAAAATTCACAATTAGAGGTGGGGCATGCTTGATTTCTTCTTATGGTAGATGACCAGAAGAGAGGGCAATTGCTCTTTTCAGCTCTCCCTGTTGTGAAGGTTTTGGCAACTGGCTTGATGAGAGTCATTTCTATAGGAGCTAAAAACAGATTCTGCTTGAGAAATCAACTCTGGACTTCAGGACTAGTTCCTGTAAGAGCCACAGGTAGATTAATCCACTAGAATGTTTGTATTTCAGAAGCACAATATTAATTCTGAAGAAAAAATCTGTACTCAGTCAGTGAATTGTAGCAGAAATGACTAATCCAGAGTTTTGAGATGAGATGAAAAGAATCAGAAAGGCAGAAATAAATAGGTGTTGCAGTGCCTGTCAAGGAAAATGTTACTTTCTTCATGCTCACTCTACTTGGCTGGCTTTGTTCTCAGCATCTTCAAATCTCAGAGATCTAATGAACCAGAGAAGGCAATAATATTTTTCTACTCCAGTAAGGCCAGCATTTGGAAACCTCTTTCAACAAGAACATAATTCAGCTGAGGTCCAACTGTTTGAACTAATGTTTCAGCCTCCCTTTAATGAAAATGTTTTCAGCCTTTCCTAAATTGCTTCAATTTACAGCACCAGTTTCAGAAATATGAAGCCAGTCTCTGTTTGTATAATACTAAACTAAAAAAGAAACAGCAAGTTGTATATTGTTGAGATATTGCAATGGTTATAGTTTAAAACTGGTACCGTATTTTTCGGAGTATAAGACGCACCGGAGCATAAGACACACCAAGGTTTTGAAGAGGCAAATTACAAAAAAAAATAATAGGTAGGAGGATAGAGGGATAGAGAGGGAAAGAAAGAAAGAGAAATACAGTAGGTAGGTAGGTAGATAACGGAATAGAGGTAGAGAAATAGAGAGAGAGAGAGAAATACAGTAGGTATGTAGGGAAAGTATGTGTGTGTAGGTAGGTAGGTAGGTAGGTAGGTAGAAGGATAGAGAGAGAAATAGAAAGAGACAAATACAGTAGGTAGGTAGGAAGTGTGTGTGTGTGTGTGTAGGTAGGTAGGTAGGTAGGTAGGTAGGTAGGTAGATAAAGGAATAGAGAGAGAGAAAAGAGAGAGAGAAATACAGTAGATAGGTAGGGAGAGAGAGGGTGGGTAGGTAGATAAAGGAATAGAGAGAGAGAGAGAGAGAAAGAGAGAAATACAGTAGGTAGGTAGAGAGAGGGAGAGAGAGAGAGAGTAGGTAGGTAGGTTGATGTTTCCAGGTGTATTTATCCATGGCCTGGAGAAGGAAATCGCTGACAAACCTTAGGACGTTGTTTCTCCTGGCACAGAAACAGTTAAAGAGCCTTCCAAAAGGGGGGAAAGTCTTTCCACTCTGCAAATCTCCCCAAAACTGCCCATTTCTCCATGAAAATGGGGCCGTTTTTTTCCCAAATAAAAAGCATGACTAGCCTTGGGGAGCTTGCAGAGTGCTCCTGGGGGGGGGTCAAAAATATCGTGAAAACGGGCCATTTGTGTGTCAAATAAATTGCATGCATAGCCCTATGGAGGCTTACAGAGTGCTGCTGGGGCCTGGGGAAGCAAAAAACAACCCATTTTAGGTTAATTTCTGCCCTCCCCAGCCCCCAGTAGCTCTCTGGATGCCTCCATAAGGCTAGGCACAGCCAGTTTGGTAAAGGGGTGGGGTTCCAGGAGGCAAAAAAATGCTGTATTTGATGTATAAGATGCACCCAGATTTTCAGCTTCTTTTTAGAGGAAAAAAGGTGCCTCTTATACTCCTAAAAATATGGTATATTTGTATGTGTGTGTGTGTGTGTGTGTTTTCGTAGATTTGCACGGGTGTAGGTATGCTAGTCTTGTTGTATTCGAGTGTTTTCCCATGTAAGAATGAGATTGTCTTTGCAACGTTTCGGCAAGATCTCACCTGCCATCTTCAGGCTTTGGTCTGTGGCTGCATACCTGCCACCCTTCCTTAAATCTTGGTGTGGGGGGTTTGAGCGCTGACTCCATTGCTGTGAATGGATTGGTTGGCTGTGCAGCTGCATCATGATTGGTAGATTGATGCTGATTGGTCCTATTTGTGTGTTTCTCCTTATTTTGTATTTCAATGTCTTGGGAGCTGGGTGGAGCTCATCTGTTGGCCATTGTTGTGCTTGTTTCCTGATGTCTGGTAGGTGGGAGGTATCATCACATTTGTTCATATTGTGAGGTTGTTTCTCTATTTCGATGGCTTCTCTGATTATTCTTCTGTTGAGCTGTTCAGCCTTGGAGATAAATTTGGTTCCTTCAAAGTCAATATCATGTCCTGCAGCTTTGAAGTGTTGGTAGAGGGATGAGGTTTTAAGTTGTTTTTTTACTGCATTTTTATGTTCTGCGATGCATGCATTTATTCTCCTACTAGTTTGTCCTATGTAAGTTGCAGGGCAGATTTTGCATGGAATTTTGTAGACTCCTTGGTTTTCTAACTTGATCATGTCTTTGGGATTTCTTGGGATGTTGGTTATTTTTTGATCAGTGTTGAAGGCTGTCTTGATATTGTGCTTGTGGAGAATTTTGCTGATTTTGTCTGTGGTGCCTTTCCTGTTCTGTGTCTTGGCTCTTGGGCGATGTCTCTTTTTGGATTAGGTTGGTAATTGTTTTTCTTTGGAATCCATTGGATATGAATGCGTTTATGAGAAAGTGTAATTCAGTTTTCAGATGGTCTTTGTCAGCTAGGCGTTTAGTTCTGGATATGAGGGTTTTGGCTACAGAGTTTATCTGTACAGGGTGGTGATGGGATTGTGCATTTAGGTAGTGGTTGGTGTGTGTTTTTTTCCTGGGACACACTATCTACCGGAATGGAGATAATTCAATTAATTAGGAAATAAAATGGATAATGTTACTCTGTATATAGCAGTAAACATTTGATTAGCACAGACAACTATGAAATGTCAAGAAGTACTCAAGGATAAGAAAGACAATTAGTTGGGTCTAGTGATTAAGGCATAGCCAAGATAACTTTTAAATACATCTAGATATGTATACTCTGGGAAGCTTCCTTAGAATTCATGTTAGGCACAGATAAACTGTTGTTTTTAGTTTCTATATTCTATGAGTCTTTAAAAGTCTTTAATATGTTAAATTCAATGTTATGGTTATACTTAAAGATGATTTTATTGTTAACATTTGTATTCTTTTATGCTATATCAGCACGTCTACTTTTTTATATTGCATATTTCTATCTTATTGGGATTTTATTGTATTATGTTTTGTGTTAAATTATACCCATAAAAATAGTTTATGATGCATGCAATAAATAAAAGCATAACAAATGATGCTTGCATTTTCTACCTACAGTTCTCTACCATTTAACAAAAACCCCCAGCAAATTCAATAATAAAACCTAGATTTAGTGCTGCATTCATTGTGGCTTTAGCAAAGACATGGGTGACTTGTGATCTCCCATTCGTTTACCAATGGAATAAGAGGAATTGAAATTAAGAATATTGTGAGACACAAAATTTGCTCACCCATTGGCCTATTCTGGCAACAATTTAAGGTTGCTTTATAATACTACTATAAATTTGCTGGCAGCCAGTGAAGAACAACTCAGGAGAACATGGGCTAGATTTGCTATTAAGGCCTACTTTGTAAAGCATCAATAATTCACCCTCATTGCACCTATGCATAGCCATCTCCACTTCTATTGAGGGTAACCAGAGCCCTCTTGGGTTTAAAAGGCTAAAGGTGTGTCTATAGGGCTGGAGGGAGGTTTTGAAGAACAATTGTTTGAGCAAATCACTTGGATTTGCTCCCAATTAAATGTTGGCTGTACTGTAGAGATGCCTGAGTATATGCTCATCTTGTTATCTGGAAGGAGTTTGAAGTTATTGGACCTTAGGGAGTAGACAGAGTCCTCAGCTATAAGTATGACCATCTGTTTAATAGATCCATGTCCTGCATGGCTGACAGTCTTTCCAGGAGTTGGGTTTCCATGGGTTGGGTTTTAGTAGTGATAAATTATTCTTTGAGAGAATGGGTGATTCCTCCACCCTTTAAAGAAGCTGTACTGTGGTGGCACAGAG
Source organism: Rhabdophis nuchalis (assembly GCA_039707465.1). NCBI lineage: Eukaryota > Metazoa > Chordata > Lepidosauria > Squamata > Natricidae > Rhabdophis > Rhabdophis nuchalis. Next base: position 187,182,415 of record CM077645.1, on the reverse strand, counting down.
TGCAGTATTGCATGCTACTTCTGCTGCCTGCCAGCTGCCTGCAGTTTGGAGGTTCAATTCTCACTGGCTCAAGGTTGACTCAGCCTTCTATTCTTTTGAGGTTGGTAAAATGAGGACCCAGATTGTTGGGGGCAATATGCTGACTCTGTAAACTGCTTAGAGAGGGCTGTAAAGCACTGTGAAGCATTATATAAGTCTAAGTGCTATTGCTATTGCTATCTTTGTCAGTCATCCAGAGTCATGTATATAAGATTGATAGCTATCTAAATGTATCAAATGAATAAATAAGTAAACAGAAAACATGTACCCTATCATCTCACAGTAATGTCTAGGCTTATCAGTTCAACATATCTTTTTACAGACTTTATTCTTTTTAAAGAAAAATAGGTTAATTGTATAGAATGAAGGATGAAGCTATGTCGAGTACTATCATTCATGGAAGGCAACAGGGCCACTGATGTCAACAAGATCAGACAGATAATCTTTTTAATGAATTTGGCTATGTAGGTACACAGGCTTTTCAGCAGTTTCCATTTTAACTTCATTTCTTCCTCTCCAAAGTGAAATCATGCTTGGATAGTATCTTACATTGACATAATAGCCAATAGAATGCAATCCTTTTTTCTCAATTGAGTTTACATTGGCTTGTTGTCTGCTTACCTTCTGCTGAACAATTTATTGACATATGCTAAGCAAATCATTGCAGAGATTAACCATCTGTGGCCATTATAGTGATTCTGTGATTTTTATGAGAGAAGTCTATTAATTATTGTATTTTAACCTGCATATTAATAGTAGTTTCAGTGAGAAAAGGTAAAATTAGAAAAAGATTCCTATTTGCATCTGCTTTTGAAAAAGTTCAGAACAGGTTTTGTTTATTTACTTATAATAATCACTTTAAAATGCCAATATCATAAGTACTAAGTACTTGCAGGTACTTTATTCTAATTTTTTTTTTTACAAAGTTCTGAATTTTGTAAAAAGAAAAAAACAGCATCTAAACTCTGTTACAGATATTGGCCTCAAAGGACTATGATGGGGGTATCATTACAAATTTAGTAATTGCATATATTTAAATTTCTGAAATCTAAACTGTTTCAGAATGGTTTTGCTTAAGAATTACTTATTTTTCATTTGGAACTTTCTCATACATTTCCAAATCTGCCCTATTATTGTGAATGTAAGATTATTCTAAATCCATTCTTAGTGTTCACTATAGTAAAACAACACAAAAGGTATTTCTAGAAAAACCCATAAGTAAAAATATGGGGCTCCTTTTTCTGTGCTGGTGAGAGAACCAGGCACCTGGGGCATATGAGGGTGATCCTTTGTCCTCATCTTATTCACAAAGTTTCCAAAGAAACCCTCTTCTACTCATTGTCTTAGAGATTCTCAATCATCCCGGTCATGGTTGTTCCAAAGATGCTTTTTCAAGAGACAATTGGACTTCCTTGTTTTTCTTTCAAGACATTTCGCTTCTCAACCAAGAATGTTCTTCAGCTCTGAACTGGATGGTGGGGAATGAAGGATTTAAGTTCCTTGCAGACCTCTGCTCATTTATATTCTTTTAGAGAGTAATTGAGGCCATTTGGAGGTTCGTCTGTGTTCTTGGGGTCACCTGAGTAGCACACATGCATGTAAAGCCTTCTTGGAACGACTGAAAGGTCTGTCTTGTAGACTTGGGGTAAATGATGTCATACCACTCCCCCTCTGTTGAGAGAGGTCTGTTCAATTTTGCCATAGATCAGCGATGGCAAACCTTTTTAGGCTCATGTGCCATAAGGGAGGGAGCAGGAAGGTCGTGCGCTGGCGTGCCACACCCATAATGCAATGCGTGCGCCCCAGCGCGCATGCATGCATGACAGGCGCTCCCCCATTTTTTACATGCTTTTTTCACCCTCCCCAGGCTGCAGAGGTTTTATAGGTGCCTGGGGAAGTACAGCCCCCCCCCCCCCAGCTTCCCTGAAGCCTGCGGAGGACTAAAAATGATGCTACAAGCAAACCGGAAGTGAAGCCTCCAGAGGTCCTCCAAGAGCCTGTTTTCATCCTCCCCAGGCTCCTATAAAGCCTGGGGAGGGCAACAAATGGCTTTAAAATGGCTGAATCAATTGACAGGGCAATGTCATGGGTGCCCTGCTAAATGGCTCCGCGTGCCACCTTTGGCACGCATGCCATAGGTTCACCATCACTGCCATAGATGGTCTCTTTGACCCTCTTTCAAACCAGCAATCTTCTCTATCCAAAATGTCTTCTACTATTTTTTTTAATCTTTGTTGTGTCATTGATGCCACTTCTACAGAGACATTATCAATTCATCATTTCTCACCAAGAAGTTTCTTCTACATAGAAATATAGAAGTGATTGACTTTATTATTCCAAAGAATTCAGTAACTGGTGATAAATAGATGTGAAGACACAATCATTTCAATAAAGAGTGGGGTAGTCTCCTTTGGAATTAGAACAAGGAAACGCATGAAGCAAGACATAATGAAGTTCTGAAGAAATTAATTATTGCTGTTTTTTTACAGAGACATTACTATGTGCTAACATAAAGAGCAAAAGGGCCATGGATTTTTTTTTGACCAAGCTAGGACTGTTTATAAAGCCAGATAGTTTAGCATTAAATAAATAAATAAGATCAAATTTATAAATGACATGCTGAAATGCATAATATCCTTCAGCTTTGTTACACTAGCCATATTTGAAAAGAATTTGGTTTATGTAACTTGGTATGGTTTCTTTGGCTTTGTTAGAAGGAAGCAAAACAGATGAAGACTATACACAGAAAGAACCACATGTCGCTTTTTCTATTCAGAAGGCTGAATTCAAATCCAGGAAATAAAAGCACCTGGTTATAATTTACCACAATTTTCTTTGGCTAAGCTGGGCTGCTAGTCCTGTGAACCTTTGCTGCTATTGAATTTTTTTCATTAACTCTTTCAAACAATGTTTTAAATTTGGGCATTGCCATCTGCAGCAAAATATGTAATATAGAAATGGAAATGGAAACAGTATTAATGGTACAAGGTCTACCACGTTCTCCAAACAATATCCTGAACAGTATCAAACATAATTTGTTTATATTGCTTTTTTGGTGTGGGTTGGTAGTGGTGTATTATTCTAATCAGATTTATTACTGTTTAGCCTGGTTATAAACTGTTATCACATTAACATTATTTGCTATGAGAAGTGCATTATTACACATACACAAAGACTATATTCCCATTATTCCAATGCTATTCTTCATCTATGTAGTATATTCATATACATATTTCACAGATACCTAGTTCATATGTAACATGACAGCTTGTTAATGTTGTGGAATATATCATTTTGTATGTTACTATTACTCTCTTTCAGTCTCTTGAATTACAGATTTCCTTAATTATCATTGCTGTTCAGCACTGAGCAATTGCAGACTGTCCTTGAAAATAAATATGAACCTTTTTACTTGTACCTTATTCCAGTCCAAATATCTCTGGAGGATACTATGGCTTGATAAAACTGCCTTTATCAAGTCTTTATTTTTTTACAGTGCTACTACAATGCTACTACAGAGATCAGATGACATACATCTTTAAATATCCCAAAATCCCAAAATGCATATCCTTGAGTAATTATCAATAAAGAAAACATTGTCAGATGCTTCATGATTTAGCTGCCGAGATTTATCAGGGCAAATGAGTAATTTCCAATCAGCTTCTTCTTTAATCCAATCTTAAATCAACTTGAATAAAAGACACTTATATTATAATATTTTGCAAAAAGCAAGGCTAGTTCTTAAATCCAGGCTGCAAAATTCCAGGTATCACTAGATAACAGCAAAAATTCTTCTGTAGTAGTCGTCTGTTTATCTGGAGTTTTTCAGCATAAATACAAAGATGTCAAGTCATATAGCCATTTACAACTGCTTGCTAGTATGAAACAACATTTTTGACTTTATCTATATAAATAAAAATGTAACTATGAGTTTGTTCAAAACAGGTAATTTCCGAAAGTACTGCACCGATTGCTTCCAAATTTTCACACAACGTTCCTTTCAAATATGGCACCAATGATATATATAGATTGTGTAGATGCCAGGTACACGCAATGGAAATGTTGCAGAAATTGTAAAAAAAAGGTAGGTAGATGGATACAGAGAGAGCAGTGGGCCACAGGTATTATGTCATCCGTTATGACATAAAATACTCTTCCCATAAGATTCAAGGAGAAATACAGTAGGTAGGTAGGTAGGCAGCTATAGGGATAGAGAGAGGGAGGGAGAAATGCAGTAGGTAGGTAGGTACATAGGTAGAGGGATAGAGAGGGAGAGGGAGAAATACAGTAGGTAGGTAGGTTGGGGGTTATACGGTGGTTGTGTGTACATGTTTGTGTGTGCAGGTGTAGATCAACACATAGTTAAATGGTTGGCCATTTAACCAGACTGGGCCACAGCAACGCGTGGCCAGGAATGGCTAGTTATTAATAAGCTGTTAATAATTGTTACTTCCTTAAGGATTTCTTACTTATAAACATTTGATCAGATCAAATACAAATCATGCATAACCATACAAATAGTTTTATTTTGTGGAGGAGTAAAGCACCTTTCAAACTTACTAAAAATTCTAGGAATTCTTTCTCCAACCAGAAATTATTGTTGGCAATATCATTTTTAATAGAATGAATTTTATTTGTCCAAGAAGTAGAAACTATGTTGCATATTTTTTCTAGGTAATGTATATTTAATATATTTTCCTTCATGTTTAGCCTTTATTAAAGACAAGAGTTGGTATTACTTTAAATACATAGATTTGTTTCTAGCATCATTGCTTTTGTGGGATATCATATTTGATGGCTCTCAGTGTTTTTCAACCATGGCAATTTTAAGATATGTTAACTTCAGCTCCTCCAGAATTCCCCAGACAACAAGCTGGACTTCATGGTGGATGTGGAATTCTGGGAGTTAAAGTCTCCCCATCTTAAAGTTATTATGGTTAAAAAAAATATCTGGATCATACTCATTGTTCATGGTGCTTGGCCTTCCAGAATCATTTGTTAATATTTGTTGATCATGAATCCAGTAATAATGCAAACTTGTACACCATAATAAGCAATCTCACTAGGGAGTGAAAAAAAATCCCTAGACCCAAAGGGGTCTGTGCACTTTGAAGTATCTGTGCATACTTCAAAACTAATTCGGAAGATGTGCTTTAAATCTGATATTAATGTAGCATACAGTTGTCTAACTCACAATGTCACATTATTGTCATGTGACGTCTCATGACTTTTTTCCTTTTTGCTAAACTGGGAGTGGGAGTTGCCAGCAGGCTGCGAGCTGGACACCCCTGGTGTAGCACTTCCTTGCTATTCATTAAAACAACTGACGTTTGGCAAAGCTTTCTTGTGAGGCTGGGGAAAAAACTGCAGCTGCTTTAAAGAGTTAAAGATGTTCAGGCTCACATGGGAGACTGAAATAAATTGGGCTGCTTTCATGAATATCATTAATCTACTGTAATTCTGTTCACATAATTTCACAACCTATTTTCTAAATCATTTTCAAAGTATCATGGTTCTAATACAGTTAGGTTCTAATACAGATAATTCATCTTTTTTCATCAGCATGGGTAAAACAAACCAGCACCTGGAGAATGATTTTTCTTTTTTAAAAAGGCCTGAAAATAATCATAGCATCATGGTTGAAGTCCCACAACTTTTGTATCTGCATCCATGTCACATATGTATAAAAGTAGTATTTGGCCATTTTATTTTGACTACCATTTTGCCTTTTTTGCCCAATCCCTTACAATGGTAATAAAACACTATTTAAAGGTAATAACATACTATTCAAATTGTGTGTCAACATTCATCAATCATGACAGGAAGCTGTTGCCTGAGCCCCTCTTTTAGTTCCTGAGTATAAAAGATTTAAACACAGTCAAGACTAAGACCTAAGGGCAGATCTGTGCTATATATATATATATATATAATATATATATATATATATAAAATATCTAAACTTATCTAAAATTATATATATCTTTAGTATAGACAATTATCTATACTAAATACTCCTGGATTAGCTGATGAAATAGGGTAGAACCGATTAGGCTGGAGTGCTAGGCTACTGCCTTGGATTCATTACAGCCCCGGTTCGAATCCCAGTGGAGTGTGGCCATCTGATGAGAGCTAATAAGCTCGAAATAGATCTATCTTGGTCTCTCAAATTTAAATTTATTGATCAGCTCATAAAAACTAACACATACCTAAAAAATATTACACAACGTAACTAAAAAATGGTTCTCTGTCTAGATGGTCTCTGGTGATGAGCCGACAGGCAGAGAGGGAAACAGCATGTCTCCTCCCTTAAATGGGGCCCTTACAGGAAGTTGTGGAAACAATTATCTATACTAAATACTCCTGGATTAGCTGATGAAATAGGGTAGAACCGATTAGGCTGGAGTGCTAGGCTTCTGCCTTGGATTCATTACAGCCCCGGTTCGAATCCCAGTGGAGTGTGGCCAACTGATGAGAGCTAATAAGCTCGAAATAGATCTATTTTGGTCTCTCAAATTTAAATTTATTGATCAGCTCATAAAAACTAACATATATATATATCATTATCTGGGCTAATTGTTTCCAACATCCTTCAAAAACTGAGGACAATTCTTCCAAATATATGTGACAGGGATCAGAAAGAGCATTCATCTAGTAAACGCTCAGTTCATTCTTACTCCACCCCGGAAGGAATTAAAGGATCATAAAGGGGGGGATTATTTATTTCATATCCTGCTTTTATTATTTTTACAAATAACCACCAGGAAAAAGGATATATATCAAATTGCTGAAAAGGTAACTATGTTTCAATGAATGGATCATTTGTTTAAATGTAGTAAAACTGGAAACAATATTTAAATGTTGATTTGTGTCAAATTTAATTATTTAGAAATGATTTAAGTACTTCAGTCATAACTGTATCCAATTGAATATAAAAACACACCATAAATAACCACACCACCTCCTCTGAGGGAGATGGGTAGTTAAGAACTGATAAATAAATAAATAAATAAATAAATAAATAAATAAATAAATAAATAAATAAATAAATAAATAAATAAATAAATAAATAAATAAATAAATAAATAATCACTCCTCTGTGACAGGTGACAAAATATTCTTGGGAAGGGTTCTTAGTAAAACATGAGTAACTGAAGACAGCTCATTTAAGTCTGAACTACATAGAACCCACTTCCTGTTCTTGAATCAGTTTAAAATGTCAATGCAATAACTCAAACCTGGCACATGGACTACCCTGGATGCCCATTTGCCAAGAAAGCTGCTGAGAAGGTGCAGCTGCATGGGCCTTGACTCACTTAGTTGGGATTTTCCATTTTCAGCAGAAAAAAAATATCAGACTATTATAGCATTATAAATATTATTTCTTAAAATAATCACTAACCAAAATACTGCTGAACTATCAGTACCCTAAGTGGTATGGGAGATGTAGAAATTTAATAAATAAAATAATATTGATACATTTAAAAATTTCAGGTTGAGAAGAAATGCATAATAAAAAGATCTTTTTAAAACTGTACCAAGTAACAGGAAACAATTATATCAGCTAAAAGAAGAAGATGAGGAAGAAGAGGAAGAAGAGGAAGGAGGAGGAGGAGGAGGAGGAGGAGGAGGAGGAGGAGGAGGAGGAGGAGGAGGAGGAGGAAAAAGAAAAAAGCACAGCATTCCTAACAGTCTTACTTTATGTTCTCAAATTCCATACTACAGTAAATGTAAAAATGATTTATAAAGTATGGCAAGTAGTGATAGTTAAAGGATTATATTTCTGTTTAAAAGTTGATATATAACTGAATACTTATGTTATTCAATAGTATAAAAAGCTACTATTCAATAATACAGAAACTGTTCAAAACCCAAAGGGTGATAACATTTAAAAATTACTAATAGACACTCAAATTATCATATTCTTTTCATTGTATGCAGAAAGTTGCTATAGATGGTAGACATTTAAGCAAAATACTACAATTGTTATCTTTGCACAAGTGTACAAATATTTAATAGAAACATTCTACCTATCTATCCAATATCATACAACTCCAAAAATGATTCTGGGTGGCTTCACAAAATTAAAAATCAGAAAATTTAATACCATATAAAAACCCACATTTAATCCAAGGGAACAAAAAAAAATAACCATTTTTCATATTAGATGAAACCTAGAGAGCTTGCCAGATATCTAAGTTCCAAAGAAAGAGCCATGGTTTTAGAGCCACTTGAATGGGATAAAGTGGAGGCCAAACAAATATCCAGGGGTACAGACCAAGCACGACATCAGATACGGTCCACTTCTTGGGTCCACCTACTGTAATGACATTGCTTATCCATTAAGACCTAAAGCAAACCTACTTTGTCTTGTTGTATAGGACAAACAGGTAATATGGAATATGGACAATCTCTTAGATAAACAGGACTTATCATATGTAGAGATAACTAATAACCAACACCTTGAACTGCACCTTACTGGTAATTAATACAATTCATTACACCAACTTGTTTAATGGGCTTTGGGAGCCTACCCATCAATATTCATGACATTGTGTTCTGGACCAGCTGTAACTTGTGGATGTTCTTCAAGTGGTAGCCTCATATAGAATATGTTGAAATAGTTCATTCACAAGTTGACCAAGGCATAAGTGAGGAGAACCTCTTGGTCCAGAACCAAGGACAAGTGGTAGACAACTTGGATTTGTACAAAGACTTCCTTTATACAGCTGAATCTGAGAGTTCACAAAATCCTCAAATTATACACTAGTCTCAAATGGGAGAGTGCCACCCTATTCAGAACCAAAGATGGAAAGTCCCCAGAACGGAGAGAGAGCCAAACATTCACAGCTAGTTGATCTTGCTATGTGCTTTTCTTTGCCTCAAGACCCCAAAGTTTCCAAGCAATTGGCCAGACATTAGTTCAGATATATAACTGTTAGCCCTGTGAGGTAGGTCACATCAAGAAACCGACACTGCAGGGATTCCAGGAATGTATAATTGTTGGATATATTAACAGAATCTTAAAAGCTTGTCCAAAATCATTGCTCTTTGCAGAGAGTATGATGCACAAGCGAAGAATCAAAAGAAAGAAATGGTTTGTCCTGAATCATTGGAGAGCTCAGACAAAGGTCCAGAACTCCATAATTATGCACATTGAATTTCCCCCCAAATTTGTCTTCAAATCTTGTACTGTAGCAATACTAAAATATGGTCTTTTTTAACACCTATTTTAAGAAAAATATAGTGACACTAAAGGCAAAGGTAATCTTTTTTTCCCAAGTATTGGCATTTGTAGACATAGGTAGGTTTGACAAAGCATTAGACTGAACTGTGCTTCAAAGCATTTGGCATTGTAGGACCACAAGCCAAATTGATGTGCCCAGTGCAAAAAGTGGTTTTAAGTCTGACCTGAATGTAGCATGGATATCCCATGGACTGAAACCAGACCAGTGGGGATGAATGAGCTCCAAAACAAAGTTTCACTTCCTCCAAAACAAAAAACCTAAAGAAAGAAACAAAAACACCTGGGTGTTTATTTAAATATATTTTCCAACACCAAATATTTACAAAGCATTAAAGGTTTAAAACCATGGAGAAAGGGAAGATACCTTTGACTATAGAATGTCATATAAAGGGACAGTGAGATGCTACATCACCAAAGCCAACTTTAGTGATTTTATTTAAAATTTTATGCATGCTATTTTAGTTTGTCTTGTATTGTTTTGGCAAACTCACATTCTAGTCTGTACTATTCTAGTACTGCTAGTACTATTCACATCTTTGAAAAAAAACATATTAATTTTGTTATTTGTTATTAATGTGTAACTTGGCCCACTTATAATATGAACATTTAAACATGTATGGTTATTGGAACTGAGTCTTGCATGACAGCATTCAGACTTTTTAGTTGGATTAATTACTGTGTAATGTATGTTGACTGATTGCATTCCTAAGGAGCTTTGCAGGCCAGTTTTGTTATGTAACTTAGATCTATGCAGATCTAGAACAGACAATCAGCTCTAATAAGGGTATGTTCTTAAAATAAGTAAAATATGCCATAAAGAATAATATAGAAATGTCCACTTGGTCCTTGATCTTGATTCTTTCTGCTTAACCAATGGACGTTTTTACCAGAAATACATTTCTTTCTTAGAAGCTAGCTATTTCCTTTATATTATTTTCAAGAAGCCTGTATGTGGCGCAAGTCATTTCCTATATTTGTAGCTGTACAAATATGAGTTCCAAACATGTAAATCAGTTCCAAAATTCCACAATCAATATGGCTATTGCTTAAATTCCTGTGAATTCAAATCAGGAGACAGCTCGGCTTGGGAATGGTCACTGTTTGGTATTTTGTAAAACAAAGTAGTGATGTCATGAAGCAACCCACCAAACTTGAATAACTTATCAGGGATTTGAATCCTGACCAATGACCACACACACCTATTAATTTCATATGAGGAAAAAATACTTCGACTAATAATCTCTACACAGCCTTTTAATAGTCAGCAGTTTTGGGGACTTTTGTCTAGATTAGTTGTATCAAAGGATGTTTTGCTTTCTATCCAAGAAGCTTCACTGATTCCTCATCAACTGATGAAGCTTCTTGGATGAGAAAAAAAAATCTTCTTCTTCTTCCACAAGGAAAAACCAGTCTAGCTGCCTTTTGCACCTATGAGGCAACGATGGCCTGGATGTTTGAGAATCTCCATTGACATGTCTAGATTAGTGTTTCTCAGCAACTTGTTGGCTGAGGAATTCTGGGGCTTGAAATCCACAAATCTTAAAGTTGCTGAGGTTCAGACACACTGGCCTAGATGGATGAATCTGTCATTTGTTCCCCTTTTCTCTTAATGCCTCTTTATCCTGTTTATGTTTTTGATAGCCTCAGTTATCATCTATTCTTAGATTTAGTTGATGTGCCAACCTGTGGGGGCAGCTGCTGTTAGATGCCTCCCTAGTCGGGGAAGAAAGAAGCCAAATTGAACTGAAGCCTTGCCATTGTAATAATTTGGAAATCTAAACTCTTGCCCAGTTTTACTTGTCACATGGATCAATTTTAGTCCCTCTGTTTTTTACATTTTTTTTAAATCATAGAAAGTTGGTGGCCTTAACTAGATCATGATTATCATCCTCCCAAAAGAAATAACAGGAAATAATGACTGTACATAAAAAAAAAATACCCAAGGGAGAAAGTATGCCTAATCCTGTCACTAAATTTATAACTTATTACCCTGTGGAATAGAAGGGTGGAAAGAAACAGCTTGGAACAATTTTAAAAGAAAAGATAGTCGGAAACATAATTATTATTTCAAGCAGGGAAACACAACACCGAATGGATTAAAAAAAAAGCTCCCATCTGTCTACCAACAAACATAATTTGTCAAAACAAATATGCAATTTTAAAGGCAAGTGTTTGCCACAAGCTGTGTATTATATTTAGGAATAGAAATTGTTGGCAATAATAAGGAAATAATTTAATACTGAGGAAATCAGACCCCCAAGTACCTGGAGAAGTTTTGCTTCTCCAGGTACTTTCTTAGAATTATCTCATTACATTTATTAATTGAGATCCATGATAGGTCTGATTAAAGTCTAAATTAATCCACAACAGAGGACAGGAGAAACGGTAATGCTAACTCCTATTCTTCTTCAATTAGTCTTCCCAGAGGCATCACTCACCTGGTTATGTCTTTTATACTGGTAAAGGTTCCCCTCACACATATGTGCTAGTCATTTCCAACTCTAGGGGGCAGTGCTCATTTCTGTTTCAAAGCTGAAGAGCCTGTGCTGTCCGAAGACATCTCCGTGGTCATGTAGCCAGTATGACTAAATGCCGAAGGCCCACAGAATATTGTTACCTTCCCACCAAAGGTGGTCCCTATTTTTCTACTTGCATTTTTACATGCTTTCGAACTGCTACTTTGACAGAAGGGACAAGTAACAGCTGCTCACTCTGTTATGCGGCACTAGAGATTTGAACCACCGAACTGCCGACCTTTCAGCATCTTAGTCACTGATTTTTAGTCACCACTGCACCCATTTTTGTCTTTTATATATGGAAATGTAAATATATTTTAATTACTATTAAAAATGGAAGAAGTATGACATTCAATGGGCATTTCAAAAATGTGATAATCGATCAATATACATTGTTATATATTCTGAATAGAAAGATAAATGTGACAAAGTCATTTACTTTAAGGAAACATGGAACATTTCTCTAAAGTTATTAAAAGAATGTTAAAGTAAATTAGACTGGTATTTTTAAAAAAACTGTCTGAACTAAAATGGGAAATTGTTTTAAAACTCATGTTTCAAACAATTGCTTCTTTGTTAGTTATTTCATTACTTTCTCCAAAGCAAAACACTAATTAGTATGAGTGGAAAAGAAAATTGTTAACTTTTACTATAGCATTTAACTTTGTTACTAAATATAATGTACAGTATGATAATTTTATTGAAATCACAATATTTCTAAAGAAAATATTTGTGTTCTGTTTTTTAGTATTTGCAAAATGTCCAGGGTTAAATTTCCTTTAAATGTTTTGTGTCGCAGCCACATGACTTAAGACAATGCTGTTTTTTTCTATTTTTACTTTTATTACTTATATCAGAATCTTGTTATGTTTATAAGTAATAATAGGCTTAGACCATCATAATGTACTACAATCAAAATATTGCAAAGGTAGAGTGGCCTAAAGGCAGAATATTGATTTGATCCCACAATGATGGCCCAAAGTGAATTATGATGTTATGTTTGCACTATTTTTATAAGGACAGTATGGTTAATAGCGGTACATGCAAATGGATTGATTAAAGACTGTATTTCCACATGACAAAATTATAGAATACATAGCCACTACTGTAATCCAAAATTAATTGTATAAGGAGAACCCAGATTTTGTGGGTCTGTTGCTCTTTCTGAATCTAAAAGGTCAAAATGAAAAACTATAAGCGTCCAGAAAATTGATAATTTTTTACAAAAATTATAAGAGACTATTATAAAAGCATGGTAACCAATACCAGATTTTTCATGGTGACCTGACTTGTTAAATTTTGGAAAAGAAGATTGTCTCTACAAGTAAAAGAAATATTAATCCCAAAGCAGATGTTTTAAAAAATAAGAACAGATGTGGAGACAATATTTAAGCAGTACATTTTTTAAAAGAATAGACTAAAATATTGCTTTGTTTTTGCTAAGACTGCAGACTGTGGAATTTACAATCTGGAAAAGCTCAGAAATCTGATTACCATCCACCAGACTTTTTTTTTAATACCAATGTGGTTTCCAACCTTTAAAAAAGTGGTTGAAGAACATTATTATTATAAGACTTTGATTCCAACCTAGGGGAAAGAAAATATAATTTATCTAGTATTGATTAACATATTCTGTGTAACTGGATATCATGCCACAGATATGTAAATGAAAGCCATTTTCCTTATGGCAGAAGGGAAAAAACTATATTAGTTCTTAAAAGATTTTGATTTAGAGAAGTGATTACAACAGTCCTTTGATATCAGGTATGAAGTCTCTCTTTAAATTTGGCCAATCCAATATCCTGGCAAAACTCATGTCCCGGAAACTGTTACTATGCTTCACTTTAAAAATAGCATTTTTTAAAGAAAAAAAGTTGTCTAAATTTCCATTGCTTGTAGTAATGACTACCCTAGTTTTAAATATGTTAGGTGAAACAATACTTATATTTAGAACTAGCTGTACCCGACCATGCGTTGCTGTGGCCCAGTCTGGTTAAATGGTCAACCAAACTGTGTACACAACCACCGTATAACCACCAACCTACCTACCTACTGTATTTCTTACTCTCTTCCTACCTACCTATTTCTCCCTCTCTCTATCCGTCTACCTAACTACCTACCTACTTACTGTATATCTCTTTCTCTCTATCCCTGTACCTACCTACCTACCTACTGTATTTTCTCCTTCTCTCTATCCCTCTACCTACCTACCTACCATATTTCTCCCTCTCTATCTATCCCTCTACCTACCTACCTACTATACTTCCCCCCTCTCTATCCCTCTACCTACCTGCCTATCTACTTACTGTATTTCTACCTATCTATCCCTCTACCTACCTACCTACCTACCTACCTAGCGACCTACTTACCTACTGTATTTCTTACTTTCTCCCTCTATCTACCTACCTACCTACTTACCTACCTACCGTATTTCTCCCTCTCTATCTATCCCTGTACCTACCTACCTACCTACTGTATTTCTCCCTCTCTATCTATCCCTGTACCTACCTACCTACCTACTGTATTTCTCCCTCTCTATCTATTCCTGTACCTACCTACATATCTACCTACTGTATTTCTTACTTTCTCCCTCTATCTATCTACCTACCTACTTACCTACCTACCTACCGTATTTCTCCCTCTCTATCTATCCCTCTACCTACCTACCTACTGTATTTCTCCCTCTCTATCTATCCCTGTAACTACCTACCTACCTACTGTATTTCTCCCTCTCTATCTATCCCTGCACCTACCAACCTACCTACCTACCTACTGTATTTCTCCTTCTCTATCTATGCCTGTGCCTATCTACCTACTGTATTTCTCCCTCTCTATTTATCCCTGTACCTGCCTATCTACCTACTTACCTACTGTATTTCTCCCTCTCTATCTATCCCTGTACCTGCCTATCTACCTACCTACTGTATTTCTCCCTCTCTCTCTATCCCTGTACTTACCTATCTACTGTATTTCTCCCTCTCTATCTATCCCTGTACCTACCTACCTACCTACCTACTGTATTTCTTACTTTCTCCCTCTATCTACCTACCTACTATTTTTCTCCCTCTCTCTCTCTCTCTATCCCTCCCTCACCTCTCTCTATCCGCCTCGCTGATGCTGCCGCTGTGCTACCTTGTGGCTTCGCGGGGCACTGTGTTGGTTTCTCCAGGGGGTGGGGGCAGATTTCCACCTCTGTGCCTCCTTGCTGATTTTGGGGGAAAGCCTCTACCTCCATGCCTTCTTGCCGATGCCGCCGCCGTGCCTGCCGCTCCTGCTGGCCCTCCAACCTCTCTGTGGCGAGAAGAGATCGGTGGGCCGGTGGGGCTGCCACAGCGGGGGTGAGGGCGCCGGGAGCAGCGGGTATGGCGGCAGCATTGGCAAGGAGGCATGGTGGTAGAGGCTTCCCCCCCTGCCCCCGGGAGAGGCCGGACACAGCATCCCACGGGGCTGCAGACTGGCTCCTGCCGTCGGCTTGAGGGGGAAGGGAGGGGGGCCAGGTTGGCTGTGGGGGGGCGGTGGAGGTGCCAGGAGCAGCGAGGAGGTGTGGACACAAGGCTTTCCTCCTGCACCCGGGAGAGGCTGGACATGGTGTCCTGCGGGGCTGCGGGGTGGCTGGGGCCGTTGGCTTGAGGGAGGGAGGGAGGGGGCCGGGTTGGCAGTGGGGGGGCGGTGGAGGCCAGAAGCAGCGAGGAGGCATGGAGGCAAGGCAATGGGTTTTTTAGCACAGGTTTATTATTTAATTTCTTTTTAACTTTTGTATATATGTTATTTATTATTGTATATTTTTTAATGTCCTATGCACTGCCCAGAGTCCGTCTTGACGGAGATTAGTGCGGTTTACAAATTGAATAAATAATAAATAATAATAAATAATAAGGTTCCCCCCCCCCCCCAGGAGATGCCGGGCACGGCACCCACGAAGCTACCGGGTGGCTTTGGCAATTGGCCTGGCCCAGTGAGGTGCATGCGTGCAGGCTGCCGTAGGCCTCAGAGAGGGAGGCGCATGCGCTGGACGGTGCATTGCCAGGGGCAACGCGCCATTTCAAGGCCCCTAACGATATGCTGCCAGGGATGTAGGCCGTTGGCCTCTGACAGGGAGGTGCATGTCAGTCGCACGTGCAGGGAGTTTTTTCATGACGTATCAGCCGGGTGAGAGGAGCTACAGGAAGGTAAAAACATTTTCAGTGGGTACATTTTACATGTGTGTACCTTGCACACGATACATGTGTGCTAGACACAAAATGAGTAGGTATTCTATTATCGGAAGTCCTTGGCAACATTGTGTCAAAATTTGAGGCAGATTGGTGCAGTAGTTTTTGAGATTAGCGGCTTTGTACAAACTATTTTACATTTTTATTTATATAGAAGATAGAATAACAGAGTTAGAAGGGACCTTGGATGTCTTCTAGTCCAACCTCTGCTTAGGCAGGAAACCCTACACCATTCCAGACAAACGGTTATCCAACATCTTCTTAAAAACTTCCAGTGTTGGAGCATTCACAACTTCTGGAGATAAGTTGTTCCACTGATTAATTGTTCTAACTGTCAGGAATTTTCTCCTTAGTTCTAAGTTGCTTCTCTCCTTGATTAGTTTCCACCTATTGCTTCTTAGCCTATCCTCAGATGCTTTGGAGAATAGCTTGACACCCTCTTTTTTGTAGCAGTCCCTGAGATATTGGAACACTGCTATTATGTCTCCCCCGGTCCTTCTTTTCATTAAACTAGACATGCCCAGTTCCTGCAACCGTTCTTCATATGTCTTAGCAGTGAATTTCCTGCTAGTCAATGTACTAGACAACCTGACATTTGATTTGAATTTTCTTCAAGAACATCTCAAGAGGAAGTGACCAGAGTCGAGGTTCAAGTGACAGTATATTCATCTGTGAGTCACCAGCCTTGAAGGAGGCAGATGGTGAGTGTCCTTCCTTCCTGAAGAAGCCCTCACTTGAATCATTGAAAGTAAAGGTGATGGTTTCTCCTGTCCATTAGCATTGAATCATTTTTGACCTGTCTCTGAATTTGCCATTACAAGGAAGGTTGTAGATAATTTGGTGAAGCTCGGACTCTGGACAGTGAGGAGGCAGCAGATTATCAATATTCTTTTCAGTCAGGTTTCAGATGGGGGTGCAGCAATAAGATAATTTATATCATGCTTGTGGATAACAAGATGAGAATAAGAATGGAGTGATGCAACTCTCCTAATGCTGCTCAGTCCTTCAGCAGCTTTTGACACCATCTATCATGGTATACTTTGATTTCTTTTAATTTGTTCTTCTTTCTGTGGGCTGTGAGATATTAAAGATTTTTGTAAATGCTTACATTATTCTTGTTTATGTAAGCCATTTAAATTACTTTTGTGAGGTGGCATATAAATCTAATAAACAAGCAAAATAAATAAAATAAAATAAAATTTTCTCTTAAATGTTATTGTTGATTAAGAGATATGCACATTCCACCAAAGAGTTGGATATATTTGCCCTATGATGAAGAAAATAACACAATTGCTTGTATTTGGGGGAGTGGGGGGGGGGGGAAATAGCACTTAAGAGCCTTTTCTTTATGGTGAAATGCAGTTGCAAGATTTTTTTTCATAATAAGGAGTGCTAAAAAATAAGTCACATGACTGGAATTATAATTCAAATATGCTTTTGTGTTTGAATCTGTCTTTTATTTGGGAATGAATATACAATTCCACTCAATTCACAAGAGAATCTGACTATAGTAAAGCAAATGTATAACAATGGAAATGAGCTGTTGAGAACAATAATTACAATTACTGATTTGTAGCAATCTTTCTTATATAGAGAACAAAAGAACTTGCTCATTCATACGTCTCTATCCAATGAGGCCACAGAGATGGAAAGTATATGCATTTGGCATTTTGCAGTTCACTGAAAATTTGATTTTTAACAATAATGGCAGTTATGCTACTTGAACAGGAAGCTGATCATTTCCTTCAATCCAGAAGTACAATACAATACAATACAATAGCAGAGTTGGAAGGGACCTTGTAGGTCTTCTAGTCCAACCCCCTGCATGGGCAGGAACCTTATACCATTTCAGACAAATGGCTGTCTAACATCTTTTTAAAGACTTCCAGGGTTGGGGAACTTTATATAACTTTTTAATGGGGAATAATATTAGAAGTCAAGAAGATTTTTAAGACCTGGAAAAAGCTATTAAGTCTGCAACCAAAAGCTCAGTAAAATTTGTTCTTATAAAATACAATAAACTCCCTCAGGAACTGAACGTTTTAAGAGAATGGTTGAGTTTAGCACAGCATAATCAGTTTCAAAGAATATACTCAATTTGTTTGGCAATTATCTACCAAGGAATGGTGTTTCTGCTTCCTTTTCTTTCTTTCATCTATGTATCTATCTATCTATCTATCTATCTATCTATCTATCTATCTATCTATCTATCTATCTATCTATCTATCTCTATAATTTCTATAACTCCAAATGACCTTTTGCTATCAAATTAATGAGTAATGTATTTTTAAAAATATGTTAAACGTTCTAAAGTCAACAAATCCTTCTATCTTAGATTATGAAATATACACTAACCTCTTTAATTAATATTTCCTGAATCAAGAAACATCAGTAACCAAATAACATATATTGTAATTTTCTACTATAACACCCTCCCTTCCCCTCTTCTTTCTCCAAACTCAGAGTCTCTCCTCTCTTTAAGTTTCAACCAGATACTTAAATTTCATCTTATGGTCTGACTGCATTGTAGTAATGCAGTATACTGACAGTATTGTAGCAAATAGGCATCCATTATTACACTTGATTCTGCTTAACTGATGGTTTTCCCAATAAGTAAAACTTCTGCTGCTATATTCAAATGGTGTTGAATAAGGAGGCATCTTTTTCTTGTTCCAGAAAGCTCTTATCTGAATATAATTATGCTCTGTAAGATAATGGAAACAATATGAACAATGGTGACTTGGGATTATATTAAAGGATTTCAGACCAATAAGTTTAGCACAAGATCTTCAAAGATTACCAGGACATAATGTATTATTATTATCTGCTCCAAGGAGGACCACATTTTATAAACAAGAGTGTGGTAAGGGATGAGGAGCATTGTTTAATTCACATTGTGTGTTAAACTTATCAAGTCTTTCAAAGTTTATTTTGTTGATTGTTCAGATAAAAAATATCTAGAAAAAAAATTCCCTGAAAGTAACTTTTGTCCCTAAATTTCACAACATAATTTTGATGAAGCCAATGTTTAGTAAGACATATCCAGTAAAAGTCAATGCCTGGATCTCTCTACAGTTTATCTATCTATCTATCTATCTATCTATCTATCTATCTATCTATCTATCTATCTATCTATCTATCTATCTATCTCTACTGTCTGTCTGTCTGTCTCTGTCTATTTATCTATTTGTCTATCATCTATCTATCCATCTATCCATCCATCCATCCATCCATCCATCCATCCATCATCCATCCATCCATCCATCCATCCATCCATCCATCCATCCATCCATCCATCCATCTATCTATCTATCTATCTATCTATCTATCTATTCCAGTTAATTCCATGTTCTTGATTATCTATTGATTAATTCCTTTCTGGGCTGGTTTTTTATCTCAAGAAGCCATCCCTGGACCCGGCTTTATTAGAGAACTATCGTCCCGTCTCCAACCTTCACTTTTTAGTGAAGGTTGTTGAGAGTGTGGTGGCTCAACAGTTCCCTCGACATCTGGAGGAAGTTGATTATCTAGACCCGCGCCAGTCCGGCTTCCGGCCCGGTCACAGTACCGAGACGGCATTGGTCGCGTTGGTGGATGATCTCTGGAGGGCTCGGGATAGAGGTTGCTCCTCTATCCTGGTCCTGTTAGACCTCTCAGCGGCTTTCGATACCATCGACCATGATATCTTATTGCACCGATTGGGGGGGTTGGGGCTGAGAGGCACCGTTTTACGGTGGTTCTCATCCTACCTCTCTGGTCGGTCGCAATGGGTGTTGGCAGGAGGGCAGAGGTCGGCCCCGAGGCCCCTCACATGTGGAGTTCCTCAGGGGTCGGTCCTCTCGCCACTTCTGTTCAACACCTACATGAAGCCACTGGGCGAGATCATCCGTGGTTTTGGGGTGGAGTACCATCTGTACGCTGATGATACTCAACTGTACATATCCACCCCAAACCACCCCAACGATGCCATCGAGGTGCTGTCCCGGTGTCTGGAGGCCGTACGGATCTGGATGGGTAGTAACAAACTCAAACTCAACCCGTCCAAGACCGAGTGGCTGTGGTTTCCGGCACCCCGGTTTAGCCAGATAAATCCAACACTGGCCATTGGGGGCAAACATCTTGCCCCCGTGGAGAGGGCGCGCAACTTGGGCGTCCTTCTGGATTCCCGGCTGTCCATGGAGGACCATGTGGCGGCCGTGGCCAGGGGGGCGTTCTATCAGGTTTGCCTGATACGCCAGTTGCGCCCCTTACTAGACCGGGGGGCCCTTCGCACAATCACTCAAGCGCTCGTGACATCTCGGCTGGATTACTGTAACGCTCTCTACATGGGGCTCCCCTTGAGGTGCACTCGAAAGCTGCAGTTAGTGCAGAATGCAGCCGCGCGGCCTCAAGGCAGTTAGTGCAGAATGCGGCCTCAAGGCAAGCCCACGTAACACCTCTCCTGCGCGAGCTGCACTGGCTGCCTGTGGCCTTTCGAGTGCGCTTCAAGGTGTTGACCACTATCTTTAAATCGCTCCATGGCTCGGGGCCTAGCTGTATACGAGACCGCCTCCTGCCCCATACATCCCTTTGTCCGGTCCGCTCCCACAGAGCGGGCCTACTCCGGGTGCCGTCGGCCGGGCAATGCCGGCTGGTGACACCCAGGGGAAGAGCCTTCTCTGTGGCGGTCCCGGCCCTCTGGAACGACCTACCCCCCGACCTTCGCACTACCTCGGACCTCCGCCTCTTCCGCCAACGTCTTAAGACATACTTATTCCAACAAGCCGGCCTAGAATAGCCCCCCGCGTCTGACTTTTAAATATAAATTATAATTTGGTTTGGTCTTAATAACGGGTTTTAGCACGGGTGAATTAATTTAATATATTTTTAATTGATGTATATTGTATTTATGGTTTTATATAATGCCTGTGCGCCGCCCTGGGTCCTAACAAGGAGAAGGGCGGGGTATAAATTTAATAAAATAAAATAAATAAAATAAATAAATCTGAGCAATCAAATCTTCTTGGCTGAGATGCATTTCTTGGGTTTTTCCCTTGCCTTTGACTTTCTAGTTCAGTTCCATGACTCACCTCTGACAGTTGCCAATGGCTCAGCTTTTACACAGATGCTCTGTAATATGTATAAAGAGCTATTTAACTGTCTTTCCTCATAGAAAATGGTCATCTAAATATTTATGTCATACAATGGTAAAGTCCAGGTTAGAAGTTGGGGGACAGAAGTCCAAGTACTCACAGTTAATAGGCAAGAACATTCCCAAATCAAGTGGTGAAGCATTTAATATCTTAAACTGGCAACCCTGATTGTTTTAGATGCCCCCCAATTATACAACAGTAACAACAGTATGCAAGTACACCACTGTTTTAATTATTTGATTCATTGGGAAATGACAGACTTTACATAGTGCTGCCCAGTAAATTCTGCCTGCATTTTCTATACTAACTCATTGCCATTCAATTTTAAGAAATGCTTTGCTTCAGAAATTATTTCAATTTTAATAGCACAGCATATGACGTTTTTGCATTTAGCCTTCAACAAAGAGCTAAGGGTTATGCATAAAAGGGTGGTCTTTCTTGGGATATAGTTGACGCCATCCCTGGCTATTGGGGGCGAGTCATTGGCCCCCACAGAGAGGGCTCGCAACTTGGGTGTCCTCCTGGACTCTCAGCTGTCTTTAGAAGAGCACATGACGGCCGTGGACAGGGGGGCTTTCTATCAGGTCTGCCTGATAAGCCAGTTGCGCCCCTTTCTGGATCATGATGCCTTACGCACTGTCACTCAAGCTCTCGTCACCTCCCGCTTGGACTACTGTAACACTCTCTACATGGGGCTTCCTTTGAGATGCACCCGGAGGCTCCAGTTAGTTCAGAATACGGCCGCGTGGGGGATTTTGGGAGCATCCCATGTGACACCTCTCCTGTGTGAGCTGCACTGGCTGCCTGTGGCTTTCCGGGTGTGCTTCAAGGTACTAGTAACCACCTTTAAAGCGCTCCATGGCAAGGGACCTGGTTATCTGCAAGACCGCCTCCTGCTACCAAATACTTCCCACCGACCAGTTCGCTCCCACAGAGAGGGCCTCCTCAGGGTGCCATCAGCTAAACAATGCCCAACTTGCGAGCCCTCTCTGTAGGGGCCACTGACTCGCCCCCAATATTTTTTTTATTTTTCACATTTGTATACCGCCCTATCTCCCTAGAGGGACTCAGGGCAGTGCACAGAAGGCTAAAAAAGATAATACGCACAATGACAATATAAAAGTTAAAATAAATTAAATGTAGTGGGTCTGTGCTAAAAATTATACTTAAAAGCAATTAAAATTATTATAATCGGGACTATGTCAATTAAAAACTATGCCAGGCCAGCCACATGGAATAGATGTGTTTTTAGAGTCCGGCGGAAGAGGAGTAGGTCCGCGATGGTACGAAGGTCGGGGGGCAGGTCGTTCCAGAGGGCAGGACCTGCCACAGCGAAGGCTCTCCCCCTGGGGGTCACCAGCCAGTATTGTCCAGCCGAGGGCACCCTGAGGAGGCCTGCTCTATGGGAGCGGACAGGTCAAAGGGAGGTATGTGGTAGGAGGCGGTCCCGCAAGTAACCAGAACCCGTGCCATGCAGCGCTTTGAAGATGGTTACTAGCACCTTGAAGGCCACAGGCAGCCAGTGCAGCTCGCGCAGGAGAGGTGTTACATGGGAGTATCTTGAAACTCCCATAATCCCCCGCACGGCTGCATTCTGTACTAGCTGGAGCCTCCAGGTGCACCTCAAGGGGAGTCCCATGTAGAGAGTGTTACAGTAGTCCAGGTGGGAGATGACGAGGGCTTGAGTGACCATGCGTAGGGTGTCACGATCTAGAAAGATAGCATTCTCAAAGCCTGCCTCCATCAGCTGGCCTGAACTAGTCCAATCGGAGGCCAACCCGTCCCAGATCTGATCGATTTTATCATGCAGATAACACCCAAATTCCTCCGCACGACCCTGTAAGGGGGCATCCCATGCCCTCTGGTGAAGGAGGGAGCGGGTCACCCTAAACAGGGCGGCAGGGTGGTTATCTGCAGACGCGATGAAAGCGGAGAAATAATTACCCTTTGCCGCTCTCATCGCCACTAGGTAGGTCTTCAAATGCAACCTTACCAGTGTCCGGTCAGACTCGGAGCGGGTGGCCCTCCAACCGCTCTCTAGGCATGTCTTCCAACGTTTCATCACCCTCGGGTCCTCAAAAAACCAAGGAGCCAAGGTGGGTGAGAGGCCGCAAAGGCACGACCCGGTCCAGGGTCCCCGTGGCCGCACTATTCCAAGCGGCCACTAGTTCCCAGTCGAGTCGCGGGTCAGGGTCTCAGGTATTGGCCCAAGCTCCATCTGGAACCTCTCAGGGTCCATCAGGAGCCTGGGGTGGAACCATCTCACCGCTTCCGGTTCCACCTCCCTGCAGTGGTTGGAAAGCCTAGCCAAAGGAGAGAGTGATTCGACCATGACAGGGGTTCAATGGCTATTTCTCCTAAACCAAGATTGTGTTTGTCTAACTCAAAGAATCATTATATACTTGCAACTGTATACTTGCAACTGTATCTAAGAAAGTTGGAAGTTACTTTTTTCAATAGCTTTTTTTCTTCTTGTTTCAATTTCCCAATTGTGTGTGTGTGTATTTGTAAAGTTTTATTTAAAAAAACATCCTGTCTATTGTCCAATATTCTAAGATTGCCAGACAAAATGTTCAAAAACACCTTGATTCTTTTAAACATTCCATATATTCCAAGAATATTTTTTTAAATATTCTAAGTGAATTTGATATTAGAGTAGTTAACTCCACCATTGTCATGCATGAAATAATACTGAAAATTTCATAGATTTTTACTATAAGGATAACTTTGATTTATAGATGATTAAAATCTGATATGACAAAGTGCAAAATGGAAGAAGACAAGCAGCTATTATCATACCAAGTTTGGTAGGCAATTTTGCCAAATCGTTTGATGGGGGGGGGGGGGAATCTAACTACACCAACATGCCAAAGAATACAGCTAAAGTTGTTAGAAACTTTCCATTCAATATTTTATATGATTCCTCACTGTCCTTTCTGCCCATGTATAAACAATTTCTCCACCAAATACAAGGAATATTACATTTGAGCTACAGAGTATTTGGCAGGGATTATTTTGGCTTTGGGATACAAGAACCTGTGTTCTATTGACATGTTAAAACTGTACCAGTGTCAGGCCCAATATTTTTTTTTTTACAATTTGAAATTTTTAATTAAAGTACAGATTTTCCTCAGAAATACACAAGTACTACTGTAAAATTCTATATTTACTTATTCCTTTACATCAATTATATTAGTCATATAACCAAGATATTAGCTTTGCTCACTGTATATTAACATACTGTGACTGATGGCTAATTCAGTGTACTGAAACCAAGCCTTAAATATATTCAATGATAGCTTTAAGGAGATCCTCATGGAAATACACACACACACACACACGCACATGCACATATACATACATGCATGCATACATACACACACACACACACACACACACACACATATACAAATACACATACATACATATATACATACATTTGCCTCACTTCAGTGGTGGGTTTTACATATTTTTACCACCGGTTAGCCACGCTTCCACCTTCACGTATGTGCCCGGCCTTCTGTGCATGCCCTTTGCTCACAAATGCACCTTGTGCGCATGCGCCTGGCCTAAAAATGTGGTTAAATAGGATGGCATAGTGCTGGGGCAGGTGGGCGGGCCCACTTGCAATCTCCACCATGATCTCCACTACCGGTTTGCCCAAACCAGTCAGAACCAGCTGAATACCATCTCTGCCTCACTTGTTCATTTCCAAAAAAGGAAACTTCTGCTTTTTCTTTAACATATTCTCAAAGGTGGTGCTTCTACATTACTCTTGTAGAGTTTTTTAGGTTGTTGTTGGAAGTGCAGGAAGATGCTTGTGTTGATGTTTTCTCTTAAACAAATTTCCATCACTCTTAAGCCTTCTTAACTATTCATATTTCCCACACTAAAAATACCCAGTAAGAGGAATTCCTTCATGATGGCTTCCCTTTGGGATTGAAGACAGTGGACTGCAGCTAAGAAAGTGCAAGAATACCGTATTTTACTTCTTTTTCAACTATATGTTCTCACCAATTTTTCATTACTGGCAAATGATAACATATGATGCAGTGAATCATTTTGGTGACTCTGTTATGTTGTTTATAATCAGGTTGTGTGATCTTCTTGCATGAACTGAGGGTAGGATCTACTGTTTCTTCTGCTTCTTTGCACAAGAACACTTTGGGTCATTTGATAATTTTTAAATTCTGACCTTGATTGTATTAGCTTGAATAGCTTGCTCTTAAGCAGCCTAAATCAACCCTTCAATGTATTTATTTTATGTATTATTGTAAGCCATTGCCCAGTTTTATCTTTATCCACTATCCCCTTGATTTTTTTTGTAGTGAAAATTAATTTTGTAGAAATCATTATTTTAAATTTGTTATGGTCACCATTCCAATATACCCTACATAGCTTGCAAAATACCAAAACCAATGCAAGCAGTTAAACACATAAAATGTAATCAGCAATTCATTCAAAAAAAAAAAAAAGGAGACACTGTAGAGAAAACATGTTTTTCCTGTAAAGAAGGAACATGCAATGAAGATTTAGAACAAAAGAAAGTACTTCCATACAGCAGAAAATTAACATTTGGGTTTTATTAGCATCATATAAGGTGATGGCCACTAATAGGAATGGTTTCAAAAGTGGAAAGACAGTATATGAATCTGTTTTGGGTTTTGTTTGTATTAGAAAGGAACTGAAAATAAAATTTGGATCCTGAATACTGAGTCTGCAGTATGTGAAGGCTAAGGAAAAACTAAATAAAATCTATTCACAGCAGGTTGAATTTGGGCCCAGGAGAGCTGCCACTGAAAGCTTACTATAGAGAGGATGTTCTGGACAGTTTATTGACAGTTTCCCAAATAGCAAGGATAAACAGGATACTAGGCATGTCTGAACACAATCTGAAATGTGTTTGCAATTTACAACTAAATTACCTGGTCCATCAAAAATCACTGTAAAACACTCATCACTCTCATTACTTCCAGCCATTATAAATGGAAATCTCATTATATCCAACTGACTCACATGGCAATCATCACAGTTTAACTGTACCCAATTAAGAAGTACAATTTCCTATAAACATACATTTTCTGACTTTTGTTTATTTAATTATTTTTATTCCAACTCTCCCTCAAAAGATGTGCATTTCAGCTGCTTTTCCAGCCTCATAATTCTGTTAAAACTAACAACAAAATAAGTTACAAGTAAAGTGAGAAGAAGTGGAACCAGGAAACCATGAGTTCTAGTGCCACCTTAATAGAAAGTCAACTGGGTAACTTTGTACTAGCCACTCTGTCTCAGCCCTGGGAAGAAGGCAATGGCAAACCACTTCTGAAATCTTGCCAAGAAAATTACATAGAGTTGTTCAAGCAGTTGCCAGAAATTAATGCTAACTTGAAGGCGCGCACACACACCCTTCATAAGATAATGATCAGGTAATATATGTGCTTCTATGGTTGTAGTGCAGATGCAAATTGCTTACAGACAATTTAAAAATGGCTCTTTCCCCTTTTCATTTTTATTAATTAATTTGAATTAATTAACAAAGATGCTTGCAAACACAAAAGTGTTCTTTAAGCTAGGATTCAATGGTGGAAAAGAAACAGCAATCTTCTATTGCAACATTCTGTTCAATTCAAAATTATGACATTGTGATTGCTAGACATCCCATCTCTGGCATTATCAGTCAGTGTTTCCTTTCCCCATTCTTAAATAATTAAATAAACTCTTCCCATAAATCCTCCCATTGTAAAACATGCTTTGAACCAAAGTAAAGCAAAGGTTCGAACCACCACTCTCTCTTTTAAAACATGTGGTTTCTGTATTAGTCACCAGGATAAATAGCACACTAGGAAGATACATTAAGAGCCACAGTACAAATAGTCCAGGATAGAAGCAGATTATTATATGTTTCCAGACCATTCATTAAGACATTTATATCGTATATAGCACACCGGTTTCAAAACTCAGCCCACCTTCTACAAAGTTTTCTGTGTCTTTTTCTTCTTCCGAAGGATCCAGAATAAAGTATTGCAATATAATGCATGATTGAGTCATTCATTCAGTGCCCAACATAAAGAATATATAAAGAGAAAAATTGAAGACTGAGTGTGTTACATATTAAGACTGGAGCAATAGGGCTCTACCAAGGTCCTCCATTCCGGAGGGAAAATACTCAAAGATGATTGGCTGAGCCATCTGACAGCTCCCTATAAAAGGACTCGCTGTCAGACAGGCCAGCATTGGATCTGTACATAGTTATTGAATAAAGAGCTGCTGTTGTCACTGAGCCTGAGTCCTGTCTCATCCGTTCACCCTATCTAACAGAATCCTTTCTCAAAAAATATAAGGTTCTATATAAATAAAATACTCAGTAGTTATCCATTGCACAATGAGATTCTTCTATTAATATATAGTACCTTTCCTAGTTTTTCAGAGAGAGGCAGGGAGATATATTCTCAGACTTGCAAGAATCTGCTACTGTAACTTTACAATAAAGATATTGATAGTATGCTCTAGTCCAGTGATGGCTAACCTTTTTTGACTCACATGCCAAAATTGGAGGGAACGCAGGGTGTGCGTGGGTGTGCCACACCCATAATGCTATGTGCATGACCCCCTGCTTTTGGCATGCTTTTTTCGCCCTCCCCAGGCTCCAGAGGCTTTCTATGAGCCTGGGGAGGGCGAAAACAGCTTCTCCTCCCCACCTCCAGAGGTTTCAGGAGCTTCTCTGAAGCCTCCAGAGGGCAAAAAATGGCCTTAAAAGAAGGCCTAAATCAGCTGGCCAGCGCACACATGTGCACTGGAGCTGACAGGGCAACCCTCACGTGCCCTAAGATATGATTCTGCATGCCACCTGTGGCACCCATGCCATAGGTTCGCCATCACGGCTCTAGTCTATTCTGTTTCTTGTCTGGATTCCTTTCCTAGAAAACTAGGAAATGTCATTTCTGAAATGCTTCCCACACTCTCCTATTTACTGAGATACTATTTCCATGCTTGTTCAGTCTGCAGCTGTTTCTTCTGTTTCCCAACATCATTCCTGCATACAACGGTGACCTGCTGCTGGTTCAGACCAGTTCGGCTGACCCATAGTTCTGAGCACTGGTTAACCCTGCCCACCCACCCTGCCTCAATCCAGTCCTAGATATCTAATTTTCCAGTTCACTCGCCCCACCCCGCAGCCAAGACTCTCCCGTTCTACTAACTGTGGCTGACCTAGCAAGTGTGCAGGAAGCCGCCCCCATTGAAAAAGCCTTGTTTTTGGTGTGGCATACAAGTGTGAAAGGTGCATGCATGTAACACATGTGTGAAGCGTGCATGCACGCGCACTCACATTTTGGGTGAACTGGTTGTTAAAGTATGTGCAGCCCGCTTCTGCCTACATACTATTACAATTTAAATGAAAAAGAAAAAAAGAAAATGTTTTAACAGCCTTATGGAATTAGGAAAGGGCAATAGAAAAAAACTTTCATGACAGACCTTATATTTCAGGCAAACCACTTAACATTTAACCATTTATTGAAAAGAAACGATATATAGAAAACATTGTTTTAATACTCCTTGTGAAAGGTACAGTGCAATAGGAACAATATAGTTACATTTCAAAGAGAAGTTAAATGGCAATAATTATACTCATTTTACTATTTTTTTTTCATGCATAATATGATACTTTGGCCAAATCCAGCAGCTTTTAACTGCAGTTTGCTTAGGTTTTCATTCCATTCCCTCCTCAAAGGAAGCAATTAACAATAATTTTGGTGGGAAATTGGGACTCAGCAGTAATGGTGAAAGTACATTTGAAGGCAGCAACTTGGATATTATTTTGCAGGTTTAGGCTGATATAGCAAATACAGCAAAACTTGTGATGAAAATTAGGTTGCTGTTTTTTTCTGTTACATGAAAGCTAGACTATTGTGATTACACATATGCAGGACTGCATCTACTTTTGAAGTAGATTTGGAAACTTCTGTTAGTATAGAACATAGCATCCTGTACAATAACAGAGTTTTGACACTTAAACTGTGTTACATTAAGTCTCCATTATCCTCTCTTTCCAATCTAACTGAAAGTGCTGGTCTTCAACATCCATGGACAAGACTTAGTTCCTATCTGACCCACCTTTTCAAAAATCTTTTTTCTTTCTTAACTCAGGTAAAGACATAGGTCAGTGATGGCTAACCTTTTTTGGCTCACGTACCAAAAGCGGGGGGAGCGCAGGGGGGTCGTTCGTGGGCGTACCACACCCATAATGCTATGTGCATGACCCCCTGCTTTTGGCGCGCTTTTTTCGCCCTCCCCAGGTTCCAGAGGCTTTCTAAGAGCCTGGGGAGGGTGAAAATAGCCTCTCCTCCCCACCTCCAGAGGCTTCAGGAGCTTCCCTGAAGCCTCCAGAGGGCGAAAAACGGCCTCAAAAGAAGGCCTAAATCAGCTGGCCAGTGCACACATGCGTGCTGGAGCTGACAGGGCAACGCCTCGCGTGCCCTAAGAAATGGTTCCGTGTGCCACCTGTGGCACCCATGCCATAGGTTCGCCATCACTGACATAGGTGAAATAGAAGTACAGTATATGCAGCATAATCAGTTGCTTCTTTCTCACTTCAACCCAGAAAATCATACTGTCACACTGGCCCATTTACCAGTATAGTCTTCCATTTATTTCTCCCTACTAAAACTCTACTTATATTTTCCTCCCTGCTTCCCTCCATGGTGAAAATTTTACTTTATTAGGATATGTTGTCCAAGTCCACATATTCTCACAAAGCTTTGGGTATAGATTAGACACTCTCTAAAAGTATCCAGATTTTGTCCTAACCCTAACTATCTTCTGACTATCATACTGAATTGTTTCTCTATTTGTCCTTGCTCTGTTCTCTTGTCGGAACACAGTTTCTGAGATCCCATTCAAAAGTCCAGGATGGCTTTCATCTGAACAGGGTAAACACCCTGAACACCCACCTGAAAAGGAATTTTATAAAGCTCAGCTGCCTAATTGATTCAATCTTCTCTAAGATGTGTTTTGATATATATTGGATTATAATATTATCATCCATAATGAGTATGGCATGGCAATGTTGGTGTTGATAGACGTTGTAGTAGAGCCTATATGAGCACCAAATTAGGGGGGGAAATTCAGAATAATTTTAACTCAGAGATATAACATTTCGTCTGTCAGTATATGCTGGTTTCTGTAATTGCCCGGAGGATTAAGATTATTGTCAGACTGAGTTAACCATAATTTTCCTGTTTATTACAGCTCAACATATATTTCAACCTGTGTATGTATGTATGTGTATGTGTATGTGTGTGTATATGTGTGTGTGTGATAGTGTTAGGTTTTTTGAGCTGATAAATAAATAAACAGGGAGACTAGGATAGATCTATTTCGAGCTATTTAGCTCTCATCAGCTAGCCATACCCTTACTGGGATTTGAAGCGGGGCTGTATTACATGTTAGGCAGAAGCCTTAGCCACTAAGCCACCAGGTTCTCTTCCTGATCAGCTAAGACAGGAGGATAAGTATATGGTTGTGTCACAACACCCTGTTAAGCCCCAATTAAGGGAGGAAGCATACTGTTTTCCTTTTCTGCCTTTCGGCTCATCACCAGAGACCATCTAGACAGAAAGCTATGAGTTCTGTTGTGTATTTTTTTATATGTGTGTGTATGTCAAGAATTTCGTTGTGTAATTTTTTAATATTTATTGATTAATTAATTTATTTATTTATTTATTAGATTTCTAAACCGCCCCCTCTCCCCAAAGGGACTCGGGGAGAGGGGGCGTTTTTGATCAACTCAAAAACATAACACACACACACACACACACACATATAATTGTTCCACAACATCCTGTTAGGGCCCCAATTAAGGGAGGAAGCATACTGCTTTCCTCTTCTGCCTTTCGGCTCATCACCAGAGACCATCTAGACAGAAAGCCATGAGTTCCGTTATAGATAGATATTTAGATAGATAGATAGATAGATAGATAGATAGATAGATAGATAGATAGATAGATAGATAGATAGATAGATAATTTTTTCACAACATCCTGTTAAGAGGCCCCAATTAAGGGAGGAGACATACTGTTTCCTTTCCTGCCTTTCGGCTCATAACCAGAGACCATCTAGACAGAAAGCCAAGAGTTCCATTGTGTAAATTTTTTTTAGATATGTGTGTTAGTTTTATGAGCTGATCAATAAATAAATTAGAGAGACCAGGATAGATCTATTTTGTGTAAAAAAATTTTTAGATATGTGTGTTAGTTTTATGAGCTGATCAGAAAGCCAAGAGTTCCATTGTGTAAAAATTTTTTTAGATATGTGTGTTAGTTTTATGAGCTGATCAATAAATAAATTAGAGAGACCAGGATAGATCTATTTCGAGCTTATTAGCTCTCATCAGCTGGCCATACCCTCTACTGGGACTCGAACTGGGGCTGTATTGCTAGGCAGGAGCCTAGCAATTCAGCCAAGCCGGCTCTCCCTTATTGCATCAGCTGAGACAGGGGTATTTAGTATAGATAATTTTTTTCACAACATCCTGCTAAGAGACCCCAATTAAGGGAGGAGACATACTGTTTCCTTTCCTGCCTTTCGGCTCATAACCAGAGACCATCTAGACAGAAAGCCAAGAGTTCCATTGTGTAAATTTTTTTTAGATATGTGTGTTAGTTTTATGAGCTGATCAATAAATAAATTAGAGAGACCAGGATAGATCTATTTCGAGCTTATTAGCTCTCATCAGCTGGCCATACCCTCTACTGGGACTCAAACCGGGGCTGTATTACATGCATATATATATTTGTGTCACAACACCCTGTTAAGCCCCAATTAAGGGAGAGAGCATACTGCTCTCCTTTTCTGCCTTTCGGCTCATCACCAGAGACCATCTAGACAGAAAGCCATGAGTTCCATTGTGTACATTTTTTATATGTGTGTTACGTTTTTGAGCTGATCAATGATCAAAGTCTCCCTGACCTATTTATTGATCAGCTCAAAAATGTAACACACACACACACACACACATATATATGTGCTTTCATAGATTTTCACGGGTGTAGGTATGCTGGTATTGCTGTCTATATATATACATTCCAAATCTCTACAGTGATCCAGAATTAGAAGCTTCAGCTAACTGCAGGTTACCACTGATTTGTAAAAGCTGGTCATTCATTAAGATGTCAAACATTACAGTTTTTTTCATATCACATTAAAAAAAATACATTAAATAATATCATATAATGCCAAGGCCAAGTATTATTAAACTTGTGAAGACCTGCAATAGAACATCCTGATCTTCAGCTAGTCTACAGTTTTTTATGTGGATAGAAAATCATTCTACAGTGGAAAAATAAATATTGTCATAATCACACATTATAAGCATATTAAACAGTGTCCTGAACGGCACATTTGTTCTTATGTGGCACAGTGACGCAGCATGCGGTGACATGTCCTATTTATGTCATTCAGGAAGGTCACTTTATATTAGTGAGACATAGTATTAGGCAACATAAGAGGTTTTTTTCAGGATAGATGTCTCAGTATGGAGGCGTATAGGCATAGCCTCTTGCTCAGGGCTAAAAGATATGATTGCAGAGAATGGTCAGGCAAAAAGAACTTATAAGCATATTTTTCTTTTCTCACTTTCCAATAAAGTTAACTTGGCAGCTATAATGTGCAAAAATATAGCAGTACAGATGAGAGTCTCATGGGTTTTAATGAGTCTTCTTCCCAAGTAAATTTATATATATTTAGACTAGCTAGATACCTGTGCTCCGTGAAGAACCTATGTGATCGGGCAATGCAGGAGAAATCCGGTTCACCCTAGATCAGCCCGTTGAGTCAGTGGTGGTCGGGGATTGAAACAGATAAGAGAATATCACTCCTGCTGCCTTGAATCCAGAAGCAGTTCCATAGGTGGAAGGCGTAGACCAGGCATGTCCAAAGTCCGGCCCGGGGGCCATTTGCGGCCCGGGGGTCGGTTTAATACGGCCCTCCAACAGCCCTCCCTGCTCTGTATAAATGTGGCCCTCCCTTCCTCCCTCTGTCTCTGGGGCTGTGTGGCTGGGAGGGAGGTGGACGGAGGTTACGGACGCCTCCTCCCGCAGCGGGCGAGGGAGCA
This sequence comes from Rhabdophis nuchalis, assembly GCA_039707465.1. Taxonomy (NCBI): domain Eukaryota; kingdom Metazoa; phylum Chordata; class Lepidosauria; order Squamata; family Natricidae; genus Rhabdophis; species Rhabdophis nuchalis. The sequence continues at coordinate 187,149,164 of CM077645.1, read as the reverse complement.
GGCGGGGTGAGCACCCAAGGCTACCGTCATCTTAAGCACCACCGAGCCTGTCGCCCGGCAGGGGCGTCAGGCAGGGAAGCCGGTCGCGCCTCCATCGCTGCACGTTCTGGGGCTGCGAAGCTTGGAGGGAGGTGAACGCGCAGCCCCAGAACGTCCGCTTGGCGCGTTCACCTCCCTCCCAGCCACGCAGCCCCAGAACGTGCAGCTCCCGCCGCACAAGGTCACCCGGCAGGGGCGTCAGGCAGGGAAGACGGACGCGTGGCCTCAGAACGTAAGCCGTGGTGCCTGCCGGAGGGAGCCGCGATGGAGACGCGACCAGCTTCCCTGCCTGACGCCCCTGCCGGGCAACAGCCTCGGTGGTGCTTAAGATGACGGTAGCCTTGGGTGCTCACCCCGCCTGCTCCCTCGCCCGCTGCGAGTGGCGAGGGAGTGACTGACAGACACAGAGAGAGACAGAAGGGGAGGGAGGGGAAGACAGAGAGACAGACAGAGACAGAGAGAAAGAGAGGGAGGGAGAGAGACGGAGAGAGACACAGATAGAGAATGAGTCGGAATCGGATTGAATTGGAGACAGACGGGGAAAGAGGGAGAGACAGACATACAGAGAAAGGTAGGGAGGGAGAGAATCAGAGAGAGTGACACACACAGAGACAGGGAGAGACAGAGAGAGGGAGGGAGAGACAGATAGAGACTGATTAAGTGAGTGAGAGACAGACAGACAGACACACACACAGAGTGACAGAGAGAAAGAGAGAAAGAAAGAGAAAGAAAGAGAGAGAAAGAAAGAGAGACAGAAAGAAAGAGAAAAAGAGAGAGAAAGAAAGAGAGAGAGAGAGAAAGGGAAAGAAAGAGCGAAAGAGAGAGAGAGAGAGAGAAAGAAAGAGAAAGAGAGAGAAAGAGAGAGAGAGAAAGAGAGAGAGAGAAATGGAGAGAGAGAGATGAAGAAAGAGAGAGAAAGAGAGAGAGAGTGAGAGAGAAAGGGAGACAGAAAGAAAGAGAAAAAGAGAGAGAGAAAGAAAAAGAGTGAGAGAAATGGAGAGAGAGAGAAAGAGGAAGAAAGAGAGAGAGAGAGAAAGAAAGAGACACAGAAAGAAAGAGAAAAAGAGAGAGAGAGAAAGAAAGAGAGAAAGAGCGAGAGAAATGGAGAGAAAGAGAGGAAGAAAGAGAGAAAGAGAGGAAGAGGTAGGTAAGTTTTTTTTAAATTTATTTTCAATACATTGTGAAAACTCAACTGTCAGTTGATCTTAATGTTATGAAATGAAAAGTATGTCATTTGCAATTAACTTGGCATAAAATAATTTATTTGCATTTAATTGTAATGGTTCAAAGAATGTTCGGAAAAATGTTCGGCCCTCCACCATGTTCACTTCATCCAATCTGGCCCTCTTTGAAAAAAGTTTGGACACCACTGGCGTAGACATTTTGGTGAGGTACTGACATTTAGTACTGTAAGGAGCCCCAGACCACTCCTGAGTAAAGGAGTGGAACACATGCCACTTTGAACTGAGGTAATGGAATGTGAGGCAACTGGAAGTTGGAACAGAGTTCTTTTCAATTGGGGAGGGGAAGTAAAACTCCTGAGCGTGTTAATTACTGTATAAGAAATACTAATGATCTGATGGTCATTTTGAAAAATCCTTTCTTAGTGAGCACCTAGAAACCAAGAGGAACATACCAGAGGTGGGTTGCTCACAGTTCAGCCTGGATAGGACAAACCGGTAGTAGCAGTGGCAGGAGGCTCTGCCGCTCGCCCGCCTGCCCAGACACTTCTGCTCATGCGCAGAAGTGTTGCGCGTGCATGCGGGCGTGCTCAAACCGGTAGTAAAAAAAATTAGCAACGCACCACTGGAACATACATGCCACATTTCAAGTTTACAGGCTTTACAGTTCTGGATATCTCGTGATGAATGAGTGGTACTTGGTTTTTTTATATTTATAGATGTATAGGTACAGGTATATAAAAATTTATATGCATATGAATGTATACATAAATTCAACTGAGTTTAATCCATATAATCAGGCCTAACTTTATATCAAAGTTATCAACTTTATATCCAGCTGTTCCACTATTTAACAGCTTCTCCACCATGAGGATAGGTGCTTTTCAAAGTTTTACATAATGTGAATATTTGTGCATGACTACAGATATTTTGGCATCTTCGGTCTCAGCAGACTAAACCATCAGTTAATTAATCACAAATACAAAATTGCCTCTGTGCAGCACTTCCACTGGTATTGCCATAGACTTGGTGCCACCATGTATGCACATATGTGCAAAACAGCTGGAGACGTAGCTGCTGCATCAGACTTGCGATGCATGTAACTGTTCTGATACTTCAGAATGAGGTGGTTTCATCATGCCATTACATTTTGTAAAAACACCTGTTTTGAATGCTTTGCACAATCTATTTGTTCTCTTGGAACAAATAAATGTTTTATTGGAACAGCTGTAATGTTGCCTGGAACCACTAGACTTGGATGATTTTGTTTAAAAACAATCTCTATAACCTTTCTCTTATTTTTCCAGTTTCTCCACAGCCATTTTCCATGTAACAGGTTTTATTTTCCAAACATTTAAATAACATCTAAAATAGAAACTTGTAAGTCAGAATTGAGGAACCTAGAGAAAAAAATTCTTTTCCATCCTTAACTAAATAGATCTATACTATGTTCAGGAAACTTTCAATCAAAATAGCCACTGAATGGTTATACGATTTGGCTTTCACATTAAAGTTCAAATTATTGTTACTTTTTTTTTTAAACCAAATTAAGGCTTGGCCAAACAGATGCTCCTTCACTTCATCTGCAAACCAGATGAATAAGCAGCATATTTAATATATTCTGAAATGATTGTATCAGTACTTTAAAGCATTCAGAAATATTAAAAAGAACAATTTGGAATAGAATTCACTGCAAGATAATTACTTCATCTACATAACTACTTTAATATATTAAAATTAAAGATTAACAGAACCTGAACACCCTACAAAAGTTCTGCAAATTTTAAAACATGCTTTGCTCCCAGGCTTAGTGTTAATTTGTTGGTTTTCTTTTGTAATAAAATGTGTAATTTTATCTGGGCATACTGTATAAGTACTTTGTTTTCCTAATTGCTCTTTTCTCAATTCAATTGTTAGCTGCCCAGAATCATCTGGGAGAAGATGGCCCTCCAAATTAAAAATTAATCAATTAAACGTATCTAGAAGAAACATGTTAAATCCAAAATCAAACCTCTTCTTATTCTTATTAATTCTTAATGTAATAAACAGCCTCATACTTCAACCTGGCACATCCTCCATACCTGGCACAGAAAAAGAAACTGCTTTTGAAATGTTTTCCTTACTTTTGTATCTACACTTCTATAGAACTGTTGTAGTAATTGCCTCTATTTCAACAGACACAGAAAAAAAAGTCTACTATGAGTCTTACTGTGAAAGTCTACCTACTTCTAGACTCTACTTCTAGAATCACCTGATGGTGAGATAGGCAGCATATAAGTTTAATAAAGAAATAAAATAACAGCAACCCATGTCTCATCTCAAAAAACAGTGGAAGTGGGAATGATTTCTAACTTCTTGCTGGCTTCCTCATTTACTTCTAGAAAGCTTGAAGGGAAAAAGTTAGTGGAGAAACCTGCCAGAAGTTGTAGTCCAAGGCCAGCAAGCAGTTAGGTGGGGGAAGGAGCAAGGGTATGGGGTTGGGGGAGGTCAGGAATGATACATCAGAATGCATGAAAGGTGCTGTGTAGGTAGATGGGCAGGAAGGATGCCTGGGGATGTGTGAGAGATGCAGAGCAAGTTGGGAGACCACAGGGTGCATTGCATGTCAAGAACTGTGTGAGGGCATCACAGTAGGGTATAAAGATAGTGCATTAGCAATAGCAATAGCAATAGCAGACATATACTGCTTCACAGTGCTTTACATCCCTCTCTAAGCGGTTTACAGAGTAAATATGTTGTTCCCAACAATCTGGGTCCTCATTTTACCAACATCGGAAGGATGGAAGAATGAGTCAACTTTAAATTCCTGAGTCAACCTTGAACCTTGCATTCATGTGTATGGTGAATGGAGGAGTGATGCAGATCAATAAGCATATATGGGATCACAGGGGTGTATGAGAGATGCCGTGCTGGTCAGGGAGTACATGTAGGTCAGATAGTGTGGGTTAGGAAGTGTGCCTGGGGTGCTTTGAAGTATGCAAGAGGTGTTCTGCAGGGGAGGGACAGAATAAGTGGGTAGATAAGAGGTGCTACATGGTCAGGGAAGGGATACAGGTTGGTGAGGGTGCATAGGGATCATGAAAGGTACAGCAAGCCATGGGTCAGGAAGGGTGCATAGGGATACACAACAGGTCTGCATGTGGATCAGGGAAGGTATGCTGGGGATATCATGGCTGGCAAAGACACATGGGGTGGGGAGAGCAAAGTTTGGGGGAGTGTATGGGGATGCAGCATGTGCTGGGAAGTATGTGCAGGGATTCTTTTATTTCCTGCTCTTCCCTTTCTCCTTGGCTTCTTTCCTTCCCCCTTTCCTTCTCTTTCTATCAGCCAGATAAGCAGCCAGGATTGGGAGGCAGTAAGAGATGGTGAACCTGGCTGGGAAACTGTCACAGAATGTTTAAAATGAAGATTGTGTAGCCACAACAGCAGCCAGTTGTACTGAAGCACCCACAATTTTCCCAGATTTTATTTCCTCAGGAGAAATGATTCCCAGATTTTGGACACACTTGTGGTGCCTTGGCTCAAAAAATGTTACCTTATGATCATTTCACCCAGATAATGAGAGGTTTATTAGTGTATAGATAGATATCAATCTGTCCATTTGAATTTCCTGATCTTTAGCCACTTTGGTGACTATCCTAACCATTTAAGGCTTTAAAATCTAAAAGATGCCCTCATCAAAATATTATATGAACTCTTCCAATAATTTATATATGTGTCAGAAGAAAAATCACAATATAAACAGAGTAGTTGAGAGTTTGTTTCTGAGAATATATGTCTATATGTATCCATCCTTTTAGATGAATTCCCTACTGCCAGGTATATTTGTTCTTCTTTCTTCCTGCAAGATGTTTGAACATCAGATTACTTATAATTCTCCATCACCAGTCTATGGAGTAAAATGTTTAACATATTTAGAGAGAGTTAGTGCTGTCTCAGTCTGGGTCTCTTTAGTTCACTGGAATGTAAACAACTCAGCATTCCTACACCTTGATCCCATTTCTGTACAGGTCAGAGACAAGGGACAATGTCACCAGTTGGAAAGTAAAGCTGGATCACCTCCAGAGTTCATGCATTCATTAAAAAATAAAGACCTTTAATCTTGTTTAGCGTTATGTTCTCTCACAGTTGAAATCCTATTTATTATGCCTTCACTTTTGTATGAAAGGGCTAAAAGAGATTTTTTTCAAGCTATAATATTAAATGCTAGAAATAGTTAACTGTGGTGAAAGTTTAGAGTAGTGCTCTAAATGGCTCCTATTATGATGGAACTGGTTTTTTTTTTACCTTAACTAGGCTGGTGATTTAGAAATGTGACTTAATTTAGCTCTCCTATTCATTTATTTTGAAAGCGCCCAAGCTTTCTTGGAAAGGTTCATGGAACCAGAGGCAACAGCAGAGTTATAAAGCTGTTTGTGCCATGTTGCCTGTGCTTCAGTCTTTGAGCTCAGATTTACTGTAAGATATGGAGCTGACTTCAGTGTTGAAATAAGTTTTGGTCGCTCATTTTTTCTAATGTTCTTTCCCAATCTCTCCCATTTCAAAACAAGAGAGTATTTCTCCTGCTTTTAAAAAGAGCGTATTAATATAGGTAAAGATAAAGGTTCCCCTCGCACATGTGCTAGTCGTTCCCAACTCTAGGGGGCTGTGCTCATCTTCATTTCAAAGCCAAAGAGCCAGCGCTGTCCTAAGATGTCTCTGTGACCAGCATAATTAAGCACCGAAGGCGCATGGAACGCTGTTACCTTCCCACCAAAGGTGGTCCCTATTTTTTCACTTGCTTTTTAATGTGCTTTCAAACTGCTAAATTGGCAGAAACTGGGAGAAGTAACAGGAGCTCACTCTGTAACGCTAGGGATTTGAACTGCTGAGCCACTGCATCCCTTCTCAGTATTAATATAGAAGACCTTTTTCTTAACAAACTAGCTTTCTAAACAGACAAGCATGTCATTTCCTTTCTAGTGTTCAATCTGAGTCAAAATCCAGGAAAAAAAGTATCTTGTTTATCTTAGTCTCTTATAACACTGGCAGACATTATTGGTCAAAACTTTTTTAAGTATTGCAGCATTTCTTTTTATGTCCAAAATCCGATAGAACCTACAGTTTTAACATATGGATATAAACAGAAGTGCAAGCTGCGATCATGGAGCCCTGAGCTTCAGTCAAATATTCACATTAGTTAAGGAAAATTAAATACCGGTACCTACTTTAAAAACAACCGAAAAGTTAGATTAAAATTTATAGCAATTGAAATATAGTAAAAGAACTATACCTTAACTTTTCTCAAAAGGCAAAGAGAGTAGAGGATAATTAGCATTTCAAAAGAGTGTTCTCATAGGTTTAGGAATAAGGCAAAATTCATCAGCTTCTTAATGATAACTGTGATGGGAATATGGCAGTTATTTTTGTTTCTCTGTGATGCTGGAGAGTAGTAACCTCAGCTGACACACAAAACAGTTTTGTAAAAAATGGGAAGGGTCATTAATTTGGGAAAAGTTGCCTTTTATTTGGCGGGAGGGGGATACTTTAAAAATGCCGAGAAAATTCAGGTCAGTTCTGATTAAAAATTTTCATTCCTACTCCATTGCTATTTATTAGAAAGAAAACTAACTAGAGCTTCTCCAGACTTGAAAGTGAAATGATAACTAATTTATATAAACTGTAGCTGTGTCAAGATTCCAACTAATGAACCCAAGCAAATCAAAACTCTGAGACTAGAATCCTCTCAAAGCTCTACTTTATTGAATACATCATATTAGCACTGCTTCAAAGGAATACCAACTCTAAATCTTTCCTGCAGTTTCAGTATAATTAAAAAGGGAAACAACCCCTTTCCCAAGTGTCACAGGTCATATTGGCCAATTGGGTTAGTTGTGGGGCTCTCCAGGCACTCCTTCTTTGACATTATCCATTGCCAGTAGAGATGATCTTGGTTCTCATGAGAAAACTCTGTTGTGTCTAGTAAGGCATTCCAACCTCCTTCCTCCCTTCCCCCTCTGTGTGGCAGCTGAGGAACATAAAAATGGCTGCTACCAGGTTCTGTTTGAAGTTGTCGTATTGCTTGGTATAGTACTTGTTGATCAAAAGAGCTATAAGAGATCCTGAAACAAGAGCACCTGTGAAACAATAGAGATCATCAGGATGTCAAAGGAAATTTTCGGAGAGATTCAATGCATTGAATCTGTTCTACAATATTCAGAACAAATAATCTCGACTTATGACTACAATTGGTATCAGAACTTCTATTGCTAAGCAAGGCAGCTGTTAAGTAGCCATGCCCGATTTTGCGATCTTTTGGCCCATGTTTGTTAAGCAAATCATTGCAATTGTTAAGTGAACCATGCAGTCATTATGCAGCAAACCCAACTTTTCCCATTAACTTGGTTCATCGGAAGCCATCTAGGAAGGTAAATGGTTGGAAATAGAGGATTCGGGAGTGGGCTGCTGGGCGTTTGCAGAGTTCAGGGGTACTTTAACTAAGAAAGAACCCCCAAATCCCACTCTTTGCTGGTCTCGCCCATCCCACCCTGCACCTCCCAGGAGTTCCCATGCAGCTTGTTTTGGATGAAGCTAAGTGCAGGGCGCATGCAGAGGCTTGGGGAGGGCCTATCAGAAGTTTGGGAAGACCGGAAATGGGCCCATGTCCGGCCTCCAGAAGGCCTACGGAGCTTGGGGAAGCCAGTTTTGCCTCCACAGAGGCTTGATAAAAACCTCCAGAGGCCAGGGAGGGCAAAAACACCCTCCACACTGTGGTGCAGGCCAAAATGGCCATGCCCACCATGGCCACACCCACTCAGCAACCAGGCAGAGAACCTTGCTAAAACTTTTGAAGCCGCCACTGCAAGGATTATCTGTAATGTATGATTGGATTTGTTTCTTTTTCTTTAAAATAGACTGAAAGGGGTTGAAATTCATTAATTAGCCATGTGTTATGAAGGAATAATTTTGCTTGAACATAACCAGCTAGAACACACATCAATTCACTGGATAATTCCAATATGTAGAAATGAGAGAGACAAGAAACAGCAATCTGAGGTAATGTTGCAAATTGAGACACCCCTTTTCAAAAGTTATACATTTTTTAACCTTAAGGTTGAACATAGATTATAAGAATATAAATGACCTAGGTCTTATGAAATCCTCCATGTTATTTCTAGGCCCCATTTTTACTTTCTAAGATCAGGAACAGTATATTTTCACCACAGACTCTTTGAGCAGTTGATTTATGACAAGATAATGTAATATGGTTTTATGAAACTACTTTTCATGAATGTCCTAATATTTTGTTCTTTAATAAAAAGTAAAATCAGGACACTTATGGTAGAGTTGGTTTTTTTATTTTTTGCTTACACAAGACATTTTAATTCTAACAACAAACTGAACTGTTTTTACTGTAACATCAGATTTATTTTTAAATTCTGCAAAAGAATTCAGTTTTTATACCATTTATTATAAAGAAAATCTTTTTGCCTCCTTTTCCCTCAAGAAACCTTATTAGGAACTATCTGGCTGGCTGGCAAACCGGTTTGCTTATATTGGACGACAGTTATTTACTTTTGCTACACACATTAAGAAGGTTATTTTTGCTGTTTATATAAAGTGTGTAGTTAGACAATTTTTTTTCTTCAGATTGCCAGAGGACTAATATTGAGGATAAATGAAATTGCTTAAAACATCTTCACTGAATACTCTTCTCAAAAAGAAGGTAAAGCTTTCAGGGATTAATTTACTTTAAGAGAACCATTAGGCTTAAGGCCAGTGTTTCTCAACCTTGGAAACTTAAAGATGAGTGGACTTCAATTCCCAGAATTCACTAACCAGCATGCTCAAAGCATTTGAGATGTCAATGCTCAAAAATAAAGTAATTATTCCCAAGAATGAAATCTTGTCTATCATTTGTCTGTCTGTCTGTCTGCTCTCATGCCAGCCACCTGCCTATCTATCTATCTATCTATCTATCTATCTATCTATCTATCTATCTATCTATCTATCTATCTATCTATCTATCTATCTATCTATCTATCTATCTATCTATCTATCTATCTATCTATCTATCTATCTTCTATTGTTTTATTTATATCACACCTTCAGTGTCCATATGTAATGCTCTCTGCTCTTATTTTTCTCACAGTAATTCTGTGAGATAGGTTGGGCAAGGAGCATGGGGTCAAGAGCATAACAAGTTCTTTCAGTTTTAATGAATGCCATTTTAAAAAAGGCCTGCAAAAATTGTATTCCTTCTTTACTGCTCTTTTTTTGCTTTTTCAAGAGAAAAATATTTGTATTTTTATCTTTTTAAATATTTATGTAAATATTCTTTGCATCCTGATGAATTTATTTATATGTACAATTTAGGCCTCTGATGCTTTTTCTGAGGACAGTTGAACTTTGGCAGCCAACATTTAGGATACAGAAATTAAGCTAATAAAAGCTGATAATAATTAGTGGAATATTTTCTAGGTAAGGTGAAATATTCTATCTCTTGTTCCTTTGACATTGTTCATATATCTTTTGTATTTGTATAGCTATATAATAATAATAATAATAATAATAATAATAATAATAATAATAATAATAATAATAATAATAATAATAATAATAATAATAATAATAATAAATTTTATTCATAGACCGCTTCCTCTCCCCAAAGGGACTCGGAGCGGTGCACAGGGAAATTAAAAATACCAATAAATATACATAAATAGATTAATAAAAGGCAAATTAAACAATGATTATCCCTGCGCTAAAATCCCCAATTTTAAAATTAACTAAAATCCCCTAAGCCCTATTAATAATAATAATAATAATAATAATAATAATAATAATAATAATAATAATAATAATAATAATAATAATTTTAATATTTCTAAACCGCACCCTCTCCCCACAGGGACTCGGGGCGAAGCACAGGCACAGTAAAACAATAAATACATATTAAAAGACGGAAGACTAACCTAGGCTGGCCAAGCAGAAAAAGTGTGTTTTAAGTTTTTGACGGAAGGAGCGGAGGTCCGTAGTTGTTCTAATTCCGGGGGGAAGGTCGTTCCAGAGGGCTGGGCCCGCCACAGAGAAGGCCCTTCCCCTGGGCGTCGCACGCTGGCATAGCCTAGTGGACGGCACCCGGAGAAGTCCCTCTCTGTGGGAGCAAATCGGCCGCAGGGATGTATGGGGCAGGATCCGATTCCGCAGATATCCATTACTGACTTGCTGGCCTGTTGCAACTTCACCAAAGTCCCTTAAGCCAGACCTTTTCAGGACCTTTTCAGGCCTTATGGCTGCCATAGCAATCCTATGGCACAAGTCCAGATCATACTTCACCCAGTCCTAACAATCCCTTACCATCTCTCACAGCGTGGACATGCAGTGGAACTTTGAGAGATTGAGAGCTGCTTCAGGAAAGCTATTGGAATGACTAGAAGGGATAAAATCAGGAATGAGATTACAAAGGAAAGAATTGGAATAGAGCTAATGTTAAACTACACATAAAAACAGCAAATAAACTGGTTTGCTCATCTGGAGAGAATATGTGGGTATTCCATACCATATAAGACGTACATTAAAAATAGGAAAAGGTCAAAGAGAATGAGGAAGCTCCAGAAGAAGATGGAAAGACAACTTCAAAGACACACTACTTCAGCATGTCAAATAACAATGGTAGAGGTTGCAAGAAATGCAAGAACCAAAACTTTGTATCTCCCTTGATACCTAAAGTAGATGAGGTAGATAAGGGAAAGGTGGTGAAGAGAGGAGGAGGATTATTCCTTTCATCTGTGAGGCCTATCCTCCCATTAAAATAAGTTTGCATGAGATCCATTTTCTTGTCAGTAGGATCCTGATTTGAATTAGTTTGTTATGTAAAATGATTACATAATTGCAAAAAGAAACATTTCACTTTCACCTAGTCATAAGAGATCCACATGCCAAAATTCACTTCTATAATAAATGTATTATTTCAGGAACATTCTTTTCCCTGTTTTTATCAATAATAAGTTACAATCAGTTTAAAGAATCTTATTTTAAATCCAGAAAGCATATCGGTTTTTAGACAGAAGCAAGGAGGAGTTTATGAATGAAAACTCAAAACTCAAAATGAAAAGAAATCTCGAAACTCTTTCAGAGGAAGAACAATGTTGTGTCTTTGGTCATTATATATCTAACAACTCTAAAAAGACACAAAGAAAAAGGTACAAAAAGCCATAGAAAAGAGGGGGGGATAGAATACTGGGACTTAAAGTTGGTTATTGATTTGATAACAGTTGTATGACAAAATATTTTAATTAAAAATGATAGACTGGTGACTAACCTGATACAAATTGTGCAACACTGCAAAAATGATTGTGAAATAGTATTTTTGAAAATGATCTACAAACTTCAGAGAAACAAAAAACAGCATAGCAATGTTACTAACCAGGATGCATAGATATGAGTATGCTTATAATATTCCAGTGCTTCATTTAGTTGTATGATACCTGGACTATTTCTGTGGAAAATCGTATTGCATTGGGTTTTTTAAATGGTAGGGCAAAACACGTTAAAAAGTAGGTATCTCTGTGCTGGCAGATATAAACCAAATTTCTTTTGGTCATCCACAAAGACCCGACTTTAGGCATTGAAAATGTAATTAATTAAATAAATTACGTGGAACACTACAAAATGGGGAATCTTTTACTTATAGTACTCTATTTATGGACTGTATCCTTTGGAGGCTTTATGCTTATATTTTCTCATGTTAATACTACTCAGAGCCTAGATTATTACAACTATTTTTATATATTTTCTACTGTATGCTGCTTATTGGCATTTTTATTTCACAATTATTATATACAGTGATTTACTTCACTTGCTTTATGAATCTACATAGGGACACATAGTTATTTATTTATAAGATGTATTATCTTTCCCATTCCCAAAGGACTCTAGCTTCTATATTTTTAATTCATTTGTAGAATACACACATAACTCTTCTTGAAGTATAATCATCTGTTGGCTGGCATATTTATTTGTGAATTGTCCAGTTGTCTCTTTTTTTCCCAAGTTTAGAGTGATGTATGAGAAGCCATGTAGTAATGTTGACTGAGTTTCAATAAAATCTAAAAAGTTATGGGTGATTTAATATTTTGACTGCTTGACAATTCGGAAAAAGTTATATTATCTAATAGGAATTGGCCTTCTGCTGTAATGCAAATCATAACTAAGCTCCAAAAACGCTTAAATATTATTCCAATAGTTTGGTAATGCAGATGCAGTTTATAAGATACAAATCAGTTATTAGTTATGTTCTATCATTAAGCCTAGCTTCCACAGTCAATATATAATCATTAGCTACCCTATTACTGTGGCTCAATGCATATTTTGCAAAATGTCCCAAGCCTGGTCTTGGATGACATTATTTAAACAAATCATGACCAAGAAACAGAATACATGACCCTGTAGAAAGACACAGCCAAAGAATATAAAGAACAGGATTATCCAGTAGATATTAAAATGGCTTGGTTTATTCCTCACACTAAACTAAAACATTATTTTGGTTTTGATTTTCCATGTTCTGTGAACCCTGCCAATTACTCTTTATTCCATAAACCCTAATTAAACTATCCATGATTTAGTGCAATGTGTACGTTAGGTCTGATTTCATATAAAACACTTTGTTATATTTCAGATATGAAATACCATGGAATACAGTAGTCTTGAAGTCAAAGACTTGTGATCACTGATTTACTTATTAAATCTCATAAACATATGCACACAAAATACAGAGACACAAGCATTTAATTAAATCCACAATTCATTCTAGATGAGTAAGAGAGGAACATAATATTTTCATATGGTATTTCTTTAGTTCCTAGATCAGATATAGCTATGTCAAGCTGGTTTATCATCTCCAATGCAAACACATTAAATCAATATTTACAGAAAAAATATTTGTGTACTCAGATAGTTTTGGAATAGGAAACTAAGCCTTTTCTGTGAAAAAGGAAAGACAATAGTTTCTATTTCTGTGTTTAATACTGTTTTCTGACCAAAAAGATTTGGACTTACTATAGAACAGTAATAGAGCTGCTTATTCAGAAGCCCAACACTTCCAAAATAAATGAAAATAAAACAAGAAACAGATGGCTTTTAACAAATAATGAACAAAGACTTTATAGTTTAAAATGCAGGGTTTGTTTAGTGAAACTGACCGTTCTGTTTCTCAGGTTGCTTAATTTATTAGTTGCATTTGAAAATAGAGTTGGTTCTTCTAAATGGTGTGTTGAAATAGAATGTGTGAGCTACACTTGAAAGCACTTCTCAGAGAACCTTGAATCACTTCAAGAAATTTGCTCTTCATATTTTTATATTTAAAAGCCACTTACCTACTTTTAAACAATGTGTGGTCATGGTGATATACTCCCCAACTTTGGGTTGAGATGTATGGAGGTCCTTGTTGTGGTGTTTTTGCCTATATTTTTGTGTAGATCCATCATGTTTTGTTTTTATGGTCAATTATATTGTAAGTCACACAGAGTTTAGAGTCAGATGGTACTTACACTGAATTAATTTTAAGATTATTGAGCTGAGGCTAAGTCCTAAGAACATAGAATCATTATATATAGACAGCTCCCTTATCCAGGAATTTGTAGAAAGTGTCCTATAATTGGATGGTATTGTTCTGCCCTTGAAGAGACACATTGAATTCATGGTAGTTCCTTTGAAGGCAAAACTATTGTAGCACAAATGGTCTCCATCTTCAAAAGTGCCTTTGCCCAATTCCAGCTGTCTCAGCAGCTATAACTACACTTCCATTATGGCCATTTTTGGATAAGGATAACCAAATAATTTTGTACTGGCAAATCAAGATTGAGTTAATGTAACACACTATCTAGAAATTGCTTTGGAAATTACAAGTTATGCAAAGAGGTGACAGAGGTATCAGAAATATTTCACTATTGTTCTGAAGGGACTGAAAAGTGTGGATGGATTTGTTCATCAGGCCTTTGGCTAATTAGTACTGTGACATGGTAATTGAGCCTTATACCTTTTTAGCCAGTATATTGCTTTAAGTATAAATATTGTATTGAATTATTCTTTTTCTGGCAGTCTATGAGGATGATCTGCCTTAAAGATATAAACTTGCTCGGTTGTTCATATAACTCAGGATTTGAAACATTATTTCAATTGATGAGCAGTATCAGGATATCACATCACTGCTTTGCCAGACTAGAATTATATCTCAAGTCTGGAGCCCTAGAGATGACCCTCAGATGACCCCTTCTTTGTAACTTGCATTGGGTATGGATAAGATGACCGGCCTTGGAAACTGCCCCACTTTACAGAAATCTTTCCTGCTCCAGAGGTATATCTCTTTCCAACTCTGGGATGTTGGATCTCTTTCCAACATCTGGGATGTCCACAAATGTTTTTACAAATACTTGCCTAACTACAAGAGGTAGTGTATGTAGTGAAACAAACAATATCTATAGGAATCATTAGCCAAAAAAAGCTGTCTTAAGAAGCATGTATCATAACAATTTTTCAGAACAGCAATTCTGAAAATATCTTGAAAAAACAATAACAAATTATAAAGTTACAAAAGCAAAACATATAGTTTTTTTATTAATTTTACAGTGTTTTACAATAAAATTTTCTTAGAAAATTTGATATTGTCACCAGTATTATTTATTTATAATTTAGATTTCTAAGACTGCCCAACTCCACAGAGATTCTGAGCAGCCTTAGAATATATTCTGAATATACCACAATACAATTTAATTAATGCACAGTGCTTGTTGCTAGAAAGAAATTAAATTCATTGATAGCAAAATATAATACTGGGATTATAATCCTTGGCATTATGTCCTGCCCTGCAGGAATGTAATGCCAGATGAAGAAAGAATACTTATGCACAATATCATACATTCTTACAATTCATCAATACTGTATAACCTAATTAGTATCTACTCAATACTACTTGCAAGGTTATGCAAGACATTTTAAACAATGATTAGAGGACCTGAAAAGATCTTTAATCTAACTCAGTTCTGAAGGTATACAGGTAGTTCTCAAGTTACGACAGTTCACTTAGCAACCATTCAAAATTACACACACACACACACAAAAGTACTGATGACCCGAAGCTGAAGTTATGAAGTTACAACAGACTGAAGAGACACCTCAACATGCCCCTTGCCTGTTTCCCCCTCCGGCGCCTGTGGAGACCCAGTGGGGCAGGATAGTAGGGGGGAAACAACTATGGGGATCCCAAGGGAATATGAGATGTCCCAGTGGGTCGGGGGAGGCCTAGGTGTTCAGAAGCAGGTGGCCTATTCTAGCACAGGGCTCCCATGGTCTTCCCCAGTCTGAAATAGCTCATGTGCACTTAATGACTTATGCATTTGATTAATGAATGCATTGTGAAAAGCAGGGAAGGATCACGTTCATTTAATGTGATCCAATCAATGAATCCTTGGGCTACAATTATAAATGGCAGGCTCTATTACATTCCTAACTCAAGGATTACCTGTATTCAAATGTCATTCTTAATGATGTCCGTATGGATAAAATTACAATCAATTCATGAGTATGCTTCCACTTTATGATGCAATGACAGTTCAGAAAGACATTAGTGAGAGCCAACCATGTTTTCCTATTTCAAAAGTTTATCTACCAAATGCAATTTTAGAATTTGCTATAATAATTAATCTGCTACTGTGAGTGTTTATATATTGAAAGATAATAAAATTATTTTGTAAAAAGACTTACTTGTAAGGCAGGGGAAAATTATGTAAAACTGACAACATTTCCTAATCTTTTTATGTTTTTATATCTTGCTTCAGAGACTGGTTTTTTTTTTTAGTTTTAAACAATGGAACATTCTATATACAAGTTTTATAGATTTTATTATACATATAATTTTCCAGTTAATATTAGTGGCATATATAAAACTTAACTGTACTAATAATGTAGTCTGTTGTTTTTGTTTTTAAAAATGTGGAATGTTTATGAGTTTTGAATGCACCGCATAGAAATAAATGCTAAGAAAATATAGCAATATTTAACACAGGATTAATATACTTTTCCATCATCATCACTTCTCAAATGCAATTTCCAATGTTTAACATTTTAAATTGTTCTTCATTAAGATTCTCATGTAGTTTAACACTCTTCTAATCACCAAATAGTATATATCTTCTGTACAACCATATTAACACTATTATACAAACTTGAAGCACATCAAAATAAATTTTGTTTCTTGTAAAAATTTGCATTTGATATTATAGAAACCATTTTCTTGTCTTCAAACCACTGCAAATATTCTGAATGCTTTGCTTCCTGGAGGATTCTGTAAACTGTAAAAGAAAAATAAAGAACTAATGGTTTGAAAGAACTTAATCTTATCATTTATTCTCATTTTACATATGAACCTCGCAATTACATTTACATATTTATTACTAATGTCATTACCAGAAGGATGACCTATAAATATTTGGACAGATGTTCAGGTTACAAATTAATTTACTGTATATCTAATGGCAAAAGAAATAGTTATTTTTTTCACTAACTAGAAATGGCTTTTCTATAAATTTCATTGACTGATCTTACAAAAGCACTTCTACAGTATAATTACTACTCTAAGAAGTAGTGCAGTGAGCTCAAGATCTAGGTTTGATATGTCACAAAATCAACTTCAATTCTGAACAGACTCTGAGACAGTCTTACCAAGGAATATTACAGTACATTCACATCATTAACACTGAAGGTAAGGTATTGATTCATTCCTATTTAAATGTGTTTTTTGCGAGGGCGTGGTTATGGCCGGGTTGGTGTGAGGACGTTTTCTCCATTTCTCAGGGCGTTTTCACAGAAGATAAAAGTGGATTAAAGCGTTGAAAATGCACCGTTAGAAGTCAAAATTGTTTACAGTTGTACTGGAAGGGCTGTTGAGCCAGGAGATTGACTTTTGGATTGGTAGGTCAACCCGGACTGCTTGAATTTTGCTTTGTTTACTGTGTGAAAGACGGAGGGTTGACCGGAAAGGCTGTCGTGGGTTACGAGGGAACAGCTGCTCTTTGTTTTGAGAAGTACCGCGATTAGCATTCTTTGTTGCGAGGCAAAGGCACGGACTTTAAAGACAAGGTTTGTTAACAGTGGAAAGATCGTTTGGATGACATGTGGATTAAAACTTTTTGAGCTTCTGATCT
Organism: Rhabdophis nuchalis; assembly: GCA_039707465.1. Taxonomy (NCBI): domain Eukaryota; kingdom Metazoa; phylum Chordata; class Lepidosauria; order Squamata; family Natricidae; genus Rhabdophis; species Rhabdophis nuchalis. Next base: position 187,131,763 of record CM077645.1, on the reverse strand, counting down.
TTTGTTCGAGGTGCCTAAGCTGAAAGCAACAAATGTAACTTTCTGTTTTGAGAAGTACCGCGATCAGCATTCTTTGTTGCGAGGCAAAGGCACGGACTTCAAAGACAAGGTTTGTTAACAGTGGAAAGATCGTTTGGATGACATGTGGATTAAAACTTTTTGAGCTTCTGATCTTTTGTTTGAGGTGCCTAAGCTGAAAGCAACAAATGTAACTTTCTGGACAACGCCCTCAAATGGACGATTGAGGAGGTTTGTTAGGTAAACTATATAACTATATTGAGAACTATAACTTGTTATTTGGCTTCTTTGGTTGCAATAAAACGCTGTCTCAGCTTCACCGGGGATTTAGCCCCTTAATCTTCAATAAAGACCCTCTTGGCAAAAGTGTTTTGTTAAAAAAAAAAAGTTAGTTGAGTTGAAAATGGCGACTCAACAGCCTTCAGAAATGCAACAAATTATTGTGGCTTTGAATACAATTGGCGAAAAATTATCCGGATTGACAGATAGAATGGATAATATGACATTGGAAATTAAAGAAACAAAGCAAGAAATGAATTAAATGAACGAAAATTTCGCAAAGCAAACAGTGGAAATGAAATTTATTAAAGATGAAATTGAACAGATTCATGTACACGATGCACAGATAGATCGCCAGATTGAAGGGATCTTTTTTAAAAATGAGCAACAAGATAAGAGAATTAGTCTTTTGGAAGAAGATGCAAGGAAACATAATGTGGTTATCCGAGGAATTCCGGAAGAAAGAGTGGATAATTTGAAACAAAGAGTTTTAAAATGGCTGAATGACCTCGATGTGTCAATTGTATTTACGGCAGCAGATTTGGTAAGCGTTTTCAGAGTTGGTAAAAGACGAAATAGTTCAATCAGAAATGTACTTGTGAGATTCGCAAATCTCAGTGATAAATTGGAAATGATGGCAAAAATAAGGGAGTTGGCAGAAGTTCCAAAATTTGAGGAGAAAGCTATTCAAGTCTTTCCGGATATATCAAGAGAGGAAAGAGCGTGGAGATATTTTTTGAAGCCAATTACAAAGGTTTTGAGAGACAATGATATTAAGTATAATTGGAGGCCACCACAGCAGTTGAAATTCTTTTATAAGGGGAGAATGCAAACAATCACTCCGCAAGTAGAGCCAGTAAGATATTTGTGTGAGCTTGGGCTGATTGAGAAAGAAGAGGATTTAACAGAAATTAAAAACCAAATGCTTAAGATGGGTGGAACACAAGCAGAATCTCCAATACCGGAAGAAAAAGGAGCGGTTGGTGGACAAGATCCTAAAGATTCTAAAAGGTTAAAGCGGAAAGAAATCTCGCCGGCGATGTCAGAGCAGAAGAAAAGTCGTGATGACACAAAGGGAAGGGGAGTGGAGAAGGAAGAGGATCTTGGTAAAATGCAAGAAGCTGAGTGCGGGGAAAAGTTAACATTGTCTTCTTTTTTTGAGAGTTGAATTTAAGCAGACAGCCCGAAAGAAATGACCCGACCATCGGCATGTCCCCTCCCTCACACTCTCTATGCAGAGGCGGAAACCGACTGAGGATGTGGGGGATGAAGATAGATTGTTATTTGTTGTGTTTTGTATGTTTTTTTTGTTTTCCTTATTTGGTGTTGGGATTTGGGCACGGAAAGGAAGAGGAGGGGTTAGGATTAAAAAAGTTACAGTTTAAATGCGTTTGATAAAAATAATGACATGGAACGTGAAGGGAACAGGGAATCAGATTAAAAGGAGGAGATTGGAGCTTAAAATTAAGAGGGATTTACCAGATATATTATTTTTGCAAGAAACTCATCAAAAATCCGAAAATTTAAATAGAATCTATATAAAGGGTATGCAAATCTATGAAAAATCTTTTGGAACTTCAAAAGCTAGAGGTGTTGCAACATTGATATCAGACAGGGTATATTTCGGGGGGGGGAAAGTAATTGTGGATGATGAAGGAAGATATTTAATAATTGTGGGAAATATTAATGAGCAAAAAGTGACACTTGTTAATTTATATCTACCGAATGGAAAACAAAAAGAATTCCTTGAAAAAATAACTAAAATTTTGGAAATCGAAAGTGTAGGGAAAGTGATTGTGGCTGGGGATTTTAATTTAATTAGAGACAAAATAGATAGTACTAATCCCAACCGCTATAGAGAAACAAATAAAGGGGAAATTTTAAATGAATGGATGTTTCAAAATAGCGTGGCAGATGTTTGGAGGGAGTTGAAAGGTACTGAAAGAGTGTACACTTTTTGCTCTAAGATATATAATACGTATTCAAGAATTGATTATATTTTTGTTTCTAAAGATTTGCTGAGTAATATAGATAAAATAGATGTGGGAATTTTCAAGGATTCTGATCATGCAGAAGTTACGATGGAAATAGATTTTAACTTTGAAAAAAAAGGAAGAGGTTGGAGATATGATGAGAAATTGTATAAAAATGAGGAGGATAAAATATGGATACTTAAAAAATGGGAAGAAAGTTGGAGATTGAATGATAATGGAGAGGTTAAATTTGAAATTGTTTGGGATGCGATGAAAGCAGTATTTAGGGGAGAAAGTATTAAGTTATCAAGCAGGAAATATAGAAATTATAGGAGCAAAATTGAACGGGATATAAGGCAGATAAAGGTATTGGAGAATCAATTTTTACTTACGAAGGATAAAGAATGTTTGGAGGAGCTAAATTTATTAAAAAATAAATTGATAGAAGAGGATATAGAATTGGTTAAAAAAATATAAGATATTTAAACAGGGATTTTTTTGAATATAGTAATAAAAACTCTAAGTTATTAGCAAGGATGGCGAAAAATAAAAGTGAGAAGAGAGAAATTGGTTCTTTGATAGATGATAAAGGTATAAGATGTTATAAGAAATTAGAGAAATGCGAAGTGGTCAGGACTTTTTTTCAAAAATTATATTCAAAAAAATCAATTGATTTGGAAAAATTGAAAAGTTATCTTGAAAAATATGTTGTGAAAATTGATCAAATATATAAGGACGTGATGGAAGAAGATATAACACAAGATGAGATTAGTGAAACAATACAAGAGATAAAATTAGAGAAGGCCCCAGGAGAAGATGGATTGCCTGCTGAGTTTTATAAAGACTTTAAGGAAATAATAATACCAAAATTGCAAAAATTATTTAATGGAATTTTACATGGTGGAGAAGTTCCGATGTCATGGAATAGAACGGTAATATCCATAATTTCTAAACCAGATAAAGATTTGGAGAGGATTGAGTCCTATCGACCCATCTCTTTAATCAATCAGGACGCAAAGATATTTACTGCTATTATAAGTAATAGATTAAGTAGATTTATAGATAAATATATAAGTTATAATCAAGTAGGTTTTGTTAAAGGTAGATATATGAGTGATATTATTAGAAGAGTGTTAAACATTATAGATGTAGCTGAACATAATGATGACAAAATAGGTATAGTATCACTAGATATTTTTAAAGCCTTTGATTCTGTACAATGGGAAACTATTAAAGTAATTATTGAGGTATTAGGTTTTGGTAATAGATTTATACATGTTATTTCGAAATTGTATCAAAAAAGTAGTGCAAGAGTGAAGGTGAATGGAATAATGACGGAAGAGATTAAATTGGAAGCAGGTACGAGACAAGGATGTCCCTTGTCTCCAATATTATTTTTATTGGTTATGGAAGTATTGACTAAAATGATAGAAAAAGATGAAGAACTGGAAGGGTATAAGGGATATAAGATAAATTTGTACGCGGATGATACCTTGATTATTTTGAAAGATATAGAGAAAGATTTGAAAAAGATAAATAAACATTTGAAGGAATTTGAGGAAATGACAGGTTTGAAAGTAAATTGGTCAAAATCTGAATTATTAATGGATAAAAATGGTAAGGAGTGGGAGAATATGCAAGAACAATTTGGGATAAGAATTAAAAATACATTGAAATATTTGGGAATAACACTTTCACTTAAAGTTAGGGAATTGAAAAAACTTAATTATGATGTGATGATGAATGAAGTGGAGAAGAAGATAGATAAATATAAAAAGATAACGTTGTCTTGGTTTGGTAGAATTGCAATGTGTAAGATGATGTTGTTACCAAAGTTTAATTTTTTATTTGAGATGTTACCATTAAATTTGACAGAGAAAGATATGGAAGGATATCAGAAGAAATTGGATAAATTTTGTAATGGTGGGAAAAGACCTAGATTATTGAAGAAAATGTGGTATCAAAATCAAAAGGAAGGTGGATTGGGAATTCCCAATCTACTTAATTATTATCGGGCCTATGGTATTCGAACTGTGGTAAAAATACTTAAAGGCGGAGATGGTCATTGGGGAGATTTAGAGTTAAAAGATATTAAGAGATTTGGCCCTACATGGTTTTTAGGTAAAGCAAAAACAAAAAAGGTAATTAACAGTTATTGGTTAAAGGGATTGAGTAAAATTTGGAATAAATTTGTTAAAATTTTAATTCCGGATATAACCTTTTTGGGGAAGACAACTGGAAATTGGCCGATCAAAACCAACATAAGTCGTGATAAAGTAATTGAAGATGAAAACATAGAAATTATAATAGATTGGTTAAAAGCTTTAGGAAATGAAAGAAGGAAAAATGAAATAATTGTAAAATTGGGGCTAAACTGGTTTGAAAAAATACAGATAGAAAAATGGACCATGAAGGTAAGGGGAAATTGTAAGACAAGTAGAAACAAAACTGAATTTGAAAACCTAGTATCTCAAATTATCAAAGACGAAATTGGGTTAAAGGGACTCGTTAGTAAGATATATAAGATTATAAATTTTGATGGAAAACCACAAATGACGATGAAGATGAATTGGGAGGAAGAATTCAATATTAAAATATCAGATTTGGACTGGAATGTGAATTGGAAGAGTCGAATTATGAGGATCTTATCAACAAGGATCAAAGAACATAATTTTAAGGTTGTTTGGAAATGGTATTTGACTCCATTAAGATTATCGTTGATGGATAAAAAAATCAGTAATAAATGTTGGAGATGTAACATGGAATTGGGGACTTATGAACATATGTGGTATAAATGTGGAAAAGTCAAAAAGTTTTGGCAGCAATTGGAGAAAACGATATTTGAAATGATGAAGAAAAAAATAATATTGAGATCAGAAACTATATTATTGTTGTTAATTAAGGAATCAGAATTAACAAAATATGAGAAAGAATTGATTAGAATTATGATTATAATGGGAAGAATTATAATAGCTAGATATTGGAAATTAGAGGTGAATTTTAGAATAGAAGAGTGGTACTGTGAAATGTGGAAACTAGCTTTAAATGATAAAATGACATGTGATATTAAATTTAGGAAGGGTGTTTATAAAAGAGACACTTTTTGGAAAACTTGGGAGCCATTTGTGGACTATGCGCTTGGAAATTTGGATGCTTCGACACCTGTACCCAGAGAACGTGGATTTTGGAGATCGTGAAGATATATCCGAAGAACCAAATCTTCCTTTCCTATGTATAGCACAGGGTGAAATATTGTATTGTAAGGTGTATGTAGTTTTTGTTGTAGTGTTTTAAAATTAATAAAAAAAAATGTGTTTTTTGCTCATGGACAATACCATAAAAATATATATAGGTGTGATGGAGGGACACTTACAAGAATTCCATGATGGAAGTATAAACTTTAGAATCTATCTTTTTGGATGCCTAAATTTAGAATTTTCAATTTGAGCTTTGTTATAGTTTGCAGTGAGAATATATCTGAAGGAGGCAGCCCACAATCTGAATGTAATTGTCAAAAAAGTGAATATCACCAAAGACTTGCCATCAAATATTTGTTTCAGCTAGAATTTAAATCAGCAGGGTCTTAGCAGGAACAAAACTACATTCCACCCAGGCAACTACATTCATTGTCGATTGAAAGATACCAGATGGCTTTCAGAAATTTAGACTGAATGATTTCTAAGGCAGATGGCATATTTGGGAGCTGCACATTAGGAAATTTAAAATCTTAATTAAATAGTCTGACTGCTTCAGACACATATTAATTGCCTTTGTGGTTTACAAATATATAGTGATTTCTTTTATGCTTGTATTGTGAGTTTGGTAATTGTTGAATCTAGAGGTAATTGATGGGACATAAATAGCTATAGTTTTGAAGTTCTTAACTAACTTGATTGACTATAATTGATGTTTCAGTTGTGAGAATAGTCAAAAAGCAGTTTTAAGTAAGTTACCTAATGTTAAATGAGTAAATTAGCTAATTAAAACTTTGTACCTTTGTTTTTTTGTAGTTAATTTCTAATGTTCTTCTAAGGCAGAAATATGCTAGTGTCCATGCAGACTGACTTGGTAAAGGTTAGCTACATTATCTGTGTATAGAGACGGGTGAAAACTAGAGAATGAAATATGATTTTTGCAAGGGCTAATATTATGCCATTACCGCAAACACTGTATTAAACAATAACAGGGGAAAAATACAACTGCTTTACTTCTTTTAGGATTCAGCATGAAAATATTTTTGAGTAACATTATCACCTGAAATAGGCACTGTTTAGGGAATGAAGCAGGTGGCATCTGCCACAATCTTTCTCAGGGAAAAGTCAAAAAGCACCTCCAAATAAGCAGAGGGTTCTTTAGGAAACCGAACAACTTCTGAACTGGGTAGTCTGGGATTACACACTGATAAACACTTGAATAACCCAGAAGAAAGCCTACTTGTTCTGCAGTATAGCTATTCTTCTGGATCATCCCATTGGCAAATTTATGATAGAAAGGTTTCATGTAGAACTTGCTAATTTGGCAACATAGGCTGATGAGATGATAATTAACATTATTCTTAATTATAGATTGGTAGGATTGCCAACATGATCCCCATTGTCCAATGATGGATATGACACAAGAAGAAAATTGGTAAGATCATGGAGAGAGAGCCAGTTTGATGTAGTGATTAAGGCAGTGGTAGTCAACCTGGTCCTTACCGCCCACTAGTGGGCATTCCAGCTTTCATGGTGGGCGGTAGGGATTTTGTCCAATACTGAAGCACTTTCCTTTTTTAAAATTTAATTGACTTCCCTATTTTATAAATCACCATTACTATGGAACCAGTGGGCGGTTAACATTTTTTACTACTAACAAATATACAAAATTGGGCAGTAGGTATAAAAAGGTTGACTACCCCTGGATTAAGGCATCAAGCTAGAAATTGTGGGGCTGTGTATTCTACTTCTGTTTTAGGCACAAAGCTAACTGGGTGAATTTCATCTAGTCATTTAGAAAGAAGGCAATGGAAAGCACTTCTGAAAAACCTTGTCAAGAAAACTGCAGTGTTGACCCAGGCAGTCTCCGAAAATCAGACACAATTGAATCAAATTTTAAAAAGAGCTAATAAAGGAATATTATCTACTTTATAGGCTTTATAGAGTCATGGGGGCACAGTGGTAAGAGTGCAGTATTGCAGGCTACTTCTGCTGATTGCTGATTGCCAGCAGTTTGGCAGTTCGAGTACCACCGGCTGAAGGTTGACTCAGTCTTCCATCCTTCTAAGGTCAGTAAAATGAGGACCCAGATTGTTGTAGGCAGTTTGCTGACTCTGTAAACTGCTTAGAGAGGGCTGTAAAAAGGTCTGTGAAGCAGTATATAAGTCTAAGTGCTATTGCTATTACTAATACCTTCTCCAGTAATTCAATAAAAAGCATCAGGTGTACTATAAAGACTTTGTACCTTTCTGAAAAAATGCCATTTTGAAATGAAGCAGTGTACATTCTTCTCTTATCCACTGGCATGACATCAACAAAGCCACCTTCATTGCGAATTACACCAGCATGTACTGCTGTTCGGCAGATACTAGACATCTAAGGGAAATAGAGAATAGAAAAAATCCCATATTCGAAAGTAACATTGACTTACAAATTATTAACTGAATTTATATAGTATCCTGTATTCCCTAATGCAGGGGTCTCCAACCTTTGCAACTTTAAGTCTGAAGGACTTCAGCTCGGAGACCCCTGCCCTAATGTCCACTCCTACAGCAATAGGACAGGAGTGTCAAACTCAAACGTTCCTCATTTTACTGAAGACCACATCAGGGTTGTGTTTGACCTTGAGTGGCCAGGGTAGATGTGGCAAGTTCGACATCACTCATGTCAGGGGTGCCTGTAGTGGCCTGAGAGCTCTGCCAGCAAAAATGGACTCTCAAGCTCTGTTTTTGGCTACAACAGTTTCCTGCAACCCTCTACCAATGAAACCAGAGATTCTGCAACCTTCTGCCAGTGGAAATGGAGCTTGGAAAGGTGTCCCTCCTGACTTCCGTTTTTACTGGTGAAGGCACCATGGGCCAGTCCTTTGCTGTTTCCAGGACTGCCCTGTGGGCCAGATCTAAGCCTCCCCACGGCCAGATCCAGTCCCCTGGCCTTGAATTTGACACCCCTATAATAAGAGAGTTTGGCTGGGAAATTCGTGAATGGCATTCATGTGACCCAGAATGCTGCAACCATCACAAATATATGTCAACTGCCAAACACCTGAATTTTGATCATATGACCATGAGAATACTGTGATAGTTGGAAGTGGGACTACCAGTTGTAAGTAACTTTTTTCAGTGCTGTTATAATTCTGAATAGTCACTAAATGAATGGTTATAAGTTGAAGAGTATCTGTATATGGATTCCACGAGTATAAAATTATGCTGGGAAGGAAAAGAATCTTCCCCAAATTTTCCATTCTCAGCTAGCCAAAGATTTGAGAGCTATCAGCATTTTGAATATAAATGCTCTCATCAATGATAAGATGGCTTATTCACTGTGATTGAAAGATTTTGAGGAAACTGAAAAATTATACAACATTCTTTAATATTTCATGCAATACCTTCAGTATTCATACATTTCTTCCAAAATGTATAAATACCTATATACCACTGGATATAAATATTGATAAATCTTTCCTTAAATAATAACATGATTTATATACGTGCCATACTGTTTCTTCCACTTTAGTGTGGTTTCTGTTTTCTGGGAAGAGTGGGAATTGTTGTTTTTTATATTATTTTATTTAATCGATGACAATATATTTTAAGTTTTTTAAATCATATTCCAGAAGAAAACACATGAACATACTTACATCAGAATAAACTATAGTTCCAATCACTCGGGCGTAATGTGGATTTGCCTGCATACAATTGTGAGGACAGTGGACCCTTTAAAAATTGAGAGGATCAATGAAGATTAAGGATTCTATATGTATACTATAATAACATAAAGACAAATGTTACTGTATTGAATGTAAACGATGAAATATTATAGAAAAACAGAACCACAGAAACCAGTTCTACTATCAAGTAAAATACTCTACTAAGAACAGAATTTGTATTAAATTCGTATTAAAATATCCCTGACAGAAACTGTCTAGTTTTTATGTGAACTCATCCAATAAAAAGGATCCTACCATCTCTCTGGGTAATCAATTCTATTGACAAATGTATAAACATTTTTAAAAGAATGCATTGTTTATTAAAGTGTTGCTCTGTCATATCAATTTAGTAGAGCACGCCATGGGATGCTTGAAGGTTTTCCAACAAATCTTGCTTTGCTACCAGCTTTTAGTACTGTATATGCACTGATGCACATAAGTACAGTAGATCTTTGCAATTAATGGGAAAATCTTATTGTAAAATAGAGATTGAGCAGTTTAATGTCTTATATTATACTCATAAAATATAGCAATCTTTGCATCTTTGCAGTTTGACATTCAAAATATGACAAAAGTTTAATGTTTCTGAAAAAAATCAATAATCACATTGAATGCTTAGCATTATTGTGTGATTAGTTACAAGCACTTTTCACAGGATGGGAACTATAATGAAAAGGTTTACCTTGGGCAATGTGTGGCTGGCCTATAAAAGGGACATAACTGTTCTACCGTAGTTTCACAAGTGACAGCTTGTACTGAAATTAAACAAGAAAAAATGCACACAGATATTTGCTATAAAGAGATTAATCAATATTAATGTTATATCATAAAAATAAATCCGCACCTGTTACTTTAGAGACAGTGAATGAATTAGCCGATTGATATTTCCTAGAACAAAAGCAGAATCTATTGTTATTAGCAGTAACATCATTATCTTACAATCCTCTACAATATTTTTGACAAGGAAATAAGAGGGGGGGGGGAAATACAAAATGAGAGTACCGTATTTTTCGGAGTATAAGACGCACCAGAATATAAGACACACCCAGGATTTGAAGTGGCAATTTTTTTTAAAGTAGGTAGGTAGCTAGAGGGATAGAGAGGGAGAGAAAGAGAGAGAAATACAGTAGGTAGGTAGGAGAGAGAGAGAGTAGTTAGTTAGGTGGGTAGATAAAGGGATATATATAGAGAGAGAGAGAAATACAGTAGGTACGTAGGGAGAGAGAGATAGTAGTTAGGTAGGTAGATAAAGGGATAGAGATAGAGAAAGAAATACAATAGGTAGATAACTAGGGGGAGAGAGTGTGTAGTTAGGTAGATAGATAAAAGGAGAGAGAGAAACAGAAAGAGAAATACAGTAGGGAGATAGGTAGGGAGAGACAGTGTGTTGTTAGGTAGTTAGGGAGAGAGAGAGAGAGAGAGAGAGAGAGGAATACAGTAGGTAGATAGGTAGGGAGTGTGTGTAGATAGGGAGGGAGGTAGAGGGATAGAGAAAGAAAAATAGAGAGAGAGAAATACAGTAGATAGGTAGGCAGAGAGAGAGAGAAAAGATAGGTTGGTAGGTAGATGTTTCCAGGTGTATTTATCCATGTGCTGGAGAAGGAAATCACTGTACTAAAACTTGGTTTCTGCTGGCACAGCACTTGACCAATGTAATTCTCATCAATTCCTCTAACTCAGGGGTTCATAGCTATGTCCACAAGCTATGCTGGCTGGAGAATTCTGGGAGTTGAAGTCCACAAGTCTTAAAGTTGCCAAGTAACTAAACAGCCTTCCGAAAGAAAAAAATAGATATTTTTTTTTGCACTCTGCAAACCTCCGTTTCGTGAAAACAGGCCCTTTTTTTCAAATACAAGGCATGAATAGCCTTGGGGGGACTTGCAAAGTGCTCCTGGGGAGGCGGGGGACCCAAAATGAGCAAACATTTGTGCAATAAACATGTATCTTTATGTCAAATAAATTGCACGCATAGCCTTATGTAGGCTTATAGAGTGCTGCTGGGGGCTGGGGGGGGGGGCAAAAGCGGCCCATTTTAGGCTCATTTCTGCCCTCCCTAGCTCCCCAGGGGCTGAAGAAACCCTCAAAAATGGGCCAAGAAAAGCCTCGAAAATGGGTAGAAAAAAGGCTGGAAATGCTGTATAGTGTAACAAACATGCATTTGTGCAATAAACATGCATTTTTTCCTATACACATAATTTTGAACATTCAAACTTCATCACTCTCCATCACTTTCACCATCTGTAGTCTACATCAGGAAAGTGTAACTTCTCTTGGCCTAGGATAACAGAAATGTTTGCTTCTTGGGGGAGGGGGTGTAAATTCAGAAGCATGCATAAAGACTTAGCTTCCTTAATTTATAGAGATCAGGGGTATACTAAGCATATGGCTGAGAACATGATCTTAGTGTGCTGTCAGGGTTCAAAAGTGGATCTTGAGGAGATGCATTTATTTAGTATGAATTAAGTTTGTCTTTGTTATATTACTAAATGGACTCAAAACAGTAACAATATCTAACATAGTCAACTAGCTCAAATATATAATTAAAATACCTTAATCAAACAAGTCACAGAGAGATTATGAAGACTAGTAGAAGTAATGCAGATAATAGAAATGGAGATGACTTCAGACAAGCTTTCAATATCATCATGCAACACAACATTCATTAATGACCACTTCTGAAGATATATACTATTAAATGTTTTATAATTATTTATTCATAAGACCCTAAATTTGTTTATATTATATTGAAAACTTGAGAACCCATTTGTGACAGAGTATTTTATTTTTATTTACCCAACTGACTGGACTCCATTTCTTTGGGACTTTATGAAGTAATTTCTTCTTCCTAGTCTAGTAACATCAACCCATCCACCATCATTATCTAGGATACCGTAATGTATTGCAGCTCTACAGATGCTTGATTGCTAGGAAGAAAAGAAAACGAAAAACAGAAATTGTTCAACCAAACCATTATTTGTACATATACTTCTATTAGAAATAATATTTTGTGTTTTATTAAATTTGGAATTATGAAACGTTCACCATTAATTCCATATTGAGAGAGGTGAGCTAACAAATTATGTAAAAATTAGTATAACAGTATGATTCTACAGTATGCAAAGGGTTATTTTAGACATTTGGTGCCCAGGTTTCCAATACATTGAGTAAAAACTAAAAAAGATAAGAAAAACTTCAAAAACTTCAAATTCCTGCCAAAATTAACAACTTAATGCCATTTTACTGAACAAACATGTGATGCGTAACGTGTTAGTTAAATTTCCTAGTAAATTACAAAGCAAAAATTACAATATCTGTACCATGTCATAATAGACACTTCCCACAACTTTGGCGCTGCTGTCCAAACATCCAGAAGGACATTCATACCTAAAGAATTAAAAAATAACTTGAGAATCATAGAAAATTTAAAAAAAAATAGATTAAATACACACAATACCAGAATTGATGGATAACCATTAAAAGATACCTTACCTATTACATGTTGTTCCTTTGCACTGGTCCCTTAACCGCAGTTCACAGGAAACAATTTGAGCTGAAGAGGGAAAGCAGCTGATGTTACCACAGTGTTTCAGGAGAGTTTGGTGAATCAATTAACAACAACAACAAAATCATGTTATGTATGAAATTTCCTTACACATCTGTTGTTTGCTTCTGACTTCATTTCTTTCACTATCATCACGGGGAGATGCTTGTGGTTGCACTTGATTTTCTAATGTATTCTGAACATGTAACTGATGTCGTTCAACTTCATTGGTTTCTATCTCTGGAAAGTAATGTCTTTCTGAACCTTCTGGTAAAGCAATTGAAAGGAATAAGTGCTATTTTTTTTACAATGGATTCATTCAATAGTTATAATTAAGAATGGCATAAATATGACATGTTTAATCTTTGCTAGACATGATAAGGCCTGGGAATAATCCTGTGCATATTTCCTTGGAAATAAACTCTACTGTATTCAGTGGAATTTACTCCTAGGAACTTACTTAAAGGATTACAGGCTTAAGTGCTTCTTGATCCCACTGTGCCTAAATCCACTGAAATCAATGGGCTTTAATACTGGTTGGCTTGTGATTGTTTTACTACCAGCCATTGTTAATGAACTGAGATTATCTAGTCATGGCGCTAAGTGAATGATATACACAAAAAAACAACATACAGAATTTGAAGTACCATATTAGAAAAGCAACCAAAATTATCAGTTCTTTTCTTAGTATTCCATACAAAAACACTATACAAACTGATCATAATGACAAATAAAGACATATAGAGATCATTTGAGTGGTTCAGAATCCCTATCAAAGTTCTAATGAATATATATAGATCAAATTTCATATACCAAATGTATTGTTCTTAATTTATGAAATGGACTTTGATTGCATTGAGAAAGAAAAACCTAACAGTTTTCTTAATGAATTTATATGAATCATGGAGGTTCTGACAAGATGGAATCCTAGAGATATTTTTCAAAATTGTTGCATTTATGTTTAAATTACTAAATTCATGCCACATTAACAAAACAGGAATCTGTTTAATTGGATGATATATTTTCAATTTGATTAACAGGTACTGAAATGTTTACTATTAGAAGAATTCACATGATGATTACTTAACACCTGAGTTGGTGATTCAGGATCTTATAAATGTTTACAAAAACATAATTGTATTTTTATGCTCAAAGCTCTTTATTTAAAAAAAAGAACCATTATAGAACCCTTACATACACATGTTTCATTATGAAATCATAAAACAACTGCTTGCCTCCTAGAGCATCAGCAAAACTACATACCTAGCAGTAGACACATTCTTTTTCTGATTACATACCTTTATAACAAAGATTTTCTCTGCAGCCTCCCCCAAAACTTGGGGGACATTCAGAACATGGCCGACCGTGTTTGTATGGAGCATGCCCCCACCAATTGCCCCTAAGAATAAAAAACAAAGTGATGTGGTGAAATAAACAGTGCCTGATCCCTGTGAAAAACACTATTCCTGCTGATTTGTCACGCCTCTGCTTCTGAGGCATAGAAGGACGGCCTAAATGAATGATATAAACAATATCATCTCAGACTGCATCCCATTTATCTTTTCTATATTCTTAAGGGTTGGAATTTCTTCCTGCAGCCTAGTATGAATGGGTATCAGTTATTTTCAAGACAGAGCCTTGAGGAAGGCAAGCTAGTGGTTCACTCATTCACTTATCCTTATTCTGGCTCGGTAGGAGAGTTCTGCCAGGGTATATTCAGCAATTGGTTTACAGGGGAAGAAAAAATGGGATGGTGAAAGATAAGAAAGTTTGCTGAGATGCAATTTGGGAAGACTTGTCCATCGAGCTAAAAGCAGCATGCAACAGAACACAAGGCAAACATACCGTATGACTGAAATATGGGTATAAACTGCTACCCATTGTTTTTAGTTTAGACTTTCATTCTGGCGTGGCTTGAATGTGAAAGCGAGCTGTTTCTGCAACTAAGTGCTTCCTCTGCTTTTCCTGGAGACTGCAATAGCTGTAAGTCTGAGGACTGGTTGTAAATCTACTTGTTACCACCATTGTCAGTCTGAATAGTGATGGAATGAAGCAGCCGTTAACTGAGCACAACGTATAATTCCATTGATACAATGCAGGCTAGATGGCTCAGTGGCTGAGCTTGTTGATCAGAAAGGTTGACAGTTTGGTGGTTTGAATCCCTAGTACAGGTCTCCTGCATAAGCAGGGGTTGGACTAGATGACTTTCCAACTGTTACAGGCTTACATGTGCTCATTCTAGTATAAAAAGAATATTGGATTGTTTTCACTGTACTATTTGGAGACCAGCAGCATGTCACTGAGTGTAAGGACTGAATTTATATGAACTGCAGCCAGTCAATTTTCTTCTGTTATCTGCTAGCTTTACAGATTACAATGAATACTCTGAATATTGTGCTTTGGTTTATACTGGTTTATATTGGCTAGCATTCTAAAAATTCAAAATATCTAGTATTGCTCTGTGCTAAGAGCTCCTGCAGGCTTAAGGAGATACTGTGTAGAAATCAGAAAGCCGTTTTCTTTTCCCCATCAACAATATTATTTCATTTTTTAATAGTTTATATTCTATCGCCAATTCTGATGCAGCTCCAAGCAAAAGGTTTACACATTTACTTCCTATCATGATTCCAATCTAAAGCAAAACACAATCCTAAATAATTTTATTAAATAGTGGCAGTGGAGAGTTAGATATGCCTTTTATGTTAACACCTGTACCATCATACTTACTTGGGTGAATAATTGCACACTAAGTAAATTGCTTTTGGCCATATCTGTCCCCATACATTCATATTATGACATAGGTTGACTGCACAGCCTACTCGGTTACTTGTTGCCCATACCACCTGGAGGAAAAAAGGAAAAGTCTTAAAACTTTATCCAAATTTGAATTCTGATGAGCTGTCATAGTGAACTGATATTCCTTTAGAAAAAAGGAACACATTGCACCTGAAAATTACACCCAAAATTGGGCTACTGTAATTTGTCCAGAGTAACAGGATTTCCCACAGGAACTCCGCACAACTATATTTTACCAGCTAAGAGCAGAAACTGCATTTTTGTGGTAAGCTGGTAATTGGCTGGAGTCATGGATTTCATTGCGCTTATAGCCACTAATGTCACCTACATGGACTTCAACCAAGGGTCATCTCTTAATCCTTTTGAATTTAATTTTTTTTCCTTTTACTGTTTGGTTTTTAAAGATTGAGAACGTTATATTGACCTTCCTAAGTAAACCAGACAGCAAACACAACTAGATGAGGTAAGGCTACATTATCAGAATCCTATAACTCTGAAAGTACAAACTTTCCACCCACTAATTTTAACTGTTAGATCTATCAGGGCATTTCCTTCTTAAGTTTCTTTCTTTGACTATTAAAAGATTGCAGCCTCCTGCCTCTCTTATCTGATTATTTCCTAGACAATATCTGCTCTTTCCTTTCCTTAAGTTTTTCATGCATTCCTTTATATCTTCAGATTGGCTAGCATTATTGAAAACATTGAGTGAATTTCCTTAATCCTTTAAAAATGTTTAACTACAAGTTTAAATATTTATAATAAAAGGTTTTGGAATATACAGTAAAAGTATGATTATTGTTGGCTTTAGAAAGCTTTAAATGGATTAAAGGCTCAGATGCACTTGATTGAAAAGTTCAAAAATAACTGAAAGAATCCTTTCTCATGGGAAAATAATTTTGTTTACATTTTGAAACCAATAGAACAACTTTGAAGGTCAGACCTTAGGGGGCACCAGATGGCTACCTTACAAGAAATGTTTGATGTTTGGGTAACAGGAAGTCTTTCAGCATTTAAATCTAGAATACAATCAGGTATTATTGAACAGGAGCATCATTGAATAAAATTGAAACTGATTTTCAGGTGTATTTTAAAATTACAGACTGCAACAAAGAAGAGAAAATAATGGATTTACAATTAAATTAAATGAAGATTTAAAAAATTAAAAAATAAATACAAGTAACAAATTAGAAAAGTGAAGTGAATAAATGTTTTGTTTTCAATTTATAAACAGAATTTGCTGGAGTTGCAAAATTACAAAAGAGGCCTGATAAAGATGACAACAATTGTAAAGACAATAGACAATGAGAGTATAACGAAGCAGATATTAGGACTTTTGTTTTAGGAATTTAAAGATCATTGGTAGAAAGAAGAAAGAATACAAAATAAATTTATTTGTTCATGGTTAACATGATGAGTTTCAATTTTTGGAGATGCTTAATTATTTTCTGACTTAGACTGGGAATAATGGCTATTTCTGATCCTGTTTAATTGCTTTTTGACAGGAACTGGACTTTTACTATTTGAAGAATCAAAAGGGGAAATCTGTTTAAATATAAATGGAGGAATAAATATAAAAAGAAGGATTCAAATTGGATATAATAGATAAATGTTGTAATATGTTGTTATTTCATAAAGAGAAAACAAGTTTAATATAAAGATCTCCAGTAATACCCTCTGATATACTCAAGCACCAAACATAAATGTGAAGATTGATTGTATAGTTACTTCATCACTTTTATAACTGTGAACAGTCTCTAAGTAAGGGAGTTACTAAATGAGAAGAACTTTTATTACTACAATGGAAGGAATTATACATTTGAAAAATAAATAATTTTAATAATTTTACTTAAAATGCATGTTTTAATTATATTAATTCCAGTTTAAATTATTATTGCTTTTGGTAAATATGAATATAAATTGTTCATCAGATGTAGGGAGTTTTCTTTAGCAAAATTGTTAAATTTTTATTATGCCCCAAGCACACAAATGAACATGTAAACTTTATCTAAGGGCTAATTGGTTCGTTTCAGAAAATAACCCCATCTGTAAGTTAATCAGTTCATTCATCAACCAAGTTACTATGATAGTACATAGACTGCTATAGACATCCTGATATATTCCAAGAGATTCATATCAAAATGTGTTCTTAGGGAAACATTATTTGCAATGATAACATATAGAAATAAAAAATAGATAATACATTGCTGCAAGCTTTGCTCAAAAATGAGAAAAGATTTTTAAACATAGATACAACCTCCATGTGACTTACATATTTTCCGATGATTTATCTCTTGATTTCTACTATTCCAACACAAAGTTGAACTCATATTCAACCCTATTATTCATTTTTAAAAAGGAACACTTACCTGAGTATAATGAGTACATACAGGACCAGAACATTTATAGGGGCAATAAGGATTGCATTCTTGAGGATATGGATACGTAAAGTCTCTCACTTCATCATACCATGATTGGACATGAAATGTTAGAGGTCTATATCTATAAAAAGTAATTGAAGAAATTGCCAAATCATTCAAGTATAATGATTCATTCAAATAAATAATGGTGGTGGTTTTTTTTACTTTTAAAGTAAGAGTAGCATAATGGTATTGGTTGTTTTTTTGTTACCTTCCCCAATGTGCTCCCAAATTCTGACCAATGGATGGAAGAAGACTTGCAGGTCCATGTTCCCAAAGGCATGTGTCAGCCCAGGACTGAGCAGATCTTTCCAACTCTGGATCCCATGTCTACATTTTAAAGATTAAGAGAAAAGATAAACATAATGTGGTTCTAATACTTTATCCATCCATAAAACACTTTTTTAATTGAAGAAAAATATCTATTGAAATATATTATGGTATAAGTATATTGGAGAAAAGTATCCATCAAGTCTAACTTGTTGCTTCCAATAAAGCTTTCTACCAATGTATCTATGCAATCCACATTATATACTATAGGCTGCATTGTCTAGGATTACTATAGGTAATCCTAGACAATTTTTATATATTATAAAAGCCATTATATAGCCAAAGGCTGCATCAAGGTAATCCTAGACAATTTTTTAATAAAAAGTAAGAAAATATTTCCAGCATTAATATTTAACCTCATGATCAGGTATCATTAACATTGCTGGGTTTGTATTATTTGCCTAGAAGTGGATACTGGTCTGAAGAAACGCCATGTTCCTTGAAATATCTTTCTGTCTCTAGATGTGGCAATCCTCGATTTAACATTTATTTATGATGAAGAAAGAAACAATTAAAAAAACAGGAAGCCCTTGCTAATAAACAAGAATATAAATCTGGTAGCCGAAGAAAAAAATGTAACTTTTTAAATAAATGTGTCCCTATAACTTAGATCCCCTGAAGGTTCTTCCTGCAATTATATACTACAAAATATTTAATATTTTAATTTGTTAATGCAAAAAAAAAAAATCCCTTAGAGCAGGGGTCCCCAACCTTTGCAACTTTAAGTCTGAAGGACTTCAGCTCCCAGACTTCTCCAGCCAGCTTTGCTGGCTGGAGAATTCTGTGAGCTGAAGTCCTTCAGACTTAAAGTTGCAAAAGTTGGAGACCCCTGCCTTAGAGTAAGTTTCCACTATTATTTTTTTATAGTTCCTCTTTAACTAGAGAGCAGCTTGACCTGGAATTTCTTAACTGCTTGGCAAATACAACAGGAATGTACCTGGCACAAACATACACAAACATAAAAAGATTTCTAAATACTGATCCATGACAAATGCTAATTGACATATATATTTATTTATTAGTGGGAAGAGAAGAGCAACAAAGAAGAATAGAGGCTAAAGGCTAAAACATATTGAAGAACAGTTGCAGGAACTGGGCATGTCTAGTTTAATGAAAAGAAGGACTAGGGATGACATGAAAGCAGTGTTCCAATACCTAAGGAGTTGCAATGAAGAAGACAGGGACAACCTATTCTCCAAAGCACCTAAATATAGGACAAAAGTAAATGGATGGAAAGTAATCAAGGAGAGAACCAACCTAGAACTAAGGAGAAATTTCCTGACAGTTAGAACAAATAATCAGTGGAACTACTTGCCTCCAAGAGTTGTAGGTGCTCCAATAAGGTTTTTGAGAAGATATTGGACAACCATTTGTCTGAAATGGTATAGGGCTCTCGTCTGAGCAGGGGGTTGGACTAGAAGACTTCTAAGGTCCCTTCCAACTCTGTTATTCTGTAAATGTGTGTGTTTTCTAGAGAAAACACATTATTTAATTATAGTTATATGCCTAATAACCAGTGCTGGGTTCTGGATCCCCTTGCAACCAGTACGGTGCAACGGGTACAGGCGTCTACCACATGAATGCATGCAGCACATGCGCACATGCATGCATGCGTCCTTACCTCCTGTGACACTCTGCGATGCCTCCGCAACACTCCAGCTGCTCGGTGGAGCATCACGCAGATGCCGTACGCTCCGTGAACGGAAGCACCAAAGAGCTCAAATACCGGTAAGGAGCATAGGCAGACGGATGAGCCCTCCGGAGCACCGTACTGGAACGGTACCCGGTGGTCCCGGCAGGCACCGGTACACCCGTACCGGGGTGTACCAGTCGTAACCCACCACTGCTACTAACATACAAGTTTTTACATGTAAATTCATAATTCTAGCATTTTTTAAAAAAAAGGTAAAAACAATAAGAAGAAAGTCTTATAAAATACTTAAATCAAAATCCTGCAATTCTCAGCATTTGGTAAGAATAGAGGAGAAAAAAAGGAAGTAACTGAAGATGTTGGCTGAAAGAAGAGCCTATGCATTTTACAAATAGTAAAAGCAGAGGAGAAACACATAGAGAAAAAGCTATGTTTTATTTGTATTATCTATTTATAAACTTTGATTGTTTTATTTCCAACAATGTGTTAGAGGTTTGCTGATAGTAAAAGTCTCAGGGTAACCATACTAGCTGTGGCTGCCTTGTAACACAGTCAAATATGGCTATGATCTAGTTCAGTGGTGTCAAACTCGCAGCCCACAGGCCAGATGTGCCATGTGCTGGCCACACCCATGCCAGGTTTAGCGAAGGGGAAAAAGCCCCGTAATGACGTCGTGACGATGTGAGTTTGACACCTCTGATCTAGTAAATGGATAAAATGCATATCAAAACTCAATAGCCATCTTACTCAATAAAAAAAAAATCTGATGTAAGGAAGGCAATCCTTATTCAAAAGGATTCTCTAGTAGCTATGTAGAAAAGCCTTTAAAATGCTACCATTCTAATTACTAACATAACTCCCAAGATCCTAAAATACCAAGTTATGTCAGTTTATCGCAAGTCACAAATTTCACTCTGAAGTGGGACATACTTAAGTAATCTTTTTAAGCACTTTTACATCGAGAAGAAGGGCATCTATGGAGAGGTCAAGTAAAGGCAAATGACACAAATGTGATATAACATAATATGATACAAATTTCATCCCTTTTGTGCTTGCCACACATAAAGATGTAGAGGGGGAAGCTTACAGTATGGTATCATGGCACATATTTTGTCATTTTGATGAATTCTCAGCCTGTAATGAGTGTTCCTGTGAATAAAATATACATTATATTGTATATCTCATATTTGCACAATTATTTATATAAAAGTAACAAGACTATGTCCATACAGAGTAGTTTTGTAAAATGTGAATGCAGCAACTTTTAATCTATATGTAAGGTATTTCTGACAAAGAAGTCTTTGGAATATAGAACAGAAACAACACTTTCAGAGGTAGATGTAAAATGTGCAAACTATAATAAAAAGGTAAGATTCATACCTAGTATAGTAAGGCACACAGTTGGCACCAACAGAAGTAAACATTTACTGTGGCATGATATAAGGCCTCAATGTTGTATTCATTCTATATATAAGAAATAGAGTGGTAAAGTAAATATCAGAGTACAGTACAGTACAGTATGGCTGGTATTTACTTTTGAAGTATACACTATATTCTTTATTGTTTGTTAAAATATAGAGAAGGCTAAAGTATGACATTATTAATTTTAATTATAGAGTTATCTGAAGTACAGAAACAGGCTTGAGGAACAGAATTTCCTATAATTGAAACATAACATAAGATTGGATGCATTCCAGCTAAGATGCAAGAACCTACTAATGGATTTATACTAATATGGGAATTTATAATTGATACAGTATTGCATTCACTGTATTAAAATGTTTGCCATAAAAAAAAGAAATTATATTTCTATTATGCAAGTTGAGTGCCAATAAACTTTTTAAAAGTTTAGAAAAATATTAATCTGTTTTATCAATCATTAAATGTACTAGGACCTAAGCTATTTGGAAAACAGTTTTAAGAAAAGATTGCTTTTTCTTAGAAAGTACAAATATGTATACCTTTTTTTAAATTTTTATAAATTAAACACAATCTGAAAAAAAATTCTGTTTCACTTCATAATCTACCCAAATCTATATGGAATAATTGGATTATGGCACTTATAGATATTTGTTACCTAATTGAGCCAGGAATTACAATTGCAATCATTGCAGTTGTAAACCGTTGCAGCACCTGACCAAACTTGATGTTTTTACATTTTTTTATGCCTGTTAAGTGAATGCCGCTGTCATTAAGTGAATTCCATAGTCATTACATGAAACAATTTTATCAATGAGTATTTTTTGTTGTTGGAAACCAGAGGTAAGTGCTGAAGACTTGCAAAAAGTCCAGTTGTAATTTAAAAAATGGTTTATAAGTAACTTCTAGGGTTTGTTCTGACATTAAATGTTCATTAAGTGACAAGTTGTAAGTTCAGGACTGCCTGTACATGATTTATACATATCACAGAATAATGAATATCTTTGTGAATGAGAATTTAATAGATTTGTAATAGGAGATAAGAGGCCTAATTTGATCCAGTGGTTAAGCCATCAGGCTGGAAACTTAGACTCAGTGGTGGCTGAGTAACTTCTCTCTTTCAGCACTAAGGAATCAACGGCAAACCATTTTTGAAACCCTTGCCAATAAAGCTGCTGGGACTAATCCATGCTGTCACAAGGAGTCAAAACTGTCTCGAACACACTAAATAAATAAAAAAGAAGCACTATAAAAGGCATTGGAGCTCCAATGACAAAGCAGAACAGTACAGAATAACAGTACAGAGACTGTGGAGGTCTGTGGAGGTCTGTGGAGGTCTTTTAGTCCAACCCACTGCTCAAGCAGGAGACCCTATACCAGGGGTATAGCTGGCATAGCTGGCTGGGGAACTCTGGGAGTTGAAGTCCACCAGTCTTAAAAGAGCCAACTTTGCAGACCCCTGCCCTATACCATTCCAGACAAGTGATTGTCTAGTCTCTTCTTAAAACTGCCAGTGATGAAGCACCCAAAACTTCTGAAGGCAAGCTGGTGCACTTGTTAATTATTCTCACTACTTTTCTCCTTCCTTAATTTCCACCCATTATTTCTTCACTTGCCTTCTGGTGCTTTGGAAATTAGATTGACCCCCCTTCTTTTTTATGGCAACCCTTGAGATATTGGAACACTAACATCATGTCATTCCTAGTCCTTCTTTTCACTAGACTAGAGAAACCCAATTCCTGCAAATGTTCTTCATGTTTTAGTTTCCAGCCCACTAATCTCTTTTCTGCACTCTTCCAGAGCCTCTCTATATATTTTTTTATAATACGGTGACCAAAACTGGATGCAGTATTCTAAGTGTGGTCCTACTAAAGTTTTATAAAGCAGTACTAATACTACACATAATCTTGATTCTATTCCTCTGTTAATGCTACCTAGGATTGCTATGGCTTTTTCGGCCGCCGCCGCACATTGTTGGCTCATATTTAACTGTCTAGGACTCCAGGTTCCCTTTCACAGTTACTGCTATGAGCCAGGTTTCACATTATAACTGTATATTTGATTTTTCTTGCCTAAGTGTAAAACCTTACTTTTCCCTACACTGAATTTCATTTTGTTAGATAGGGCCCAGTGCTCAATTCTGTCATGATCCATCTGGATCTTGAATCTATCTTCTGGAGTTTTGGCTATTTCTGCCAGTTTAGTGTTGTCTGCAAATTTGATCAGTCCCCCTTCTATTCTCTCATCTAGTGTGGTAATGTCATAAATTAAGAGGAGAAAAATCTTCTAAATATTTCCAATAAATCTTTGCCAAAGTAATTAATCTCAACTAAAGAAGTTGCTGTATAGATTAAAGCTCACAGCTGTCCTTTTTGTTATCTTAATTAATTTAAACAACTGTAAAAATAAAATATGATGAAGTTATCTTTATCTTGTGGAACTATTGTGATAATGTTTGTGAATTCCTTGTGTCCACAGTCCTGTTTTTACTTTCACATTTTTCTCAGTTGTATTTATATTCTGTAAACCACTCCTGCCTCTGTATCCTTAGATATCACAACAAAGACTGAATATCTATTTGCTTTCTTGGACACCCATCTAATATAGACTGTACTGATGAACAGTTCAAGATAAGAATAAAAACAGAAGTTGACATTGTTCGGCCCTTTGATACTAGGTCAATAGCCTCTAGACTCAAGCATGGAATCTCATTCACTTCCATTAAGCTTTGAAGTTGAACAGGAAACAAGAAAGCCAAGGAGGAAGATAATTTTCACTTTGAAATAGTTTCTGGTTAAATGTGCCACATATGAAAATCAGCCACTGTACAGGCCAGGATATCTTGTAGTTAAAAATGGGAACTGTATTCGCAAGGTGCAAGGAAAAAAACCACTACTGATTTTGATACAGTAAAGTACATATACATAAAACTGTTTTATTGTACTTATATCAACCACTGCCCTATGCTGAATTCCTCTCAGCTGTAATTTTCTTCTTCTAATAATATAAATATCAATATAAACATCATATGCTCCCAGTTCCCTTTCTTAAGTCATGTTCTTTCTGCTCTACTGTTATTTATGTCCTCTGCTTTCCTGAATTTCCCTATCCGATTCCCTATTTCTTAAATCATTTTTAAAATTTATTTTAACATGTATTAGAATAAAATACAAAAATACAAAGCAAATAGTAGGGCACATAGGGGAGAAGTGACAGAGAAAAAAAGGTGTTGACTTCAAACTCTGTTGCAGTAGAATAAAGCATTAACATTAAACCTCAACTTTTTACTTTTCCATAATAATAATAATAATAATAATTTAATAATTTATTATATTTATAAACCGCCCCCTCTCCCCAGAGGGACTCGGGGTGGTGTACAGGAAAATTAAAAACCATCTAAAAACATACCATACATAACAAAATTAAAAACGAATTAAATTAGCCTGTACTAAAATTTTAAAAACAGTTAAAATAGCAACCCATTAAAACCAAATAAAACAATTTGAAAATACAGACTGGGGCGAGAAGTATAATTTAGGCCAAGCTGGCCTGATGGAACAAATGAGTTTTTAATTTTAGGCGGAAAGCACGGAGGTCTGTAGTCGTTCTAATATCCGGGGGTAGGTCGTTCCAGAGGGTCGGGCCCATCACAGAGAAGGCCCTTCCCCTGGGCATCGCCCGCTGGCATTGCCTAGTGGACGGCACCCGGAGAAGTCCCTCTCTGTGTGACCGAATCGGCCGAAGGGATGTATGGGGCAGGATACGATCCCGCAAATAACTAGGTCCTGTGCCATGGAGCGCTTTAAAGATGATAGTCAACACCTTGAAACGCACCCAAAAGGCCACAGGAAACCAGTGCAACTCATGCAGGAGTGGTATAACATGGGAGTATCTTGTAGCTCCCATAACTGCCCGTGCGGCCGCGTTCTGGACCAGCTGTAGCCTTCGAGTGCATCTCAAGGGGAGCCCCATGTAGAGAGCATTGCTCTCAAGGGGAGCCCCATGTAGAGAGCAATAGTCCAGCCGAGACTAGTAGCCGAGACTAATAGTATAAAGTAGCCATTTCTACAACGACAAATCAATCTAATCAGTATAACCCAAAATCAAAGTTTCATTTTTTTTCCATCTCAAGCATAAAGTCCAGAAGCAGTCTCCAAGTAAAAATTTCTTATCTCATTTTTACTGGATTCATCATTTCTCTTTCGCCACCCCACTTTACTTAGATTCCAATGGTCTACAAAGTATAATTTTCTTTGTAAAACATTGCTTTGCACTCCAGTGTGTGATTTCCTGGTATGCTCATATTTACAGTGAATAAGACTGCTATCTTTTCTATGCTTTCCTTGGACTGATGATGACTTGACAAGTGATCCTAAGCCTGGTATGGCGAACCTATGGCACATGTGCCACAGGTGGCACGCAGAGCCATTTGTCAGGGCATGTCTCATAAGTGACCCCTACTTACCTTTCTAGATTATCATTTCACTTTGAAGAACAAATGCTCCCACTACTCACTACCATGAACAGAATAACAGAATTGGGACCTTGGAGATCTTCTAGTTCAACTCTCTGCTCAGGCAGAAAACCCGATACCATTTCAGACAAATGATTATCCAAATCTGTTCTTAAAAACGTCCAGTGTTGGGGCACCTACGACTTCCGGAGGCAAGTCATTCCACTGATCCATTATTTTGTGGAAACTATATACGTCCTTAAATTGAGCACTTAAGACATTGTTTGGCTTACTGACAACCAAAAGATAATTGTCAGCACGTATTTCTTTTTTTTTTTAAAGTTTGTATTAATTTTATGATAAGGGCCTTGCTTTTTTTGGAAAAAAGAAACAATAAAGATGGTGATGTTAATGCCTGTGTGATCATTTATGACTACAAACAGCAATTTCATGACAACTAAAATAGGATCCTGGTTCAAGAATTCAAAAACTGTCATCTTACTTCATATAATAGGAGTTGTGCACTGTGTTTTGCTTTTGTCAAAGGTTTGACCACATAGCTTTTTGAAGGAAAAATGTGAAGTAATAGATTGCCTGCTTCTAAGAATAAAGCAGCTACACTGGTGAACAGAAGTGCCTACAGTATTCATTTGTAATGCATGTGCCTAATCCTAACATTTGGGAAGTTACCAAAATGCTACAGTTAATACTCATACTGATTGTGGTAAATTCCTTCCAAAAATGGATTAAAATAATCTTACAGAACTAAAAAAATATCCAGTTAGAAATCATGATATTCTAGTATATATTGACTACTCTGGATTGCCCAGTACTATTGTTTCTGATAAAAGGTTTTCATTTACTTTAATGAATAAAAACCTTAGCCTGGATATTATTACAGGAATCCTCAACTTACAATCACAATTGAGCCCAGACAATTGTTAAGAGAATTTTGTCCCATTTATGACCTTTCTTACCACAGTTTAGTGAATCACTGCAGTTGTTAATTTAGTAACATGGTTATTAAGTAAATATGGCTTCCCCATTGACTTTGCTTCACGGGTGATGACATCACCCCAGAACACTGCATCTAACATAAAAATATATCAGTTGCCAAGTGTGTGTATTTTGATCACGTGACCATGGGGATTTTGCAACAGTCGTAAATGTGAAATACAGTTGTAAGTCCCCTAATACAATAGAATAACAGAATAACAGGGTTGGAAGGGAGCTTAGATGTCAGGGTTCCAGGTAACACCCCTAACGAAAGAAGACTCCGAGGCTTGAGTTTCTTCAAAGTTCCATTTTATTAGAGATGTCATATTGGCACATCTGGGAAAAACCGAATCTGAGAGTTTCCAGGTTTTCCTCACCCAAAAGAAAGTTCAAGTCCAGGCCCAGCACCCACATGTCTATCACATGATCCAATCAGGTACCATCCAAAACACGAGATCCTCCCAGTCACCTCATCGCAGCTGCAGGACCAGATAACCTTGACTTTCTGAGAAAGAATGTTATTATGGCTATACATCACCGACACTCTGAATAATTCCCCCTCCCATTTTCTCACAGTAGAAAATGTGGTCCAAAGGGTAAAAGATGGCTTGCAGTTCTGACATTAGAGGTCTTCTAGTCGAACCCTCACTCAAGCAAGAAACTCTATACCATTCCAAAGAAATGGCTGTTCAGTCTCTTCTTAAAAGCCGCCAGTGATGGAATATTTTTTTCAGTACTGTTGCAAGTTCAAATGGCCACTAAACAAATGACTACCTGTATTGTTTATTGTGACACTTGAGGAACTAGCCAGATTGCAAATTACTGCAAAAGTGGAGTATGCCCTAAATCAGGGGTCTGCAAAGTCGGCTCTTTTAAGACTGGTGGACTTCAACTCCCAGAGTTCCCCAGCCAGCTATGCTGGCTGGGGAACTCTGGGAGTTGAAGTCCACCAGTCTTAAAAGAGCCGACTTTGCAGACTCCTGCCCTAAATGGTCATTTCACTTGTTAGATTTTTTACTTCTCTAAATGTTTTAAGTCAGTGCTTCAGAATATACATCCCTGCAGCCGATTCGCTCCCACAGAGAGGGACGTCTCCGGGTGCCGTCCACTAGGCTGTGCCAGCGGGCGACGCCCAGGGGAAGGGCCTTCTCTGTGGCGGGCCCGACCCTCTGGAACGACCTTCCCCCCGAAATCAGAACAACCACGGACCTTCGCTCCTTCCGACAGCTATTAAAAACTCACTTCTTCCGTTTGGCTGGCCTAGGGTAATTTAAATTTTAAATTATTAAGGGTTTTTTTAGGGATAGTTTTATTTTCATAGAAGTTTTTTAGCGCAGGGTAAGTTTAATTTGTTTTTAACCTTGTACTTTGCTTGTTTTAATTTGTTTTAATTTCCCTGTGCCCCGCCTCGAGTCCCTTCGGGGAGAGAGAGCGGGTTATAAATAAAAATTTTTATTATTATTATTATTATTATTATTATTATTATTATTATTATTATTATTATTATTATTATTATTATTATTATTATTATTATTATTATATAAAGCAATATCTCAAAATAATTTACTTGAGGTACAATGTTTAACTGAATTAATTCTTATTTAACTGGAATAAACAAGAATGTATTCTAGAAGCTATTTTGAAGTTTGTTTGAAAATCATTTTTTTCCAGCTATCAGGTTCCTTCCTAAATGATGGAGTTACAAAGAAAGAAGCAAAACAGAAACAAAACATAATTTTTGCATGTCAACTGGTGTAATCCATGTAACTAGTTATGTTTTGGAATAGCAGTATTTAGTACAATTTGTACTAAAGAACATCAAGCAATCAGGCATCATCCATTATACAGATAAAAAGGGAAGAGGCTTCAATTATGTGGTTACAGCCTTATTTTGACTCGCACACATTCACTGAAAGCTCTGAAGTAACCAATATTTTAAAAGTAAAGATTTCCCCTGTCCAATTGTGTTTGACTCTAGAGGTTGGGTACTCATCTCTATTTCCTAGCCAAGGAATCGGGGTTGTCAAAGACATTTCCATGTGGGCACCATCACTGTATGTCAAGAAGCATGGAAAGCTGTTACCTTCCTACTGAAGTGGTATCTGTTTATCTATTTGCATTTGCATGCTTTCAAGGTTGGTAAAAGCTGGGACAAGAATGGGAGCTCAACCCAGCACACAGTGCTTGGATCTCAAACTGCCAACCTTCTGGTCCACAAGTCCAGCATCTTATTTATTTATTTATTTATTTATTTGATTTATATCCCACCTTTCTCCAATAGGACCCAGGGCGGCGCACAGGAATTTAAAATACATACAAAATAATACAAAAAAATTTCAAAAAATCTATTAAATATTAGTCCTGCGCTAAAACCAATTAAAATCCCCAATTAAAACTATCTACATTAGTCCCAGCGGAGGTTATGTTAGGCCGGCTTGATGAAAAAGGTGTGTTTTTAAACACTGGCGGAAGAGGCGGAGGTCAGTGATGGTACGGAGTTCTGGGGGTAGGTCGTTCCATAGGGCAGGGCCCGCCCTATCTTAACTGCTTGGCCACCACACCCCCTTAAACCAGCGTAGGGTGAAAGTCATTGCTGCTTTTTTCTGTTTATCTCGCTTCTTCCTGTTCATTAATTTAGGTAAATAAACTAATTACATTCTGATGTTTTAATATATGCATGTATAAGTATGTAGATGTGTGTGTATCTGTTTGTGTCTGTGTGTATCTTCAGCACATGATGATTAAACATGGTTGACATATATATCTCTTAATAGCTGTGTCAAAGTAGCTAGTATCCAATTATGAAATGAAGCAAAAGTTTTAACCCCATTCTAAGAAGGAAACAAGGCCAGCCCAACACATTTTGTCCAAGTGAAGGATATGCCACCTCTGCTTCTGAACAGAAATCACCTGGACTGAAATCTATAGCTTATTTCCAACTCTATTGATAAACAATATTTCTATTTTATCTGAGTTATGATACTATCAATAAAACTCTTGTTTCAACAACTGTGGCAACTGCAGTAATTCCTCCTCAATTCTAACTTCATTTTCTCTATGTGGATACTCTTTTCCATTTGGAGAAGAAACCAACACTGTGTAAGTTAGAAAAGGAATATGTGAGATAGGCGTCTGTTCAGCTGTATATGTAATAAGGGGTCATGTGCAATATATACTTACTGTGTTCCTGACAGGTGCGAATCCTGAAGGCAAATTACATAAGAAAAGAAAATGTATCTCTAGTTTACTAATATATCATTTACTGTAACTGTTTTCTATTCTTGCAAAAATGTATTTCTGTCAAGACTACACTCTTTAAAGAGAGTTGTTCATTCTTTAAATTTCTCAAATATTTTTTTTGAGTATCTCATCAATTCCAAACATGATTTTTTTTAATCAACTTCTTCTCAACCCATTCACTGTTCCTGCATATGTTATGATCCATTCTGCTTTCTTTCAACATATCCACTCATCCTTCTATATTTGCTTTGTGTACTATGCTCCTTCATTCATCTTCTCTTCATTTCTGAACCTCTACCTTTTTATTTGGATACTTTTCAAGTATACAATCCCACTACATTCAACCTACTTTTATCTTTCTTTTCACATGCTCAATATTCACTTCCATTTGATCAAGTGAGCAGGATAAGACATATATACAATCATTTTTGTTTCTTCTAATGCACTTTTCCTCACAATAGTTCACATAAGACCCAGTTCTTTTCTACAAACATTTGCTTGTACATTTTCCTTCTATTTCTATCTTTAGTCAACATCACACTAAAGAGCACAAATTCATTTGCTTGCTCTAGTTTTTAAATGTACAACATGCAAGCATTCAGTCTGTTTTTTTCCTTCCAAACACAACTACCTTGGTTGCTAATACATTTCCTTTCTATTCATTTTGCTTGAATGAAACAGTCTTTTTCACTAATGGAGGCACCGCAGGCTGGTCCTTCACTGTTTTCAGAGTGGCCCCACCATCTAGGCACCCCGTGGGGTGAGATCCAGCCCACGGGCCTTGAGTGTGACATCCCTGTTCTAAACAATCAAGTGGATAGCACTTATTTATGTTTATTTCCCTAATCAATGTTGAACCAGGGCTAAGCATATAATTAATTCTTCTACCTGGTTTATTTCCATTGTATATCATCTTATTACATTCCTCAACCAACCTTTAATTTTATATGGCACAAAACATTCCATCATTAAAGCCTATTCACTTCATCATACTTTTTAAAAAATCCCCATATATACAATAAACTCTCCTACATTCATTCATTTCAAAATAAGCTGTTAAAAAAAAATATCTATGGATTTCACTAGGTAACTGCCATTTACTTTTCAAATATTCCTGTTATAATTGTATTTCATTTTAATCACACTTTTTCCAACCGCCTTCCAAAATACATTTCCTAAAAATATCTCTGTAGTTCTTATTTTATTACTTGCTACTTTATCATTGGTATAAAGAATATCTTACATTTTATGCAATTATAGACTAACTAAACATGCATAAAATTAAGAGACTACCTCCCGAAACATCTCTCATTTTTTATCTTTAAGAGCAGGCAAGTTCATATTTGGGGTGGTGGCAAGCAATATTATTACACTGGCCTTCCAATTTTTGCCATTTTA
This sequence comes from Rhabdophis nuchalis, assembly GCA_039707465.1. Lineage (NCBI taxonomy): Eukaryota > Metazoa > Chordata > Lepidosauria > Squamata > Natricidae > Rhabdophis > Rhabdophis nuchalis. The sequence continues at coordinate 187,100,349 of CM077645.1, read as the reverse complement.
AGTGCTTTTATAAAATTAAATTTTGTCCTAATGTTTTAAACCAAAATTAAGTATCTATTTATCACTTAACTTATAATACCATGCCATTACAATAATTCTGACTACAAACTTCCTGTTCCAAAATATAATTATTTAGCTATCAAGGATGAATGATCTTCAGTTCAATGAATCCTATTTTTAAATACTCTTTTGCTCTTGAGCTGATTGTGTCATTCACAGTTATTGTTCTTGCAATTGTACTTGTTATTGACCAATCCACTCTTGTATGATTTCTGAATGTACTCACATAATTATCTGTACTATATCTTTAGTGCATCAGTGACTGTTTTCAGTCACAAATTAATTCTAGTGTTGGCATTCTATGGAGGCAGAAAGCAATGCAGCAATCAGCGCTCACCAGATGAGTCAGTGAACTGGCTTGGACCCAAGAATGTGGAAGAGTAGATGTCTTTTAGGCATCTACAGACTACTAATGATCTTTGAATCATACTTTCAGTGTCACCACTATTTTCCAATCATCAGAAACAAACACAATCTTCACACATATATTAACTAAGTCTCAAATGTATCTATATTTAAACATTTCTCATTTATACCATCAACGCATGCAGCCTTTCCATTTCTCAACATTCTCACAGCACTTTTTTAATCTTTTTATCAATTGCACTTTTCAACATATCACTAACTTTCCCATATGTATCTATGAAATAATCCTTTTCTTACTTCAGTTTTGTCCCACATTACTTTACCAGATTTATTTCTAATTCTATTCACTCTGCTGAAGATTCCTTGTTTAGCCCTCTTCATTAATTTTCAAAGTGGTTGTTTAAGTCAGGGGTCCCCAACCCCCGGTCCGCGGACCGGTGCCGGTCCGTGGCTTCATAAGAACCGGGCCGGAGAGGAGGAGGGAGTAGGGGGCAGCCCCCTGGGCAGAGCGCACGCCAGATGTGGGAGAGCGCAGGTGCAGCCATTCGCGCCGTTGGAGGCCCTAGAGGGCCAAGTGAGCCGACTCCCCCCCATGTGCGCATGCACCGCCTGTTCCCCCTCCCCCCCGCTCCTCCTCTACGCCAGCCGGTCTGCAGAATTTTTTTTTAAATGAAACCGGTCCCTGGTGCAAAAAAGGTTGGGGACCCCTGATTTAAGTCCATGATTCTATATTTAGAATCCCTCATTTTCTTTGAATTTTGTTCTGTTGGTGTTTCATTGCAAACTGGCAAATTAATCACACTTTTAGATTTATATTAAATTATTAATAGTATATAAAGTTAAATATTGTATTAAATTCAAACAGTATTTTTTTTACTAAATACACAGTCACCATTCTTATTCATTCTAGAATTTCTGGCCTAATCATTTTTATGTACTCTTATCATTTCAGTATGACCTATCTGATTATGTCATCTAACAGAACTATTTTTCTTTCAGAATATTTTCCTTAAACCATTTTTTCCAAAATCTGTGATTCACCCATTTGTTATCACCAATCGGACACGATTTCATTGAGGGCTGTATCAGGGTTATTTGATCTTGAGTACCAGGGTGGGCATGGCCATCTCAACATCACTCATGTCAGGGGCACCAGTGGTGGCCAAAGCTCTCTGCCACCAAAAATGGGGTTCCCAAGCACAATTTTAAGCTGCAATGGCCTCCTGCAACCCTCTGTCAGCAAAAACAGAGGCCTGGAGGGCTGCGGATGGCCCTCCCAACCTCCATTTTCGCTGGAAGAGGCATCATGGACTGTTCCTTCATTGTTTCCAGGTTGGGCCTGTGGACCGGATCCAGCCCACAGGCCTGGAGTTTGACACCCCTGCACTAGAGTGTAAAATGCAATTATAACCAATTATAAATACAGTATAAATACAGCAAATACATATTGTTTCATATATTGAATAGCAATATCAATAGTACTTAGATTTATATACTGATTCATAGTGGTTTATAGTCCTCTCTAAGTCGTTTACAGAATCAGCAGATGAAGGTTGAGTCAACCTTGAGCAGGTCAAATTCGAACTCCTGGCAATGAGCTGAATACTGCATTCTAACCACTGAGTCCTTTAAGACTCTAACCACTTGACTCTTTAAGAAATTATGGCTCAAAATTAAAGTTGGTGTTCCTCTTTCCATTTTGCTCCTTCCTGCCAGCTCAGCCACTGATCTTCCCAGACCAAGCATAATTTTGAGTCAACACAGGAACATAACAGTGTTTGAACCTGGGAAATGTTCTCTGCATAGAGTAATGCATGCCTGAATAAATGTATACAACCTTATTACCAACATTTCTACTGGTTCCTACACTACCATTTAAAATTAAATAATAACTTTTTTTTTCTGGGATATAGTTTAACTTCCATGCATATTTCACTCTCATTTCTATGAATATATTCATTAATTTCACTCTGTAAGATCAAACTTATTCAATATCCTACATGCTTTCTCCTTTCTTTTAGAAACACACTTTTATTTGTTCATTTCATTCAATATTTCTTCCTTTTTATCCTTTACTCAATATTTCTTCCTTTTTATCCTTTACTCAAAAATTTTATTATGTCACAAATACTAACAGTTTCTCTTTTAAAAGCTTTCTTTTTAACTTTTATATATTTGTTTTTATTTTGGCTGTACACCGCCCTGAGTCCTTTGGGAGTAGGGCGGTATAAAAAACCAATAAACTCTAAACTCTAACTCTAACTCTTTCCCACTCATCTCTTTCATTCCTTTCCACCCTTTTTCTCCCGCCTTTCCTTCCTTTGTTGTCTCCTTTTCTTGGTCAGTCTACTTATCAACTGTCTTTTTCCTCACCACTAAGTTCTCCTAGTTGCACAAAGTTTTAGCCATTACAGCGCATCACAGTCAGTCATAGTCATGCGATCATAATTTCTCACCCTCCCAATCAGCTTCCCAATGAATGGGGAAGCCAACAGGAAGATAGAAATCACTCCTAATCTCGTTGCTTTTTTGCCCACCTATACTCATTCTGCCTATTCATTTAAATAAGTAAATATCTCTGAAAGGATGAGCCAATTGTCTAGTATAACTTTAACAATATGACTTTGAGAAAATCTTTTAACAGACAGAAGATTTCTGGAAGAAACTATAAAATTGATAAGAAAAGAAAGTTCTATTTTGTTATTATAACTTCATGAAAGTTAAATAGAAAATGCTGTAAAGCATCTACAATGTCAAGTAGGTAATATTTCTATGTTGTTCAAAGGTAGGAACCATTCTGTCATTTTGATCTTCTCCATGCCCATTCCCTCCACACAATTTCTGAAGATGAAGAATAAAAGACCCTTACCATGTATTCCATATTGGAAGCTTGTGGATAAACTTGACCCCGTAATTTATTATGAATATCCAAGATAGTTTGCATATCATTGTCAGTGATAGCTCTTTTTCCTCTTTGCTTTGCAATCCACCATTCACCGTCTTTATCCATGTATTTTTCCAGCATGTCCTCAAATACTGTTGCATTGGGAAGCACCATAGTAGAAACTGCTTGAGCTATGGCTAGCAAAGCAGTTACTCTAAACCATTCTTCACTGTTCATGATGAATGATGTCAAAACTCTTCTGGGTTAATTCCAAACCAAAAGCTTCTTTCAGGTCTGTTGGTTGAAATGGCAAAAGAGAGTCAAGCTATTTTACAGCAGTGAAAGCGCAGCTCTTTCAGTGTCATAGCTAAAGAGGAAAGAGATCATATTTGCATTGATTCTGAATAGGAACTTATCTTCATTTCCATTAATTATGTTGGACTATTTAAATGCATAAACTGTGGCTCTATTTGAAAACTAATATTTCCTATGAAACTCCTTAAAAAGAAAAAACAGCATATAATTAACTTACAATTCTACTGTCTTTCAAAATCTCTTCTGAAAAAGTTTTTGTAACTTAAAAAGAACTATGAATTTAAAGCATAGAAAAAGAAAATATCTCATCTAAGGAGGTCTGCAGAAAAATATTTTTGTAAAAAAAAAAATCATTTTAGATTGCAAGTGAAACACATTTATTTACAAAACATTACAGGTTATATTTCTACCTTTTAGTCATTCAAAAGCCATTTAAACTTGTAACGAACTCTCTAATTCATTGGTTTTCAAATCAGGGTAAATTATTCCAAATTTGGGGGAAAGTGGTTTTTCTTTGATTAACAATACACGAACCCATTACTCAGGGACATTTCAATTGGTCTAATTTTTTTTAATCTACATTGTACATGAACCCATTACTCAGAGATATATAAATTGGCTTAAATGTTTTATCTACATTTGATAAAGAGGATTTTCTGATAAGAGATTTTTGGGTAATAAGAAAAAAATTTGGGAAGCACTGCTCTAAATGCTGGTTTCAGTTAAGGTACCAAAATATTTAACACTGATCTGAACTTTATGTGAGTTTGAACACAGGCATTCTATTTTTAGAACTAATATTTTTTGTATAACAACATTCATGAACATTTCCAAATCTTTAGGCACGATTCATGTTCAAGGTATTTGACAAAGCAAGTAAGCCACCCACCCACCCACCCCAGTTAGAGTTCTAATAACTGCAGTAGAAAAATATGTACTTTTGAATGATGTATTTTTTCCCGCCTTGCATAATCACATCTCTATTCACAAGAAACTGCAAAATACTTTTAAAAATCCGTAGGTTTCAACAACTTTGATAGAAGGATCAAAGTCCCTCAATACCCCCAAATTCTCTTTTATTCTCTATCTTGTTCGCTCTTGCCAACGAGCCCCCACTGCAGTGGGACAATGACTCTTCTTTCCTGTTTCTGGGAACGACGCCGAACTCCAGGGAGGCCACCGGGTGGGAGAGAAAGCTTTAAAACTGCACAGGGCAGAGTTTCGCCCCTCGGTTCAAAGAACTGCTTTCTTTCGCAGGGATGCAAACAGCCGGCAGAAAAGGAACCGCGCTGGGAATTGGGACTTCGGCCAGGGTGCGCACGCGCACGTTTTGCAGCAACGAGCCAAGAAGGAAGGTTCTTACCTCGGGCCTCTTTCTGAGAGCGGGTCGCGGTGGAGCTACGCAGCTTTGGAGGTCGCGCGAGGCGTCGGGGAAAGTTTGCAGCAAAGTGGCAGAAAAGGACGGGCTACCTCCGGCTCTGCTGGGAGCGCGTCGGCGCCTGTTGCCAACTTGTGCGCTCCCAAGTTTCTGCCCAAATTGGTGCCAAGTGGCAGTTCCCAGCGATGTCTCTTAGTCTTCCTTTTCCCTCCACAGCACGGGCGAGCTTCGCGCCTCTAAGGGGGTAGCCGGCTGCTGGGGAGCGGAGCGCCTCTCGCTTCCAGCCCTTTATCCCAAGCTCCGAGGCGCGCACACCCACCGTGACGCGCCCAGGCTCTTCACTCCTCCCCGGTATCCCAGGCGGGGAAAGGTTTATGGGCAACGGGATTCCGTAGCCACCCACCAACATCATCCTCCGCCCCCCCCCCCCCCCCCCGCACGGCAGGGTCTTCGGTGAGAGGCTGGTCCAGTGTCACTCGGGCTCAGGAACAGGTCAATGGGCAATTATTCAGTCTGGAAGGAAGGAGGAGAGTCTGAGGAGGTTTCAAGCGAAATGTTATTGCGAAGAAATGGAGCCACGTTGCACTTGGTGGATTGTGTTGCTTGCTGGTGTGTTGATTATGTATTCATGCCTAGTATTACATGTACATTCATCTCGCCCATCTTATACTTACAAGAATCCCTTCAGGTTGGTTAGACTGAGAATAGACTAAGCCACCTAATGATTTTCAAGATAAGACAGTTACATTATTTATCTTTACAGTAAAATATTCAATGTAATCATTTCCCCCTGTCCCATTTAAACGCTATGACATAGTAATAGAACCTTGTTAAAGTCTACTTTAATGTATAACGTCTAATTTACTAAAATGACAATGTGACAATATTCCTGTGTATATTGTTCCTACAGCAAATACAATATCATTTCATTACATGGTGAAAAACAATGATTAATAACTCTAACTCACATCACTGAATCATTTATTAAATTTTTATACATTGCCCTTTGCATAACAGAATGCAACAAAATCCCATGAAAAACAGAACACACAAATAACAATACTGCCAGTATTATCACACAGATTAACAAGTTGAAATTGCAAACCCAAGCATTGGCATCTTTACTAAAAATTCAACAACTTACCTGAGCAATGTATAATTTTGCCTTGTGGAGGCGCTGTATTGAAGGGCCAGGTTCATCTCTGAAGGCAAAAGATTTCCAAAATGTTGGGACCCCTTAGAGAAGGTGTGCCATCAGATCCAGGTTTCCTCAACTCTGTGAAGCTGGCATCCTAAGTGTCTCTTCAATTTATGAGTTCATAAGATGAGAAGAATGGGATGAAATGGTTCCAAAGGTAACTCATGTTGTGAGGTTCTTTATAGACTTAAATCAACACTTTGAATTGGACTAGGAAAACTATTACAGGCAACAACCAGTACAATAACTAGAGCATGGACGTAATGCTGCAGTAGCTTCTTTTCCCAACAAACATTCTGTACCAGCTGTAGTTTCTGAGTTATTTGCACTCTTGTATGATTTTTGTTTCTAGTTTGTAAGTTTCATTTTTTTCTGATGAAAAATAATGGGCACATTAATAAAGTTTTAAGGGGTTGTAACTTAAAAATTGTATGTAACAAATTGTATTAAATTTGATATATGCTATTCTGTTATAAATTTTTAAAAGCCACAAAAACATAAAGATACTTTTTAGGCCACTCAAAGGTGCTTTTTCAAGAGGCAACTGGACTTTCTGGTTTTCCTTTGAAAAATCAGAAAGCCCAGTTGCCTCTTGAAAAAGCACCTTTGGGTTAACCGTGACCTGGGTGACTGAGAATCTCCATACATACTTTTTACTCATTTTACCATAATAGGTCAAAGAAATGTAAAGTTTTCGTTTTCCTAAGTTATTCTCAGGAATCAGAAATTAGACACAAGGCAGGTTTCAATGTTTATGTAGATGTTTATGTAGGCTCTGCCTGTACAACTATGTTTGTACATTTGAATTAAAAATAATGTTAATCTGTAATGTTGCCTTAGTTTCTCCATGTTATTCAGTTTGAGTTCGTTACTAAATGTTATGCACATAAAAAAACCTACCATATTATCTATTCAAAGAAGCTTTATATATTATAACATTAGAGAATTCTTTTTTTCTACAGAGGCTGAAGAGACTCACCTAATCACAGAGGCAATAATATTTTTTAATGGCCTGTTAGCAATCTGGATAGAAGATCTAACTTTTTGTGTTAAATGGTTATTTTAAAATGTCAGTCAAAGCATTAATTCCAAAGGTTTAATAATGTTATCTTTTTAAATTTAGAAAAGCAATTTATTTTAATGCATACTTGACAAGAACATGACAAAAGTGCAAGGCATAAACTGTGTGAAGTAAATGAACAGGTAGTTTAGGGAAAGGAAACATGGGGACTAAATGAAATGAAATATCTTATCAGAATGTATTCTAGTTTACTAATTTCTTGGAATGTAGCTAATGCAGACTTGGTTGTATACAGTTTTTTTTATCAGCTTTTCTGGGCTTTGATGGAGCTTGGAAAATATGACCATTTTATTCTTTCACAAAAGAAAAAGACTAGAGCGAGATTAGTGAGAGTTCAAGAAGAATAAACAGAATACAGACAAAGGGATCTAATAAACTGGTAAAGATCAGAAAGTGAGCACTGACGAGGAATAGAATTAGATCTAGCAAATCCTGTTATTGTATTCAACATAGAGATATTCCGCTACAGACGTAGCCTGGAACTGGATTTAGTGCTAGTAGAAGCGATGGCAAAATAAACACTTTTCTTTCCTGTGTAAAATGACCTCCACATTCTCAGTTGCATAGCAGCTTTTCCTGTTTCAGTAATGCCTTGGATGCTGATATGGTTACTAAGTTTACATGGATATAATTTCATTATGGAACAAGTACATTCCATGTAAATAACTCAACATTACTATGGACATGGAGGGCATTTTAAAGGTTTAGACATACTGAAAGTACACCAATCATACTTAAGAAATTAACAATCCTTAGGAAATCTGTAGATTGAGAAAGAGTAAAGGTGTAACATATTATTTAGAATAATTGGGAATAAGCTGTTTTGTATTGTGTAATTAATTCAATAAAACGTCACAACAATGTGTCAGTTATTTCTAGTTTTTGCGTATTTCATTAAACCTGTTTTATATAAATTATCCAACTCTCTAACTATAATTTATTTCTTACTTTCCAAAATTCCCACTTTATCATTGACTTATTGTATCTTCAGACATCTATTTTACTTAAGTTTTCATCTTTTTAAGTTCTACTATATCCTCTTTTATATCTATATCTTTCACCTATTTTTTTTTCAAAAACTAAATTTAGTCTCGACTGATTTAGCCAATTTGCTGTCAAGTTAATTAACATTTTCTGAAGTAAATCAAATCTGCAGTAGCCTTCTCTACAGGCTACTCTATTGATCTTGTTTTCCCCTTCTGTGTTGCCTTTCGAGTCACCATTATGTTCAGAGGCACAGTGGCTCAATGGGTTAAAGATGATGGAAATGGTCTACTCCAGTGGTTTGAGACCTAGCACCACCCGGTGGGGTGAGCTCCTTCCATTTACCTTGGCTTCTGCCCACCTAGCAATTTGAAAGCATGTTGTATGCAAGTAGATACATAAGTACCACTTCAGTGCGAGATGAGCTAGCACTTCCTATGGACAGTTAGAATCCTGCTGGCACTGGAGCCTCTTGATTGCAATGCCTGTTTGCAAGGCGGCTTCAGAAGACGGGCCCTGGATGACATTGCAGGAAAACCACCCATTTTCCTTTCTGGTTAGGTCACCCGCTATGGCATATCTTGGGAAATATGAGTGAACCAAACATGATTAGCAGTCTTAAACAGCCATTATGTTACAATCCAAAAGTGAAAAGAGAAAGGGAAAGCCACTTCTTTTATCTTCGTTCACCTTTAACGCTGTAATCACATCCACATTGCTAGGGTTTCAATCAGAAGCACAGTCTGCTCATGTTACCTGTATCTTTTGTTTTGTAAAACCAAATTGTCTGCAACACACCAATTGTCTGCATTTTTTAGTAATAAGTAAAAACATTCCCATGAAATGTCTAAGTCAACTGACTAACAGTTACAAGTATTCCAATGTACTTTTATAGAAAATATATATATAATATTTTAAAACTACCTGTCCAGTTCAAGCTTTCTCAAATCGTATCTTGTTAAAGTTTTTGCCAAATATTCTTAAATCTTTAAATTCTCTTTTAACTTTGTACTCTAGGGGAAAAAATTAAACTTGCCAAGATAAATTCTACCTGCAACAAAGGAAACTCTGTCTCAACCTATTAAATAATTCCAAGTATGCCTAAGAAATTAGCTTTGGTTGGGGTAATAGTCCATAAAGGCTTCATCATAGCTAAGAACATCAGTGGAATTTCACATCTCCCAGCCACAGAACTTGCAGATGAACCACAACATTTTCATTTCTTGCAATTTACTTACAGGTAGTGCTGTCGGAGAACAAGTATGTTATTACACAATCTCCTTTATCTGGAGATCTAGCGTTGACCCACTGGGCACTGATCTCTACCATGATGCCATCTCCATTATTCCAGTGATGATTAGATCGCAATTAAGCCCCACTGGAAGCTCGGTGCTCCAGTGTTACTGTTTATGACTTTTAAAAGGAAGTATATAATCAAGAAATTTTAAAAAGTAACAAAAGTAATTGATTTTGTGTTAAAAATAAAACATTGTGCTAAAAGTAAAAAACATTCATTGTTATGGTACAGTAACAGAAGTTATAGGGATAGGCAAAATCATCAAATCTGATTTTAAGTTTTTCATTTTTTAAATTTTACATTAATTCCATTCCATATTTTCACCTAACATTTTAATTACAAATTCTCATAATGTGACATTTTGTGGCCACTTTTTTCAAGTATGTATATTTTATGCATATTCTTTCCAAACATTCTTTTTGCAAAGCAATTTTTGTATTTAATTTTCTAATATATGGCTGCAAGCATCTTTTAAGACAGAAAAGCGCAGATTATTTTATTTTGGATATAATTGAATAGTTTTAAAAATAAATTAGGTAAATTAACTTGCAAAATATGAACTGGAAAAAAAGTGTCCTTTATCATTAAGATGTTTGTTACTGCTAAACAAGATTATATCTTTTCATATTCTTTTCCACTAGAATCATAAGTCTGGACAAAGTATCCTTTCTCCAAAGTGCTAACTAATTATAGCTTGATATGGTAAGAAAAAAATATATACAGAATTGCTTTCTGTATATTGATATGACTTGACTCGTTATCCTTTGGCTGCTGGCCTCACCACAACATCAGCTTGCTTGTTTAAGTGGTAAAAGAGGCATGTTAGGCAATGAAGAGAACTAGTAATCACCACCAAAACCACAGTCCCACAGTGGCACAACCACAAAACTTGCATACATAAAACATTCACTTTCCTCATGAGAACTCCCACACTGAAAAACATGCTACTTCAAAATACTAAATGCATTATATTTAAGCAAAATGTAGACTACTTTGCTGATCAGATTAATAAATAAACTTGCAAGAATATACTGAAACAATTTTAAACGTTGGAAAAATGGGTAAAGAACCAAGAAGTTCTTACACTTTTCAATTAACTCCTACTCGTTGTGAGTATTTCTCACGTACAACTATTTAAATGCTTTCCATTAATATTTGGAAAGTTTTTCATGCTTCATTGTATGTTCAACAAAAACAGAGAGGAAGATTTATAAAAGCAATGAAATCAGCAATGCCTGTTGCTGTTGCATAAATTTGACCTACCTGGTCAATTCTCAATAAAATGCTTTTAATCACATGGCATATCAAACAGATTTGGGGTCTGGGAGATACTGACTGCACCAGGATTTTCAAAGATCTCAAAGAGAGGTCTGAATTAACATGGTATGATTGATTGCTCTGGATGTAAATTATAAGGGAGCACTTAAACGTCAGTGGTATGTAGAGTTAAGATAAACCCAGGTACAAAATAAAAACATTTTATCTCCTAACCTCCTAACCTTCTTGCATATATTTTATGCAATATTTTATATACACAATCAAGCTGAGCTCTGTGTTGTCTTGAAAATACTAAAAGTACTTATCCCCACAATAACATTATTAGGACATCAAGAAGGAAAGTTTACAGTTGTGCACCAGTCTTTCCATTGGAGACCCATACAAACGGTTGTCAGTTAATACCAAGATGGAGTTTTACAAAAAAGAGATTAAACTGTGTCTTCAAAATGAAGTATCCACCAAACTAAAAACAAAAATGTAAGAAATTTATTAAATAAAAGTCCCAATACTGTTTTATTTGCATGCTTTTTAAAAAAAAAATTTATTTTGATTAAGAGAGTGACATACTTTTTTTGGCAAAGAGAAAAAAAGATAGTTTTATTTTTGAAATGCTTCTTTCATTGCTCTCTGTCCTCCACACTTCTACAAAACCTATATCACAATTTCAATTACTCCCCAAAAAAGAGAAACAGATATGTACCATACACACACACACATGCACACACAAAGACACACACACACCCCCCATAAAAGAACATGGGACTCCTCCTAAAGCTAGAATATCTTAGTGTGCATTTATGTCTACTCTCTATTTCCTGCCCCTTAGTTACCTTTGCTTGGAAGGATTGCCCTTTTAACTAAAAATGTTAAGCTTCCTCCAGAGTCTTTGGTGAGAAACATCCAAAGTTTTTTTTTCAAAGTTCCTACAGATTGTATCTACCTGACCATGACATGTCAGTGACGTCTGCCAGAACAGAATTTTCTTTCAAGTCCTCCATATCCACAAAACTGACATTGCTACTGCATTCCTCCTCCTCTATTGCCTGCTTGATCTCATGCATTTAGACTGTACAAGAAAGGATGGAGGTGCAGGTGGACAAAAAAGTGCAGGAGATTGGCAGGGACAGCAAGAAGGGGATCACAGTAGCAGGTAGGGCCGATGAATATATGGGGAGCTGGGAGGGCACTTGCTTAGCCGTCACCACCACATTTCTGGGGCCCACTACAGCTGCACATTCTTCAGTCCCTTAAATCACTCCACGATAGGAAAAATGTGGACTTTTTCATCTATACTATTGCAAGCATGGACAGATGTTCTATTATTATATTTAAAGTTTACCCTACAGGTTTCAGTGACTTATACTCTAGCTAAAGGTAAAGGTTCCACTCGCACATATGTGCTAGTCATTCCCGACTGTAAGGGGCAGTGCTCATCTCTGTTTTAAAGCCAAAGAGCCAGTGCTGTCTGAAGCCATCTCAGTCGCCATGTGGAAGGCATGACTAAATACTGAAGGCGCACAGAACGCTGTTACATTCCCACCAAAGGTGTTTCCTATTTTTTCTAGTTGCTACATGCTTTCGAACTGCTAGGTTGGCAGAAGCTGGGACAAGTAACTCACTCTGTTATGCGGTGCTAGGAATTCAAACCACCGAACTGCCGATCTTTCTGATCAACAAGCTCAGTGTCCTAGCCACTGAGCCACCATGTCCCTTATACTCTAGATTTACTCGAAAACTAGAGTCCCACTTGTGGTGTATGCATTACAGGATGAGAAATGCTAATCTACACATTGTAGGCTAGGCAGAGCTAGCTAGCAGTCTCCACCATGATTGGATGAAGATCATACTATATAAGTCACCTTTGTGACCTTCTACTGATTGCATAAACAGTAGGGGAAGGAAATTGGAAGACATGTTATATACAGGCCATTTGTATATAATTAGTAGCATGCATAAAAACATTCTTATGAACAGCCCTGCAGTGCATTCCTGAACCACACAGGAAGCCCAAATGTACAAAGAAATGTCATAATAGCAGGGCAAGAGTTGCGGCTATTTACACTGGCTGGATATTGAAATCTGGGTTAAGTTAATAATATAGTCTCTTTGTACTGGTGAAAGGTTAAAAAAATCTTTAAAACTGGGTGGAAATCAGATCCATTTAACATATTAACAGTTCTGTTAAATACATTAGCACTTGGTTTGAATTAGGCAGAGCTGGAGAGAAAGAAAAGTTTGCTAAAAAAAAACTCATGGGGAAATCTACACTATAGTATAAGCATTAGCCCCTTGCCTTTTAGAAGGACATAAATTAATATCATCCTAAACTCAGCACACTAAATGCCACCTGCTGACTTGACATCTTTCATTGTTTTAAAACTAGCATTTTTCTCTTGCCAATAGAACAATAGCTAAAAAAAATATGCTGCACTTCACATAATTTTAGGGAAATGCTTCCAGAGATTAAATAAACTGTTATGTCCAGATATAACCATATCCATTCCCTGGTCAGTGATCTCTGTTGAGGAAATGTCCATCTGGGTTCAGTTCTAAGTGGGAAGGCAGATACTGGAAATGTGGAGACTGCTTTGAAAGATGGTTTAATGGTGGACAGGATCACATGGTTTGAGATCCTGGGCAAAAAAGTGGAGAGAGGGATATATTTATACACTCTCTTGGGCCATGCCTTAGAGTTTCTTGTTCCTGTACAAGAAATGTATCCCATTGGCTGTCAGACTCCCAGGGGGCAGGGCTCTTAGCTAACTTTAGAGGTTGTCTGGGTTCCAGCCTTGGTTGAGCCTTGCTGGGTGATGTAATCTTCCCAGGTGCCATTTGGTGCTATGGGTAGATAGCTAATGCTGTGATGTCCTGAGGGCCATGTCTTAATCCCATCATCCTGGAGCTGAAGGGATCCTTCCAGAATTCCACTTCATTGGTTGATCTATGATTCTAGCATTTTGGGAAAGGAAAATAGTTTCTTCGTCCATTTTTTCCACACCACGCAGAATTCTGTACAACTCAGTCACCTTTTCCCTCAGTTTCTTTTTTTCTAGATTTAAAAAACAAAACACTTTTAATGTCCCAGCTTTTCTTAAAAGAGAAGTTTATCCAGCCCCTTGATCATCTTAGCTGACCTCCACTATAAACCTTTTCTATCTCTGCCACATTTGTTTTCATGTTAGGCCAGAGCTAAATGCTCTGCTGAGAATGGACCTTCCTTTAGGGGTTTCACTGAACTATAGAACCACTAACTTGCCCAAATAAGACAAATGTATATAAACCTGGTTACTTGTGGGCATTAATGCAGCCTGTTATTCATGATGGTGGGTTACTCATTGTCAAAATAGTGATTTACTTTGATTTATTAAATACACGTATATGTGCGCACGAGCACACACACAAAATAGCTTCAAAATAAAAAATTTTTTATCTTTCACAACCAGGAAGACACTACAAATAATATTTTCCCCAGCTATTCACATTTCCACTGGGCTTTTTTTTAAAAAAAATATAGTCTTCAGGGAGACCATTGAAATATTGCAGCTTGTTTTCTTTAATTTTTATCTGGCCTCAGGTAGATACTGTGATAAGTCCTTGGCAGCAGTTATCTATCTGGCTGCTTGGCAGCTGGAACCAAACCCTTCTGTCTCAGGTGACAGCAAGAGTGATGAAACGGTCCACTGGTGAACAGTCAAAACAGCACCAAAGAAAGAAAGTTGGTAGCTCAAGGGGGGAAATAGCAATTAAAAAAGGTGGTTTTTTAAAAACTGGGAACCTTTCACACATGAGGCAAACTTAATAACTAATATATTATTGGAACGGGTCTGCAATTGTATAGCTGCAACAGGAAGCCAAATTTAACAATGCAAAACAATAATTTTCCCCTAAAACTTAAAGTGCATTTGTGTATTAGAATCTAACATTGTGAATAGCATTATGATATAAAATTTTGCTGATTTTATCTGTGCTGCCTTTGATGTAAATCAAAGTTTACTCGCATTACAGCCCCGGTTCGAATCCCAGTAAAAGGATCTGGCCAACTGATGAGAGCTAATAAGCTCGAAATAGATCTATCTTGGTCTCTCAAATTTAAATTTATTGATCAGCTCATAAAGCTAACACACATATCTAAAAAATTTACACAATGTAACTCATGGTTCTCTGTCTAGATGGTCTCTGGTGATGAGCCGAAAGGCAGAGAGGGAAACAGTATGTCTCCTCCCTTAATGGGGCCCTAACAGGAAGTTGTGAAAACAATTATCTATACTAAATACTCCTGATTCAGCTGATGCAATAAGGTAGAGCCAGTTAGGCTGAATTGCTAGGCTTCTGCCTCAGATGCATTACAGCCCCGGTTCAAATCCCAGTAAAAGGGTAAAACCTAACACACATGTAAAAAAAAGACACAACGAAACTAATAGCTTTCTGTCTAGATGGTCTCTGGTAATAAGCCGAAAGGCAGAAGAGGAAAGCAGTATGGTTCCTCCCTTAATTGGGGCTTACCAGGGTGTTGTGACACAAATATATGTATGTGTGTGTGTTATGTTTTTGAGCTGATCAATAAATAAACCAGGGTGTTGTGGAACAAATATATATGTGTGTGTGTGTGTGTGTGTGTGTGTGTGTGATAGTTTTATGAGCTGATCAATAAATTAAATTAGAAGAGACCAGGATAGATCTATTTCGAGCTTATTAGCTCTCATCAGCTGGTCATACCCCTTACTGGGATTCGAACCGGGGCTATGTTGCATGTAAGGCGAGAGGCCTCACACTTAAGCCAAACAAGTTCCCCTATTACATCAGCTTAGACAGGGTATATTAGTATAGGTAATTGTTTCACAACAACCTGTTATTATTAGGCCCCAATTCAGGGAGGAAACATACTGTTTCCCTTACTGCCTATCGGCTCATCGCTAGACACCATCCAAACAGCAAGCCAAGAATTACATTGTATAATATTTTAGATATGTGTGTTAGTTTTATGAGCTGATCAATAAATTAAATTAGAAGAAACCAGGATAGATCTATTTCCTAGCCGATAGGCAGTAAGGGAAACAGTATGTTTCCTCCCTGAATTGGGGCCTAATAATAACAGGTTGTTGTGAAACAATTACATATATATATATGTAATGCTGGAAAGCCCTGGTTCAAATCCCAGTAGAAGGAGTATGGCCAGCTGAAGAAGGCTAATAAGCCTGAAATGGATCCATCCTGGTCTCTTTATTTTCAGCCCTTAAAAAATCTAACACTTATCTAAAAAATGTCACACAGCAGTAATCTAATTTGGTTCTCTGTCTAGATGACTCTGGGTTGAGTTGAAGGGCAGAGAGGGATGACGTTGAGTCTCCTCCCCTTAAAGGGACCTCTTCACAGGAGCTGTGATAATTATTCTTCATATATATATATATATATGTAGGTCTTTGGTTGTTCGGATTTTCTCCCACGTAGAATTGGAAGTATCTTCACGACGTTTCGATGAAATCTCATTCATCATCTTCAGGCTGGTGCTTCCAGCTTGGTGCTTCCAGGAGCAATGTGAGATCTCAGGAATTGCTCCTGGAAGCACCAAGCCGGAAGCACCAGCCTGAAGATGATGAATGAGATTTCATCGAAACGTCGTGAAGATACTTCCAATTCTACGCGGGAGAAAACGCGAACAACCAAAGACCTACATACAAACACCCGCGAAAACCTCAGAAAACATATATAGTTGTATATAGCAGCAATTGCTTTGACTGGCAGGTGCAAGCCAGTCAACTCACTATTTAGGAAGTATATAAGGTGCTCCAGATACAATCTTGCACCATTACTATGGCCATTACTTTTACTACATTTTTATTATAGTCAAAATAAAGGAGAGGATTGAAATCTAGAACTCATTTTTTTTAAGCCAGCTTCATTTCCAGTTTCACATGAGAGATTAGCATTTGAAGAGGCTTCATATACTTGAATTGTGGCTTCATACAATGCATGTACTATATATGAATCATGACTTGACACTCTTAAAGATAATTTCCTTAATGTCCCTAGGCAAAGCATTCATCCTGAGCCCCAATTCTTTGGCTGTGATACAAGGATAACAATCATATAAATATATATTTAAGTGAAAATAAAAGAGTTGCCAAGAATGTTATTATAATTATATTTCAGTCTATACCAGGGGTGGGCAAACTTTGCAACTTTAAGTCTGAAGGACTTCAGCTCCCAGATTTCTCCAGCCAGCTTTACTGGCTGGAGAATTCTGGGAGCTGAAGTCCTTCAGACTTAAAGTTGCAAAGTTTGCCCACCCCTGGTCTATACAAAAGTACTCCGTTTTATGCTTTCATTGGTTGATAAAGTCATGTTAAGTTGCAAAAAAAAGTTATAGGACCTTAGTTGACAGGTCTGATATCAGTCCAATTTTAAATATGAATTCTACCAACTAGGATTCTTTAAACGTGTAGCAGTAATGGCCATCAAGTGGGGATAACAATTGTAGAGGGAAAGTTGTGAATACTTTTTAAGGTGGCTGTCATTATAGTCCGTTAAAGAGCAATAATCTTTTAAGGAGTATTTTAGTCATGAAAATTTGGCCTACTGAGGTACATAAGACAATATGAAGAAATAATGAGACCCACCAATTCCAATTTGTATTTCAACTCTTTCTCCCATCAGATCTAATATTCTCTTTCAAGCTGTTATTGGACAAGCTGTTAAATTACAAATATATATATATATCTAACAGAATTCAAATCCAAAGTCCAAAAGATGCTGCCTGGAATGAACATGCCATTCACAAACATCTCCCTTGCTAGCTTCAGGTTGAGATGCAGAAGAATCCACTGAAGTTGGGCAGTCAATAAAGTAAATGCTCTTTGCCTAAGGTGACCAGACATCCCGCTTCTGGCGGGACAGTCCCGGTTCACCTTCAGATGTCCCGCACCCTGCCGCCTCTTCAAAATGTCCCGCTTTTTGCGGGCAGGCGGCGGGCGCTCTGTACGTGCTCAGAGGCGCGCGCCTCTGAGCAACCAGCTCAGGCATTGGGACCGAGGAGGCGGGGGCACTCTCTCAGCACCACTGGGCCGGGCTGCCGCCGCTGCCTTTAAAGAGGGCCCCGTGGGGGCGGGTGGGAGGACGCGCCAGAATGCATGCAGCCTCCCCCCCTCGGCCCTGAGACCCTCTGCACAGGCGCGTGATGCACCGGAGCGCCCCCCCTGTCAACGGTGTCCCGCTTTGGGACTTTGAATATCTGGTCACCTTATCTTTGCTGTATCTTTATCCATCTGTTCTCAAAAAGATATGCCATAAGGATGCAATCTGTAAGAAACACCATTGCTCACATCTTTTATGATGAACTGATAGAAGTTTCCAACTGCTGAAGAGTCTACCCTTTATATTCATATAAACATGTGACATAACTTAGGTCAGTCTTCCTGAATTCCCGTGTTCCCCAGATGTGTGAAGTTCCAAATACCCAATGGCTTTCCATGACTGAGTTGATGTCCAAAAATTTACAAGCAGGCATGTATCAAATTTTATCATTGACTAACATATTGAGAATGTATAGTTTTATGAGTAAATCACAGCTAAATTCTATTAGCAAAAATGTAGGATAGATAGATAGATGATAGTAATTATACACATTAATAAACTTTATGATATATGCAAGGACAATTTTACACAACAAGAACTACTACAGGTCAAATATTTATGCTTATTCTCACCCAAATAAATATAGGATTGTACAATAGACTGATTTACTGGGAATTATCATGCAATGTCAGATATAATACATTTCTCAGACAAAACTTTAATATTTTTAAAACATTTTAACTTTCTCATATATGTAATTTTAAAAGACTGTATCACAATTTTGCAAAATGTTTTCTGCACAAAATATTAACACTTTATTTAAGCAGAATTTTTCCTGCTTTGGATCTGAGTAGCCAAAATTCAAAATTAAGTAAATATCTAGCAATGGTGTTCACTTAAATTAAGAAAGGTCTCTGTAGATGCCTTACTCCCTCTCCTGGAAATTTAGCGTATAGCAATATCTTCAAAAATTACCAAACTTCTGTTTATAAATACACATTTTGGAATAGTCAATTCGCTATATTATGAAATAATCAGCTATACAAATCATACAATATACATTATATTGCAGTTTTTGGGTAAGTGTGCTTTTAGGTTGAATTTATTTTATCTGTATTTGTTTTTAATAAAACCTTTCTAAGAAACTGGTAGGTTTATTGGGTACATTACTAAAATACAGGGACACTTTTATACATGAAAAATTAATGTAAGCACTGGATGTCCTCAGAGAATATCAGCTAGTGATACAGGCTGTGTACCACTATGCCAATTCATGCACATAAGCCAGGAATCCTAATTGAACCAATAAGAGCAAAGACTGTCAAAATATTTAGGCTTGATCAGATCTATGTTTAACAAATAGCACACTGACACCATTTCCTTTCCAGTAAAAACAAAACATTTGTACAGTCAAAAGATACAAAATTTTCTTCCTGTTTTCTTGATTTAGGCTTGATTTTTTTCAGCTCTACTAGAAGATAGATCTTTAGCTTTTTTTTTCACCATCTAATAAAACCTTTCCATGGTTAAAAGTCTAGATATCATAACAATATACCATATTAAATTACTGAACTTCACTTACAAGCCTATAAAAGTTCATTTGGAAATAACATTCTGTAACATAGTCATTTTTAAATGCAATGTTTTTGGAAGTTCATAGAGGTCTTGTCTGTGTGCTAAAAAGGCAGCAAATAAAAAATCAGTTTGTAAGTTTAGCAATACTTAAAAGTTCAAATTCAGCTATCATGCCTGAAGCATTAAAAAAAGTTTAACATATAAATACTTCTTTCACAAACCTTGTGTAACAATCCCTGGACTAGAGAAATACGTTGAAACTAAAATAGAAATAGGTTGAAATTTAACAGAGGCAAGTACAATGTTCTTCACTGAAGAATCAAACATCAAATTGAAAAGGGGAATAACTACCTTGACAACAGTAATTATGGAAAAAAATAATCCTGGAATAGCAAAACTGAGTATGATGCAGCTGCAAAAAAAAAGTCAAATGCACTTTTAATAGAAATACAGATTTCAAAATCATAGGAACTAATTGTTCCATTGTATTTCACATTGGCCATAATCCACTCCAAGTGTTGAGTCAGTTCTGGATATCACACTTCAAGAAGGAAATTGGAACTGCTATATTGGTCATAATAAACATGATCAGATGACTAGAAACTACGTACATCCCATAAAGAAGGAGCTGGGTTGTTTTGTTCTCTATTATTCCTCAGTACAGATGATATGGAATAACAGATTTAAGCTACAGGAAGGTAGCTTCCAGTTGAACACTAAAAACAGCAAGAGCATTTTGACCAAAAAAAATCAATTCCTAGAAAGATGGTGACCTTCCTTTCACTGGATTTGTTCAGGCAAAGTCCTCCATCTAACTAGAATATTTTAATTTGGATTCTTGTATGAGCAGACGGTTGAACATGTTGTCTTAAAATGACCCTTCCAACTCAGCAATTCCATTGCTCACAAAATGGTGCCATAGTGATATGATCAATCAGAGCAATATTTTGACAATTGTGACAAACCCTTTGCACTGCTTAATCACTTCCCTTTTAACATTGAACCTACAATGGACCACACAGTTTAGGGATTGCAACTTTCCTATAGTTAGACCATGTATAATTGACACTGGATTTTGTTATAGATTTTAGTTGTAATTTATTATTTTACACTAGAGGTTTTAAGTCTACAGAATATATACTAAGTGTTTTTATTTGTTCTAGTTGCTGGTCTAAGACTATAATTATAAACTGTTCTTGATATGATCAGGCATAAAAGAAAAAAAAGACTTGGAGGGTGGAACCTAGAGGATAATAAGACAGCAGTCTATCATTACATTTGTAGACAGTAAAGATTTCAGTTTGAACTATGTACCTATGTCTGTACCAATAAAGGAGAATGATTGTAGCTCAGGGTTGAAATGAGGGGTCCTTGGTGCTCTCTGAGCTTGCTTATTTTCTTTATTTTCATCTGCAAGAAAGCAAGTTAGCTCAGAGAGCAAGCAGGACCCCACAGGTGTCTGTGTGCATGTGTGTTTCTGTGTATCAATGTCAGAGTCACTGTCTGTACCTATGAGTTAATGAATGTAACAGACTTTGTGTAATTATAATCAGATTATTATAAATACTAAATATTCTCTCAAGTTAAGCAGTGGATCAATATGCTCATGTATTCAGCTTTAGAATTTTCTTCCCTTTTTGTATTTGGAATGCAATTCTCTCTGCCTCCATCTAAAATCTTAAGTAAGCCAATAGAAATACAAGTGTGCCATGTACAGTATATAGATACATTTACAAAATTTTAAGAATAAATGTTGATTTTGGATGAGCTATGTTCAAAATATTCAAGAAAATTTTATAAATGTATTGCTCACAAAACATTTGTGGCTTGGGAGGAAAAAAAGTATTTTAAACTATTTACATTTTAGATCCCAAACATAGGCAAGCAGTCTATAATAAAACAGATCTTAAATCCACCCACATTCTTAATATAAAACTACCATTTTTTGCTATCCTATAAGCAACATTTTTAAAAACACTGCTACCTATACAATGGTTCATGTTAAATAGGTTACTCAAAAGAGATTAAATATCACAAATGTCACAATATATGTTCCTACATTCTCCCTACTGGCAAAATTTTGCCTATTTACCTGTTCAGGATCTTGGAATATATTCATTACAGTTTGATCTATGTTCCCATTCTTCTAATTTATCATCATTTTTTCATTTCCAGTATATTTTGTCATCACATCACACTTTCAGTCTATAACAATATGGGATTCTCCCCAAGCACAATTATTTAATAGCATACATTATGTATAGCTCTTTAGAGGCATTATCTAGAAATACATCTCATTCCGCTTTCCATGAATGCTACTATGGTAGTTTCAGCCAGAGTTTCAGCAGGTTCTGATCAGTTCTGGAGAACCGGTAGCAGACATTTCGAGTAGTTTAGAGCAGGGGTCCCCAACCTTTTTTGCACCAGGGATCGCTTTCATTTTAAAGAAAGTTTTGTGGACCGGCTGAGTGACTCAGCAGTCATGTGACTGGGTGGGCGTGGCCAACTTGGAAAATGTGAAACTCACTTAACAATGGTCTTGGTTAACAACCAAACTTTTGGACTCAATTGTGGTCATAAGTTCTTTCTTTCTTTCTTTCTTTCTTTCTTTCTCTTTCTCTTTCTTTCTTTCTCTTTCCCTCTTTCTCTCTCTCTCTTTCTTTCCCCCTTTCTCTCTTTCTTTCTCTCTTTCTTTCTCTTTCTCTCTCTCTTTCTTTCCCTCTTTCTTTCTTTCTCTCTTTCTTTCTCTTTCTCTTTCTCTTTTTCTTTCTCTTTTTCTCTCTCTTTTTCTTTTTTCTTTCTCTCTCTCTTTTTTTCTTTCCTTTCTGTCTCTCTTTCTTTCTCTTTCTCTCTCTCTGTCTGTCTTTCTTTCTCTCTTTCTTTCTCTCTCTCCCACTTTTTTCTTTCTTTCTTTTTCTTTCGCTCTCTCTCTCTCTGTGTCTCTCTCTCCTTCGTCTGCCCATCTATCACTATGTGTGTGTGTGTGTGTCTGTCTCGCATTCACGCACTTAATCACTCATTCTGTGTCTCTCTTTCTCTCCCTCCCTCCCTCTGTCTCTCTGTCTCTCTGTGTGTGTCTGTCACTCTCTGATTCCCCCCTCCCTCCCTGTCTCTCTCTGTGTCTGTGCCTCTGTCTGTCTGTCGTTGTCCCTACCCCGCCCCCACCCCCCGCGGAGCATCCTCAGCCCGGCTCACTCGCCTTAGCCTGTCCCGGCCGCCTGGCTGCCCGCCGTGCTTGGTCACTCGTTCGCTCGCTCAGGCTCCTTCCAGGAGCTGAGAAGCCTCCGTGTGTGTGTGTGTGTGTGTGTGAGGAACGGCAGCCCCTGGAAGACGATGAGTGGCCAGCATGCCGGCTGTGGAGGGAGGGAGGGGGAGGGAGGAAGGGAATCGGCCAGGAGTCCAACCATCGAGGAGGGTGGAAGAGCCACACTCCAACGGCGCGAACAGCTCTCCCGCGCGCTCTGCCCAGGGGGCTGCCCCCTCCTCCCTCCTCCTCCTCTCCGGCCCTGCGGCCCGGTGCCTACCAAGCCACAGACCGGCACCGGTCCGCGGCCCGGGGGTTGGGGACCCCTGGTTTAGAGAACCAGTAAATATCACCTCTGACTGGCCCCGCCCCCATCTATTCTCTGCCTCCCAAGTCCCAGCTGATTGGGAGGAAATGGAGATTTTACAGTATCCTTTCCCTGCCATGCCCACCACTTACCAAGCCACGCCCACAGAACTGGTAGAAAATGTTTGAATCCCACCACTGGTTTCAGCCACTTTGCAACAGAAACATGGAACATTTAACAGTAACAGTCTGTTAAAATGTTATGCAAAGAAGGGAGAAGATAACCTAGTGCTCATAATTTATTATGTCACTAGTTTTGTCTGCCAGGTGCCTATATAACATGTCTGCAACCATTGTTTTATAATAATTAGCAGTCACAACTGACACTGTAACTGGGGAAAGTATTGTGTTTTCAATTTTCATAGTCATTCAGTCTACTGGCATGGATGTTCGGAAAATGCAATAAGCCTGCAGAAGGACCATTGCCTTCAAGAAGACTGTCTGGTTTTCTTCAAGAAATAGAGAACAGCTGCATATTCAGTTCCCTAACCGTGTAAGGATATAATAGATGGGCTGGAAAATCCCTTAGTAAAGGACACAAAGGACATTATTAATTTCCTGCTGCCTAAAGGCAAATAATGGTGGGTAGTGTATAAGTGTTCCAGATGTTAATTACTTACTATCCTTCTGGTCAGAACAATTGCTAAATAATAATGGGTGCAGTATAAGATTCTAAAGGGCACGGTGGCTCAGTGGCTAAGACGCTGAGCTTGTTGATCAGAAAGGCCGGCAGTTTGGCAATTCGAATCCCTAGCGCCACATAACAGAGTGAGCTCCCATTACTTTTCCCAGCTTCTGCCAACCTAGCAGTTCAAAAGCATGTAAAAATGCAAGTAGAAAAATAGGAACCACCTTTGGTGGGAAGGTAACAGTGTTCCGTGGGCCCACTGCATTTAATCATGCCGGCCACATGACCATGGAAATGGCTTTGGAAAGTGCTGGCTTTTCGGCTTTGAAACAGAGATTAGCACCACCCCCTAGAGTCAGGAACGACTAGCATATATGTGCAAGGGGAACCTTTACCTTTATAAGATTCTAGCAACTATCTAAAGTGGTGCCAATTAGCTGCTAAAAAGAGTATTGTCTTTCATTCTTCTGGTTATCTGCAGCCTCATATTTCTGCTAGAAAAATAGTACAATCTCTGCCATTGTGTCACAATGTCACATACAAATATATGTTTGAACTGGGGTCACAATAGCATATTTGATCACTTTCTGCCTTAGTTCCCCCTACCTCAGATGTTTATGACTCAAATGTGGTGATACTTTATGGACTATTAAAGTTCTTAGAGTCACAAAATAACCCTTGCCCTTTCTTGATCTCATACAATAAATTCCTAATACAGTCCTCCAACATTTTTAATGTGTGTTGTATTGTTAGTTGCTGTTGCTGTTTAAGAGAACTGTCTGTCTGTCTTTCTATTTAATCATCTATCTACCTACTTACCTATCTAGCTATCAGCTTGGGACCACCTTATATATAGGTAGGGTTTTATAAAGGCCAGAATTAGTGAACACTAGGCAGCTAAGCAAAAGACCAAATGACTACAAGTTTAACTGCCTTTTTTTCTTTTAACTAAATATATTTTTTATTCATACAACACATACCTGAAAGGCTACCTTAACAATATATTAAAAAGTCCAGCAGCTTTGAGGAGCATGGTTTTTATATTGTTAAATCAAGTTCTTTTTTATGTGTACTTCTTTCTCTCTATTTTACATAAAAATGAAAACAAATGTATTTTCTTTGTGTAATTTCAAAGACAATTGAGCAGTAATAGTGAGGTTGACTGATTCAGTCAATTGAACTTTGAGCTACACCAAATGCTACAAAGCTGAACTGGTACTCTGCACTAAAATAATAAATTGAATTTGTCTGAAAGCCTTTAGAATTAGATTGACAGAGAGATGATTTGGAGAATTGAATCTGATGATGTATTGAGTACAGCACAGGCTTTTTGAAAAGGCTTGTTTGTATCATGCTAATATACATTAATAAACAGATCATTAGAAAATCCATTGAGAGGTACAGTCCTATCTTTTGCAAAAGAAAGATTATATGTAACTAGGCTGTCCTTATTTGTTGCTTTGTCACTCTACAGGAATGAGAGTTACTTGCAGAGTGAGATGGGTGCATATAAATGCAATAATAAATAAATAAACAAATAAATAAATATGTTTTAAGGCATATTACAAACAATTAAAAATTAAGATTTTTAATTATCCATGATAAATACCAAAGTTTGAAAACAATATTGTGCTGAAATAACACCAGCCCTACTCTTTTGTACATGCATCATGATGTTGCATGCACATATGGAACATTATGAAGTGTAAAATGCTACTTTTATCATGGGGTATAACACTGCTCTCACACAAAAATACAACATACGCAAATACAAAGTGAAATGAAGGTACTCAAGAGACTATTAAGAATCGCAAAAACTAAACAGCCAAGTAAAGCTATAACATGAAAATCCCTAAAATAAACGTGCCATTGGAAATACAAAATTCTTACTGTTGTAAGACTAGAATCATAGTGGAAACTAATGATTAATCTCCAGCACATCCCCCCACACCTTTGACATAAGGATGCTAAGCTTGATTGGTTTTCTTATATATCTCTCCAGGTTTCAAAGACTGATGTATAGAAACCCTATTTTATCTTCATTGAGCAATGGATAAATTTCAGTTCTGTAAGCAAATAAATTACTTCAGTTAAGTTTTCATGGCTACATTCTAATTAACTTTCATAGATTATTCAGATATATGACTTTATATCTCAAATTATTTTTAATGTATTTAGTTAATTACAGCCATAAGACTTATTTCACTGTAAAAGACTTATTTCGTTGTAAAAAC
Source organism: Rhabdophis nuchalis (assembly GCA_039707465.1). Lineage (NCBI taxonomy): Eukaryota > Metazoa > Chordata > Lepidosauria > Squamata > Natricidae > Rhabdophis > Rhabdophis nuchalis. The sequence continues at coordinate 187,074,390 of CM077645.1, read as the reverse complement.
AAACAACACCGTTCTAGGCAGCTAACAATGGCAATAAAAACAAACAACAAATACACTTCAATAAAAGCAAAAAGCAAAAATTGGTGCACAAGCCATTCTTCTCCAATGCACTCTATACTATGATCTTCAAGCTCTCCATCACCTTCAGACCCCAACTTCCTCTTTTTCCAAAGTTTGGGCCAGGAAGATATAGAGCCGTGATGGTGAACCTATGGCACGGGTGCCACAGGTGGCACGCGGAACCATTTCTTAGGGCATGCGAGGCGTTGCCCTGTCAGCACCAGGGTGCAAGTGTGCGCTGGCCAGCTGATTTAGGCCTTATTTGAGGCTGTTTTTCGCTCTCTGGAGGCTTCAGGGAAGCTCCTGCAGCCTCTGGAGGTGGTGGGGAGGCTGTTTTCACCCTCCCCAGGCTCCTAGAAAGCCGCTGGAGCGTGGGGAGGATGAAAAAAACATGCCAAAAGCAGGGGATCACGTACATAGCGTTATGGATGTGGCACGCCCATGCACGACCCCCCTGCGCTCCTCTCGCTTTTGGAACGCAAGCCAAAAAAGGTTAGCCATCACTGATATAGAGGATAGAGGAATGAACAGTTCCTAGGTTCCACTAGAGGGCAACCATTAAGAGAAAGGACCTGGACTTCATCTGATCTGGTAAAACAGACAAATAACTGTGCCATGATCTATTCTTTCTACTACCGAGAAAGGGGGGGGGGGGGATAACTAAAGAAATGTTAGTTGAGAAGGATAAGAAACATGACGAATGGCTACTGAATATAACTCTCAGAAAAGTAAAGTGTAACATTTGGACATAGGGTGATGACATGTTGTGCCATACAGAGGACAATTCTATATGTTTGCTCTTTTTAAGACACCCTGTTTGAAAGGCTAGCCAGGCAAAATACAGGGCAGAATTTAATTATAGATTTCCATCACCGAATGTGGTTTCCAGTTATGGAATAGACTATTTCTTCTTGCCTGGTGCTATCCTTCTTTACAGACTATAAAAATATGCTCTATTGCTCTAGCATTGCACAAATACTCTCTCCAGAATGCAAGTGGCAAAAAATGAAGAAGGCCTTCCCATCAATTAAATGAATTTATGCTCTTGAAAATTTGAATTCCCTTGAAGTACCATGAACACAAAAAAAGAAATACTGAAACATTTCTGGACATTTAGCCCCTAAAAGATCATCTTTTTTTAACCATGATGAAGTTTATTATATGTTTTCTATATTTCTCTTGCTTTGTTTCCATGTTTCTAATGTATAAGTAGTCCTCGTGCTAGTTAAGGAATTATTCCAGAATAGGACTTTTTTCTCCTTTTTCTCATTTCAGTCTCAGGACTTGGTTTGTATACATTTGGTTTCCTTTTAAATCCAACAGAGGGCAGTGAAACACTGTCAGTCTTCTTGCTGCTGTTATTATTTTCTTATTCTATTTAGCAACAGAAAAGTTAGTATATTTTAGGGTTTAGACATTTTACTACAAAAGTAACATAGAACCTTATCTACGTTTTATCACCATTTGTGTTATTTAAATATTATAAAATTCATTCCAGAACTGGTTCATTTGCCCACGAAAGTACATTGATCTAAACAATAGAATCATAGTCACATAGACACCATACTATGCTGAAATATTTCTAAAATTTCCATGTGATTTGTTTCGTAAAAGTCAAAGCCTGAAGCTGCTCAAGCTGCTTAAAGCTCTGTTTCTGGGCATTTCTTTAAGATATTGTTAGAGTCATAGAATCATAGGGACATTGGAGATCTTCTAGCCCAGGGGTCTGCAAAGTCGGCTCTTTTAAGACTGGTGGACTTCAACTGCCAGAGTTTCCCAGCCAGGATAGCTGGCTGGGGAATTCTGGGAGTTGAAGTCCACCAGTCTTAAAAGAGCCAACTTTGCAGACCCCTGTTCTAGCCCAATCTCCTGCCTATGGAAGGACACTTTATACTTTTCAGAACAAATGGTTGCCCAGTCTTTTCTTAAAAATCTCAAGTGATGGAGCACCCACAATTCCATGAGTCAAGCTGTTCCATTGGTTAACTGTTCTCACTGTCTGAAATTTTTTCCTTAGGTCCAAGTTGGATATTTCTCTTTAAAGAGCTTCCACCGATGGCTTCTTGTCCTCTGGAACTTTTGAAAATAAGTCAAACCGACCAACCCCACTCTGTAGCAGCCCTTCATGTATGGGAAGACAGCTACCATGTCACCCTAATTGTTTTCTTATTAGGCCAGATGCACCTACAGTAGTTCTCTTAATTATTCATTGTACAATTTATCCTGCAGACCCTTTATCATCGTAGTTGCTCTCCTTTATATTCTTTCGGAGCCTCAGCATCTTTTCCATATTGTGGTGACCAAAACTGGATGCAATATTCCAAGCGTGGCCCCACTAGTGCAATTTACAGTAATACTATCACTTCTCATGATCTTGATGCTATCCCTCTGTTGATGCAGCCTAGACCTGTATTAGCTTTTTTGGCAGCTGCAGCACACTGCTAGCTCATACTTAATGTGGTGGTTCACTAGGACACTTAGAACCTTCTCACAGTTACTACTGTTGAGCTAGCTACTGCCTACTGTGATTTTTCCTGCCTTGGTGCAGGGTCTTACTTTTCTGACCACTGAAATACATCTTGTAAGCAAGGGCTCAATACTCAACTCTGTCAAGACCTTCTGAATCTTGAATCTACTCTCCAAAGTGTTAACAACCCCCCTCCCCCCAAATTTGATGTTGCCTTCAAATGTGATGAGTTCTATCTCCTCAACTAGAGTTCATTTGTGAAGATGTTGAAGAGCACGCCCAAAACAGAACCTTGGGGTGCCCCATTGTATGCTTCCCTCCATGTAGATGTATTCTGAAATTCATGTGTATGTGGGTCTCTCCCTCTCCCTCTCTCCCTCTCTCCCTACTCTCTCTCTCACTATCTATCTATCTCGCTGCATGTGTGTGTATACACACAAACACACATACACATGCATAATGTGATACTGATCAATCATTTCAGTTCTTGCATTTGAAACATTACTTCTGTTTTCAATAATAGCATTATAAAGAGCACAATTCAATAAGCTGAAATGTAAACGCCTGCACTTTTCACTGACCCACAGAAAAACTTTACTTGCCTAGTATAATAATCTTATTTGTAACCACAAATGCCAGTGGCATTTAGCATTAAGGCTAAAAATACATCTCCAACTCATTCTCTTGTGTTTAGGTATTGAACAGATGAGTGTACCTAGGCAGAATGGGGTTAGTTAAGGACTTACTATGCAATTTGAATATGCCCACAGACACAGCATTATATGTCGCCAGGCCCATTTGTGGATAGTGCTCTATTAATGACACAATATTTGCTCTAGTGGCCACTACATATCCATGCCAGATTAAACATTTGTAATCTGGATCAGCCTTAATATATCCTTTCAAATGGGCAAGCCACAAAGAGCCGTACAGCTACATCAACAGAACGTCTCTCGATCTGTTAGCCTCTCAGAATTGCAGTTACGTCATAACCAGTAATAGCAAGCACCTCCATGAAGGTATTAATTAAGCTGAAAAAAATTAAAGGATTCCTGACACTGTACAACTCTTCATCTAATACTTTATCAAGTTTGAGGTTGTTTTTTGTGTGTGTGTGTATTTTGCTTGATCAAAATTATGCATTTCAAAGCTGCCTGCAACGCAGGGTCAGAAAATGAATCAGAGTATGTTTCTTCTCCAACAAAAACATTCACTAAAAGGTCGATCCTTTGCCACCATCTCTTCATACAGATACAGGTAAATGAAATGCTTTCTGCTTAAAGAGATATTTCCACACTCTATAGAATTACCATATATCAAAGTGGTATCAACGATGCAGCCCTGGGTCTTTCATCATATTTGAATAGTGTTTCTGTAGCTAGCCTTATTGCCTGCTAGTCCAGCGCAATCTTAATGAAGATGGCATATTTTGCACCTTTTTTAGATCTGCAGAAAGAGCTGTTTGCTATTGGATGAGAGAGGCTTTGCCCTCTCCCTCTGCCAGTCTCTTTGGACCTTCCCTCTGTCTGCAGGAATGAAGGCAAACCTGGGCTTTGCAGTCATTTGTGGTAGAATATTTTAGCAAGCAGAAAGTCATCTCCTGCCGTCCTTCCTGCCGTTTCCTCCATCCCCACTTCATTCATATATATACATACATACATACATACATACATACATACATACATACATACATACATACATGAGAGAATATTTTTACAGCTCCTATTTTGAGGCCCGTTTAAGGGAGGAGACAAACTGTCATCCTTCTCTGCCCTTCGACTCAACCCAGAGATCATCCAGACAGAGACTCATTAAGATTGCTGCTGTTTTTTTAGATATGTGTTAGATTTTTAAGGGCTGATTTAATAATTAAGAGACCAGGATGGATCCATTTCGGACTTATTAGCCCTCTTCAGCTGGCCATACTACCTCCACTGGGGTTTGAACCGGCACTCTCCAGCATATCAAGCAAGGCTCTCTATGCTTCGAGCTATCCGGCTTCCCCTGATTACATCAGCCTTTACAGGACTATTGAATGAGAGAATATTTTTACAGCTCCTGTTTTGAGGCCCGTTTAAGGGAGGAGACAAACTGTCATCCTTCTCTGCCCTTCGACTCAACCCAGAGATCATCCAGACAGAGACCCATTAAGATTGCTGCTGTTTTTTTTAGATATGTGTTAGATTTTTAAGGGCTGATTTAATAATCAGGGGAAGCTGGATAGCTCAAAACATAGAGAGCCTTGCTTGATATGCTGGAGAGTGCCAGTTCAAACCCCAGTGGAGGTAGTATGGCCAGCTGAAGAGGGCTAATAAGCCCAAAATGGATCCATCCTGGTCTCTTAATTATTAAATCAGCCCTTAAAAATCTAACACATATCTAAAAAAACAGCAGCAATCTTAATGGGTCTCTGTCTGGATGATCTCTGGGTTGAGTCGTAGGGCAGAGAAGGATGACAGTTTGTCTCCTCCCTTAAACGGGCCTCAAAACAGGAGCTGTAAAAATATTCTCTCATTCAATGGTCTTGTAAAGGCTGATGTAATCAGGGGAAGCTGGATAGCTCGAAGCATAGAGAGCCTTGCTTGATATGCTGGAGAGTGCCGGTTCAAACCCCAGTGGAGGTAGTATGGCCAGCTGAAGAGGGCTAATAAGCCCGAAATGGATCCATCCTGGTCTCTTAATTATTAAATCAGCCCTTAAAAATCTAACATATATATATATATATATATATATATATATATATATATATATATATATATATATATATATATATATATATATATATATATATATACACACACCTACCTACCTACCTACCTACCTACCTACCTACCTACCTACCTACCTAAGAAGGACAATAGTAGCAAGCCATTGACTCTGTCAGTGTTCATTTCTAAAGCTGTCCAGCTGGAAGATGTTCTGATTATCTTATAAACAGGTTTATGCATTGCAATAATGGTAACAATGAGGATATTTCAGGGCTGAGGTTCAAAAATTTTTGTACAGGGTTCTCTGCCTGGTTGCTGGGTGGGCATGGTCATCGGGGGATTTTTGCCTTCCTCAGGCTCTGGAGGCTTTCCTCAAGCCTCCAGGAGGGTGAAAATGACCTTCCCAGGCTCCGGAGACCCTTTAGAGGCCAGAAACGGACCTGTTTCCAGCCTTCCCAAACTTCTGGTAGGCTCGTATTTTGCTGTCCTCAAACTTTCACACACACTCTGCACTTACATCCAAAACAGGCCATTTGGGGCCTCCTGCAGGGCCAGCCGGAAATCAGATTTTGGAGATCTCCAAACTGCACAGAATCTTAGCTAGAGGTTCCCCCAACCCTTGTGAACCCCCAGTAGCCCACCCCTAGTTCCATGGAGCACAGGACTGGCATGGAAGGTTTAAAGTGGCAGTGGAGTAAATCCAGTTTCTGTATGAAATTGCCATGAGTATATCAAATGAGATCGACAACACCTGGAAAAATTTCTATTAAAAGACAACAATTTGTCTTTCTTACCTGTGTCCTGGTGATATACAGTAATCCCTCGTTTTCCGCGGCTTCGTTTTCCGCGGCTTCAGTGCTTCGTGGATTTGTAAAAAATACAGAAAAAAATGCATTGGTAGGAGGCAAGCGCCCCCTAGTGGTTGCTTTAAACATGTTCACCAATTCAAGTTTCCTAGCGAATCCTACTTCGCGGATTTCCGGTTTTCGCGGAAGGTTGCGGTCCCCATTAACCGCGGGAAACGAAGGATTACTGTATATAACTTTCCAATTCAGGTGTTATAATAACATGGACTGTTTCAGATACAGTTATACAATGCTTGTACTTACCAAGTTGTATTTCATAATTATGACAGGATTAATATTTCTGGGGTGTAAAACTAGATAATTTCCAGATGGCAGCAACGACTACGCTCCCACCTTGTGGTGACCTGTATATTTGCAGCTAAAGTATGGGTGTCTTGGATCGTGCAAAGTCCATAGTACTGAATCCTGCTTGTGAGATCCCAGTTGAGATGGGTGGGCCAGAATGGATGACTGCTGTATGCCGAGCCAGCTGGTCTATAGTCTGGAAAGAGACCTCAAGGTCAACCACACGAAGCACTACAAAGACGCCGTGAAAGAAACTTTACGCCACTGTGACATCAAGCCAAGGGAATGAGAAGCTGCAGCTGCTGACAGAACCAGTTGGCGAGCCCTGTGGTATGAAGCCTTCACTGGCTTTGAAGACAGGCGCTGTCAAAAATTGGTAGAAAATCATGAGTGGTGTCAGAATAGTAACACACAGTTACTACAACAATGGACTTCCAGTGCTCCCATTGTGCTAGACTTTGTGCTTCCAGACTGCATAACATTGTGTCTTCTTCGAACCCAAAAGACTACCATATCTATGGTAGCCAAAGTTTATAGGAATCAGATGCTATTTATTTAAATCATTGCAAACAAAAGTATGTTGATTTGGTTTGGCTTTAACACTAAGTTCCTGTTCTCAAATTGGAAACACAGCTTTGGCTTTTCATAGTCTCTCATGACTGGCATAATAATTAAGTCTTCCTGTCATAAATTGATAATTATTAATAGAAATATACTTCATTAATAATAAAGCTGCGAAGTTCCCTATGGCGGAAATAACTTCTTATGTGTGGTCAAAGTTAATTACCCTTTTTTGGAGTAGAAAAATATTTCCCAGATTATATGTGTGCTGGCTTGTAACCAAATGTGTATGTGTGTAGACATCCAGCGTCCAGTAGTGCTTTCCCATCTGTTTCTCTTCAGAGCAGTCTTCTGCATCTTCCAAGAAAGTTTCTCTAGAGGAATGGGAATCCTTGGAGAATGTCTAGTACAATGGACTATCCTATAGTTGTGCTGTGATGGTAGGAAAGTTTAAGATATTGGATGTTTGAGAATTCAGATGCAAATTGATTTGATCAGAATTATTATTATTAATAATAATAATAATATGGATTCATATCATATTTTTATCATCAGAATGGATTCAAATCTATTGGATTTACTGTGAATCAATCCAGTTTCAGCTCAAACTGATCTCATACGTATGGTGGTATATAATTTGAAATATTTTAGTTCTGATAATAGAACGTTCCATGCAGTGGCACCTCTAGAGTGTTCCACAGGGTTTGGCCACAGCGGAAAATACTTAACCTTCCAGCTGGAATTCCATAGAATACAGGGTCCATAACAGGCAGATCTCTTCCACTGGCACAATGGGGGCTGGCTAGTCCCATTTGAGTGATACAGTTTCTCAGATACATGGACACATTCCATATTGCGTTTAAAGGTAGTAACCAATACCTTAAACTGGACCCAGAAGCAAACTGGTAACCAATACAGCTCATGCAACAGTGATGTTTAATGTACCACACTAGGGGGCCCCAGAACTGTGTTTGCGGCTACATTCTGGACCAACTGTAGCTTCCAAATAATCTTCAAGAGTAGCTCCATGTAGAGTGTGTTGCAGTAATCCAACCAAGATATGACTAGGACATGACTGACTATACTCAGGGTCTCATGAGCCAGGTAAGGACACAACTGGTACAAACATGAAGTTTCACAAAGGGGTAGTGCAACCTCATCCATGCCTAATGATGATAAACAATCAGATCCTGAAGCCCCCAAATCCACTCTGCCAGGGTTCAACTGAGACTTGTTGTCCCAATTCAGACTCCTACAGTCTCCTGGACCTGAGAAAAGGCAGCCAGAATATTACTTGGATCATGAGGGATAGAGTTATAAAGCTGTTTATCATCAGCATACTGATCTATACATCTGATTAAATGAAATGTAGCCTATGAAAGGTTATCGCTTTTAATAAATTGTTTGTCAGAAAAGATGTTATCCAAACTCCAATTTCAAGTTAAGACAAAATCAGTAGATTGAGTCTGGATGAATGGGATTCAACCTGTCTTATTGGTAACATAAGACTTCCTCTGAATGACTAGATTCATAGCTTGCTGGTGTTCCATAATAATAATTCCAACTGCATGTATTTGGTTGTACATTTGTTCCCCTTGGAGATGATCAAAAATGCAGTTGCTGCAAAATATGCTAAAAGAATTTTCAATTGAGAAATTAATCCAGTTATATTTTAGTTTCAGTAGCTGTGAGTTAATTGTCAAGTCTATTTGAAGCATCCATTTTGAGTCATTTATACCATAAATGCCCACAAATTCCCTAAAACAGAGAATGAGTTTGCTAGTCATCTGCTGAGACTTTCTTCATTCTGAATGTCAGGTGGAAACTACTATATAGTTCTTCTTTTTGGTGATTTTGTGAAACGTCTTTCCAAACGTGGTTAATGTGATGTACAATTTTGGTTACTCCAGCATATGCCCTATTTGATCCCTTTGATATTGCCTAAAATATATTGTAATGTAGAGTCCAAACATGTTTAATGTTGTTTAGATTATGCGACCTATTGTTTTTTGCATGCTTCCTTGGACATTGCTTTAAATGCTACAACTTAAGACTAAGATAGTACTTTTTGTTTGTATATAGTTAGATTTATAGTTTTTCTCCAAGTATCATTTTGTCATGAATTTAATACACAGTAAAAATTGACTTAATTTTAATTTATATAAAGACTATTCAAGCACATGGAGTCCTTTCCTAATAGCAACTGTTTCCATTTAAACAATGCATAGAAGCAACCATTTATTGCTGAATTGTGAAATGTGACTGGTTTGTATAATCGGAAAACATTCTCCCTCCACAGTTAGTTGTTCTTCGCAATGGGAGCATTATCATTAATGATGAATATGTGATCATACTGTTGGCTTCTTTCAAAATTCTGTCATCTATATGAAAACAAGTAATGTACTAGAGTTGTCCAGTATGATTGTACGCAATCAGGCAAATGATAACAATTCTAAAACAAGCAGATTTTTTTCAAGCTAGATTTATTACTTTGGGGGGAAAGGTCAAATTCCCAGCAAGTCAGTGCTATGCTGGCTTTCGTCAGTGGATCCTAATGCACAAGTAGTGTTTTTGGCTGAGAAGTATCAAGGAAAATGTGACAAAAGTACTAAGGATTATTCAGTTTCTTATTAGCATTAATATTGCTAAAACTTGCCAGAACTTCTTACTTACGAAGCAAAGTACATATTTATTTCTAGGATCAGGTTTTCCTCTTACCAAATACTTTTAAAGTCATATAATAATGGTACTAAGGAAATCAATAAAAAACAAATAGCCAATTTAAAATAGCATTGAAATAATATGAAAAACACAGACTTAAAGAGAAAAATCTAAACATGTCACATTCATAAAGTTACTTTGAATAATAACATAGGAACTATAATGATCAAAGGACTAAGAAGTCTTTGAACAAGTCTTTGCCAGACTCAAAAAAGGTGACATCACATGGTTTTTTCTTGGGAATGTATAATGGGAAATGCTGCTAAAGTTTTGTTTTGTTTTTAAACCCAGGATTATGCACACATACCAATTTCTGTATTTAGAATTATATAATATTGGCCCACTGGGAATCAATTCCAGGTTTTGATAAAGAGAGGGGGGAGAAAGAATGCTTGCTTTGGGTTTTGTTTTTTTTATTTAAACATATATTCTCACACAAAATTATGTTTGTGTTACCACAGGAATAGTGTAATACTTATTGCAATCTGTAATACAGCTATAATGATATGAAAAAGTATATTCACCATGTCAGACAATGAACTATAATTTCAGGCAAACAAACCACAAAAATAAGCCAAACATAGAAGAAAAATTGGTTGTTTTATTTTATAAATACATTAATTGCTGATTCCAGATAATAACAATGTCATGTTACAAGTTGGAAAGTTGATCTCACAATGTTTTAGATATTAGCTATTTTCAGATATAACACTAAACTATGATTTAACAATGGGCAAATGAGCCTATGTCGTGTGCATTCTTCAAATTATCTATCTCATTGTTGTGCGTAATATGACTTTTCATTCCTCTCTCGTAAATGGACAATAATAAGAGACATAGACTCATTTACTCCATTTTAATTAAACATAATGCATAAATATTAGTTTAACTATGATTTGTGAAAGAAAAGCAATTTCAGGTTGTTCAGATAAATCAGACTAATTTTAGTTTTCAGTTCAAAGTGATAAACTGTATCTAGCTGAAAATGGAAGGAAATGCATCTTCTCTCCTTGTAGCTATTCTAGGTCTGGATAGTACAGAGAGAAGCAAGACTAGGCATGGAATTAAAAATAATAATTTATAGTTACTTTTCTAATAATATAAAGAGTGGTGTATAATATATCACTAGTAAAATTCCACTAGCTTAACAAGATTTTATTTACTCTCTTTTCCTTACTGCACTAGCTGGCCTGCTCTCTAAATCTTCTTCAATAGGATAACAGAACACAGAGGGAAAGTTTAGACAACCTTGGAGACTTTAAGATATCTGAATTTCCAGAATTCCCTAGCCAGCCATACTGGTTGGGGAATTCTGAAAGTTGAAATCCAGAGATCTTAAATCTGCAAGATTGAGAAACACTGGTTTAGAGGAAGGATTGGCCCACCTCTTCTTCAACTGAATACTCATCTTATTAAGGGAAGCATAGCATTATGTTCCAACCAGAAAGGAAAAAAAAGTGACACTAATACAGGGGTAGGTTCCTGTACCGGTTAGTACCAGTTTGCTTTGTGTGTGCTTTATGCGCGAGCGGGCATGCCATGCATCGCTCGTGCATGTCAGTTGACTGCAATTTGTTCTGGGCATGCACAGAAACATGTCGGCAATGGCAGAAGAGACTGGGAAACTGGTTCGGGTGTGTGGCAAGTCTAGGTTGCTGCCGGTTCTGCGACCCAGGCTGCATCACCACTACCGGTTCAGTTGAACCGGGCCAAACTGGAAGCAACCAACCTCTGCAGTAATCTTTTTGCAGCAGCAATAGCAACAATTACCTTATGTCAATGGTGGGATGTTGCTGGTTTAACAACCAGTTTGGTGAGTGCACGCTTTCCATGGATGAATGCTTTGCGTGCATGTGCAGTGCTGAAAATGGAGCATTTAGAAGCTGAACTGCTTACCTTCCAAGTCAGCAACAATAAGTAAAATGGGGGGAATCAGCTGTGCCGCATGATTGAGACGAGCTAGAAAGTAAGAAATAAAGGACAGGATAGAGCTGGGACTGGTGGGCTGCCCCAGATGATCGTTGGAGCGAACTGGTTCGCTCCCAGCTGATTGTCAGAGCTACCAGTTTACCTGAACCAGCCCGAACTGGTAGAATCCCACTCCTGTGCTAATGGGTTATTACTTAAGTTGCATTAATGTGCTAATGAAGCTTACTTTTACAACAGCAAACTATTGTTTTTCGACAGTGTGCATATATGCAAGCTAAGTCATTCAGACCTTTTGATGACTGAACTTTTCTGTGATATACATACAAATATGTATCTATTAGAATCACAAGTTACTTTTAAAACTTAAATTTCATACATTTTGATATATTATTACTTCACGAGTTCAGACAATATCTTAGATTGCTACTTGCCAAGGAATATATTGAAAAGCTATTTGCATAGGTTCCTTGGTGCAGTATTGGTGCAGCATTATCTGTGATGAAATATACAGAGGTATGATTTCTTATCACTTTGTTTAATGAAGCTTTGTTTCTATTTTTGGTTTACACTTTGAATTCAGTGCACATCCATTCTTTTTAAATTATTATGCTAAATTATTATGCTGTATATGTGTATTTAAGCTCATTGCAACCAAGACTCTTACAGTTTTGTATAAACATGTTGAAATGACACTTGTAATGTACACTATCTTTAAATAATTGATTTATAACTATATCAATTAGTGTTTTAATCAAAAGATTAATGTCATTATCTTAAATCACTATCGTAGGTCAGCTCTGCTGTTGTTCTTAAACCACTTAAATTTCATTCAAGCCAGCTTGCCTTATTTTTGAGTAACTGAAATGTGCAAGATAATTGATAAAGTAATGTAGCACCTTAGGTCTATAATATAGCACCAGCTTCAAAGTTAAATTGGTATGACAATATACCAACACATTTTGGTCTAGTGGTTAAGGCACCAAGCTATAAAGTAGGAGATTGGGAGTTCTGCCTTAGGCATAAAATCCAACTGGCTGACTTTGGCCCATCATCCTATCTTACCCTGGCACATCAGGCTCAGGTGCAAGCCATTCTGTCAATTCCTGTCACAACCAGTGGATCAATATTTGGTTGATCTGAAAAAGCTAGACCCTGCACTTGCAGGAAAATTCAAGGAAGGAAAAAAATACTGATGGACTAGCCGGAATCAGAAAATGGGCCATGGGCCAGTCACAAATGTCTTGTCCTTTTTGAGAGAATTTTAATTTTCCTTTAAAAATGTTTTCACCTATTGGCCAAATTTATACTTTCCAAATTGGAACTCTGTATATTTGCTGAAAAAATATAGTGGCTGGGTGAATGGCGCTTCAGATATCTGCTATAGGATTATCCAAGGCCACAGTAATTTAATTAATTAATTAATTAATGTTAGCACAGATACATACCGTAGCATCAGGTTGAGCTACTTGATCAAGCACCCATTGATATTACTGGCGATGTAAGAAAATTAGCATTTTTCAGCCTTCTTTTTATGTAAACTGGCAGTTTTGAAATGTTGTAAACTCAAAGAACATTTCCCACATCAATTTATTTACCAAGGAACCCAGATGTGTCTGCCAGGCAACATATACATCTGCCAAAAGGTGATAAGCATGACTTACTATTCAGACATGCTAGGCTTTACCATTCCTACAAACTAGATCTGTGCACCTTAGAATATAACCAAGATATATTTTACAACTCAGATAAAGACCAGTAATAGTTGACAGTAATCAAATTCCTTCTTGAAATGCTTTTCTGTCATTACTAATTTTTTTCACTGAGAAATCCTAAACTTCTAGGAAATACGGTTTAACCATTTTTAGCAGAAACCAACATAGCTGATAAATATTATGTGATTTAATAACACCATTATATAATTAAGATAGAAAAGTCAGTTCCTCAACCAATGCACTGAAAGTTCTTTAGGTCTATGAAGAAAGTTCCTGCTGCCTGTTTTAAGGAGCTGCTCATATGAAATAGCTTATGTTGTATTTGTTTCAATTAACAGTGAGTTTATAATGGATAGGTAGGTGAACCATAGTTTCTCTGAAAACAATGAACCCAATGGGCATTGTTTTTCAACAGAGCCAGGATTTTGCCCTAGATTAGCACCATTTTGCATATTATAAAGTCATATGCACCAGATCTGAGTTATTAAAAGATAATATGCCATAGAATCAGGCTATTTATATGAATGTAGAAGAATAATTATCACTAAAATATAAATGCATGTATATTCTTTCTAATAGTTTCAACTGCAATATAGAACCAGGTATGTACAATTGCTGTTCAGAAAGCATACTATACTACTTCTGAAAGTGATTACACTTTAAATGTCACTCCTTTTTTTTTAAAAAATTAAATATATAGCAATTTTTTTGCTCACCACTCCTTCTAATACCTAGAAAAGATTATAACCTATTCCACAAACTAAAATCATATTGGACTCAAGAGTTTTGTCCCTATGGCAGGACGAGTCCCTCACTACATTGACAGTGATGAGAGGTCAACAGGTTATAAGGTTTACTTGTAGTTTTACAAAACTATTTCTTGACTATCTTTTTGCCAATGAGTTATGGAATATAGTTAATGGAACAGTATGTATCAGAGGTGGGTTGCTGCAGGTAGGGCCCGGTATGGCTATACCGGTAGTGGCCGGGAGCAGTTAAGCGCATACCGGTACAGTAGCTCATTTGGCCCTCCCACTCGCCTGTGCTCTATAGCTGTTTTCATGCGCACACACCATGCGGCACATGCACTAGTCCCGACAAGTAGCTGGTTGTCGCAGAGAAGGTGGATTGCGCTTGCATGTGCAGCGCACATCTAGCTGGTGTACTAACAGACCGCGAGCAGCGTACTGGTAGCGATGGTAAGAGCAACTCACCACTGGTATGTACCCCACAGAAGCTCAGTTCTACAGTATAATTGCTATCCAGTCACTATTTTAGTGCTGGGGAAAATTTTGGTTTCTATAAAGCAAACTAATATTCTTTCCCCATTAAGAAGCAAGATCTCTGATTCTAAATTAATGTTAGGTTATATATGGATAGAAGAGTGCATTATTATTACAGTCCGGCCTGTGTTGAACATCCAGGTAATAATAAACCTGATGCTGTTTAAAATATATCTAACTTTATCAAAACTAAACAATTCACTGTCTGATATTATTGCACACCCACTAATGAACCTGGGATCCACATTAGCATGGCAGCATCCATCTGCTCCACTCTACCTACAAAGAATATCATGGATAAGAGTCAAGTAGTTCACAATGCAAAACCCAGAAACAACAGTGGTCTCAAGTATCACAAACAGGAAGAACAGTGTTTGTAACACTCAGATGATAACCATATTGCTTTGATTTAGGACTTTGTTTAACTATAGCAACTTAATTAAGTATATTCCTAAGCACTAAACTAAAGTTAGTCCATAGAATTTTGTCACAATTGTACATATATTTTTAAGTAAAGGGAAATGTTTGAACTTTTTTTGCTCACTAGATACTACTACTACTAGAGAATAAAGCTGTACAAATATACACCCTTATAATTTTAGTATTTTTTTTCTTCTGTTAAATTTTCTAGAGAACTTTGTGTTTTTTTTAATAAAATTACAGTTGGTTAGACATATTTTTCAAAACTATCATAACTGGTCATTCTAAATAGTGATACAAATAAATATCCCCATATTGATATTATTCTACCAATTTGAGTTAAACTTTTCAATTTGTAATCAGGATATATTTTGTTTCCCATTTTTGTAAAATGCGTACATATGTACACAAGTAAAACTCAAAGGATTATATATAATAATCTAGAGTTCATCTTGTGCCCAGGCCTATAAATATAAAATATTTAAATATATTTAAATTTAAGGCCTTTAAGGGACTAAGCTTAATCACTTTAATTCCTCTTCAAATTGTTGTTTAAGGCACACTATTAATCTGTAGCTATTAGTGGTCCAAAAGAGTAACTTTGTCAATTAAAGGAAAATATTTAAATATACATTATATCCTTAAAAACTAATCTTCATATTATTACATAAAGTCCATAATAATATTAATGAATCAATACATTATATACAATATATGCAAATTTAAATATACAAAATTTTGTTACACATGCATTTCATTAGAACAATTGTACCATTTATTTAAACCAATATAAGTAGTTTGATGTCACTCCAGGAAAGCAAAGATTGTTAGTGCATGATCCACCATAACTGGGCGGGCAAGCAGAACATGGCACCCCAACTTTATACGGTGCTTCTCCTATCCAATTACCCCTAAGAAAGGAAAAAAACAATAATGTACTTAGTATGCTGAATATTTCATTATATTATTATACAAATGTTCAGATGCAGAATCTACCTTTTTCCAAGATATTTAATTCACTTACATTTTTAGCACCAATTCCTATGGACATAGGACTAGATAGTTATCAGTAGAACCAGGAAAAAATCTCATGAGAAGTCAAGTTACAATATGAATAGACTGAGGTAGAACCATCCTATGTTTAGCTGATTTAAGAAATAAAATTCAGGGGTTGTAGATTGTTTATAAGCAAATCACATGTTCTTAAAATTCAATGCTTTTTGCTACCAATTTTAAAAAATGCTAAGTATTTGCCCCTGACAATGCTGTTCCCCTTTTGCTACTGTCATTTAAAAACATGATATGAGGTTTAACAACAGGATATTCTTCTACTTCTTTGATAGATTGAATTATAGCTGCCCTGATTTACTTTTATGGAATGCCAACATACAATGATGGCTTGTGTGCTGAGATAATATGCAACAATAGATTAAATGAAAACAGAGAAACTTACTTTGGGGCATAGTTGCATACCAAATAAATAGCTCGGCTCCAAACTGCTCCCCAGACATTCATGTTAGGGCATGTGTGGATTGCACAGCCTATTCTGTTGGAAGTGGCCCAAACCATCTAAAGAAATAGTAAGATTTGTTTGTTAAAAGTCCAACCTGAAAAGCAGCATACTTATCACTTTGAATTGAAGAATGGTTCAGGAAAACTCAACCAAAATCACCTGAGTATAATGTGTACACATGGGCCCATAACATCTCATTGGACATCTTGGATTGCAATCCTGAGGATATGGAAAGGCATAATCTTTCACTTCATCATACCAGGGCTGCACCAGCTGGAGAATGGATCGATATCTGAGCAAAATTAGAATAAGACAAATTGGTATTCTTGAATGTTCAGTATTACTAATGTGCCTAAATCATATATTATATGTAGACATATATGTATTACTTATTTATTTTTGTAAATTACTTCATTCTCATACACTTGCAGTATAAAAGATGCTTGAAAATTAGTGGCTTGAAACAAATAAATATGAAATTTAATTACCTTCCAGTCCGTACAGACAAATTTTGTCCCAGAAATCTCAACAGGTAAGAAGGCCCATGGTCCCAAATACAGGTAGCTGCCCAAGCTTCTGCAGATTTAGCTAGATTATCATCCCACACCTGGCAAAACATAATATTTTTTATTTATCCTAAATACTGAAAAGAAGTTCAGAAATATGAAGTGGATTGAATAATATAATGATCAAATTATAGCATTGGAGACTTGTTGGCAGACCAGCCAAAAACCTAATTAGTTAGTTCTTTGTCCAATGTGATGAACTGATCAAACATTATGAAGATGAATTGGCTGAGCTTCAATTCTAGGCAAGTTATTAGAAAGTTAAACTTTTGAAGACTGTTTATTCAATTTTATTCCATCCATCTTTCAAACTGCACTATTAAAAGTTGCCTATTCCTTTATGTGAAAGCAATTGACTACTCCAATTCATACAAGAAACATGGATATTGAGTGTTTTGTGCCTCTTCCAGTTTCTCCATGTCAGCAATATTAACTTCAAATAAACTTAAATGAAGAAGTCTTTACATTGAGCACAAACTCACAACTTCTGTCCAATTAACAAATAGTCCTTCTTCCAAGCATTAGTATAGTATCCTAACAATCCTTGACTGACTTAAGAAATTTCTAATCAAACATGGATTTTAAAGATTACGTATTTCTATCAAACTTGTAGTAATGGTGAGAAAGAACTGGATACTTGAAGCATAAAAAACTTGGAAAAAGACTTGTGATCTTATGGAAGTATTAAACAGGACAACAATGTACAGTATCTGCCCTTACTGTTCATCCTGAAGAATTCTCATAGGAAGCATTAAGACATCTGGTATAGTTCTTGAAATGAACAGTTACTCTTTATGCTTCACTGTAAAAATTCCACTGTTACGTAACAACGGTCAGCTGCTTCAGAAAATGGGTCACTGGGCCAGGATCAGTTTTTCTATATGAACCATCATTCTTCCTGATTCACAGTTCCATTTATGGCAAATATGTTATAAAAAAGAATTTGTGGGCTTACTTTGGTTTGGAAATACTACCCTTTCTAGGACCAAACTTTCATAGTCAAAAAGTTTACAGTAATTATCCTTGATTCTTTTACTACTGTTCCTATTTTACATAGAGAAACCCAAAATTCAGAAATAGATGTTCACAGCCACCCAATGAGTATTAGCTCATGATGCTAATATAATTGGAACTTCATCTCCTTTTTTTCTATATGCCAATTTTTAATGGGTCATGTCTGTTCTACTCAGCTATTCTCCATATAGATAATTGCATTTAATGAACTAAACCCAAGCAAAATATAAATTATTTCCTAAACTTTTCTTTTTTTAAAATAAAGTTTAATTTGATTTTTGAGAAAAAAGCTATTTTTGGAAATGATTACTTTAAAAAAAAACCTTCAGAGAAAGCAACACTCTAAATAAAATTTAATCTGGGAGCAATAGCTTGAATTTAAATTACACTGAGATCTATTAATTTTATGTTTAAGTGCCCGGCCTCGGGTAGTCTCTTTTAAGGTTAGGGGTTTTAGGGGTAGTTTTAGTTTATGGGTTTTTAGCGCAGGATTAATTTAATTCATTTTTAATTTTGTATTCTGTCTGTGGTTTTAAATGTATTTTTAATTGCCTGTGCCCCGCCTCGAGTCCCTTTGGGGAGAGAGAGCAGGATATAAAATTAAAAATTATTATTAATTATTATTATTATTTAAACTTAATTTAAATGTGGTCAAAATGTTTCCTAAATGAATCAATAATAAATAATTATAAAGAAACAAAGTTTGCCAACTGATTATGTATGTATCATATCCCTGCCTTTATTAGTTGCAATTTCACATTAATCAAATTAAGAAATGCAGAGATTATCATCCAAATGAAGGAATCTCCTTAAATCATAGAGTTCAGTACTTTCCCAGAACAAGTTAAATCATTGCAGAGAAACAGAGTCTGCGTCAACCCATCTAGGGAATGGGACCAATCTCTTCTCTGGGTAGTTGTTTCAATTGTCAATTTTTTTTTCTAATTTGTAAATAGAATGTACCTTTGTGCAATATGAATTCATGTGTCTATATTAATCACTGTTAAAAAGGCAGGACTATTCTGTGTGAAATACTATTTGAAACATGCTGTCATACCCTCCTTTCCTTTATTTGTTTATTTGTTTCCTGTCTTTATCATTTTTATAGATAACTCAAGGAAACAAACATATCTAACACCTTTCCTTCTCCTATTTTCCATACAACAACAATCCCATGGGATGAGTTGGGATGAGAGAGAATGACTGGCCCAAAATCACCCAAATGACTTTCATGCGTAAGGCAGGACTAGAACTCATCACTCCCTGATTTTTAGTCTTTTGCTTGATTAGTTAAACTGGTTTCCTTAGTCTCTGTCATGGTGAAGCCTCTTTGATCTATCCCTTTGATCTCTGTTAATAGAAACTGAGTTTCTAATTCTCTGATCATCCATGTTTTCCAACACTCAATCTATTCTAATTTCTCAGAATCCTTCCATTGTGATACCTACAAATCAGCATAGCACATAGTAGATTTTTACCAATGCATAATAAAAGGGAAATATTATTTCTTGTGATAGAAGCACTGTTTGTTCATATAACCCTCATATTATATGTTGATTTCTGCAAGAGACTATAAAAAACACAGACACAAATGAAATGAACATCTAATTCGCTAATATTGGCACTCTTTCTCTTGCTGTACATGAGGGCCCTCAGGATTATATCTAATTTTCACAGTTAGCTAGTTTCCCTATTCTTTATCGTTGAAGACATATCTATCCCATGAACCATTTTTTGGGACTTAGTCTTGTCTATATACTCTGGTTGTAGGAAAAATAAAATAGATTACACAGGCCTGGAGTTTCTTGTTATAATAAAGGCTTCCTAGATAATTTAGAACAAAGACAAAGAAAATTTGAGGGCACTTTCTGCTTGATTGTCTTCTTAATTATTTGTCTCCTTGATAGTTCCTTGATTACAATATTATTTGTCTCCATTGTTTGTCTAGTGTTAATTCCTACTTATCTGGGTGTTGGCTACTAAGAGGAGGTGTTCTGGTCTTTTTGTTTCCTTCTCAGTTTTTATATTGTCTCTTTTGCATGGTTTGTAAATGTAGTTTATCTTTATATCTTTATTGATGTTTGAGAGTCAGGCTTCCAGGAATTCCTTGATGTTTAGATTTAGTTTGGTCTAGAATACTCACAGTACAATACAATACAATAGCAGAGTTGGAAGGGACCTTGTAGGTCTTCTAGTCCAACCCCCTGCATGGGCAGGAACCTTATACCATTTCAGACAAATGTCTATCTAACATCTTCTTAAAGACTTCCAGGGTTGGGGCATTCACAACTTCTGGAGGCAAGCTGTTCCAGAGGTTAATTGTTCTAACTGTCAGGAAATTTCTCCTTAGTTCTAAGTTGCTTCTCTCCTTGATTAGTTTCCACCCATTGCTTCTTGTCCTGCCCCCAGGTGCCTTGGAGAATAGTTTAACTCCCTCTTCTTTGTGGCACCCTCTGAGATATCGGAACACTGCTATCATGTCTCCCCTGGTCCTTCTCTTCATCAAACTAGACATACCCAGCTCCTGCAACCATTCTTCATATGTTTTAGCCTCCAGTCCCCTAATCATCTTGGTTGCTCTTCTCTGCACTCTTTCCAGAGTCTCCACGTCTTTTCTACATCATGGCGACCAAAACTGTATGCAGTATTCCAGGTTGAAACTATAGTTGAGTCTGTCCAGGTGTTGTGACATTAAGGTGTTTTCATAGTGTTTTGTAATTGCTAGTAGGTGTTCATAGAAGCACTTTGCTAGTCTTCTGTATGGTCTATATTGTGGATGTTGCAGTTCTTGTACTGAATATTGTAGATGATTCTTGTTATTTCTTCTTGGGTTACTGGGTCTTTTGAATTACATAAGATGTTTTGTAGGGTTTTAATTAGCTGGCATGCTAAGGTGAAGCCATCTGGTCTTAAGAGTGTTGGATGCTTCTAAGATAATTATGATGTATGGTGGAGTTATCCCTTGCATGGCTTGTGTTGGTTGTTCTATAGTTGGCTGAGTGAGTTGAGCTGAGTGTTCAGGCACTTTTTGATAAAGATGCAAGGATATCTATTTTGTTGGAAGATATTGTATAAGTGGTCAGTTTTCTTTTTCTGATTATTCAGGGTTGCTGCACTGTGCTTGTGCTCATCTGAATAATGTTTCCACAACTCCTCTTATGGGATGTTAGTTATTAATTTAGTAGTGAAGCACTTGGATAATGTGGATTTTTAAAAGATTTCTAACTTGCCATTATTTTGTTTGCCGATGAGGATATCTAGGAAGGATAGGATGTATGATATCCCAGAAGGATAGTAAATTAGCAGTGGTAGCAGAAATACTGATTATTTTACACACTTTTATATAAAATTTGAATTCCTTACTTTAATAAATATATCATCTCCTAAGTGGAGATTTTCTCCATTTAATACTGGAAAAATTTTAAACAGTAGAAAACTGACTATTAAAGTAATATGTGCCTAATTCTGATGCTTGCATTTCACAAGAGATCTTGCAGAATTTATTCTGGGATTACAATTTCCACTAACAAATGTGCATGTGGTATATATTCAAAAAATCAAACCATTTTTAGAAGAATGGGGGGGGGGGGGTAGCAATAACTACAAGACTATTCAAAAATAAGCCATTTCTTCTTTTTTAAAATTGTACTGGAAGTGCTTTGTTCTAATAAGATCATTTCAAATTCCTATTTCTCAAACTGATGTGTGATCTTTCATTGTTAACACATTTCTTGGCTTGAGTGACTTTAATATTTTCAATAAAATTTTAGCTCTGCCTGCCTTGGATCTATTCTTGCACAGAAAGTCAGTATGTGGATTGTATTATTTGGTTTATGTATGTCAAGGGAGTGGGTGAATTTTTAAATGGAATTGTCTACGCATACACAGATGTTGATAGATTATTAAAGCTTCACATGGTCAAGTCTGATTTTTATAAATATAAACATTTACATAGATTCTACTGCTGTATATTGAAGAAGTTACTAGTTCTTGATGCATATGTACACCGTACGTGTCCTTGCTTACTTTGGAAACTGTTTTTCTAAAGATCTGACTCAAAATAAAGACAGAATAAATAAAGATTCTCACTGTGAATTTCTTTTGTTTCTTGGCTGTGATTATTAATTGAGGTCTATTCTGAGATCCTATTTTCCTTAAGAAAAGACCAGCATGAGCAAATCAAAGTCTTTGTAATCTAGCATTTGTTTTTTCACTTGCAGAATTTGTGCACTTTTATCATTGTGTTTTACTTTCTCCTGAAATATTTTTATTTTTTGTTTTAATAGTAATATGTTTATGTATCATTTACCTGTTATCGAGTGGGATATGGGGAAATATAAGAAATCCAAATAGAGTAGGTAAAACATGCCCGGGAAATCAGTGTGAGCCTTTCCAAGTTAAGTTCCTTTTAAAAAAAAATACTTGAAAACAAGTAGGTTGACCAATTTTTATTTGTAAGAAATAATGGCGCCTTTTTCTGAATGCAGTGAAATTGATTGTTAGAGGTTTGGCTAAAGAATAAGCAATTAACTTACTAGTCTGTTCCATTTACTCTTATTGAATGTGGTGCTATAAAAATGATGGATGAAGTACTCAATGTTTTGAATTACACTAGGACTCAGAGAAAGGAGCAGGCTAGATGTGTGAATAAATCATATTCATCAACAACAGCTGCAGGAAACATTTAGCACCATGGAGACCAAATGGCAAAACCAAGGATCTTTTCACCCGCATCATCTATCTACTGTCCAAAATGGTGTAATTGGACTGATCAGCAGTGGCCTAATTTGATATGAAGGCAGGGCTTTAGGTCACTGAAATTCAAGGCTTCTTCTTGTATCAATTCCCTTCCCCATCATGCAGTTATATATAAAAGAAAGATTTGCATTTTTAAAAGTCCAGCTTTTGTCTTTTGGGAGCTTTGATACTAACTTTGTACCATTCGAAGCTAATTTAGACTGAAAATTAGAACCTAAAGTAGCTCTATTCATTCTCTAGCAAACGAAAACAAATTAATCTCTTCTGGTTCAACTTGTAGTAGATATCTAAAATACAGAGCCATCATAACTAAAAGCTCTAATAGCTTTATACACCATTATTTTGAAACAGACTGAAGTTGATAACCAACTTTACCTAAATTAATAATTTAAATATGCACAGAAGTGCTTCCCTTTAGCTACTTTCAGAGTTCAAACATGTGCAATAGTATACATATATTATGTCTTTTATGCTTGCCTTTTTGAAAACTAAATATATATATGGTGGTGTTTTAATGAGAACTGTCCAACAGGAATAACCTAGAGGAAGTAACAAAAAGTCAATATGGGGACCATAATTAAAGCACATTTAAAAGGAAAAGGGCTTATATTGTGAAGCTATGGTTGCCATCTCAAGTCCAGTAGATGCCCATACTATCCATGTAAAAATTATATCTGATTATCCTTCAGATGAATTGTTACAATGTGCTCTGTATGTGGCTGAAAACCATTGGGAAGCTATGTCAAGATTAGAACAGTACAAGCAATGATAGGAAGTCACACAATTCTCATGGAACACCTATGTTTGAAGTGCCAAATGACCAATTGATTTCTAGGTGCAGTCTAAGGTACTGGTTGTCACCTTTAAAAGCCTTCATGAGATGATTATCTGAGGGACTGTCTGCTCCTATGCTTTCTGTTCATCCTGTAAGATTTGACAGAATTGGCATCTAGTAGGATCTAATAGAAAGTGGACCTGACCTCTGGAATACATTCCTCCAGAGATACTCCCACCTCACCAGCCTTTAAAAGGGTAGAAAAAACATGGTTATTCCCTGGTCCTTGGTTTAGAGAGGTTAGATTGGCCTTTTTGGCCTTACCTCATGAGGGAGAGAGTTTGGTTATTATAACCTCCGGATGACATTCCACATCGAATTTTGTTGATTTTATATGTCAAATGCCCCAAAGACATTTACAGTCAGGCAGCCTAGAAATATGATAAATAAATAAATATATGTATTTCTCATTTACATTTATTTATTTATTTATTTTGGAAATTTCATTCTGGTTTTGACTTTTTTCTTGCATGTATTTTCAAAACAGAGGTAGATATTGAAACTATCAAACTGCCTTGATTTCATTTCCTACATTGAGATACAAAAATAGAAAGTAATTATAGTAAAATTATGTTGTGTCTGCCACTGTCTTCTCTGCTTAGGAGTAAACAAAAGGTACATGGTGTTTGTAAGGCTTGTCTCTAATGATATATCATGCCTCTACTAATGCACAGCTACACAACAACTCCTTTGAGTCAAATTTACTGGACGGGTATATTTTTTCTTTGCAAAAAGATGTAGATACCATTTTCCACTGACACCTTCTGGGATCTTTTATCATCTTCCTAACCTAGTCCATAATTGTTTCCTGGGTGATCTCTCATCTAAGTACTAATAAGACTTATCTTCAAAGCTTGAAAGTTTGTCAGATGTGCTATCCACTGGGACAATGTATGATCTTAATTAACAGGATCAGGAAAGGCAGAATGCATAATCCAAACAAATAGTACAGACTCCAACCAGATATTATCCCTACAATGCTGTTATTGAGGGATAGCATTCTGATAGTCGTTAGGCTTACTTGGAAATAGTTTTGGATTGCTTATAGATTAATAGGTGCCTTCAACCAACATCCATTAGAATTTTCCCAATTCTAGCAAAGCATAAGCGTCTTGAATTTAATTGTAGTTAGATGTGCACTAATATTTATTTAGGTCCCTGCTGCACAGATATGATCAGTGCAATTATCACAATATGCAGTCATCTCTTTAGTTCCCCAACCCTGGAAGTCTTTAAAAAGATGTTAGACAGCCATTTGTCTGAAATGGTATAAGGTTCCTGCCCACGCAGGGGGTTGGACTAGAAGACCTACAAGGTCCCTTCCAACTCTGCTATTGTATTGTATTGTATAGTTCCAAGGAGAAACCTGCAGAAGGAAGCTGAATGTACTTGAACATTTGAAAATCTTGAATAAGAAAATTGGTGCATGTTTCCCACCTCTATGTTCAGGTGGAAAATCTAAAGTAGAGACTTAATCTGTTGGATAACCATTTGTCTGAAGGGGTGTAGGGTTTCCTGCCTAAGAAGGGGGTTGGATTAGAAGACCTGTAAGGTCCCTTCCAATTTATTATATTCTAATTTGGATTCCCTTGAATGAGAGTAGAGCTACCAATATAACTCAGATTCCTGCTTTATCAAGGGCCCATTTTAGCAGTACTCAAGTGTGTATGAATGTAACAGGCCTCCTTCCAGACTGAGTTCATATTCTACTTGGTGCTTTGAAGAACTGATTGATTAAACTCAGGCCCTAGAAGCCTGCCAGCTTTGACCCTGATCTGACTCAGAAATAAAACTGGGAAATGAAGCTTCCTGTCTTTCAGTAATTGTCATGAGAAAACCACAAATGGTTTTTAATGTTTTTTTTTCTTTTTTTCTTCACAGAATAGGGTCAAATCCACAGACACAATAATTCTTCAGAGAAAATGAAGTCAGTCCTGTCTCAGAAATAGAGCACAAAAGGTTTGGAGATAGACTCTATTACAAACATTTTTAAGAATATATGCTTATACATTTTAATTTTGGAGAAAATTAGACATTTTGTGGAATCAATTGTTGACCTATCAATCTTGCCCAGTTTCAGAGTGATCAGTGTCTATCACAAAAACTGTATCTTAAAATATTTTTAAAGATAATTAATATTTTTAAATAGTTCAAAATTATTTTTCCTGTAGTTTGTAATTCCTCTGGAAATTGTAGCCATTTTATCTGTATTCCTATATTTGTAGGATTTGTAGCTGGGTTGTAAAGTCTGATTTGGAAAAAATGGTGAATATTTTATTTCAGTTAGAATTAAATGACATGTTTAGCAAAGGACATTATGTTCTTCTCTAAAGCAGGGGTCTCCAACCTTTGCAACTTTAAGTCTGAAGGACTTCAGCTCCCAGCTTTGCTGGCTGGAAAATTCTGGGAGCTGAAGTCCTTCAGACTTAAAGTTGCAAAGGTTGGAGACCCCTGCTCTAAAGCACTTTGTCTAGGAGGTGTAATGACCCATTTCTTGTAACAGTGATGTCAATAGGAAGCTGGGATATCAAACACACAAGATGGTGGATACAATGCTCTGATACAAAAGGGGTGGACTTAGTATGACTTTTCCACTCAAAGTAAAAATACACAATGCAAAGCTAAATAGTAAACAATCCATTCTGATGTAGGGTAACTTCCTACCAACTCTAAGTTCCTAAATCTAAGTTGATTTCAAGTGCAGTTATGGTGCACTGAAGATTTTTTTTTCAAAAAAAATATTTGAATACTATTTATGGATTTTCCAGATTTCATAACTATAAGCAAGGCAATTCCTAGCAACTACACCTAACATTTGGTATTAATGAAAAATGTGTGCAATGCTCTAATGCAGTGGTGTAATTCAATTTTTTTTACTACCGGTTCTGTGGGCATGGTTTGGTAGGCATGGCAAGGGAAGGATAATGCAAAATCTCCATTCCTTCCCCACTCCTGGGGAAAGATATTGCAAATTCTCCATTCCCATCCCACTCTGGGGCCAGCCAGAGGTGGTATTTGCCAGTTCTCTGAGCTACTCAACATTTCTGCTACCAGTTCTTCAGAACCGGCTGAATTTCATCCCTGTTCTAATGTCATTTGCAAAGGGGTAGTTTAAACTGAATCAAAGTACCTTAAGTAGGCTCATTTCCTACTAAGTCTGCTGGGTTTGGCTTCTTTTGTTAATAAAACTTCTTAAAACATTTTCATTCTTCCAAAAAAACTTGGACTGTTCACTTTGACTGCTTATCTTCTCATTTACATAAAGTTATATTGTTATTTGATTGATAAAGATTATTATCAATCCACTGTAGGACAAAGAACTCTTTTGAACGTATGGACTGCAACCTACCCACTCGTCCACCCTAGGTTAGTAGATTGATGTTTCTCAACTCCCTAGTCCAGTGCTGAAAGAGAGCAACTAGTGAACCAGTTTGCTTCCATGACCCTGACGCTTCCGTTCCTAGTGTATCACCTTAATCATTGAACTACACTGGCTATCTATTTGATTAATTGATCAATTGAAATTTTAAAATAAATAATAAAAAAATTGAGTTTTATTGTTTTACCTTTTCAAAGCTGAGAGCTAACATACAGTAAATAGTTGAAGAGCAAAGGCCATTTTTTTAAACTAAAAAGATGTGTCAATACTTCAAAAAAGATATAACTTGTAATCTTTTTTACATATATAAAATAAAAACAGACTTAAGCTGTTGAGAAATTCATCCTCAGTTCCAGACAGCATCTTGGTTTTTATCCAGGCAGTTAAGTTACAAACGTCAGTGCTAGATTATGTAGCTTTAAAATGATTGGCATTATTTTAAAACTTATGCTTCTGATGTCAGTATTAGTCACTTGGCTGACTAAGTGCACTATTTTTATCAATTTAAGTCTTAAAAGTGGACAGTGGATTCAGCTGTGATCTCAAGGGGTAAGATCGTTCAAGGCTGAATGTCATCTCTTAGAACGACATTGGATACATGCAAATTGCATATTGTGCTATTCACCAGATTGATATAACCATATCTGAAGTATTGAAAGATGTATCATTTTCCTAACGTCTTTACAAAAATGTACACATGTACACATTTGCACAACTACACATATTTCTTTCATTTTGGGGTTAAATTGGCTTTTTAGTATCTCAAGAAGTATTATCATATTCAAATTATGTTGGATTTTAATATACTGGGTCATAATAAACTTTTCCAAATGCACTTTTCCAGATTTTTTTTCCATTTCTATGCTAATGCTTTCACTTCCTTTTAAGAACTTGAAAGTAAATAGTTTCACTAACTGTGCAATACTTTTATATGGCCTAATACAAAAGTGTGCAATCTGTGGTTCAAGGCATGTATACAGCCCTCTGTTTAATTTCCTGCATCTATTGGTCCAATTTCAAAAGCCTGTGCAATCTGTGGACAGAAGCCGTCTGTCTCTTTTCTGGCAGCTATATGGATGAGCCATAGATGAAGAAGAAAAGAAGGAATAGTCCAGGGAAGCTAATCCTTCCTTCCCATATTTAATTTTGGCACACACTACACAGAGTTTGGCCCTATCAATTGCCTCATGTTCCTGTTGATTTTATTTTATTTTGCAATGCAATGCAATGCAGCCTTGCTTGCCAATAAAGGAAAATAAAATTAAAAGCTAATTCATTGAACATGATCTTTTATCCTTGAACTGCCACTGAACACGGCATCGATGACAAGCAATAGCCAATGTGTGGACATTTTTACTGTACTGAGCTTCTTTCTCTCCTCCTAACATCCAGAAGGCCCCAAAGCTTTTCCAGAAAGCTGTGAAGATGATTCTTTCCCCAGGTGCTGGGCTGCAATGATAATTGAGCCCAAAACAGGTGCAGCTGTGTTGTGGGTTTATTATTGTGCTTGGCTATTGTGTTATGGTTACTTTTAATTTACTTTGCATTTGTATTTTGAAGTTTTATTGTGTGGATATGGGTATGTGTATAGTTGTTTTTGTTATTTTAGGATTATGTATTTAAGATGGCTGGCCATACAAATAAAAAATCACAGTTGCTTGACATCTCCATATGGAGCTAAGAAAAAACTCCTGAATAGTTGCAAAATATTGACTAGTTCTTACCTCAATTTCTCTGAAGGATTGTTTCATCACATTCACTCTATTTCTTCCCATTCTAGAGTTTATGAGCATGTAGTGGGGAAGGTAAGGAAACTGAGCAAGCAGATGGGATGGGGAGAATGCAATAGTAGAAATTCTGCTATTTCATAATAGCAACTAAATTCCTTTATTAATGTATTCTTTCATCACAGAAAACCAAAATATTAATCACTGAAGTAGGCCTACACTCACCAAAAGTGTGAAATATATTTCTTATTGTAGAGCTGTGCTTCTCAGCCTCTCCAGGCAGAATTCTGGGAGTTGAAGTTCAGACAAAAAGTTATAGAGGTTGAGAGACACTGCTGTGGAGAAAGCGCTATAGTTCTTATTATTTTGTACATGGATTAATTGAGAGTAAACTACTAGCTTATAGCTTGTAAGGATACTATCAGTTCAAAATGTGCATACAAATCTGCAGTGAGTATTGCATTGCACATTGTATTTTTCTAGAATTGTATTCAAATGTTTTTAAAGAAAATCCATTTGTATTTTTTATGTTGTTAATTCCCATCTGGTGTACTATTTCCTCAAAGTTTTCATGTGTTTACTCCATATGAAAGGAGCAAGTTCCACCATTGGTTCTTTACTTAGAGGTTTTGCTTGTGAGATTGTATTGTTGAAAGAAAAGAGGTAGTACAAAAGAGTTAACATGAGTTAAAAATTAGTGTGCAGAATCACCTGATCCAATTTAGGAAGCCAATCTGGAACACAACATGGCTCAATCTGGTCTAGGCCATTCCAAAAGCAAGATTTAAACAAACCACACTTTTTGTTGGAGGAGAATGTGATGGAATTTGCAGGAAAAATAGCCCTCCAAATTGACAACAAACATTGTACATATCAGGCACACTAAAGATTTGCAGCAAAGATTGATACAACTAAGTATTCCCTTGCATATAATTTGGCTCTGGGTCAGGTAGAACTCTCTACTAGTTCCAAGTGTGTAATCTCTGATAAAAGATGATGCTTTCTCACATCTATTTTTTTATAGTTCTGTAAGGTCCTACAAATTAGTTTGAAGTGGTCAAACAGCAGTGGGAACTCTCATCCACTGCAATTTTTACCAGTTTTTAGCAGTTTAAATGTAATGGAAATGTAATTTCAAATAATGTAAAGCACATTTCTACTAGAAGTGTTTCTACTGTCAGGAGCTATCATTCCAAGTAGGAGTATAATTGGCACATTATCTAAGGCAGGCAAAGTTTTCCCTGGCCATGGAATCCCCTTCTGAATCCAGCAGTAGCTGTAAATCTAGAACTTCCAAGTCATAGATCTGCTCTTTCAGGAGAAGTGACATCCCATCAGAATTGAAAGCACACAGAACAACAAATGTTTTCTGGACCAGCAACACTGTGCTGAGGTTTAGCCTGATTCAATACAATAACACAATAGCAGAGTTGGAAGGGACCTTGTAGGTCTTCTAGTCCAACCCCCTGCGTGAGCAGGAACCTTATACCATTTCAGACAAATGGCTATCTAACATCTTCTTAAAGACTTCCAGGGTGGGGCATTCACAACTTCTGGAGGCAAGCTGTTCCAGAGGTTAATTGTTCTAACTGTCAGGAAATTTCTCCTTAGTTCTAAGTTGCTTCCCTCCTTGATTAGTTTCCACCCATTGCTTCTTGTCCTGCCCCCAGGTGCCTTGGAGAATAGTTTGACTCCCTCTTCTTTGTGGCACCCTCTGAGATATCGGAAGACTGCTATCATGTCTCCCCTCATCCTTCTCTTCATCAAACTAGACATACCCATTCATTCCATCCAGGTCTCTTTAGCAACCAATAAAGACCTCCATGGCATCTCAAGCCAGCTCAATATGCACTCAATGTATCATCAGTATATGGATGTTTTATTTCATCCAAAACCATGAATAAACTCTTCTGGGAGTTTCGTGTAGATATTGAAAAAGTAGTGGTAAAAGAACCAAACCCTGTGGTACCCCACAGAAAGTTGTCTACAGTTCAGAATATAATTTTTATATTCCAATAAAAATTTACTGATATGCTTCACTTATTAGCAAACATTAGAAAACATCATCCAAAACTGGGTAGTATATATGATAAGTAATATAAAAGATTGTTATACTATACATTTAGGTGAGCAGGTCATTTTAATGCTTATGTTGTCAAATTTGATAATGACACCCTTATGGTTCAATAATTCCATCTTTTGATATTATTGAAGATTTCATTGTTTTTAACTATGTATCAACATTTGATAATTTCCCAAAATAAACTTCAATGTTTATGATATATTAAGTGACATTAAAAATATCACAGATTTACTGTTCCAAGAAAGCTAACAACAGAATTATAGACCAAAAGAAACAAAAACTGGCAATAGGAAAAGGGAAAAACATGCATATTTGATTAGACTTACCAAGAACAGATTTTAGGTACAGTGGAGTTCCTCAGAACTCCAAGTGATAAAAAAATATTGATGCCTACTTTCACATTTTAAAATTTATGGTTCACTCCTTTGCATGTTGATTCACAAATGCCATTATATGCAATGGCATCATCTGATAACTGTGTGCAGAACTGTAACCTTAAAGAACTTTGTTACATTCTTCTATATGAGCAGAATAATTACCACAGTCAACTTTTGCTTTCATTAATACAGGATTAATCAAACACAGAATTAATTATGCACTTTAGCTACATTCAGATTATATAATCCAAAGAAGCCTATTTTAACAGATTAACAGAGTTGGAAGGGACCTTGCAGGTCATCTAGTCCAACCCCCTGCCCAAGCAGGAGACCCTACCTAGGATCGAACCTAGGATCGAACTCACAACCTCCTGCTTGTGAGGCAAGAGCTCTACCTCTAGGCCACAGCAGCTTCCACCATTCATAACCCATCGATCTGTAAATATTCTCAATCCGTTTTCTTGAACCCATTGGGATCATGTTATTGTGCCTTGAACCCATTGATGCCAAGTTATGTTCATTGTTCTTGAGCCCATTTAACCTGTGTCTGACTTGCCTGTGCCTGGAATTCTGAATTTGTGAAGCTGCTGTTCCTGTGCCTTAGGTGCAAAAAAGACTCCACCCTGACTTCCCTCACTGCCTTTGTTATATCCAAATCAACATACAATATACAATAGAGTGGTATATTAGTCTATGTCATGTCTGCACCATAGGCAGAGGAAAGAAAAAAATGGCCTGAATTACTCAGCACATGCAAACTATTATAGTTCTTTCAAAAGCTTTTGGCTTGGTTTCTTTTTTAAATGAAAAAAAAAACATCATTTGGCAATGTGAAACTTAAATAGATTATACTTTTTTTTTATTTGCAAGATCCTTCCAAGTTCAGACATGAGGAAATGAATAAAGACATGGCTGCTTACCATATATTCCATGTTGGATGCAGGTGGGAACACTTTGCCCCTGACCTGATTGTGAAAATCCAAAATGGCAATCATATCATTCTGTGAGATATATCTCTTTTTCCTGACTTTGGGGAGGCTTGCAGAATTCAGATGAGTTTTCAAAGCTGGTTCAACATCAGTGTAATTTTTAGTTGACAGGAATAGGTCAGTGGAATTGGGCAACACTAGTGCACTTGCTTCATAGAGAATGGTAATTAAGAGAGCCCCACTAATTGCAGAAATGACTGTCATTTTAGGATCTGTATACTTTAAAGCAGGAGACAAAGAGAGGATCTGTGGAAGAGAAAGGGTTATAAATATTACTGGGATCAGACTAAATCTTTCCTTCCAGCTGAGTTTCCCAGCTGATCTCCCAAACCGATTCATGTGTGCAGCCAAGCACAAATATATGATGGTTGCAAGTAGTCAATTGAAATGCTCTGATGTCTCATGTTGCCTAGCAACCATACACACAAATTGTCCTGTAATATAGGTGACCATCTTAGTACAGCTCAAAGAGCTACAAAAAGGATCCAGCACACTATTTTCAAGCTGAAAAAAGTTTCTGAGCACTGTGCAGAATAAGTGCTGCACTCATACTAAAGAGACATAATCAAAGGAAAAAATCAGGACAGGAGAAAGAGAGAGAGAGAGAGATTGAGAGAGAGAGAGAGAGAGAGAGAGAGAGAGAGAGAGAGAGAGAGAGAGAGAGAGAGAGAGAGAGAGAGAGAGAGAGAGAGAGAGAGAACATAAAACCCACTATCTTCCTCCTGTCATTCAACTGATTCAAGAAGCATCAGATGTGTAATAATAATAGTAAAAAGACATGCAACAGAAACTGAGCTCAGTGGCTTACCTCTTTGCAGAACCAAAAAGCCTAGTGTTATTATTCTTCCAAGTTAAACAGTTCTCTTCTGTGCTTTAGTGTGAACCTTAGAGGAAAAAAAAGAGTGTATCTTATTACCAACTTACAAGGAGAAAGAAAGAGGGTGGGGAAACTGAAAGCTTTCTAGCTGCTGGCGACGCGAACTGCTAACAGCTTTTATATGTTATAGTAAACTACAAAGGGCAACTTTTTTTCCAAGTCTTATGCACCCAAGGGGTGGAGCTTTGTACAGAAAACTCAGTGATTGGACTTTTACTGTAGGATTTTAGGATATTGTTTCAAACACCCCTTTCACCCTGACTACAAAAAGGCAAGATTCAACTTTTTTTTCCTCTCTCCTTTGGTTTTATTTCATTTGGCTTTCTTTTTTCATAGTTTAATTTCCTGATGTTAATATTTATTATATATGTGATAAATAATGCACATATTTTATATTTTTAGCAATCCGGATGGAAAAATACAGGAGACTTAAAGAAACAGAAAAGCATTCATGTTGACACTTGGAACACTGCTGTCAATTGTTTGCTTTTATTCAGGCAGCTCTGAAGCAAAAATGGAGAAAGTAAGACTCTGGAAAAAAAGACGTTTGTCACCTGAATTCATTCCTCTGAATAGCAACAGAAGCCGAATACTCCTGAAAGCAAAAAATAAAAAGGGTCAGGGAAACATCTGGTCTGCATTTGCTGGAAGGAGGGATGGAATTCTTTAAGCAGGGAATGGTTCGGCCACTGACACAAAATGCAAATTAGCTGAGGGGATAACTAAACAGCACCATGACAAATGGGCCATCAGCTATAAGGGGTGCCAGTGACCCAGAGCCAGCAATCCCATATCATGGATTTATAGCTTGGAGTTCCTTCAGTATTACAGGAGACAGAAGCAATGCCAGGTCTGGAAGCCTGAGGAAATCTTTACAATCAGCCCCATCAAGCATTCCAAAGAGGAATATTTTGTGAAGTCAATGGAATGAGACTTCTCCTGGGAGAACTGAAGCAGCAATTGGAAGGAGGCATGGATGAAAGGGCACTGGTGATTGCACAGAGAAATTGCTTACCCGCTTTGCTTGGTCATCAGCCCAACCATGCTTTGAACCAGGGAGCATTTTCAAAATGCTTGCTGTGTGTAAGAGTGGTAGCACAGACAGTTTACAGAGTGAAAATGTTGGCACTTCATTTTTGAGACATCTCACTCTTTGCTCCATAATGTTGAATTGCTAGTTAAAAGTGGGAACTTCTTATGGTGTGTAGTGGGAGGACAGAGGGAAAATGAAAGAAATACCAATATTTATCTAGTTTAATTTCATGAATCAGCCCTGTCATTAAACAAGTGGGACTGAAAGTTTAATTATTGCTTATGGCAGGAATCCACTTTGCTCATTTCATCAATATTACCTTCAAAATTGCTTCCCACTTTCTAGACCAGGATTTCAGAATAACAGAGTTGGAAGGGACCTTGGATGTCCTCTAATCCAACCCCCTGCTCAAGCAGGAAATCCTATACCATTTAAGAGAAATGGTTGTTCAATCTTTCTTTAAAACTAATGCTCCAGTGTTGGAGCATTCACAACTTCTGGAAGCAAGTTGTTCCACTGATTAATTGTTCTAGCTGTCAGGAAAGTTCTCCTTAGTTCAAGGTTGTTTCTCTCCTTGAATAGTTTCCTTCAGGTGCTTTGGAGAATAGGTTGAGCCAGTCCCCTAATCATCTTTGTTTCTCTTCTCTGCACTCTTTCTAAAGCCTCAACATTCTTTTTATACTGTGGCAAATAAAATGGGTGCAATATTTCAAAGTGGTCTTATCAAGACATTCTAAATTATTATTATTATTATTATTATTATTATTATTATTATTATTATTATTATTATTATTATTATTATTATTATTATTATTAACATTTCTATACCGCCCTTCTCCCTTCTGGGACTCAGGGCGGTGTACAGGCAGCAATAAAATCAGTGCTATAAAATATAAAAAATACATGAAATATATATTTAAAAATATATTAAATAATACGCCTGTTCTAAAACCATTAATAAAATCTACTAAAACCATTAAAAAAATTACGCCAGGCCGGCCACATGAAATAAATAGGTCTTCAAAGACCAACGGAAGAGGCGCAGGTCCGTGGTCATGCGTAGGTCGGTGGGTAGGTCATTCCAGAGGGCAGGAGCCACCACAGAGAAGGCTCTCCCCCTGGGGGTCGCCAGCCGACATTGCCTGGCTGATGGCACCCTGAGGAGGCCCTCTCTTTGGGAGCGCACTGGTCGGTGGGAGGTATTTGATGGCAGGAGGCGGTCTTGCAGGTAACCAGGTCCCTTGCCATGGAGCGCTTTAAAGGTTGTTACTAATACCTTGAAGCGCGCCCGGAAAGCCACAGGCAGCCAGTGCAGCTCGCGCAGGAGAGGTGTCACATGGGAGCATCTAGGAGCTCCCAGGATCCCCCGCGCAGCCGCATTCTGAACTAACTGGAGCCTCCGGGTGCACTTTAAGGGAAGCCCCATGTAGAGAGCATTGCAGTAGTAGTCCAGGCAGGAGATGATGAGGGCTTGAGTGACCGTGCGT
Source organism: Rhabdophis nuchalis (assembly GCA_039707465.1). Classification (NCBI taxonomy): domain Eukaryota; kingdom Metazoa; phylum Chordata; class Lepidosauria; order Squamata; family Natricidae; genus Rhabdophis; species Rhabdophis nuchalis. The sequence goes on along the minus strand of CM077645.1, from coordinate 187,038,740 downwards.
AAAGCGTCACAATCCAGAAAGGGGCGCAACTGGCAAACAGCGGGTGCACCCTCCCCTTATATGATATGGCCCTCGGCTCTCGCCATACCTGCCCCTCCCACACACAGTCTTGATAGAATAGCCCTCTGTTAAGCAGACCCTCATCCCTTCCCCACTTTTAGGCACTACACCCTCCCCGTCGGGACCGCCAACCGGCCTGGAAGTATTCCCCGGTGGGTTTTCTCCCTCACCCACAACTCTAATTTTCCCCCTCACCCACCACCCTAATTCCCCAGTGGGTTTTCACCCCTCACCCACCACCCTATGTTTGACCTCTCCCCTCCCTGGAGCCCCTTAAGACGCGGATTAAAAATTTAGTTAAAAATCCCCTTAACTTCCGCTTTGACCACCTCTCTGGGTTAATAAACCCATCATTGAGGTGGGACCTTGTTAATGCTGAGGGCCACACCTGCGAGAGGGGGGACTCCCGCAGGGCAAGGAGGTCAGCCACCGAGTACATATAAATGGAGTAAAATAGAACCAGGAGGCAGCACCAGCCATGGGGTCCAGTTTGTTGCAAAGGTCCCGGGGGAGGGGGGAATAACCTCCCCCAACAGCAAGACATCGCGGACTGCAGTCAGAGAAGTCCTGGATGTTAAAGATTGGTGTAAAAGTAAATCTTGATTTAGCGGGCAGATGGATCGTAAGGTCCCCAATGGAGCGGCTTATGTAAAATGGTCACAGGAGGGTCTCCATGATGGCCAATAGGACAGACAGAGTAGGCAGGGCCAAACAATGATGACAAATGGCCAGCCCTGTCCCAGCCCCCTCCAGTCACCTCCAGCCGCTGTCGACGCCCGCGCCGCTGCAGTCCCAGCCTGCAGCCTTGCATCTTTAACTGCCTCGCCCGCCCGAGTCTCTCACTCCTCGGGTCCCGACGAACTCCTCCGTGGCACCGATGCCGTTGCCTCAGCCACACCACCGCCAACGCCGATGCCGACGATCCGGGCCACTGCTGTGCCGCTGCTGGGGCCCACCGCCTCACAGCTGATGTAATTGGCACTGCGCCATCTGCTCCATGCTTCTCGTCCTCACCTCCTCCTGCTGCTGCTCAGCGCCTATTATACCCCATGAGGAAAGAAAACCCTCGTTGGGGCGGTAGGATGATCTGCTTGCTGGGCCAGGCCAAAGGGTGGAAAATTGGCCAAGCAGCCCACCCCCATACGGCTGGGAAATTCTCCCGGCTCCTTCAGCATCCCAAAATTTTGCTGCCTCCATCTTGGACATGCGCAGAAGAAAATCGTGCCAACACTTCACATGTTAATGCAGCCTAGGTCTGTGTGGTCTTTTTTGGCAGCTGCAGCACACTGTTGGCTCATATTTAAGTGTCTACTAGGATTCCAAGATACCTCTCACAGTTACTACTATTGAGCCAAGTACCATCTATATAAGGCCTAAGACAGAGCCTTTGGGTATCCCATTACTTACTTCCCTCTGTGTACATTTAGTTCCATTAAGAACTACATGTTGAATGTGATTGGTCAGCTAATTAGGAAACCATATGGTATCGACTAGTAACAAGCTGGGTGATACGTTCTTTCATATAATGGGATACAACATAAGTAAGATAAGATTAAACAATGGTGCTCTATAATGGCACCTACACTATTCAACTTATACTATTAGATATGGCTGTGACAAGGGGATGCAAATTTGGATACCCTGATAATTTGGCCAAAGTAGTACAAGACAAACACATGGAAATGTCAGACATCTGTCCAAAGTTCTTAAAACCTTGGGAAAGTTCACTGACTGAGGGGTTACTCCTAGCACCAGCAACAACTTACTGCTTCCACCTTAACAACAAACTAGCATATGAAGCCCCAAAGGTCTACTTAAACAACAACCTACTTCCCTATAATTCCCATCTAAAATATTTTAGAGTAACATTGGACCGGATTCTCTCCTATAAGAGTGGCATCTACTTGGCACTCTACCTACTGTAGAGAATATGGCAGCAAAAATTAATACTAGGAAGCACATACTCCAGAAATTATGTAGAACCAAATGGGGATCTTTAGCTGCCACCCTCATTCATCAGCACTAGGTTGACCTACTCCACAGCACAACATTGTGCCATACTTACTAGTAAGGCTTAACAGCTGCCATACTAGTAAGTTATACAACAGACTTGTGAGGATTATAAGTGGATGTATTAAAACCACTCCAACTTGCTGTCTTCCTGTTCTGAGCCATATAGTACCACCAGTTTTATGACGGCAAAGTGCCCTAATGAGAAAATGAGAAAAAATATGAACAACTCACTCCTACTGGCCAGAACCTTCAAATCCAGGAAACCCCCACTGCCACTGGCACAACATCTGCCCAACAACTTTAACATCGATTCCCAATGGAAAGTAAATGTGTTGTTGAACTCCCAGACATAGAAAGACACAGAAAAAGAAATACACCACAAAAAAAGATATTCAGGCTTTGAACTACCATGTCAGCAATGGACAATCCTGAATAGGATTTGGGCCTCACAAAGTGACTGCTGGGACTCTCTGGATAAATGGGGCATACCATGTTTCCCCAAAAATAAAACACGGTCTTATTTTCTTTTGATCACTGAAATAAGCACATGGCCTTATTTTCATGGAGGTCTTATTATTTTCGAGGTGCAGGAGGCGGTGAGCGTGGTCACCACATTGCTGCTGCTGTGTTGCAATATTTCCAGGAAGGCTTATTTTCAGTGGAAGGCTTATTTTAGTGCATGCGCTCAAAAGCCCGATTGGGCTTATTGTCCGGGGAGGTCTTATTTTCAGGGAAACAGGTTAGTACCTTCTCCTCAGTATGAATGCAGGGTCCCAAGTCAAACTGTATATTGCATCAAAAGACCAGCTATAAGCAAAGAGCATATACTGGTCCAGTATCTAGGTTTTTTTTTTAAACATAAATGATCACTTCGTTGGTTAGATTGCCTAGACATTGGTATTTGAACAGAGATCTGTGAAACATTTATATTTTATTTTGTTTTACTAATCTAGGTAAAATGTTAGTATATATTGCTCGTTCATGTATGATATGCCATATGCTAAATAATAATAAATATCACATGCTCAAATCTTAGTTATTTTTACCTCTTATCTATACACATACACCCCCAGCCAAAAGAAAACCACCTGCAGATGTTAATTTGTACAGATAAATGTATGTCAGGATCCTAGATGAAGTTCAAATTTATTACTTTATTATTTATAATTGTGGTTTAGTACTATTCATGCCTATGCAGTTTTTTGCCAACTAATGGTAAGCACTAGTTTAGTGCTAGATAAGGGTTAGCAGAACTTAAGAGGAGTGGGCTGTTTGTGGCTACATAGAGACACTACGCAGTGGTGGGTTTCCGTTTTTTTACTAGCAGTTCGCTTATGTGCGCACAATATTTCTGTGCACGCACAGAAACTTCTGCACATGTGCAGAAGTGTCTGGATGGATGGGCAGAGTCCTTTTTGTGTTGTGTAGCCTGAAACCTCCAAATTATGTAGCCCTACAGCTACCACAGTCTGACATATCTGTAGATACCAGTGAAACAATCATACAGTATTCACAGTATATTGGATAAATTTGCTCATCAAGCAATGTACGTAACTCTAGATATCCTTCCAAGTTTTACATATGCCAAGTAAGATTCACTTCAGCAGATCATAACTCACCCTGGCAACTGGACAGTCTAAAATTGTATGACGCATATAGCAGCCAAGAAAAAAAAAGTCCCCATTTTTTTTACTTACTTTGACTGGAAATTCTCCTTGTTATGTTACACTGAAATGTTTCTAAACAAGTCATTTAAAATAACAATGGAACTGAGAGAAATTAATGTCATCAATGTCATGTGAAATCCAGCAGTAAAAATGTTGACTTTAGCTCTTCTAACTTTCTCATAATCCATGAATTTGAGTGACTGTTTTCTCTATTGCAGAAGAAAAATTCCAGTAACAGTCATAGAGTTGTTTTACATCTATATGTGTGGAAAAATTCTACAACCAATTCAAAATGAACGTACTGTACAAAACTGTCTTAATAAAGAAGTGATGATTTTTAAGGCATCATCTCCAAATTGTCTACAATTATTATGTCTATGAAGTCAACTGTTAAGGTATCCTGGCAAGGAGAAACATGTTGTTTATTCACTGTAAATATGGAGACTAGTGTCAAGCCCAAGAAATCAGAAGTCCAGGAAATTTAAATGAATATAAAGGTTTATTGCAAACTCATGCTCTCTACAAGAATCTGAACTAATAATGGTCAAAACAAATTGGCAGTAGATAAGAGTCAACAGAATTCAAGCTGGACTCGATTTAGATCTCTTGTGGGTGCAAAGGGAGCTGAGCAGAGGTGGGCTGCACTTACATTCACAACGGGTTCGCTAGATATGAGCGTGCATGTGCCCCTTTGGGACCAAAACAGAGCTTTAAACATGCTGCTAATCAACTCAGGAAGTTCCGGTGAGTACAGAAAGAAATGAAAGAATTGTTTCATGACTGGGAATCATCCAGACAAAACTTTTACTGCTTAAAGGGCAGATGGAAGCATGACCAGGGAAGATTTCATCCAGCTGACTGTAATTGTGGGAATCTCCTGCAAACTTTACATCCTATTGAGATGGAACACTCGCCACCCGTCAGAATGTTCTCTGGATCCCTGCATGAAATACATCATCTCAAGGGCACTGCTGTCCAATGCCTAAACAACCTTGATATTCAACCATAGGTTTAGCCACCCCAATAACTACTTATGCATAATTTAATTTTATACATAATTTTATTCATGACTCATGCTGTGTGTTTTTAAAATAATTCACTGCTCTGATGTTAAATATTTTGATAAATGTTTTATATGCTGTTTTATATTTTTATATACATACCGTGTTTCCCTGAAAATAAGACAGTGTCTTATTTTCTTTTGACCCACAAAATATGGCTTGGGCCTTATTATCAGGGGAGGGCTTATTGTTTTGGGGTTGCTGGGCAGCTGCTCCCTGCTCCTGTTCTGGCAGCCTGCTCATAACCACAAAGCACACTCCTAGAGTGGCCGCTGCTGGAAGAATCGGAAGTCAAGTTCCGGAGTTTGGAAGCCAGAGAAGAAGTTTGCTTGGAGCTTGGCGGCAGCAGCAACAGTGGCGGTGGCGGTGCCCTGGTCCTGCAAGGAGAGCTGGCCTAGGGCATGGTGAGGCTGGGAGGCATGCGAGCTGGGGGTGGAACAGGCACTTGCGCAACCCCCCTCTCCAGCCAGGCAGAGCTCCATGCACTGACCCAGAGGGTAGTACAAATGTGCAAAGCCGCAGGATCTGGGGGCGGGAAGATCGCCACATGGCTTGGCACCTTAGGGATACTCCCGAGGTCAGTGAATGGTGCTCTGCCCAGCTGTAGGAGGGTTTGCTGGGTGGCTGCTCATGAGCATGGTCACCTCATGGCTGCTTCGCCCTTGAGGTTGTGCCTGGCTCTTCAGGAGCCTGCTTGCAAGGGAGCAGCCACCTGGCAATTGTCCCCTCCAGCCAGGCAGAATGCCACTCCCCAACCTAGAGGTATCCCGAAGGTGCCAACCAACATGAGTGCCTTTCTTCCGCCCCCCGCCCCCTGTCTCCTGTGGCTTGGTGCCTTTGGGATACCACTAGGTCGGTGAGCGGTGTTCTGCATGGCCAGAGGGGGAATTATCCAGAGGGCTTATTTTCGGGAGGGCTTATATTTTTGTCCACCCAAAAAATGTGGCAAGCCTTTAGTTTCAAGACAGGTTGTATTTTCGGGGGAAACATGGTACATGCATACATACATACATACATTCACATAAAAAATGCAAATAGAAAAATAGGAACCACCTTTAGTGGGCAGGTAGCAGTGTTCCATGCGCCTTTGGCGTTTAGTCATGCTTGCCACATGACCACGGAGACATCTTTGGACAGTGCTGTCTCTTCAGCTTTGAAATGGAGATGGGCACTGCCCCCTAGAATGGAGAACGACTAGCACATATGTGCAGGAGAACCTTTACTATATACATCTGTGTGAAAAAGTCCTGCACGCTTTACGGTTTATGACATTTTTTGGATAGGCCATTGATTTTATGATAGTTTATGCTAACTGTTATGCAAATATTGTTATATATAAATAAATACTGGTGTTTCTTAAGTGAAAAGCATAAGCTATTTTCAATTTGATGCTGTTTGGATGGGGATTGTGAATTTTCTTGCATGCTTACAATGCATCCTTACAATGACTATGAAAACAGATTAACTGATGCATACCCAGTGGCATATGTGTTGCAAATACTAAGGCTGATGCTAGTGTTTTGTTAACATTTTTATGGTTTGTGGCCCTGAAAAGGACCATTTAGGTAACCAAGCATGGTTACTAATATGAAATTGGCCAGCCTTTATTGCTTATCACCAGCTGGCATCGCTTCGGCATAAACTGTATAAGCCTTTGCACGTGACCTTTGGTGACAATGTGGCACCAGATTGCAATAGTGGATTCAATCAGATCCTGCTGATCTTCGGATGCTTCTTGCTTATTTCATAATCAATTTTGGCCCACAAGTTCTCTATTGGTTTCAAATCCGGGCTCTGAGTGGCCAATCCAGGAGTTAAACATCATGCTTCTTCGTCCACTGCTGGACAGACTTGACTCAATGACAATGAAAGTTGTCATCCTGGAAGTAAAAGTCCTTACCTACAAGTTGTTGAGCTGAAGGAAACATGGTCTTTTCCAGGACTTCAACATACTTCTTGGAATTCATGATTCCCTGCATGATTTGACCAGTTATTTGGTATTTTTCAACCACTCTGCTCACTGTTGTGTGATGGCATTTCACTCTCTTGGCTATTTCTGTATAGGAGTAACCCTCTTCATGAAGCACAATAATGTAATGCTGCAGCTCAGTACTGGTGAAAGCAAAAGCCTTCATCCTTGCCCTAAGCCAGAGCTAAAATAAATTTCTCGATGCTTTTCATGCCTATTTATAGTCAGAGAGTATGACAACATTGATTGGCTCATAAATTTAGCCTCTGTGCATTTTAATTGGTCAGCCAAAGCTCGCTGCTGATTGGCTACTTTTGATCCTAACATTCTCGAAAATTCAAGTTGTGTTTGTTTTAGCACATAAACTCACTCAAAACCTTAAAAAGACTTTGGTTATATTAATAAAAATTATGCATCTCAATCTGACTACAGAAATTTTCATCAAAGTACTAATTTTGTGTGGTTTCTATGAGTGAAAAGTTGATTAAACATGTAAATACAGCTTAAAACTGAAAGCGTGCAGGACTTTTTCAGACAGATAGATAGATATATACACACACATATGTACACACAGAGAGGAGGGGGGGGGGAGACAGATCAGGAGATATGTCCTAACCACCCATTATTTTGATTATTGCAATGCATTGCCTTTCTAAATGAAATAGAAGCTATAGCTGGTTAAAAAAAAAGTTCAAATTCCTGACTCACTGTAGAACAGGGGTGTCAAACTCACGTCATCACAGTGGCATCTTGTGACATATTGGGACTTTTTTCACCCTTTTTTCGCCCACCGGGTGTGGGCATGGCCAGCGCATGATGCATCCTGGCTCAATAGCTGGGAGTTTGACAGCCCTGCTCTAATACAATACAATAGCACAGTTGGAAGGGACCTTGGAGGTCATCTAATCCAACTCCTTGTCTAGGCAGGAAGTTCTATACCATTTCAGACAAATGGCTATCCAACATCTTCTTGAAGACTTGTAGTGTTGGGACATTCACAACTTCTGGAGGCAAGCTGCTCTAATGTTGAAGTTGCTGCATTAGTTGCCAGTAGCTTTCTAATCCATATCAAAATGCTGATTAACTTTAAAACTGAAAGGATTACAATGTATCAGGCAAATTGAATTTGCCCATCTGACATTGTCACTGAGACAGGGCCTTCTGTAGGTCCTCCTTTCACAAGGTATATGGTATATGAACTGTGATAGACCTCAGTAGAGATCTTCATTTTATGGAAGACTCTACCCTTGGAGGTAAAAATAGAATCAATTCTGTTAGAGTTTCATAAAGAAACTAAAGCAGTTCTGTTCCAGGAGAAAATTAGCTTTTAGTTCAATTTATGGGAGTGGAAGCTTCTAGTATTCAGTCACTGAATTATATTATATTAATTCTAATAGAATTGGGTTTTATATCTTTGTTTTTACCTTGTCATATGTCATTTTGATGGAAATTATGGTGGATTATTACTTTTAGATTTTTCTGATCTCTGAAATTTTATATTTGAAGCTAGATCTGTTTTCTGAACAATGCACTTTTATGTTAGGGTTTGGCTTCCATCTTTCCAATTAATGAATCATACCAAGGTGACATTGAAATATTGCAGAATATATTGCAAAACTTAAGAAATGTTACAAGGTACCAATCTCAGTCTGGCATACATCCAAGCAAATTCTTCACTGCCATTACTCTAAATCAGTATTATTTTCTACATTAGTAACTACTAGTTATGTAAAATGCAATAGAGGTCATCTGAATTTTTTAGATTTCCCAGAAGATGGATATGTGTGTGATACCTTTCTAATGCAAGAATACATTTTACTACCTTTTAATACTTGTTAGGCACCTTTTCAATGCTACATTTTACTTAATTTCTTATAATTTGGCTATTTATCAGAATGGGACTAGCATTAGGTGTAAATTACAAAGGAGTTCCAAATTAAATATTGTTTTTGAACAGGATCTTAGACCATTCTATATTATACCAGCTGTTCCCATGCAGAGCAGCATAAAAACTTATATTTAAAAACATGTTTATTTTATTGGACATCTCAAACTTGCAGTAACAGTATAATAGAGTAGGAAGGGACCTTGGAGGACTTCTAGTCTAATCCCCTGCCCAAGCAGGGGAATTTATACCATTTCAGACCAGTGACTGTCTAATGTCTTCTTAAAAACCTCCAGTGATGGAGTACCCATGATTTCTGAAGGCAAGCTGTTCCACTGGTTAATTGTGCTCAATTTGATTAGTTTCCAACCATTGTTTCTTGTCCAGCCCCCTCTTCTTTGTGAAAGCCCCTCAAATGCTGGAATACTACTATCATGTTACCTTTAATTCTTCTTTTCTTTAGACTAGTCAATCCCAAAACCTGCAGCTGTTCTTCATATTCATTTTTGCTTCATAATTCATCAACAACTAAGTACATTCTAGTGTTATTTAAATTTAGATTGAAGAAAAAAGGTAAATCGTTTATTCTGAAAGAAGCAGTTGAGTCATGGGAGATGTTCTCAAAGTTAATAAGACGAGAAGATGACAAATGACTGCAAAAAAAAAGAGATACAATAGCAAAAATCTGAAAAGAACTACAAATTGCCACCAGTTTTCATACTGTTAAGCTGGTCATTGCCTTTGACTGAAAGCACCATTTCCTGCTGCAAAGTAAGTGGTCATTGGCTACAAAAGATATTGTGAGAAGGAATGATTTGATGGCATTTTCCTGCAGAACTTTTTACTAAAACAATTATTTACGAAATTATCCATGATTACCCTTTTCCATTGAAGGCGTTCACTGACGAAATTAAAGATCCAGGGCACCTATTGCTGACCCTTTTATTAGTAACTTCTGAGCAATATTTTCCTTGGAGTCACAGTACATGTATTTCCTTTCGCTCTGTTCTATTGTGTTGGTTCTTTTGTTATCCAAGTAACTTTGAAAAACGAACAAGCTTTTTAAAAAAAATCCTTAGCCAAATAATTTTCTACATTTTAAAATATCTGAAAAAAGAGGGTGGGTTCAATACCATAAATTACGGTAGGATCATTCGCAAGAAATAATATTGAAATAATCACTCTTTTGATTAGTGAACCCATTCTACCCTTCATTCTTTTGAAATAGTATATTTACCCCAAAGAAAGACTAGGACTTTTTTCTTCCAAATAATTTACCTTTAAAATAGATAAATTGCATCCAGAAAGAGTACAGTAAGAGAGAAAGATACATTTTCCCCCTCTGCACAATACTTGGTTTTGAAAGAATCTGTCATCTCCAGAATCAAATTCCTTTGGAGTAAATGAAATAATTGGACAATTTGAAACTTGCTTGATTATATTTAGGATGTTTATTTGCTTGCTTACTTACTTATTTAGCTAATAGTCATTAGCACGGATAAAGACTGGCATTTCTAGGTGAAGATTTAATTTTTCTTCTCATGCTGCAGGTCTGGTCAGAAAGTTCACAGTAGTTCAGATGGTAGAACCTAAAGGGTGCTTTTTGTTACCAAATTATTTCCTACATAAATGTGGTGCAAGCATAACCCAACAAGTCTGACCCCAAATATTTAATGTGTATATTTAAACTATTTTTTAAACTCTCTACATATTCATTTTTGCATTTTTCCCCCCATAATTCTATTGTGTTGTATTTGGTTTCCACACAATTTATTTTATTTTTTTTGCCATCCTTAGCATTCAACAACTATTATTAGATTGCTCAGGAATTCTTCACATAACTTTCTATTCTTGGCTAGTCTAAATATTTTTTTTCTGATTTACTATACAAAGTCTCTTTGCCAAGATATTTATAGTTATGCATTTATTACACAGACCTACCATTAAGTTCTTTAGGGTTCAGTTCAAGGAACCAAGAAATAAAATAACAATAGCACCATTTGCACTTTTCAGGAACATGGGTTAAAAAGGAATTTATGCAATGTTGTAGCAACTGATCTTTATATTAGGCTGCTTTCTTTTGATTATTCAAGAAGTCATATGGTCTTTTGCAAAGACTAAACTTATATTTTCCCAGGTTTCTAATACTTAAAAAAACCTAATGGAGACTGTATATACAATTATATAGAAAAATAAAGAATGCAACAAAAATAAAATTAACTTGCGAATTATAGTTACAATAATATCCCATCATTTTATAAACAATGAATTCATTTGATTTTTTTTTAAAAATACATTGTTTCAAATAATTGATTTTCTCTTTAAAAGAAAAGAGGAAGGAAACTATTGTTCAGAAGGTACAACTACATTTCTTTAAATATATAGCTTTTAAAACAATTTCTAAGAGACATAGATGTTAAATATTGAAAACAGGGTTGTCTGCAGGATATGGTTGGAAAAAAACCCCAATATGGTAGCCACAACTGAAGAGATGTCTGTTTATGTTTCTTACACATAAAATACAATACAATACAATAGCAGACTTGGAAGGGACCTTGGAGGTAGTCTAGTCCTAGGCAGAAAACCCTGTACCATTTCAGACAAATGGCTATCCAACATCTTCTTAAAGACTTCCAGTGTTGGGGCATTCACAACTTCTGGAGGCAAATTGTTCCACTTATTAATTGTTCTAACTGTCAGGAAATTTCTCCTCAGTTCTAAGTTGCTTCTCTCCTTGATTAGTTTCCACCCATTGCTTCTTGTTCTGCCCTCAGGTGCTTTGGAGAATAGTTTGACTCCCTCTTCTTTGTGGCAACCCCTGAGATATTGGAGCACTGCTATCATGTCTCCCCTAGTCCTTCTTTTCATTAAACTAGACATACCCAGTAAATAAATGGGTCACTCTGTTATAAATGGGCCGCCCTGGGTCCTTTTGGAGAAGGGCGGGATATAAATTGAATAAAATAAAATAAATAAAATATAGCTGCCATCTTGACATTTTTTATAATACACCCTCCTGACTCACAGATAGAAATTATTATTTGCACAGTTGGTAAATGCTGTCTGGTAATATAGTATGTTATCAATTCCTTTAAAGATTGTATTTGCTTATCATGCTGGGAACAAATTTATTGGGGAAACAACATCTCTTTTGGAGGGAATGGCCAATAAGAACAGAGATTTATTCCCATGGTTTAATGTTCAAGAAAAGAGGTCTAAAAGTTATTTTTCTTGTCAGGTTTCCAAATCCTAATTCAGGCAATCATATCTATTCATGTTGCAGTGCAGCTAGAATTTTATTTGTTATGAATTTTATTTGTTGTAGATTTCTGTCAGGCCTGCTTCTTCGTTGGCTTAGGAAAGACCACACCTAGACATTATTTTGAAATGAATAAGGCTCCTTTTACTAAGTAACAAAAGTGTACAGACCAAGTAAAGCTGAGAATGAATAGTTTAGGCGCGAACAGAAAGTATTAAGCTTAAGCCCATCCCAATCCCCAAACCCCCCCCCTTTGCACTGTCCAATATGCTTCCATCTCCAACATCAGGTGGGCAGGTCTTCACCATCCTGGAATGCAGGTCCGTTAACCAAGAGATAACACGAACCATCAACATTGTCCACCAGCAGAACACACTCATCCCAACGCCCCCCACCCTCCCCGTTTCCATGACAGCGAAGCAGGAACTAGCGAGACTGACATCCGGACCTCCTCCAGGAACAGCGGGAAATCCGGGGCAGCAATTGGAACACGATAGGCTACACCTGAAAGACAAGGAAGGACAGACAAACAACAGAAAGGAGAAGGGAAAAAAATCAAGGTTTGTGTGGATATTTGGCATAAAACTGGCGTACCAGTTTAGGAGCTTTGAGATGCTCTTTATCCACCCATTCGTTGTGAGAAGGGGGAAAATCTTTCCACATGACCAGGAACTGAGTCTTATTCCTGCGGATTCTGGAGTCCAAAATATTGCGGACCTCATAATGCTGGTGACCATCCACCATGGTAGGCGCAGGTGTATCAGGCAACTGTTTGCGGAGATGGGAGGTACGAGCAGGTTTCAGCAAGTGAACATGGAATACAGGGTATAGTCGCCGGTAGGTCTTTGGGAGATCCAAACGGACCGACACAGAGCTGATAATCTTGGTTATTTTGAAAGGACCAACAAATTTGGGACCCAACTTCTTGCATTTCTGGGGGCTATCTAAATTTTTGGTAGAGACATAAACTAGATCGCCGACTTTGTAGGAGGGAGGGACCGCCCGTTTCCTGTCAGCGTACAATTTGTGCGAATCATGGGCATCGTTCAAAGTTTTTCGGAGAACTGGCCAAACAGAAGACAGTCTTGAGGTCCATTCAGTTAATGAGGGAACTGTTGGCGAGTCATGAGGCAGTTCGGGGATGGGTACAAAGTCCTGCCCGTAGATGATTTTAAAGGGAGTCATATTTGTACTGGAGTGAACAGAGTTATTATATGCCACTTCGGCATGTATGAGAAGATCAGCCCAATCGTCCTGTTGAAAATTAATAAAGCAACGCAAGTACTGTTCCAGAACGGAATTAACCCTTTCACAAGATCCATTCGTCTGAGGGTGGTAGGCGGAGCTTAAGCTCTGGGCGGAGCCAATCAGTCGCAAAAACTCTTTCCAAAAAAGGGAAGTAAACTGGGTCCCCCTATCGGAGATGATGCGTTGCGGGACGCCATGAAAACGATAGATATGAGAAACGAATAGTCGAGCCAGAGTTTTGGAAGAAGGAATTTTAGTACAGGGGACAAAATGAACTTGTTTAGAAAAAAGATCGGTAACTACCCAGATAACGGTATAGCCCTGACTGGGCGGAAGATCAACTATAAAGTCCATTGAAATTTCCTTCCAAGGTCTCTCCGGCGTAGCTACAGACTGGAGAAGACCCTGTGGCTTACCCGGCGCACGTTTGGAAGCCGCACATACGGGGCAACTGGCAATATACGATTCAACATCTTTTTTCAAGGAGGGCCACCAGAACTGTCATTTAACAAGGTGTACAGTTTTAACGAAGCCGAAATGACCAGCTAAACGTGAGTCGTGTGCACGTTGCAAGACAAAAGGACGTAATGTAGCAGGAACATAGATCTTCGAGCCAATCCAGGGAAGATCGTCTCTGGTAGTGCAATCACCAGAATGTGCTGAATACCAATCATCAGTAAGTAGTTCGTCCTTAATTCGAGCAATCAGGTCAGTAGGTGGAGTAGTTTGGACAGTTGCATGGCCCTTAGCAGATACTGGAGAAGCTGGCAAAGTGAGGGGCATGATGGGTTGTACTATAGTGAGTTTGGAAACATCATACTGTGGCAATCTGGAAAGCGCATCAGCCATGAAATTTTTGCCTCCTGGAATATATTTAAGGTGGAAATTGAAACGATGGAAATAGTGAGCCCAACGAAGTTGCCTTGGGGACAATTTCCGAGAGGAGGTAAGAGCTTCCAAATTTTTATGATCCGTCCAAACTTCGAAAGGATGGGGTGCACCTTCAAGGAAATGACGCCAAGTCATGAGAGCCCACCGAACAGCAAAAGCCTCTTTCTCCCAAATCGCCCAACCACGTTCGGACGTAGTGAGTTTCCGAGAGGTGTAGGCACAGGGTTGTAATTGGCCACGTTGATTGAGTTGTAACAAGACCGCTCCCACAGCGACATCACTGGCATCCGCCTGAATTACAAACGGGGAATTTACATCGGGGTGTTTAAGAATAGGTTCAGCCGCAAACAAACGTTTAAGCTTCTCGAAAGCGGCTTGACATTCCATTGTCCATTTAAGTGGGGACCCTGGACGAGGCTTTCCTTCTCCTTTTGTTTTTAGAAGGTTTGTAATGGGTAAGGCAATATCAGCGAATGATGGAATAAATTGGCGGTAAAAATTTGCAAATCCCAAAAAACTCTGTAGTTGTTTACGGGTACGTGGAGGGGCCCACTCCGTCACTGCCTTGACTTTAGCAGGATCCATTTCAACTCCCTCAGAAGAGATACGGTAGCCCAAATAGTCAATTTGTTCTTGGTGAAACTCACACTTAGAGAGCTTGGCATAAAGTTCTGCGGAACGCAGTTTGTTTAGCACGGAGCGTACCAGTTTAACGTGCTCGTCGTGAGTTTGTGAGTAAACCATTATGTCATCAATGTAAACAATTACTCCCTTGTAAAGGTGCTCGTGGAGAACCTCATTTATCAGTTGCATGAATACAGAAGGGGCACCTTGAAGACCGAACGGGAGGACTTTAAATTGAAAACATCCTAGCGGGCAGTTAAAAGCTGTTTTCCATTCGTCCCCCTCCTTGATTCTGACCCTGTAATAGGCTTCACGTAAGTCCAATTTCGTAAAAATCTTACCAGTAGCTAGGTGAGCCAGCATGTCCTTCATGAGCGGAAGGGGGTAGATATTGTGTTCACAAATGGTGTTGAGATAGGAGTAGTCCTGTATTAATCTTAGAGTACCATCTTTTTTTTCCCTAAACATAACTGGTGCAGCTACACGCGGTCTAGCTGGTTCAATGAAACCCCGTTGAAGATTTTTATCGATGAATTTACGTAATTCCTCCATCTCCCGTGGGGTCATGGAGTACATGCGAGGTTTGGGCAATTGAACCCCAGGGAGGAAATCAATTGAACAGTCAGTAGCTCTATGAGGAGGGAGGGAATCACAAGATCTTTCACTGAAAGCATCCTTTAGGTCCCAATATTCCCTGGGAATTTTCTCTTCGCCTGGTATGACTTCAGGTGATGGGAAATCCAATAAAGGTGCAGCAGATTCAATAAGGGGAGGTGGGTGATTTTGTGGGGGTTGATCATTCTCTGACGGAAGAGAGGTATGTTCCGGGAGAGATAAAGGTATGCGCACCCAACCGTCCTTCCAGTTTATCAGAGGATTCCATTTACGAAGCCAATTTACCCCCAAAATTACAGCATTATCGGCAATGGCAGTTACAATAAAGTTGATGGTCTCAGTATGGCCTGTGCCTATAGAAACATGAATTGGTTTGGTGATAAAAGATGCTGGGGTTCCCCCAGCTACAGAACCATCCATTTGGCAAAAGGCTATGGGAGTTTTCAGGGTCTTAAGGTGGAAACCCATCGAAGACACGATGTCTTGGCTTATGAGACATTTTGAGCACCCAGAGTCAATGAGAGCCTGCACATTGCATGTACGGCCAGTAGATGGAGCTAAAAGCTTTAAATTAATATAAAGGGGCCCGGAGCGATGACTCACCAGATTGTCGTCAGAAGAGTCTGAAGACGCCTCCCAATCATCAGGGCCGGCGGTGGGCTGGTCAGCAGAGAGGTTGCTGGGCTCCACCCCACTCATAGCTGGTTTGGTGCGCGCGATTGGCGTCTTAGGATGTTTCCGGTCCGAGGAAGAAAGAGGGCGTGGAGGTGGTCTTGATCGGCATTTGTCAGCCCAGTGCCCCTCCTTTCCACAGCGATAACAGCTGCCTGAGCGAGGCTGGGTTGTTCTCCCCTCCCCCCTTTGCATGCGTACATCTTTCGCAGGGGGGTGAGATTTGGGGCTATCTTCCTGTGGTTTTTTCTCCACACGGACTGGATCTTGTAAGTGGGCTTGATCCAACTCTACATCTGAAGCTAGATCTATCCATTCATTCAAAGTTTCGGGGCGAAATCTGTTCACACATGTTTGATAAATGTCTTTATTCAGCCCTTCAACATAAATGTCCATTAGGGCCTGTTCACTATAACCAACCATAAACACTGATAACTCCTGGAAAATTTGCGTGTAAGCCTGAACAGACATGCCCCCCTGCTGTAAGGTTTTTAGTTTCATCTTTGCTTTCCTTTCAACACGGGGGTCTTCAAAACGCCTTCTAAGAGCATTCATGAAACGATCGAAATCGCGCAGCGCAGGTGAGCGGCAATTATGCAATGAAACCAGCCACTTAGAAGCTTGATCTTCTAAGGTCATAGAAACAATTCTGATTTTGATTTCATCGTCTAAGTCAGCTGCGTAAAACTGCATGAAATTATCGACGTGAATTAGAAAAAACGCCAGTTTGTCGGCACTTCCGTCGTATTTTACACCCAAAGGAGGCAGTTTTGCAAGTCGGCGGGGGTTAATGGGATTGGCTTCTCTTCCGGCCTGAGGGGGGGGGAGGGCGTTGAACTCCTGCTTTGCCTGGCAGAAGCTGCCTCTCTCCGCAATTCCCTGCCGGCCTGAGGAGGGGGGGATGGTGTTGAAGCCCTGCTTCGCCTGGCAGGAGCTGCCTGTGAACTTTTTGGCTGTTTGCGATCCACCTCCCTCCCCCAGATTTTTTCCAGGGCCATTCTTTTCTCATCTGCCTGGCGGAGTAAATCCTGAGCCATTTCTTTTAATTCCCTTTCTTCTCTTAAGAGCTCCGGAATGACCTTCTTTGGGGAAAGTCGACGCCTGGAGACGTTTACCCCACTCATTCCTACCCCTTCGGACCAACGTTTTGGTTTGACTGATTCTTCAGCTGGCAGATTTAGATCTAGGCCAGCCAAGCAGTCCATCACTGACCTGGTCTCTTCAGATTGAACAGGAGGATGCGATGCTTCAGCTCCCAAAATAGGTTCAGGCAGGACCTCCACCAACGGAGGCTCCTCTTGTGAAGGTTCCGACATCAGGTCAGGGTTTTTTGTGATTCTCAGCTTAATGTCAGGCCTGCTTCTTCGTTGGCTTAGGAAAGACCACACCTAGACATTATTTTGAAATGAATAAGGCTCCTTTTACTAAGTAACAAAAGTGTACAGACCAAGTAAAGCTGAGAATGAATAGTTTAGGCGCGAACAGAAAGTATTAAGCTTAAGCCCATCCCAATCCCCAAACCCCCCCCTTTGCACTGTCCAATATGCTTCCATCTCCAACATCAGGTGGGCAGGTCTTCACCATCCTGGAATGCAGGTCCGTTAATCAAGAGATAACACGAACCATCAACATTGTCCACCAGCAGAACACACTCATCCCAACGCCCCCCACCCTCCCCGTTTCCATGACAGCGAAGCAGGAACTAGCGAGACTGACATCTTCTTACCTAATCAATATTGATCTTGTATGAGTAAAGTGATTGCTGAAACCTTGAACCTGTTTTTATTTTTTTCCCCTTTTTACCATTTGGTCTTCTTTTCTTGAGATATTTGAATTAAATTTCAAGATGCTATGATTAATTATCTTCAGGGACCAGTAAATAGCAATAGCATTTAGACTTATATACCACTTCATAGTGATTTACAGTGCTCTCTCAGCAGTTTGTCAGCATATTTCCCACAAGAATCTGGGTTCCCATTGTACCTACCTCAGAAGGATGGAAGGCTGAACCAGTGAGAATCGAACTGCTGGCAGTCAGCAGAATTAGCTGGCAATACTGCATTCCAACCACTCTACAGAGAGGGACTTCTCCGGGTGCCGTCCACTAGGCTGTGCCAACGGGCGACGCCCAGGGAAAGGGCCTTCTCTGTGGCGGGCCCAACCCTCTGGAATGACCTTCCCCCCGATATTAGAACAACTACGGACCTCCGCTCCTTCCGTCAAAAATTAAAAACACACTTTTTCTGCTTGGCCGGCCTAGGATAATCAACTGTTTTTAGGGTTTTTAATGATTAATTTTTAGCTTTATATGGGATTTTAGCACAGGGTTAGTTTAATTTTATTTTATATTGTACTATGTTTGTATTTTTTATATGTATTTTAAATTCCCTGTGCCCCGCCTCGAGTCCCTTCGGGGAGAGAGAGCGGGTTATAAATTAAAAAATTTTTATTATTATTATTATTATTATTATTATTATTATTATTATTATTATTATTATTATTATTATTATTATTATTATTATTATTATTATTATTATTATTATTATTATTATTACCACCATAGTAAAATTGATAGTAAAATTGGCTGGTAAAGTAAAGTAAAATAACATATAAATTGAACAATTAAGATAGATTAAAATATAACTCAGACCAAGTGGCAAGTCCTGGCTGGATATCCGTGCAATCTTCCCTGTTATATTGTCTTATTCCTCCTTCCTTCTTGAGATCTGATTTTATACTTCTGACAATTTGTAACTTCATCGGTCCAGCCTTTATTTCTTGTTGTGTTTTTAGTCTTTTTGTAGATTCTGAGCAAATCCTATCTGGATATATAATTACATTTTTATTATAATTATCTACATGAATGAAGAGCACATGAAGGAAAAGCTAAAGATTAATTGATGGAATTGTATTTTCCTTTGTGAGATAATTCCCTTTGAATGTATTAAACTAACAAAATTTATTTAGTGCTCTCATTTAGGTTTAGATTTCATTTGGTTTATGAATGTGATGGTTCTTCATTTGTGATTATCTTCTTTACTTTTGTCTTGTCTTTAGGTACTTTTTCTCTTTGATCCATTTCTCTGCTCTTGACAATGTTCAATGCTTAGTCCTTACACTTTTGAAGACTATTGAGTGACCCATTCTGTCAAACATTCTGTCAAAAGTGATGCCAAACAATAATTCCATAGTAGCCAGCTTGCTATCTCTTTTTAGGTTCCAGTCACCCATATGAAATATGACAATAGAGATGAGATAATTATGTCTGCACAGTCTTAGTAAATTTCTTTGAAGTTTCGTATGCGGCTACTTTTATTTCACACTGTATTTTTTCTGTATCTAAGTTATTAGAAGGGATAATACTTCTAGATTTTAAAAAAAATGATTAGCATTTTACACTTCACAAGAAGCCCAGCTAATTCATAAAGTTAAGTAATAAGCCATCATTTATAAATAGCTGTTTCACATATTCTTTAAACCAGAACCTTAAAAAAACTCATTATAATTGAGGGCATTGTGACCTTGTCAATGTCTGTGAAAAGATAATAATAAGAGTTCTTTATCCTTATCTTTAATATCACTATTTTATATACTTCCCAATCATCTGAATGCATGATATTGTAAACCTGATACAATTGTGCTGACTTAATTATTAGAATTAAGATTTTTTTAAAGAAAAATGAATTATATCTAAGAAAGAGTATAACTGTTGACATTAACAATAATTCTACAAAATAAAACTACATTTTAGTCTCTTCTTTCTTTTCCAGCATTGCTGTTTTTACTAGGAATCACTCATCTTGGCTGATATAAGAAAGATTGTGTAATTTATGTTTCTGTTTTGTTTGTTTTTCCCTTTTTACAGTTCCTGTAAATTTTGGGAATTATAGGGAATTTTGATTCAGATGCAATGCAAACTTCAGCAGTGGCATTGCAAGTCTGCTTTTTCTCAGAAACTTAATTTGTTCAGATCTATGGGTATGGGAAATAATGTTATATCTTTTCCTGTCCAATGACACAGTTCCAAGACAATTCCAAGACCACTGACAATGCTTACATAAGCAGTGACATATTTATTCATGGTTTATGAAATTAACCAATATCTTGGGTTCATATGATGACTCATCTTTCTTTCTTCCTTTCTGGAGAACTTACAAAAAATAATACTGGATTAATCACAACAGTTCCCCACTACTACCCAAAAACTTCACCCACATTAACCCCAGGTCTTGGTAAGGGCTTTTGGGAATCATAGGGCACAGAGTACTATCTGTATCTCGAGGGATGGATGCTTTTCTAGAAGGTGGAGCTGTTAACTCAGAAGGTATCTATTTATCAAATGTATACCCCGCACCTTCTCCTAAAAAGGACCCAGGGCGGCGGTATGCTTCCAAGATCCTATAAAATAACAATATTTAATGCACATTTTCCTTGCTTAATGGCAATAATTGGGATTGTAAAGTCCACTACTAAGCAGCACAGTTGGACTAACTTATATTGGCAGTTCTGGCCGTTCCAGTGGTGACATCATGGGATCACCATTTGCCACCTCTGAGGGCTTCCTCCATGATTTTGCTTGTTGGAAGCTGGTAGTGGTAAATTATAGTCATATGACTGTTATGACCATCAGAATTGTGGGCTGGTTGCCAAACACCCCAATCACAATCATATAACGAAAAAGATGCTACAAAAACTGCAACTTTGAGGACCAGCCATAAACCTCCTTATTCAGTGTCATCATAACTTCAAACCATTGCTAAACAATGGTCATTAACTAAGGACTGCTAATAGAAGGAATCTGGAGTGCAGCTACTCTACTTGAAAGTATCAGGTGGATAGAAACAGTGGGAGAAAGACAGTCCCTCAGGTAATCAGGTCCTATGCCATGTAGGGCTCTAAGGATAACAGTCAGAACCTACTGTTTCATCCAGAACCCTAAATTGCATCCAGCATTGATGAAGTTCCTACAACTTCTGAAGCTGTTCCACTGGTTACTTGTTCTCACAGTTAGGAAGTTTTTCCCTAATTCCAGGTTGCTTCTCTCCTTGAACAGTTTCCATCCATTGTTTCTTGTCTTGCCTTCTGGTGCTTTGAAAAATAAGTTGACCCCTTCCTCATTGTGGCAACCTATGAAATTTTGGAATACTGGTATCATGTAACCCCCTAGTCCTTCTTTTCTCTAGACTAGCCATACCCAATTCCTGCAACCATTCTTCGTATACTTTAGTTTCCAGGCTTTTAATGATCTTAGTTGTTCTTCTCTGCACTCTTTCCAAAGCCTCAACATCTTTTTTGTAATTCAATGACCAAAATTGAATGCAGTATTCCAGGCGTGACCTTACTAAGGTTTTATAAAGCAGTATTAATACTTCATGTGATTTTGATTCTATGCCTCTGTTGGTGCAACCAAGAATTGTATTAGTTTTTTGGCTCCTGTTACACCTTACTGACTCGTATTTAAGTGATTGTCCACCAGGACTCCAAGGTCTCTCTATTGTTTTTGGGTCAGATTTCATCTAATTCTTTCTTTGCCTAGTTCTACCTTTGCGTCTCCTTTAACTTGGGTTCTTGTAGTGATTCCAACCATCACCTCCATCTTATCCTTTTCTTGTGGTCTTTTAATACATAATAGCTAGGAAAATCAGTTCCAACAAGTAGATAAAAAAGAAGTTTTGCTTCAATCCCTATGAAAGGTATATTTTTTAATACCTTTAACTTGTGTTTGGGCTTTCACCATGGACACTTTTTGAGTTCTCTTGTATACACCTGTTATCCTCTCTTTACCCACTATAGGGATTTCCTTTATTTATTTTATTTATTAAATTTACCAAATAATGATGCACTAAGTTCTGCCTACTGCCTATATTTATACTAACACTCACACTTCTCCTATTTACTCTTGCTAAAGCCATTATTTCTTTTCCTAGAGGTTCTTTCAATGCATCTGAACTGGAGCTTTGTAAAGACTGTGTCTTACAGTCCCTGAGTAAATGTCCAGGTTTACCATAATTATAGCACCCTTTTATCAATTCCACTTGCCTTTTAACCTGGGTAGAGCCATGTGATTTCTATCCTTGACTACTTCATTCTTTTTTTCCACTATGGAGACTTTTACAAACCACCTTTCTTAGGGCTTTTTCTATGGCCTTGGTTATCCCTCTTAGTGTCTTCTGTTTTCCTATTTACTGAATAATTTTCTGCTAAGAACACAGCATTTGTTCCTGTCTCTGGGTAATGTTCTTCTATACTAAAATGTACAACTGGTAATAACTTACTTTTACCTCTTCTAGTAATTCCTCCTTGGCTTGTCCCACTTTCTTTTTAGATAGTCAGGTGAGTCCATTGAAGGTCCATATCCATTGAAGGATATCCATGAAAACTTTGCTGGTATGTATATTGTGCTACTTCGTATAGAAAGTAAATTTTAGTCATCTATACTACATTACTTTCCACTGGTAAACTGGTATAAGTGCCAACTGCTAGTAGTGCTAACCTGGCTATCTACTCTGACCATTGTTCTGACCTAGGCTTCCCAGTCCCGACAGTCCATGTCCTGACAAAATCCCTTTTATTAAACAAATGTAAATTCCTTTCATTCACATTCAGCAAGGCCTGGCAAACAGTCTTTCAAAGGAATATTTATGAATACAGACCTTATCTATCTTGGAAAGCAGCCATGTAAATATTTTCCAAATTTGGTGCTGTGCAAGGAAAGACTGGGCACAGAGTCTCTGAGATTCACAGACAGGTCTTCACACATTTTTGGATTTGGGCAAGAACAAGTACATAGAGATAACTGATCGAAGAGAATATTTGTAACTCTGTTGAACAGATGATGTTACCTAATTTGGTAGTGAAATGTCTGCAAGAAAACCATTGATGCTCAAAGAGCATCAAGGACCCCATAATACTGGTATTTCTCCAAGAGGTGATTGTGTTCCTTTAAGCAAAATTCTCCTTCTATTCCACTCTCCCTCCCCTGTACTTCACTAAAAGGTGGTGTTTATGTTCTAGTGAGCTTGCTTTGTATTTGTGACATTTGTTTTCTTGTTGGGAAGACCACACCCTACCTCCCAATCCTAGTTTTAGCCTAGAGGGAACAGTCTCAAATAGTATTTCTGG
This sequence comes from Rhabdophis nuchalis, assembly GCA_039707465.1. Taxonomy (NCBI): domain Eukaryota; kingdom Metazoa; phylum Chordata; class Lepidosauria; order Squamata; family Natricidae; genus Rhabdophis; species Rhabdophis nuchalis. Next base: position 187,015,654 of record CM077645.1, on the reverse strand, counting down.
CATGATAGCTTCCCAATAGTCTTAAGAATTATGGGGGAAATGTACTTTATTTGGATGACTTTTACCCTGCAGTGGAATGATTAATTTTTTAGATTTCTCTGTGCATTTATTATTACTTGTGACTTTGCAGATATCTGTAGAAGCAAATTAGGAGGAATGTTTTGCAAATCAACAATCAAATACACACAAATCATGTCCCAAAAAGCATAGACTATGTTTTGGGGTAAGGGCAATTAGAAACATAATTGTTCTTCTTACGAAGGAAGAATTGTTTTTAATTCATGGAGCTCTGGAAACTGATTGCAGAAGACAGGTTCTAAATTCAGTGATTAACAAAGGGGGATTTTTTTCCCCTCAAAGGAAAGAAGTACTGATTGCCTGGCATTCTCTGCAGTCGGTTGGCTAATAGGTTTAGCAATGTTTGGCTGAAGTTGTCCTTTGCAAGCTCCAGAGTTACAAGAATATGGACATTATGCTAAGCCATTTTTTTTTTACTCTTCAGATGGTGGAGGGGGGGAGGAAATGCCACTTTTATTTATTTGATTGTATGTTTGTTAAAATTCTATCCCAACTTCCATTCAATAGCTTAAGGCTGTGTACATAATGTTTGCTCTCCCGTTTTCTCCAATCTGGATTACGATCACTGTATGTAAAACAAGATGATTTTAATCTATCACTTCTGCCAGTTAAATCCTAAACTTTTGTTCTCAGATACATATTCCATGTACAAACTTTTTAAAAAGAAGAACAAGGAGACTGGTAAGCTTTTATCTTTTTTAAATTTCCGTGCAGGGGAAGTTTGGAGACAGATGGAGCTCAGAAGAGAAAGAATAAATCTCCCTTCACAACACAACACAGCACACGTAACCTATACAAACATAGTAATTCCAACCGAGATTGAGAATCTGTTTACAAACCTAAAAGTTAAAAATGGAATCAGTTGAGCGCTGTCTAAAAGAATATACCATAAATATTAATAATATTTATGAACAGTTTTTATTCTATGCGAAACATTTTCACAGAATCTGTATAACATCTGCATTTTAACTATATGTCTGATTTGCATGTGTTTTATTGTTGTTTTACATTAAAGTTTTTAAAGAGTTAGCTGTAAAAAAGGAGTAAAGAAATAAAGATTCTATGACACTTTAGTGACCTGTCATGTTATTCATACATTTAAAAATGTTATTTTGCATACAGAAAATGACTTCTATGTGCTTAGATGGTTTGTGTGTCTTGCTCTATCAGTGACAACCCTGTTGAGTATCTCGCAATATACTATTTAGAGTCCAAAAAACACAAGAAAAGAAACCAAAAATGCTTAACCAATTTCATCCAAGGTTATCAGTAGACTCAAGGTTAGATGGGCAAGAGCATAGTTTTCTGTTTAGAATTTTTTCTAAATGACATCTTAGCAATAGCACTTATGTGTTGTTTCATAGTGTTTTACAGTAAAAGTAAGCAGTTTACATAGTCAGCAAATTGCCCCCAACAAGCAGGGTCTTCATTTTACAATCTCAGAAGGGTGGAAAGCTAAGTCAACCTTGAACTGGTCAAGATCGAACTGCTGGCAGTTGGTAGAATTAGCCTGCAATACTGCATTCTACTGTGCCACCACTGCAACCTTATTACATATAATCCATTCTCTCTTGATGTTTTTCATATGCAATTAGCAGTGAATAAATGCCTACTTGATAAATGATTTCTAATAGTTTTTGAAGGAATTATGTTCTGAGGATCCTAGTCGAGTTTCTAACTCGCTACTAAATTCTCTTCCTGACAAATAAGAAAACTTATTTTTTTTATTTGTACCAAGCATTCAGAAATAAAAAGCAATCTTTCTTTCTGCCAATAACCGGTAGAGACTTCATCTTATTGTGGATGCAAAGGAAAGTAAAAGACAGAGATTAAATGATACAATTCTGGAATAATCCTTGAATACCCGAGTGAAGTCTGGAAGTGTTATGATTCCTTGTAATTCAGTTGGCCAAAATCCCCAGTCCTCACTTTGGTGTTTGTTTTTTATTAGGTAGCTACAACATTTCTATTTCAAACCTTTCAAGATATTCTCATGGGGTGACTACCTTGTGATATGATATATATTTTATGTGTTTGAATTCATTTTCTTTGACTACAAATGTAGAGCATTTGAAGAAAACTCCTGGTGACATTTGTAAGACATGCTTAGCTTTGGTTAAGCTAATGTAGTTCATAGAATTGACCTAGTTTCTAGGGTTTATTCAACATATACAACCATAAAGTTGCCATCCTGTATCAATTAGCCCAACATTCGAAGATAAAAGATGTCTGGCTAGTTTATGGTTCAGTTTATGAACCCAACTTCTTTTCAGAACTTCCTACAAACATCTGGCCACCATGTGACACAATGTTGGACTACATAGATGTTAGCTTGATCCAGCTGGATTCTCCCAACCACCACATCTGTGAGAAATGGAGTGCCAATGTTTTTGTAGGGCAGGGGGATGAGTTATGTATTGGGAGGAGGGGGAACTCATGCTTTCCTTTCTCTTTGTTTTCACTGCTCGGCAATCATAATACTGGAAAAAAGATGTCTCTTTTTAACCATTCTGACTGTAGGTTTACATGACCATTTAAAAGAGTAATGGATAACAGGATAAATATTCTTCAAGATCACATTAAGTGTGCCCCTATTTTAAGAATATTGCTCCATTTTCTAGCACAGTAAGTAATTGGGGGTTATTTTTTATAATCTCTTAAGCATTAGTATAACATAAATCCATCGTGGAGAAATCTTACAGACATTGCTTCATAGAGTGGGAAGGAAACATTGAAGTCCACTAGGGTAATCCCTAACAATATCTCTTAGAGCATCTGAGACAAATGGGCATCCAATCTCTCTATGAAGACCTCTAGTGAAGGAGAACTCACCCTGCCATTTGTCAGCTTGTCTTTGCAGACAGCCTGTACAGTCAGGATGTTTTTTTCTGTTGTCTAGCCTAAACCTCATTCCTTATAGTTTTAATCTATTGGCATTGGCCCTGCTCTCTGGGGCAATAGAAACTAAGTCCACTTTGACTTTTGTGTGACAACCTTTTACATATCACAGACTGCTATCATATTCATCCCTCAATTGTCTTTTTGTAAATTAAACATACTCAGAATCTTTAACCGTAAACATACACAGATCTTCATAGAGTTTGCTTTTCTCAATTCTTCTCCATTTTGTTAGTCGTCCTCTGAATCTGATCCAGTTGGTAATTGTTCCTTTTGAACTGTGATGCTCAGAACTGGACACAATACTTCAAATGAGGTTGGGCCAGCAAAGGCCAGAGTAGATCAGTTCCTAAGATCTGTACTCTATATACTCACTTATGCCCTCCAAGACAGATTTGCCTCTTTAGCAATTGGTTATTAAACAAATATGACTGCAGTTGTGATTAGACAACTGGGTCAGTTAGGGAAATTACTATGTATTTTCTAGATATATTTTAAAAACAGAGTTTTCTTTTAAAGCAAGCTTTTAGTCTTGAGATGGAGGATTCCAAGTCACAAATTTAAAACCATTTAAAAAGTAAAATGATATCTCCCCTTGCACTACCTGAAACAAAAGACTACTCTACGTGAAAGAGTGCAGCCATTATTTTTCAAGTAGTAATGCCAAGCTATCCAAATCAGCCTCTGACATGCCCATTAATACCAATGGACAATAACCTCACCTACTAGAAATAGAGTCTTATGATCCATAAAGTTCTGGCCCAGACATTTATGGTGGGCATAAATGAAATGTTGCCTAGAAAGTCATTTCATTCCTAAACACTGCAGTGACATTTTTGCAGACCTGTGTGTTCTTTTTTAGTTAGTAAAAGAGTTACCATAACTGCTTTCATGGTTTGAAAATCTGCCCCATGGGAATTTGCTGTTAAGCCTTTAAATAAACTAGGTGGAGAAAACAATGCTAATAATGAGTGTTCCTCATATGTCAAATCCTTGGACACAAAGAGATTTTGTCTCATAAGATTTCATACTTCTGTGCTGATGATGATTTCAAGTCGTCCAGAAGCAGCAGCTGTACCATCATTTCAGTTTTTATACATGTTGCATTTATAAAATGGAGGCTGCATAATGTGTTGTTGTTTTTAAGAACTCCTTTGGCTGCAGGTTTTTGCTATCCCCTAATGATAAGATTTGGTCTTACACTTAATGTATCATTTTCAAATGGTATCAAATACAGGTGGTTCTCATAACAGCTGGAAAATTTATGGGCTCTTACTTGCCCTAAGAGGAATACTGAGTAGCCACGAGACAAGTATACCCTGTTTTTTTGTTTTCTAAAATGAATTTCTAGGAACTGTCACAAGCAGCAAGTGATGTCAAGCAAGTTGTGTGGGCTTCATAGAGGAAGTATTGAGACCTGACCATTTGTGCTGGGCAGAGCCAAGCTTCTAATTCAAAACACACTTCAGTATTGTGATCTTATTTCCAAAAGCAAATCTGAATCCAGATGAACAGCTGAGAAAATGCAGAGGATGGAAGAAAAAAAGCCGATTTAAAGGAATGGTTGCCAGAATCAGTCCATGATGGGTTTTCTCAGGTCATGTGCCTTTCTAGACAAGAGAAGGGTTACAAATGTGGTTTCTCTTTACTGTTATATAACTTTACAATTATTTAGATTTTGGTTTGTATTGTATTCTAAGGATGTACATTAGATTCCAATGAATCAAAAAGCAGGGCATGGTATAAAATAATCTGAAATAGATTTTTATTTATCCTGGGTTTAATCTAAACATCTCAATCTGCCTCAGTTCAGTGTTAGGCCTCCATAAAGTAGTGTTCTACTTCAGTTTCTTTGGAGGAGCGGAGATAAAGGGTAACATTGTGGCAGCTGTGCGCCAAAGAAATTTTTAAAAAGGCAAATGTATTTACTTCTTAGATTTTTATCCTGCCTTTAAATTGCCATGTGGCCAAGAGGAATATTGTGTTTGAACCTGTATCCATATCGGAGAGATCAGATCAGTATGGAGATATCTTAAAATTAAATAAAATAAATCCTCCATTTGCTCTACCTTTTTGGCCATTCTCTTGGGCAACTTTTTTTAGAGAGGAAAATATCTGAGTTTGTCTGCAGCCTTACTTTTATAAGCAGACTCTTTCTTTTCACTAATGCTAAGACAGAATTAATCAAAGGTGTGATTTACCATTGTTGGAAAGTTCAGGGAAGATGCCAATGAGTTATTTGATCACTTCTGCTGATACTACAAGTTTTGAATCAAAAAATGTGAGTGGAGGATACTCCATTTCTATTATAATTGAAACTTTGCTACAGTGATTACTAGACTGTGTACTATATTTCTAGAACTGCACCTGATGGTGGCAGATTTGCTTTGTATTTGTAACATAGTCCAGATATATGAAATCCTTACTGGGCAATTGTCTAAGGTTCTGTCAATGGAGTGGCTGTGTGAAATATTGCACTAAATTGCTGGGGGTAAGTCCAGCAGGTAGAAAAGAGAGTGGTATCCTAAATTCCATTTTGAAATAAAAATATAAGGTATTTTTTTCAAAAAGACAAATTATTATCTGTTTTCCTTCTCACTATGCTAGCATATTGGATATAGAGATAAAGAATTAAACCTTAATTACTAATTACAAAGAAAAATTCTCTGAATAGGTAGGCAGCAAATCAAATGCTTAGCTGCCTAGGAAAAAAAATTCTCAGCTCCATAGCAGGCAGGGAAAGGGTTAAATCATTACTATCATTGCCAACTAATACTCTATCATCTTTTAATAAATCATTTTAATTACAAAATATTGCCTTATGGCTGATGAGTTCCAGTTTTCTAAGAGATGTGTAACAGTGAAATTGCGTATTGTGATACAATATCTTGATAATTCTTAATAACTTTTTTCATTTCAACAATTATTCCCTTCCAAAACCCTAATGATTTTTGGATTTTTAAATGTTTTTTTTTCTCTCTTAAACCACATATTAAACAGATAAGACCTCCATCCTGAAATTAATCCAGGCAATTGAACATCTGGATTCCGACTTGCTGAACTCAAAACTTTGGAAGCAAAACAATGAAAAGGTAAAATGAAGAGGAATAAAGCAACAGCAGAGAACTGGAGGTAATAATATAGGTCTAGTAATAATAATTGGGGAATTGTGCAGACAAGTATATGATGGCTCTATGTGTCACCTGAACTATGTCAATTCATACAGAAGGCTTTTCTTTAACTAATGAATTAAATAAAAAATAATTTAACCTGACCTCACCTCAACCTGTGGCATAGGCTCAAAATTTCATTTTTTTTCTAGAGCCAGCATTAATTGCAAATGCTAATAAGCTCAACAGCATGTAATTCTTCTCCACTGAATCAGTGCATTTGTCGTTAATTTTTGTAGGAAACATTTTGGCATCTAGTCTATACAGACTTGCCAAAAAATAGACAAAACATAAGATCATTGCTCTTTTACACATTCCAACTGTAACGTGACCAATGAAATCTGCCATTCAAAAGGAAGACAGCTGTACCAGAGCAAACAAGTGTACACCAATTATGTCTCAAAGCTCAGAACAAGTGATTTCTTCTCCAATGCTAATTCTCTCCCAATCACAGTAGTACGATTGTATACTAAAAGTGGTCACAAAATGGAGAATCCTTGATATCTGCCACCGTAGTTTGTTCAATAGCATTGCTGTCACAAATTCAAGTCTTTAGATAAGGGTCAAAAGTCACCCCCTTCATACAGAAGTATCCTGATTATGGGAATTTTTCAGACTCCTTTGATCACGCTGGGTGCAAAAGGGTTTGCCATATACTGTATAAAGTTTAGAGGAACTTCTGATGCCTTTTTAAAGGCTACCAAATATTGACTATTAAAAAAAGGATCCATTTAGGCACCGGATATTATCAGGTGCATTGACAGCGACATTTGCCATATCTGGAATGTTTTTCAACTAAACCTGCAATAAGATGTTTCCTAATCATGAGAAGGAAGATGGAAGAGGTTGCCCTTACTTCTGTTCACTTGGATTCAATATATCCTGCAAAATAAAGCATCAGCTAAAAAGGGGGAACAACAGTTGATTGCACAAAATGTATTCTCTGAAGTGCTAATTTCTCATAGCAGGAAACTGATTCTTGTTGAGTAAGTAGAGTCTGCAAAAGAATATATGATAGCCAAGTTCTAAGAGGAAAGCTCACTGAGAGGAACTTTAGAGGGAATTCAAAGGAGAGGCCTTTAACTCAAGAGGACTATTATGCATTTGGCTAGCGTGAGAGCCCAAGAAAGTTATGAGAAATAAAAGCCTTCTATTTGTATCTTGTAGATTCCATTTGAGCTGATTGGATTTGCTCCATCTGGGTCCCAATGGTTATTCATCAGACTGACCAAAGCAAACTATGCCAAATTGAATGGAAGAGTTTTAGATAATATATTTTCTTTTTGAATCTTTTGTAGCTAACCACTACCTCCAAAATGTTCCTGCAAAAGAAAAGATTGGAAGTTATCTAATATGACTGAACTGAGAGATTCAGCAAAAAGCACATCACTGCCTTTTTCAATCTCCCTGTCTCTCAAAGAAGCTGTCATCTTATTGGATTGATCTGGATTCAATCTACTCTAGGGTATCATGAAGGACCAAGGAAAAGATACAGCTGCAGCTTAAAAGAGAGGCAGATTGGGGCTAAATTTAAAACTTTATGTGCTACTAAAACTTTGTTTTCTAATCTGAACTGCTGCACCCCTAAAAGTGGTATTTCCATTCGACACTGCATCTGAAATATTGTGTTCCAGTTTGGTGACCACACAATACAGAAAAGATGCTGATCAACTGGAAAGAATGCAGAGAAGAGCAACAAAGATGGTGAGAGACTTGGAGATTAATTCCTGTGATGACTGGATATATTTCATGAATGAAGGCAAATATACATGTCCCAGAATACTGTTCCGGGATCCAATCTGAGTCAGTCACCAGGACCAGAGGATTAGGATTAGGATTTATTGGATTTATATGCCGCCCTTCTCTCAAAGGACTCAGGGCAATGTACAACATAAAAACACATATTACAAAAGTTTTTTAAAAAGATTAAATAGTAAATCCAATAACCAATTGACAATTTACAATTAAATTTAAAATTCAATTAACAATTAACAATTAAAATTAATAGTTTATTTTATTCAGGCCAGGCCGGCTTGCTGGAAAAGCCAGCTTTTTAGGGCGCGCCGGAAGGAAGGGAGGTCAGGAATTATGCGAAGCTCTGGGGGTAGCTCATTCCAAAAGGAAGGTGCTCCCACAGAGAAGGCACTCCCCCTGGGAGTCGCCAGCCGACACTGGCTGACAGCACCCTGAGGAGGCCAACTCTGTGGGATCGTACTGGATGAAGGGAGGCTACCAGTGGCAGTAGGTGGTCTCGCAAGTAACATGGGCCTAAGCCATGGAGTACTTTGAAAGTCATAATTAATGTCTTGAATCGCACCCGGAAAACAACTGGCAACCAGTGCAGGCCGCCTAAAAGGGGTGTAACATGGGAGCACCTAGGTACCCCCATGATAACCTGCGCAGCCGCATTCTGGACCAGTTGAAGCCTCCGGGCAGCCCCATGTAGAGAGTGTTACAGTAGTCCAGGTATTACAGTAGTTCAGAGGTTTTGTGCTCCAAGCTTTTGGACTCATGCTGTAGTCCATCTTCAGGGAACTTGTCTCTAGCTAGCTTGGAATACAAAACCTCTGGTCCCAGGGACCGACCCAGATTGGATCTTGCAACTCAATATGTTTAGCCATTAAACATGAATAAAAAGGCATGGCTATGTTTAGTTTTAAAAAAGAAAGAAAGTTAAAGGGACTCTTCCAATATTTGAAGGATTGTTACAGGAGGATGAGGAGGATATATTCTTCTTAGGACCCAAAGGCAGAACAATAGGTGGGAGCTTTATAGAGATCCAAACTGAAAGTAAGAAATAATATCCGGATCATGGGAACTATTAAGATGAAAAAGACATGAAATTAGAAAATAGAATTATACTACTGCATTTGTCTGGTGAATCAGATACGGTAAGTTAATTTTTCCCCACAGTACAAATTAATCTTAAAACTTTGGTAAGCTTTCCTTTATTTTTTTTTCACCCTGAAAACAGGTTTATGCATATGGGTGTCTTCTAGAATGAAAGCTTGCACACAGTGCAAATATGTTCTGTTTAAACATTGTTGGAATATAATTCCTATTTTCCTTGACTTTTACCATACTGACTAATAGAGCTAAACAGTATATAGAAGCTACACATTTTTCTTGTCTAGGACTTTTTCCAGCAGAGAGACCAGTAGGCATTTACACATCTACAAATATACCATGTTAGAGACAGCTTTATGTTGTTTCCAGCTATTCAGAAGTATTACTTAGTACCTCCCATAATGGAGGTCAAGATACCATGCTTAACAATCACTGATATATCACTCAAATATAATTATCTGTACTCACATTATAAAATCATCCAATATAATAGCAAAAATGCATATTAAAGACTTAATAAAACGTAATAAATGTTTGCAGCTGTCAAAAGTGAATTTTACCAGTCACATTCTGGGAAAATGGTGTACTGAGTTAATGTATTAATACATTAAGCCCCATATCATCCTTCCAGGAGAACAGGAGAAAAGTTCTATTGTATTAAATAAATCCATTTGACAGGTATGCATATGTATGAATGTATTACATGTATATCTCATATGATGTATAGAGTTAAATGCTTTTTTAATTCCATATTTCATGATACAAATGCTCAGTATGGTAGCATTCAGAGTATATTTAAATAAAACTAAAAAGGCAAACAGATATCTGGTAAAGAGTTCAGACACATAAATAAAACATAGTGTTATAATAACTCTTCACTATGGTTAGGACTGCTTATCTTATATTTCTAAACTGTATATTTCTCTAGACATGGTTGCTCTCTGTAACATTTTTCACTTTAAATTAGTTATACTCTTTTTGCTAGAGGTTTATACTTCAAAACAAAAAGTCCTTACATTTCTGGGGGAACATGTCATCCTGCCCCTGGCTCTTATAATCCTTGGCTTTACACCATGTGCAATAAAACTCTTAATCAACAAGATGTCATCTTCTAATTAACTATCACTTAAAATACTCTTAAAGATAGGATTTCTGGTGACACGCTTCAAGGAGGACAAAGGTCTTTCTAAAAGCAATATTTTAAGACCTTGGAGTCTACAGCAAGATTGGCTGTATAATGACTGCATGACTTCATTGTATTTATCCATATATCATCAAAAATAATGGTTAGCATGACTTATTCAACCATTCTCCAAATATATTGAACATGTTGTCCTGTTCTTCACTAGGGCAGCTATCTACTCAAAGTGAGTACATTTGTGGACTTAATATTTGTCTTCTGTGACCAACTTAAACAAATGCAAAGTTTGTATTTTTGTAAGCTAGTTTTCCACTATTAATACAATACTCGGTGTGAAGGGATCTTTAAGCTATGCCTTACACCATAATTTTTTAACACCAGGTTTAATGTTCAATATAATACTCTAACTTATTTACCCTGTTCCCCAGAAAATAAGACCTCCCCAGATAATAAGTCCAATTGGGCTTTGGAGCGCATGTGCTAAAATAAGCCCTCCCCTGAACATAAACCCTCCCAAAAAATATTGCAACACAGCAGCAGCCATTAGGTGACCACACTCTCCAACTCCTGCACCTCAAAAATAATAAGACGTCCCTGAAAATAAGGCAAAGTGCTTATTTTGGGGATCAAAAGAAAATAAGACCCTAACTTATTTTTGGGGAAACACAGTAGTTACTTGACTTTTTTAGCCACCAATATCATGAACCACAAACTTAGTGGATCCCAATACAGTGAAAACAAATATTATAGATGAAGTAACACAACTCTGATAATTAATGCATTCAGTTTTGAGACTAGACTACAAATATCCTGGCTCGGAATAGTCCCTATGGTAGTTTAAGAATTTTGGGAAGTTCACATATCTTAATATGGCCATGCTTGAAAAACACTGCTCTGTACTTAATCCAACATACCCACTCTAGATCACTTGGATTTCAGTCAATATATTCCCCACTTGCTCCATTTTTATTTAAAGTGATTAAATATTTCATTTCTGCAAAAAATAATATATTTTTTCTACCTTGGCTTTTAATCATATAATTGTTTCTATAAACAGTTTATTCTTCTCACTCCAGATATGATGTTCTAATATCACATTTCACAATGGACTGACAATCAGAATAATTTGCATTGCTACAGTTAGCAAATCACTTGGAAGTCTTAATAGATGGAAATATTAGAATAAACTGTTCTCTTGCAAAAAACCAAATAACTGGTATTCAACATAGTATAATATACTAAATCTACATTGACTCAGAATTGCCTAATTTTGCCAGGAAAGTTAACTAGCCACTGTTTTTAGGAGCCCTTTCTTGAAGGGAAAAATACCTCATAAATTGAAAACGGTTATACAGATTATTTAAAAATTATTGCATGCACAGAACATTATTAGCGGCAAGAACATCTATTTATTTATTTGCTTTACTTCTATGCCATCCATTCCTGAAGCTCTGAGTAGCTGACATTCAGAATAACATAAGAATCAACAGAGAGAGACTCAAAATAAACTCAGAAGTATGACATTCTCTGACTTGTGGCACTTGGAAGTTGTGGACCCCAACTTTTTGGACCTCAGGGACCACTAAATTAATAATTTTAAATCCTGCTGACCACTAATATGTTCTGCCCAATAACCAGCTGGGTAGGCATGACCAACTTGATGTCACTCACGTCGAGGGGCACCTTGCTAGCCTCTACTCATCCCTCCCTTTGAATTTGAATTTTTGAATTTATTCATACTTATATCCCGCACCCATCTCCCCCAGAGGGACCCGGGGCGGTGCACAGGAACATCAAAAAACAACTACAGATATACAAAATACAATAAACTATCCTAAAACAACATTAAACCCAAACCCTGTGCTAAAACATACTTAAAATCCCACGGATTAAAACTTTGGCAAACTAAAACTTCCTAGACACTCCTTGCCTGCCAGGCCCAGCTCCTTAGGATCTCAACAGGAAACAGTTGTTGGAGCTAAACAGCCACCAAGAGTTCACAAAACATTTGGCTCAATTGAAATTGGATCTGACTGAGAAGGAGGCTCAGCAGAAGCACCTCACTGAGGACTAGGAGTATATGCTTTCCAAGCAGAGGGAAGACCTGTGGGAGTGCCAGGCCAGTTACCAGTGCATGGAGGCTCAGTGGGCTGAGATGGTCAGCCAGTTCCAGGTCATGATACAGTCCCACTGGAACAAGGCCCTCCAGCTCCCAAGGCTGGAGGGAGCACTTCCCTCTAGCCTTCGCCCAAAGCCCCGCACCAGGATGCTGAAGCAGACCCCAAGTCAGAATTTCTGCCTCCCTCTGACCCACACAAAAAGATCCCGAAGGGTGAGACTCTGCAGCAACACAAGCATTCATTGCACATATCTGGCTCAGGAGCTGTAATTTGAGGACCCCCGGTTTGGTACAATATAAAAAATGCAAATAATTTTCTGTAGACCACAAAAAAATTCTCACGGACCACCAGTGGTTCCCTGACCACCAGTTGGTGACCGCTGACATAGAGAGTTGAATGTGGGAGAAAGGGTCCCACAGTTAAACAATGCAGAGCCATATAGGTGTTTAAAGGAACAACCAGCACCTTGAATAAACCCCAGGAATTGCATCTTCCAAAGTACTGGGTCTGTCCAATCATATTAGAATTCAGTCAGTGATCACTTTTGACATATCAGCTACAGTTTTGAATTATTTTCAAGAGCAGCTCCATGTACAACATATTAGAATGACTGAAAGACGAGGCATCTAGAGCATGAGCAACTATGAACAGGGTCCCTCAATTGGTACCCAAGACATGTGACTGCATAAAATTATTTCAGCTATATGTGCCATCTACTCCTCAAGTAAGGGCTGTTTGTCTAGAATGACATCCAAACTGCAAACCTCTCAGAATAGGAGAACACAATTCTATCCAGAGCCAAAGTTGGAGCCACTATGGAATAAAGGCCTTGAAGCAACAATATGTTTGACCACGATTGTGTGAGATACAAGATTGATTTTCTCCAACTACTCCTGATTGAAATTATTTTAAAATATCCTTCAGTTAATGTTCCAGAGAAAATAACATGTTAGAGCTCAATGTTGTTTTCAAAATGCAAGTACAGCTAGAAACTGTTAAAGGAACATATCCAGAGTTTATAAAGCAATGTATAACAGATCTTTACATGGTATGAAATTTCTCAGTATCCTGCCAAGGGAAGCTTGTAACTAATTTCATAGCTTGGATAGATCCTCTGCAAATATATTATTCGAAATACAGGGTTCCAGCCAAGATAAGATGATTCAATGATATTGAAAAATGTAAACCGATTTGAAATAAGGGAATTCCTTAGGGGTACAGACATATTTGTACCAAAACAACATGGTTCATGTTTTTAAAAGAGCAAAGGTCCTCAAAAGCAAAGATTGTAATGTTATTGTCATAAAAGAGTGTACTTAGAAATATATCCAGTTAGCATTTTGGCTTTCTAACTGTGACATGAATTTTAAGCACAAATGATTAGAAAAAAAAATAGTAGACTAAGAGAGACTGTAACATCATCTTCCTCCTGTCTAGACAGGAGCCAAGTTCAGAGATAGAATGTATGCCTAAACTACTAAGAAGTCAGCCTAAAGCTGACAAATAAACGATAAATGAGTAGTTCATTTAGAAAATATTTTTTTCTGAAATGTATATTTATTTTTCACATCTGTTTATTTTTCACACATGTTACTCTTCTGTTTTTAAAAGGGTAACCGTTTTCTCATTTTTCTTCTTCTTTTCAATCCTATTAAACTTCTCTGACCATTTTTTATGAATAATAAATTTGAATTAAGAAGTGGGCTAGCTTCTTGTACCCCTCCTCCAAGCTTACGCTAGGCTTATGGGATTTGTCAAATCTCAAGAGTACAATATCTTTTTTCCACCCAACGATCATTAGGAGGACATCAAGACGCCAATGACTCCTTTCCTACAGCAGAAATACGAAACAATTCTAATAGGATATTTAAAAGAGAGGAGAATGCTGCACACTCATTGGCCTATTTTCCACTTAAGATTACAGCATCCTATTGCCAAAAGCAGCAGCCTTGAAATGGTTTAGGGCAAGCAGTCCTGTTGGGACAGAAGGGAAAGCAGTGGGTGATCTGGAACAGAGTAGATGAAATGTGGGGAAAGCAAGGTCATCCTTTACCAGTAATTGTGTTTAAGTTGGTTGTTAAAATGGGAGATTATGTACCCCAATATTTCAATTAATTCTTCTGCCAAACTTCTCTTTTAAAGTGGGGGTACTCTCAGACAAAGAAAAACAATCATACTGGAAGCAGATAAAAACAACATTTCCTAGAATGACTAATCTAGTTGAAATAATTCAACAGCAGTATTGTGAAAGAAAATAAAACACTGTCTTTTTGTCAACTAACACATTATTCTTCTTTCTATTGATGATTTGCCCATACAGACTGAGTGTTTACCCAGGCTGTAAACAGCTTAATATAATGCTGTTCTAAACCTTGACCTTGATACTGTGTTTTACTGAAAGCCAATTTCTTCACCCCACCAAATTATTGTTGTCGCAAAGTTGTGTCCAACCCATCACGACCTCATGGACAATGTTCCTCCAGGCCTTCCTGTTATCTATCATCCTCTGGAGTTTATTTAAGCTCACACCTACTGCTTCAGTTACTCCATCCAGCCACTTCATTCTCTTTCGTCCCTTTCTTCTTTTGCCCTCAATCTTACCCAGCATGAGGGTCTTCTCCAGTGAGTCCTTCCTTCTCATTAGGTGGCCAAAGTATTTGAGTTCATCGTCAGGATCTGGCCTTCTAAAGAGCAGTCAGGGTTGATCTCCTCTAGTACTGACCGGTTTGACCAGTTTGATCACCAAATTATAGAATAAAAGAGAAGAAAAATAAATGTCTAATCACCCAGAATTATCCAGGTGAATAATTATTATTATTTTAGTAACTGAGGTGGAAGATATTACTTCCAAAAATCCTCTTTATCATCTCTTCTCTTATTTGTATGTGTGTTTGAATGTTTGGCAAAAGTTGTTTTCACTCTATCCTGTTCTTTCAACAAAATTATTTCTTTTGTTACTTCTTTGAACAATCTCAGCCAGTTTAGGATGATATATTGAATATAATAATGTAATAGCAGCAAGCATCCATTGATATTTAGTTATGAAAAACAATAAGAGCAAGTTAAGGTATTAATTTTTCCTTTATCTTGTATAGACAGAATGCCTAGCATATTATTGAAGTAACAGGAATACTATTCACCCTTATAATTACCCTGTTTTGTGAGCATTAAGATTTAAAATACAGCTAGCAAAAACACTGTCACAATTTTCCTTAGGAAACCTGCCAATATGTTTGGTTTGCCTATTTTCTTTCAGTGCAAACCATTCCAAATTGAAACATACACAAAACCTGCTTCCCAGTTTGTGTGCAAATTCACTGTTGATCTTATTCGTTCATACTGTGTGATTATACTTCAGTGTCTTCATGAAAATAAGATGATGGGTTGTATTGATGACTGAAAGGCAAGATAATTGTATTTATCTTGCATTTTAGCCATCAATTATCCCTCACATCTTCCATGCTAAAATCCAATCTTGAAAACCAACAAGACAAGACCTTGCATTTTCCATTCCAGCAGCCAAGTCTCGAGGACAAACAATATTGCCAAACACTTCAGACTACCAGTACTGGCAGGCCTCAAGAAATTTAGCATCTATGCAGAGCAGAACAGAGTTCAATATTCGTTTGAGCCCTTGAATTCCAGCCAGTACAGTTTGTCAAATGTTATTATTTAAAAATAGTCTGTGGGAAAGCCCTGAGTACAAGAAATATATTTTAATTGTTATATTTGTTGTTTAGACCTGGGAAGAACACAGATAATACAAAAAATTATCTAGGAAAATCTGCTGCATATATTGAAATTTAGTAACAGCATAGAGATCTACAAATTATTAGCCAAATATGTAAAATTATCCTTGTTGTTTCTTAGCAGATGTCTGTGTTTTTAACACACAATTGTCAAATTGAAATTCATTTACAACATATGTTACTGACTTGTTTTCTTTCATATTACAAGATACAATATTTTTCATCAAAACAATAAATTGTGAATTATTTTGGTTCAAGTGCTGATGTTATATATTATTCAGACATCAGACTTTTTTATGCATCAAAAGGGTTTTTTTTGTTTCTAATATTTATTTTAAAGAAGATAAATGATGTTTTTTTTCCAAGATAAAGAGAGATGCTGATATATTTGGAGGAAGGAATGACAAACAATTCCTATTGAAGGAAAAATAGGAAAATTCTAAAAAGTCTATTGTAGATATAAATAGAGGTTTCTGAAATGCTGAAAAAAATGGGTTGATTATTAAAAATGGAAGAGAACAGCTTATTCAAAGAAGGATACAGGGCAGTTGCCATAAATTATGGGAATTGTGTCAAAAACCTAAAGCACTGAGTCTAACAAGAAATTTCCAAAATGATTTTAAAAAAAACCCCAAACCCAACCACTCATTTTTCAGGTATATGAAAAAGAAAGAAAAAATTCCATGCTGAAAGTTTGTTAAAAGAAGAAAGAGCGAATTGGTAATGGCAAGAAGCAAATTCATATGTTATTTATGTCTTCTTTCAACAGGGAAGGAAAAGTGTAGCTGTCCATCATTTTGTCATTAGTCGAAAGAGGGAGGAGCAGCTTATAATTAACGAAGAGAGAATGACGGAACATTTATCTAATTTAAATGAATTCATGCCTGCAGGGTCAGATGACTTATATTGCTATAATTACTCTAATATGGTATTAAAGGAACTAACTGAAATGATGGGGAAACTGCTAATTATAATTAATAGCTTTAACGATTGGGGAGAAATGCTACAGTATATCTTGATATCAGCAAGGGATATGACAATGTTTCCTATGATAGCCTAATTAATAAATGGCAAAACATGGGCAAGATGATACAACTACTAGGCAGATTTCAAATTGGCTGACTGACTACATCCAGAAAGTACTGATACACAACTGATTCCATATCAGATTGGAGAGTAGCATCAACTACAGTGATTTGTTTAATATTTTCCTTAATGATGTGGGTAAAAGGGTTGAGAAAATGATGGTCAGATTTGCACAGGACACAAAACCAACAAGAACAGAGTAAGTGCCCATAATTAATAGGATAAAATCAACAGGAAAAACAAAGTACTGCAACAGAGAGATAAAACTGAAATCACAGACTGGGGTCTTTACAACTGGTGAGTTGAAAAAGATTTGAATGCTCTAGTAAAGCACGTTGAACATGAGCCAACTGTGTGACGCAGTTGCTGAAAGGTCAAATGATATTTCAGGATGTATTAACAAGAGAGTAGAGTTCAGATTATGAGAAATAATTGTTCTCTATTTCATCTTAGTCAAACCCATATCTGGGATACTGCATCAAGCTTAAATACCATAGTCTAAAAAGAACACTGAGAAAATGGAACAAGCTTACAGATGGCCTACAAAGATGGGTAGAAACAGGGTCAGGAATAGAATAACAAAGATGGAAAGGACTTTGGTGGTCTTCTAGTCCAACCTCCCGCTTAGGCAGGAAACTATATGCCATTTCAGACAAATGGTTATTCAATCTCTTCCTAAAAATTTACAGTGTAGGAGCATTCACAACTTCTGGAAGCAAGTTGTTCCACTGATTAATTGTTCTAGCTGTCAGGAATTTTTTTCTTGGTTCAAGGTTGTTTCTCTCCTTGATTAGTTTCCATCCACCTAGGACAGGGGTCTGCAAAGTTGGCTCTTTGAAGACCGGTGGACTTCAACTCCCAAAATTCCCCAGCCAGCCAGGCTGGCTGGGGAATTCTGAGAGTTGAAGTCCACCAGTCTTCAAAGAGCCAACTTTGCAGACCCTGATCTAGGATAACTCGTCATGGCCAACTTCCCGCATGACAACTTGCCATGGAACAACTCACCATGGGACAATTCAACATTGTATTAATCATTTCATTCAGTTACTTTTATTATTGGTGACCATATTTTCATCAAAATTATTGTAATTTTTTATTTCTGGATTGACTTTCTTTATTTTATTATTATTGGTCAATGTTCCATTGAAATTAATTTAAATTTTGTATTTGTTGAATTGTCCTCAGCAAGTTGGCTGTGGGAATTTGCTTGCTGCAAGTTGTCCCATTCCAAAAGATATAGATGTGTTTTTTCTTACCTCAGTAGGCAGGATTAGTGGATTACACTGTAACCATGGAAAAGATAAATTCCTTAATAATAAGAGCTGTCAACCAATTGAATAAGCTGTTTTATGAAGTGGTATGTTCCCTTCACCACAGGTCGTCAAACAAAGTGCATATGTATCAAATTTTTCAGCAGATTCTGGACAGGGCAGAATGTATTAGTCACCAATTGGTGGTCCATGGACCACTGGTGGTCCACAGAAAAAAAATTTGCATTTTTTATATTGCACTAAATCAGAATCCTCAAACTATGGCCCCTGGGCTGGATTTGTGTTGCTGTACATTTGTGTTGCTGTAAAGAGTCTCTGCCTTCTGGGTCTTTTTGCGTGGGTCGGACTAGGCAGATATTCCAATTTGGGGTCTGCTTCAGCCTCCTGGTATGGGGCTTTGGGTTAAGGCTGGAGGGAAGTGCCGCTGGTGGTGAAGAGGTGGAGGGCCTTGTTTCAGTGGGATTGCATCATAGTCTGGAACTGGCTGACCATCTCAGCCCACTGAGCTTCCAGACGCTGGCATTTGGCTTTCACTCTTGCAGGTCATCCCTCTGCTTGGAAAGCCTTTGCTCCTCAGTGAGGTGCTTCTGCTGAGCTTCCTTCTCAGTCAGTTCCAATTTGAACTGAACCAGCTGTTTTGCCAACTCTTTTTCATGGTGGCTGCTTAACTTAGTTTTATTAGTTTTAGTTTTATTATATTTATATACCGCCCTATCTCCCTAGGGGGACTCAGGGCGGTGCACAGAAAATAATAAAAACAGCAATAAATACAAGAAATATTAGAAATGAGTTAAAAATAAATTAAATTTGGAGCCCGTGCTAAAACAATTTCATTACAAACCCAATATAAAATCACATTTAAAACTATACCAGGCCGGCTGCATGAAATAGGTGTGTTTTTAGTGCCTGACAGAAGAGGCGCAGATCCGTGATAGTACGAAGGTCGGGGGGCAAGTCATTCCAGAGGGCGGGGGCTGCCACAGAGAACTCTCCCCCTGGGGGTCACCAGCTGGCATTGTCCGGCAGACGGTATCCTGAGGAGGCCCTCCCTGTGGGAGCAGACAGGTCGAAGGGAGGTATGTGGTAGGAGGCGGTCCTGCAGATATCCAGGTCCTATGCCATGGAGCGCTTTAAAGGTGGTTACTAACACCTTGAAGCGCACCCTGAAGGCCACAGGTAGCCAGTGCAGCTCATGCAGGAGAGGTGTTATATGGGAGTATTTCGAGACTCCCAGGATCCCCCACGGGGCTGCATTCTGGACTAGCTGGAGCCTCCGAGTGCACCTCAAGGGAAGCCCCATGTAGAGAGCGTTACAGTAGTCCAGCGGGCAATGACGAGAGCTTGAGTGACTGTGCATAGGGCACCATGTTCTAGAAAGGGGCGCAACTGGCGTATCAGGTGTACCTGATAAAAAGCCCCCCTGGCCACGGCTGTCAAATGGTCATCCAAGGACAGCCGAGAATCCAGGAGGACACCCAAGTTGCGGGCCCTTTCCGCGGGAGCTAGTGACTCGCCCCCCGATAGCCAGAGGTGGAACCAACTGGCTATATCGTGGTGCCGGGAACAACAGCCACTCGGTTTTGGACAGGTTGAGCCGAAGCTTGTTTCTTCCCATCCAGACTCGCATGGCCTCCAAGCACCGGGACATCACCTTTACGGCATCGTTGGGGTGGTCAGGGGTAGAAATGTACAGCTGGGTGTCATCAGCGTACTGGTGGAACTCTACACCAAAACCATGGATGATCTCGCCCAGCGGCTTCATATAGATGTTGAACAGGAGGGGTGAGAGGACCGACCCCTGAGGCACCCCATACATGAGGTGACATCGACCTCTGCCCCCCTGTCAACACAAATTTGTGCTGACACAAATCACACAAACTCCAGCAACTGCTTCCTGTTGGGGCCCTAAGGAACCCGGGCGGCCAGGCAAGGAGTGTCAAGTAGAGACTGGCAAGATGCCCCTTAATGTGAATGACATCGAGTCGGCCATTCCCACCCAGTCACATGACCGGCTTGCCACACCCACCCAGCTGGTTATTAGGCAGATCATATTAGTGGTCTGTGGGGTTTAAAATTAGTGGTCCCTCAGGTTCGAAAGGTTGGTGACCCCTTCTGTTAGCTGACTTCTGAAATCCCTTTCAACACTTTGACTCTGTAATAACTATATGTATATGCATATGTGCATACTCCCAAATGTCCATATGCATATAAGAGCCAGATATCCAAAATAATTGTGTCGCTGAAAGCTGTTTTTGTTTAACTTCTTAATGGGGTTTATCTAGTCAGAATTGATGCTGCCATTTATCAGTTGAAAAAAAATGTAGTCCTGTTCTTAAAAACTGAAAGTAAGGAAGAGTTCCAGGCCCAGTTTGATGGTCTATTGCATGCTATCTGGGAATGCACTAAAAGTCTTATTTCAAGCCTTTAATCAATTTGCAAGATTATCAAACATATCCTCTATACAGGAAGTGCTTTTCATGTCTAACATGCACATAGTTCATTATTCATGTAATAAATTTGGAGTCTACTCCTAAAGTGGATACTATGACCACATCTCTAAATAACCACAAAGTTTGTATTTAAAATTTATCTTGTCCAAATGACATACTGAAGGACGTCAAGCAGATATAAAATTTCAGATGACCTCCCATAAATTCTTTGTTTTAATCCCAAAGAATCTAAATATCCAGGAAAATGATATTTAAAGCTATCTCTTCCTAGTACAAGTACTGTGTATTCAGACCTCCTCCAATATAATAAAGGATTGAAGTAATATCAATCTTTGTAACGGTTTTTAATTAAATGATGTTATTTCTACTTTCTGGAACCAGTGACTATTGACTTATATAACTGAATCTGAAAGTTGTTTAACTTCCTCCCAAAATTATAAGAAATATTTTGATGATTTGGAACTAAATTTATCAGAGGATGATCAGTATTAGAGAAACAATGGATTCCTCCATTTATTTTTAACACTGTCCCTTTTATATTTTTTATTTTGCAAATCCTACATTAGTCTTCATCCCCAACCAGGGGTGAGAGTCAGTCGGTTCTGACCAGTTTGGATGAACCAGTTGTTATGACTTTGTGCAGTTCAGAGAGCTCGATCATCGGCTACCCCCGCCTACTCCACCCACCCCGCCCTGCCCTATATATTATCCTTTCACCACACATCCATACCATCCAGCTAATCTCCGTGCCTCGCCTGCTCTGCTAACCAAAGGTAAGCATGCTGCCTGCTCGGCCTTAGCCTCAGGTCAGGGACACGCCATTCCCCAGCTTTGCCCTTTGCCCTGGAGCCACCACCCGCATGCCTCTGCCCCCTCTGGCCTTAAACTACCAGCAGTTCTTACCTAAATCACTGCAGTGGAGATCTTGCAGCCGTCCGTTGCTGAGGTTTGGTCATTCATGGAGACTCTGCATATGGTCTCTGGGTTAGTAGCTGCTTCTCTCCACTGCTGCTCTTGCTGGGAGAGAGAACGTCTCTTGTGCAATTTAGCAGCTGTGAGCCCCCATTTTCCTCTAAGTCCTATCCGGAAAGTGTACAGCACAGAGAAGCATGGCTGCTGCCTCTCTGTGCTGCACGCTTTCTGGGTGGAACTTAGAGGAAAGCAGTGGTTCACAGCTGTTAAATTGCACAAGAGACGCTCTCTCTCCCAGCAAAAGCAGTAGCAGAGAGAAGCAGCCACTGCCCCGGAGAGCAGAGATGGAGCAGAGCAGGCCCAGAAAGGCTGCTCGGTGGACCCTTGCTGCATGGCTCGAAGGCACGTATGCATGGAAGTTGTGTGTGCATGCATGTTCACACACTCACATTTTCGGCAAACTGATTGAATCCTACCACTGCCCTCAACCTCAAAAAGAGCGGGTAGGATGGACAAAACCTAAGTGGAGGATCTCAATTTACTTCACACAAAATGGCTGCAGCACCAATTATACTACTGTTTAATTATAAATTAATCTGTTCAACTTTGTAAATCATCAAACTGGTACAGAAGTCTTGTGGGAGGCGATCTACATTGATTGTATTTTAGAGTTTAAATTACTGTTGAAAATGTATCAAGCTCCATTTAATATAGATAAAATATATCTGGTCATGAAACAATACAAATATTATTTTTCCTGCCTTAGCTCCAAGACAAAGCAATTCTGTTTGGAATGAAAATGGGATAGGTAGAAATAAGAAGTAGTATAAATAAACAAATAATGGACATCTGCTGATTAAATCATTTTGCAGCTGTGGTGATTGAAGCCCACAAGAAGTGGGCTTCACAAGACTCACAAGACTCTATTCACAATATCCTCTCATCCTCTTAGCCACTTTTTCTAACACCGTCTCTGAATTATTGATATTAAGCTTCTTGAAAGTATAGCAACCAATTATGCCACAGGCTGAATTTGTTTCCTCTTTTTCAGAAAATATCCAGTAGAATGTGCGCACACACACAATTGTTCACTTTGTATTTTTTTTCTACCAACACAAAATTCCTTGAATTTTGCCTAAGGATCAGAAGAGCTATTTTTCCGTGGCCATTTTTTAACCAGTTTTCTGAACTGCTACAACGAAATTGCACATCATCAGTAATTTATGGCCATATGTAAAATCTCTCCGTTTGACGTTTGTTTTGGTCTCAATAAATGCTGCATTCAGGCAGACTTTTCTATTGCTTATTTTTTACTACAGTTAGACAAAGTTTTCTCTTGATTACTTTTCTCTGACCCTGAACTGCAAATAAATGGTTAGGCACTTTAATGAAGTTTGTGTACAGCAAGATTCTGAGTACAGCATGGGGCCAGTAACAAAATGCTTTAATCATAAAATTCCTAGAAATAGATATATAATTTGTAGTCAATTCCATTCCAGGGATTTGCCACTGGCAGCAGAGTTACTATGTGAAGATAAAGGAAGAACATCTCATGAAGACTTCCAGTAATAGTAAATCTACCTATTCCTCATTCTACTTACCCAACTCTATTGCCATGATAACCTACCCAACTCCGTCCAAGCTCTAATGACATCACACCTTCTATGATCAATCTTCCTGAAACCCTTGAAGACTATGTCCAAATAAAAGTGCAGCCAACAAGAAAAACATGTTTACTCATCTCTGATTTCTCCATCATGTTGCCAAATTCAGATTCCTGCATGGCAGTATAAAAGTAAATTTACTATATGTAATGATATGCAAGACTAATCTTGAATGAAAGCGGTGTTAAAGAAAATGAGAGAGAATAAAGCTGTTCATTAAGTTAACTGAAATCATCTCTCCTTTTTGTTTTAAAGCAGGGTGAATTTTGCTAACTTAAAAGGCCTAGTAGAAAAGAGTAATGTATTGCTTCCATAAATTATACCATAATTAAAGACTTTGTAAAATCCTTTTCCATTAATGACAGCAATAGGACTGGGTGTAAGGCCACTTTGAGACAAAATTCCCACTCCTAGATCTCTCAAAAACTCTTTGAGGCAGACCAGTGGCTTCAAAATGTTGAATGTTAGAAATATTGAAAATCCAGAGCAGGCAATGATCTAATCAGTAGAAGAGGGCAAAGACTGGCACTTAATTAAATCAGTGCCTCAATTCAAGCTACCATTGTTCCAAAGACTAAATATCCTACTGTTATTCCCACCCAAAATGTAAAGAAATTAATCTCTGCCACCTTCCCTATCCTTCTAATAATTATCTTTGGATACCTAACAAGTGCATTTATCTGGTTGCTAAGCTATTAAGCCATCATTCCATTTCTGCATTGAAAAGACCATATTAAAAAAATGTGGCAAAAAGTGTCAGGCAAGAATTTCTGCCAATAGAAAAATAAACTATGCGATGCAAACCGAAAGACCACACTACTGTTGGGCTAGAGTGCAATCACTTCTGCTCCCAAGTACCCCTTCTGAAAGGAGATTGGTTGAGTTGATTATGAATTCCCATTGGTTCTATTAGAAAATGAAAAGATGGTTTAGTGAAACCTTGTGTTTGTCTGAAACATTGCCCACTTGCTTAGAAATGTAACAAGCCTAACATAAGAGCCTGATAAGATAATGGAGCTAGGCAGCATGAGACAGAATTGTCACACGTTTTTCCTGTGCTAAATCACTGTTTTGTGACTTATAACTACTATTAGGGATGTGGTGGCTCAGTGGCTAAGACACTGAGCTTGTCGATCAGAAGGTTGGCAGTTCAGTGGTTCGAATCTCTAGCACCATGTAATGGAATGACCTCCCATTATTTGTCCCAGCTCCTGCCAACCTAGCAGTTTAAAAGCATGTAAAAATGCATGTAGAAAAATAGGGACCACTGGTGGGAAGGTAACAGCACTCTGTGCGCCTTTGGTGTGGTTTGGCCAGCCACACAACCATGGAGAAGTCTTCAGATAGTGCTGAGTCTTTGGCTTAGAAACAGAGATGAGCACCACCCCTAGAGCCAGAAATGACTAGTACGCATGTGTAAAGAACCTTTATGTTTACCTATAACCACTATTACAGTGATTGCAGCAATATAACACTGCATCAACATTTCAAATTTGCCATCGTTCATTTCTACTAGAAGCCAGAGTATTATGGACTACTAAGAAGACAGATGAATACATACATACACATACACATTTTTCAATGCCTATATTTCTTCTAAATAATAAATAAAATAAATAAAAACAAAACAAAAAAGAAAGAAAACTATCTACATATTTACATGATCTTTTTGTTAAAGTGTTCTAAATTCTACTTTATGAGCATTGCACTTGTTTATTTCATTAGATCCCTCATCTGTAATGTAGTCATTCACTATATAAATAACCTTATTAAGGCTGCAGATGTTTTTCCTCTGTCATAGCCAAAGCTCACTCAAAGCTAAGCTAGAAGTTGTCTTCGGTCTTTAGTTTACTATCTAAAATTTCCTAAATAATTGGTTATTTAGGGCTCTATCCAGCACAAAGTTCATAGAGATTTCAGAGCTGTGTTGCCTTTTCTGTTTGCCCATCTTCCACCTACTGTATAAAGCTAAATGTAAAAAGAAAAAGAATATTCCTTTAATGGTAATTGTTGCATTTATTAAATATATACACTATGTGTATATATGCAGGTCTTGGTGTATTCGGATCTTTTCCTGTGTAAAATTGAAAGTATCTTGGCAACGATAAGGTCACACTCGTCATCTTCAGGCTGGTGCCTTTTGGCTTCATGCTTGCATATGCATGCATACATACATACATACATACGTACATACATATATACATACATACATACATTACTGATGCCAGGGAGATTTTTTTTATCAGAAGAAAGTTTTAACCCCTGCTTCTGAAATTGTGCATCTGAAATGTATAAATGTTAGAATAGGGGAATAGAGAGAATACAGCAGGAGAAGGGTGTTCATAAGAAGCTGGAAATTACAATTAAGTATGGTGCATATTTGGACACAATTACTTTCTAATGCATAATTCATTGGGCTCAGAGAAAAGGAAAACTGGTTTCTTACTTTTTTGGTAATGACTTAAGTTTTTCAAGCCCAGTTTTAATTGAGCAGTAAAGAGTTTGCTCACTATAAGTTGAGACTCCAGAATTTCAGTTCCAGTTCTGTAAGGGACTATGGGAAGAAGATGGGAATATTTATTGTCATATAGAAGCCTTGCTGTGTGTATAGAAGCCTTGCTCCTGTGATTTTTATGTGAAAACAAAATCCCATGGTTTCTAAAAAATATGTTTAGCCATCAAACCTAAAAAAAAAGCTTCTGGCTTCAGTTGTGTGTTCAATTTTTAAAAACTGAGTTAAAGGATAATGCAATCTTCTAATTTAATATTGTAAAGCTATGAGAAAACTAAGGATATAATTGTACTAACATTATTTTACTGTTTATTCAGATGGTCAAGCCAATTTAAAAACAGATTAATACTGCCACATTGCAAATAAATAGCTGAATGAAATTATTGGCAACATAAATGAAGACTAAAATACTTAAAATAGTAGGATTTTGCTTCCAAATTTCAGGTGGATTATAGTATTATAACATTTTGCCTCAACTGCAAAATCCATTCTTCAGTGATTCATTTGTATCAAATATCTGGAGGCCATACCCAAGGAGATCAAAAACATAAATACAGCAGTAACAACAACATAATCAAAGCCTACCTCCTACATGTGAATCATGGCAAGGCTTCAATTATGCAATTATGGCCACCATCTTGCAAATTTTTGTCCTTTTGATAATTCGATCCTATGCTTGGATGGGTAATATAGAGATGATATTGTCTAGCCCATGATCTTTATTTTATTTATTATTATTTTATTAATTTAATTTGTATACCGCCCTCTATTCCGTTGGGACTCAGGGCGGTGCACAGGGATAATAAAAGATAAAAAAGATAAAATACATATAATACAATCAATAAATAAATTTAAAACTAAATTAAACAAATTTAACCCGTACTAAAATATTAAGAAACCCTATTAAAACGATGGTAAAAACAAGCGATAGTAAAAACAAACTATGCCAGGCCGGCCGCATGAAAAAAGTAGGTCTTTAATGCTCAACGGAAGAGGCGAAGGTCCGAGATAGTACGAAGGTCGGGCGGGCAGGTCGTTCCAGAGGGCTGGACCCGCCACAGAGAAGGCCCTTCCCCTGGGAGTCACCAGCCGGCATTGTCCAGCGGACAGCAGCCTGAAGAGGCCCTCCCTGTGGGAGCGGACAGGTCGGATGGAGGTATGTGGCAGGAGGCGGTTCTGCAAATAACCAGGACATGCCTACTCTGCACCCATAGTCTACACAGTTTCTTCTCTAGGACTGCTTAACAATTGTTAAGGCTTTATTAGATGCAAAAACAGTTGAAGATGTTGTCTTTCTTTAACATGTAAATTTTGGATATCCAAATCCCATAAAATGGATCAAAATGTTGACAGCGCATTAAACAATAATTCATAGTTACAAAATAAAGCTGGATTTACTATGTTCATTGTGGGGGTGCAGTTAATTCAAGCTGTCATTTGGATGAGCAAGGATCTGAAGGAAGGTTTTACAGGTCTCTTTCTGACATTTTCTTTACTGTGAGACCTTAATGCAGGACTGTCAAATTCATGGCCCGTTGGCCTGATCCATCATGTGCTGGCCACGCCCACACCCATTTTAGTGAAGGGAATGTTCTGATACATCACATGGCTTCACCATGATGACATGAGTTTGACACCCCTGCCCTAACGTGCACCATGAGAAACACGCATCTATATGAAGCCAAAACACCAACTCTCAAAAGCCTAATATTTTCCAACTTCTGATTTCAATTAAGCACAACAGATGTTTCTGTCTTAAAGGACAGCTTCCAACATCTATCTTTGCAAAATTATTGTATTACTTTAAAAAAATCCATATCAAGAAAAAAAGAGAGGGGGGGATCCCTTCATTATTACTCATGCCTTTTATTTACTGATACTATGACCCCAGATAGCCTCTTTAACTTAATGGAGGCAAGCCAAACCACAGCCTTTGATCTCCATCCATTCTTAGTTCAGCATTGCTTCCTCAACATCTGGCCTTCATGTGTACCCCCTCTTCCTGGCCCATTTTCTCTGAAATGCTGGGCTCATTTTGGTGATGGACACTTAGCTTCAATTCTTGTATTATTGCAATGTTTGCTGGGTTTGTTCAAATAGATTCAGTCTTCTACATGAACATAAAACAGACACACAAGTGGGCAGGACCAATTGTATTAGATAGAAACTCTGAACCTTCAGGGTTTTTTTAACATGGCATAGGAAAATATTTGTATGACATGCAGATCTTAAATATGTAAGAATTCCCCCAGGGGAGAAAAAGATGGCAGCTATACTCTAACCTGGCCAAAATCATATTTTTCCAAATCTTCATGACATACTGTTTCCCATTAAGTTTTGTTTTTACTAAATAATGAGATGTATCAGACTTTTCAAAACAAACCAATTTAGTTATAATTCCATTCCATGTTTTGACTGCACAATGAAAAAAAAACCAGGAATATGTGAAATAGCAGCCTTGCTGAACAAGTGAGCTATTTGCTATAAGGAATGTACATTGTTGTAAAGCATATTAAGTCATAATATGCTTTACTTGATTTAGATATTGGCATTATTTATACTAGCTATACCCGGCCATGTGTTGGCATTATTTATACTAGCTATACCCGGCCACGCGTTGCTGTGGCCCAGTCTAGTTAAATAGCCAACCAATCTGTGTGTAGATCTACACCTGCACACATACACACAACCACCGTATAACCCCCTACCTACCTACCTACCTACCTACCTACCTACCTACCGTATTTCTCACTCTCTATCCCTCTACCTACCTACCTACCTACCTACCTACCTACCTACTGTATTTCTTTCTTTCTCCCTCTATCTATCTACCTATATACTGTATTTCTCCCTCTCTATCTATCCCTCTACCTACCTAGCTACCTACTGTATTTCTTCCTTTCTCCCTCTATCTACCTACCTACTGTATTTCTCCCTCTCTATCTATCCCCTATCTACCTACCTACATACTGTATTTCTCCCTCTCTATCTATCCCTCTACCTACCTACCTACTGTATTTCTTCCTTTCTCCCTCTATCTACCTACCTACTGTATTTCTCTCTCTCTATCTATCCCACTACCTACCTACTGTATTTATTCCTTCCTCCCTCTACCTACCTACCTACTGTATTTCTCCCTCTCTATCTATCCCCTACCTACCTACCTACATTTCTCCCTATCTATCTATCCCTCTATCTACCTACCTACATACTGTATTTCTCCCTCTCTATCTATCCCTCTACCTACCTACTGTATTTCTTCCTTTCTCCCTCTATCTACCTACCTATCTACCTACCGTATTTCTCCCTTTCTATCTATCCCCCTACCTACCTACCTACCTACTGTATTTCTTCCTTTCTCCCTCTATCTACCTACCTACTTACTGTATTTCTTCCTTTCTCCCTCTATCTACCTACCTACTGTATTTCTCCCTCTCTATTTATTTTATTTATTTTTATTTTATTAAATTTATACCCCGCCCTTCTCCTTGTTAGGACCCAGGGCGGCGCACAGGCATCTTAAAAACACAAAATACAATAAATATCAATTAAAATGTAATTAAATTCATTAACCCGTGCTAAAAACCCAATATTAAAAACCCTACCAAATTACAAATTTCCTTAAAAAGTCAGAAACGGGGGGCTATCCTAGGCCGGCTTGTTGGAATAAGTACGTCTTAAGACGTTGGCGGAAGAGGCGGAGGTCCAAGATTGTGCGAAGGTCGGGGGGTAGGTCGTTCCAGAGGGCCGGGCCCGCCACAGAGAAGGCCCTTCCTCTGGGTGTCGCCAACCGGCATTGCCCGGCCGACGGCACCCGAAGAAGACCCTCTCTGTGGGAGCGGATCGGGCGAAGGGATGTATGGGGTAGGAGGCGGTCTCGTCTATCCCCTACCTATCTATCTATCTATCCCCTACCTACCTATCTACCTACATTTCTCCCTATCTATGTATCCCTCTACCTACCTACCTACCTACCTACCTACTGTATTTCTCCCTCTCTATCTATTCCCCTATTTACCTACCTACTGTAATACAATAATACAATAGTAGAGTTGGAAGGGACCTTGGAGGTCATCTAGTCCAACTCCCTGCCTAGGCAGGAAGCCCTATACCATTTCAGACAAATGGCTATCCAACTTCTTCTTGAAGACTTGCAGTGTTGGGGCATTCACAACTTCTGGAGGCAAGCTGTTCCACTGGTTAATTGTTCTAACTGTCAGGAAATTCTTCCTCAGTTCTAAGTTGCTTCTCTCCTTGATTAGTTTCCACCCATTGCTTTTTGTTCTGCCCTCAGGTGCCCTGGAGAATAGTTTGACTCCCTCTTCTTTGTGGCAATCCCTGACATGGCAATCCCTGGAAGGCTGCTATCATGTCTCCCCTAGTCCCTCTTTTATTAAACTGTATTTCTCCCTCTCTCTCTCTCTCTCTATGGGCCATATGGGAGTATGCTATCCTCTGTGTTTTGGTACTTTTAGGCTTCCATACGTTGCTGAGGAAATGACAGTTGAAAAGCAGCCTCATGGGAGGAGCTATAGGGAGGTGAAAACCTGATCAGTGGGTACATTTTACGTTTGTGTACCTTGCATATGACACACATGTGCTAGGCACAAAATGAGTATTCTATTATCGGAAGTCCTTGGCAACATTGTGTCAAAATTTGGTGTAAATCGGTGCAGTAGTTTTTGAGATTAGCTGCTTCGTACAAACTATTTTACATTTTTATTTATATAGATTAGTGTTGTGGTTTTCAAGCCATGATATATGATTCAGCTGCTTTCTCAGAGGGGAGGTATCTAACCTTTGGTTAAACCTCTATGACATTGTAATGAACAAACCCAGCCTAAAATTGTGCTGAAATCTATCACAATTTTCAGAAAATAGCATGTTGTATGTTAAGAATTAATGCAAAACAATAGAGAGAATAAGACACATAGTCAGCTATCCCTTAGTTTTGGGAATGTTAAATGTGAGTAGGCAACATCTTACTGCAATTTTAGTTGTATGAAACTTCAATTTACTATCCAATGGAACAGAATATCAGTGCTAGTGATAAGTACTAGTGAACACACAGATGAGAAAAATTTGCATGTAGGCAAATCTCCACCAAGGATATAAACAAAAAAATATCCTTTTTTAATCAATTAAATGCTTCCCTTTACTGAAAATTATGGCTATGAGAGGCAATTGAAACCAATATGGAGTACAAATATACAATTGTTACTGTTGCATATTATAACGTATGTATTATACCTTCATTTTGATAACAACAAATGTTTCCAGAGAAGGCTTTAACTAGCAACAACCTTGACTCCTTAGCTCTTATGGAGACCCACCTGTTATCATCAGCTAATTTCTATGTTGGGATATGTTGACAGTTCCAAGATGCAACTGTGTCTGCTGGATCATCTGTCTACCTATTAGGCATTGATAGTAATTTCTCTATTCTCCCATATTATGGATTATCCTTAACTAGTCAGAGGTCATATATCTTTTTAAACAGAAGATTCATGGCATTGCATGTGATAACATATCTATGTTTTATGACTTGACAAATAAATTAACTGAGCTAAAGAAAACTAAGATCAAGAGGAAATGTGTTATACAATTTGTACAGTTTTCCCATGATCTTCCAAAGGTTTTATAATACAATACAATAATACAATAGCAGAGTTGGAAGGGACGTTGTAGGTCTTCTAGTCCAACCCCCTGCATGGGCAGGAACCTTATACCATTTCAGACAAATGGCTATCTAACATCTTTTTAAAGACTTCCAGGGTTGGGGCATTCACAACTGCTGGAGGCAAGCTGTTCCAGAGGTTAATTGTTCTTACTGTTAGGAAATTTCTCCTTAGTTCTAAGTTGCTCCTCTCCTTGATTAGTTTCCACCCATTGCTCCTTGTCCTGCCCCCAGGTGCCTTGGAGAAAGGTTTGACTCCCTCTTCTTTGTGGCACCCTCTGAGATATCGGAACACTGCTATCATGTCTCCCCTGGTCCTTCTCTTCATCAAACTAGACATACCCTGCTCCTGCAGCCGTTCTTCATATGTCTTAGTCTCCAGTCCTCTAATCATCTTGGTTGCTCTTCTCTGCACTCTTTCCAGAGTCTCCACGTCTTTTCTACATCGTGGCGACCAAAACTGTATGCAGTATTCCAAGTGTGGCCTTACCAAGGCACCATACAGTGGCATTAACACTTCACGCGATCTAGATTCTATCCCTCTGTTGATGCAGCCTAGAACTGTGTTGGCTTTTTTGGCAGCTGCTGCACACTGCTGGCTCATATTTAGATGGTTGTCCACTAGGATTCCGAGATCCCTCTCACAGTTGCTACTATCGAGCAAGGTACCACCTATACTGTACTTGTGCATTTGGTTTTTCTTGCCTATATGTAGGACCTTACTTTTTTCACAATTGAATTTCATTTTATTAGACAGTGCCCAATGTTCAAGTTTGTCTAGATCCTTGGAACAATCCTTGGGGAAGAGGGAGGAGGGAGACCATGCTGTCCGTGTTACTCAACATTTCTTGATGCACACATTCGTTAGAGATTGGGGCAACACAATATTTTTATAATGTCCAAATCCTGAAAAGAAATACAGACAGAGAATTAGTTTGACTTTCATTGCTTGCATTACCTAGTGGAAGGAGGATTATAGCCTTAAATCCTATGAGGATAGTACTATTTTTGTCTCCTTAATCCAGAACTTTCTTCTTGCTGTAAAATTATTACAGAAATGACAAATTCAATCTCCCTCTATAGATCAGCTGTTTTAGTGTATAAGTCATTTATAAAAATGATCTATTTTTTCCAGGCTTATAAAAATAATGTCACTTCGTGAATCATGTTTCTTAAGAAACAAACTTCAACTGCAGTTCTGTGTTGCGTCTGTCAAATTCACATTTAGCATTTATGTCAGACTTAACAAACAACAGAAAGAGAAGCAAAGAGCAAGCCAACATCTTCGATGGATGGGTGGAGAAAGGCAACTTTATTACTGGGAGCGGGAGGGAGGTTCATGAAAAGGAAGTAGTGGGGAAATGAAAGAGTGGCCATTTAGTAATTTTGGAGAATATCTGAGATAAAACTTGTCTATAGATTTGTTGGTCATGTTTCTGCTTTATAGCTGATGTGCTCTAAATAAAAGCAAAGACTTACTCAGAACTGCAAAGTAAGTTTCTTTTATTAAACATAGCAATAGCTCTATAGATGGAAGTTCATAGTTTGCTCTGGTGAATCAAGTTGGTTTCTATGAATTTTTGAGAACACTGATATGACAGACAAAAGAACAATAGGTAAACAGTTAGAGATCTGAATTCTCATCAAGTAATTTTGTGCCTACATTTACACAAAATCAACTGTGGTACACCCTGGTATGAGCATACCAGTGTCTGCCTGGAGCACCAGGTACCATTCTGGTATCGTGCTCTGGAGGGCCCACCCACCTGCCCATCATCCTTACTTGTCTTTTAACTCTTTGGAGGACACTGGGCCCTGTTGAAACCGTACCAGTTGCAACGGGATCCGGAACCCACCACTGTCTCTCACTCTCTCACACACATTCTAGCTCTCCACTAGGAAGCAAGCAATGGCAAGCCACTTCTGAAAATTCTTGTCAAGAAAACTGCAAAGATTATCCATGCAGTAATAAGGAGTAAAAAAAAAAAACTTCCTTGAAGGCACAAAAATAGAAAACAAAACTATCTGAGCTAAACGTATTAGCAATCAATAATGAAATATGCAATCTTCAATGTGAGTAATGCCTTGTTGTTCTCTATGGATATGGATGAGCCTTGTGCATGGATATGTCCAAGTATTTTGATCAATTGGCTGCTTTGGCTAGATTTATCATGAAAAACATTATGCAACAGATGTCACAAGTCAGTTGGAATGCTGGCCCCCAAAGATGTCATTCTGTTCCCTTTGGCTTACTCTTTAGAGTTTCTGTTGGTTCTTTTTGGCATCTTGAAGGTGGTGCAGCTTTTTCTTATCAATAGTTTTGCCCTCTACCTACCTACCTACTGTATTTCTCCCTCTCTCTTTATCCCTCTACCTACCTACCTACCATGCAGCCTCCTGGGACCAGAAATGGGCCACATGGGAGTGTGCCACCCCCTGCACCTTGTTTTGGGCCTAATAGGTCTCCATGAAGGCCCCTGGGACCAAAAATGGGCCACATTGGAGTGTGCCACCCCCATGCCTAGTTTTGGACCTACTAGGCCTCCATGCAGCCTCCTGGGACCAACAATGGGCCATCTGGGAGTGTGCCACCCCTGTTCCTTGTTTTGGGCCTAGTAGGACTCCATGCAGCTCCCTGGGACCAAAAATGGGCCACACGGGAGTGTGCCATGTGTGAGGGAACATTGGAGGTTTATTCAGTTGCTGAAAAAATGACCGTTGGAAATGTTGAAGGGTGTGTGCATGATACATCATAAGAAGCAGCTGGATGGGAGGAGCTTAAGGGAGATGAAAACCTTAGAAGTGCGTACCTTTTACATTTGTGCTGCTTGTACATGGTACAGGTGTGCCAGCCACACAAACTGTACGTATGATTGCTTTGGGAGTCCTTGGGAACATTGTGTGAAAACTTGGTGCCGATCGGTGCAGTACTTTCTGAGATTAGCAGCTTTGCACAAACTATTTTAAATTTTTATTTATATAGATAATCCTTTCAAGAGACAATGAAATGTAGATACATATTAGCATTTCATATAATGTTCTAGTGCTGAATCTTGGGGCGCATGAATTGTTCACTTACAAAGTATAGCTAAATGTAACAAGAGTATATGAAAAAAATTGAGGAAAGTAATGGAAACTGAGAGCCTCAATAGTGCTTACACAGTAGTGGGTTTCAAAAAAATTTACTACCATTTCTGTGGGTGTGACATGGCTTTGTGGGTATGGCTTTGTGGGCGTGGGAGGGGAAGGATACTGAAAATCCCCATTCCCTCCCCAACCCTCTAACCTGCTTTCCAGTTCCGTTCTCCTATTCAGGGCAACAAAAGAGGCTGGGAGGCAGTGGAGGTGGGGTCAGCCTTTTTGCTGGTTCTCCAAACTATTCAAAATTTCCACTGTCGGTTCTCCAGAACCTGTAAGAACTGGCTGAATCTCTGTGCCTACAGAATAAATGCTGTAGCATCAATTATTCTCAAGTGTGAATCCAACCTTTATCTTTATTTGAAATGTCAAAGGAATGTATTAGCAAACATATATATATATATACAGTGGTACCTCAGATCACGAACTTAATTCGTGAAATGACTCTGGTCGCGATCCGATTTGGTTGTGATGCGAGGCACAATTTCCCATAGGGTTCAATGTAAATCCGATTAATCCGTTCCGACCTTGTTTTTTGGTTGTGATGCGAGGCACAGTTTCCCATAGGGTTCAATGTAAAGCCGGTTAATCCGTTCTGACCTTGTTTTTAAAATGTCCGCGGCTCCGGTTCGTGAAGCGAAACGGAGGTCGTGAATCCGGGCATTTTTACGAACTTTTCTGGTCGTGATGCGAGGGCGGAGTTCGTGATGCGAGGCAGAGTTCGTGAAGTGAGGCGGAGTTCGTGCAGCGGAGCATTTTTTACGAACTTTTCCGTTCGTGCAGCGAAACGGTGTTCGTGAACCGGGGCACATTTTTTGGGAAATTTTTGGTCGTGAAGCGAATTGGACGTGATGAGAGGCGTTCGTGGTCCGAGGTACCACTGTAATTTTATTATGTGTTTCCAAAAGACAAAAGCAGTTAATACAGAATGTAGAATCATAGAGGTGAAAGAGTTCTCAAAACCCTCCAACTTTCTGCCATTCTAACTACAGGCTGTTAGATTCTCTGATGTGGTAGAGAATGAGGGAGTCCAGACCAGGTTTACTCAGAAAAACTATAGCCGTTTATTTCCGGCAGCAAGATAAATGAACTATATACAACTGAAGGGAAGCGGTAGACAGGGGCTCCTGCGTTTGACAGCTCTTTATATATGGAGCTGTGAAACAGGAAGCCAATCAGGCTGCGGCAAGAGCCGGCTTCCCGCCAGGCGCGCCTTAGCCAATCAGGCACGACTAGCGGTTAGCCGGCTTGCTACAGCCTGTCTCCATGGCTTCAAAGCGGCAGCCTGGAAGACCTGCGGCCGGTCGTAGGTCGAGACCGGTCGCAGGTCGAGGACACAACACCCCTTTCCCCCCTCGGTCTGCACATGCTTGAAGAACTGTCAGTCCAGGTGAGTGAGCATGCGTAGTCCGCCAAGTAGGCGGGACGGCGTCGGGACCGCCCAGACCGCCTCAGTTGCTGCTGAGGATCCGACGAGGTAGGTTGCCCCTGTGGGAGCTCCTCTCTTCGGGGAGTGGAGCTCCAGGTGGTGACGTCAGAGAGGCCTACACGAGGAGGCGGAGCCGTTCGGACTGGTAAGTCGGGGCGAGGGGGCGCGGCGTCCGGGGCATAGCTAGTTGGTGGTTGCTGGTTGGTTGCGGCGATGTAGGGCGGGTCCTTAGGCGCAAGGGCCCGCGCGTTTCCAGCGGCTTGATCCAGGTGCTGCAGCGTTTGCCGGAAGGCGGCATCCAAGTCAGGAGGGCCTGAATAAGCGAAGGCCCCGAGCGGAGATGCGGAACAATTTCCGAAAGGCCCAACCGGGGCAACTGGGCAGGGCGGATCCGGCGCCGGGGCTGATGGTGTTGGCAGGCGGCGCCTCAGCTGATCCAAGTGGCGCCGCCACTCGGATCCGTCCGGGAGGCTGAGTCTAAAAGAGCAGGGACCCGTTAGCTCGGCGATTGTGGCCGGAACCCATTTAGGGTCTCCAGCGTAGTTGCGGGCGTACACAGGGTCCCCGGGCTGGAATAGGCGGGAAGGGGGGACCCCCAGGTTGCAAGGCTGCACTTCGTTGTATGCCGGGTGCAGCCTGTCCAAGGTGGTCCGCAGGCGGCAACCCATCAAGAGCTCGGCGGGGCTTTTCTGGGTGGCTGGGCAAGGAGTGGAATGCTGACCTAACAGGTAAGCAGCCACCCTTGCAGGCCAGTCCCCCTTGGTCATCCTCCCCAAGGCTTCCTTGGCCGAGCGGACGGCCCTTTCCGCCCGTCCGTTGGAGGCCGGATGATAAGGGACCACTGGCGCGTGGTGGATCCCTTGCGAGGCCAGGAACTCCTGGAAGGTGGCAGACTGGAACTGGGGCCCGTTGTCGGACACCACGATGTCTGGCAACCCGTGCGTCGCGAAGAGGCGACGCAAGGCCCTGACCGTACTCTCGGCTGTTGTGGAAGCCATCAAGATGACCTCCACCCAGTGGGAGTAGGCGTCCACAACCACCAGGAACGTCTAGCCTCGGAAGGGGCCGGCGAAGTCTATGTGGAGCCTGGACCAAGGGCTCCGGGGCATGTCCCACTCCCTGGGCGGCACAACTGGGGGGGCGGGGCGGGTGGACTGGCAAGGGACACAGCCCCCAACCCAGGCGGCCACTTCCGCATCCACGCCTGGCCACCACACATAGCTACGGGCGAGCGCCTTCATCCGAGCTATGCCGGGGTGGTCAGCGTGGAGTGTCCGGAGCACCTGGTGACGGAGAGGGGGGGGTATGATGACCCGAACCCCCAGCACAAGCAGCCGCTGTGGAGCGAGAGCTCCAGCTGGCGTGTCTTGTATGGCCGAAACTCTTCGGCCATGCTGCCCCGAGGCCACCCTCGCAGGACCCAGGTGGAGACCTGGGACAGGACAGGGTCGGCCTTCGTCCGGGCAGCGATGTCCGAGGACGTCAATGGCAGGCCGGAGTCTGCCACGGACAAGACGGACAGTGCCGGCACCGGCTCCTCGTCCGCCTTGGGGAGGGGGCATCTGCTCAGGGCATCAGCATGCCTGAGCTGCTTGCCAGGACGGTAGTACAGTGTATAATTATACGCTGCCAGGAACTCCGTCCACCTGGTCATTCTGGGAGAGAGGATGGGGGGGGGGGTCGGACGGTCACCGGCCAAAAGCCCAAGGAGAGGCTTGTGGTCTGTGAAGACAGCAAAAGTCCGACCGTACAGGTACTGGTGAAACTTTTTGATTCCGGACACCATAGCCAGAGCCTCCTTGTCTATCTGGCTATAGTTTCTCTCAGTGGGAGACATTGTCCGGGACCAAAAAGCAATGGGGGCTTCCGAGCCATCGGGGAAGGAATGGCTCAGGACGGCCCCCAGGCCAAAGGGGGAGGCATCGCACGCTAATGTCAAAGGCAGCCTGTCATCGTATTGGACTAGGACAGCCTCTGACGTAAGCGTGGCTTTGACAGCCGCGAACGCATGCGCTTCGCGGTCGCCCCAGCGCCAGGCCGCGGATCGATCGAGCAATCGATGTAGCGGCTCGGCTAGCGATGCCTTATGGGGAAGAAAAGGCGCGTAGAAATGTAAGAGGCCGAGGAATGCCTGCAGCTCCGTCTTGGAGGCTGGCGTAGGGGCGTTCCTGATGGCCTCGACCTTCTTGGGGGTGGGGTGGATGCCCCGGGCATCGATCAAGAAGCCCAGGAACTCCACTTCTGGCATGGCAAAAATGCATTTGCTGCGCTTCAGTTTTAAACCCGCGCCCCTGAAAATGCTGAGGACCTTCCTAAGCACTTTGGCGAGTTCTGAGACGCTGGAAGCAGCTATCAGAACGTCGTCAAAATACGGGACCACGCCTGGGAGGCCGTGGAGCAAGCGCTCCATTAGGCTCTGGAAGATCCCCGGGGCGACGGACACTCCGAATTGTAATCTGCGACACCGGAAAGCCCCTCGGTGGGTGACAATGGTCTGCGCCTCCGCAGCCGCGTCGTCCACCGGGAGCTGTTGATAGGCCTGGGCCATATCCAGCTTCACAAATATGTGGCCTTGCCCCAGGGAATGGAGCAGGTCCTGAACTACAGGGACTGGATATGGGTTCGCCTGGAGCCCACGGTTGATGGTCGACTTATAGTCGGCGCAGATCCGTACTGACCCATCGGGCTTGATGGGGACCACTATGGGGGTCTCCCATCTCGCCTGATCAACGGGCTTGAGCACGCCCTGCGCCACTAACCGGTCAAGTTCGGCCTCGACCTTGGGCTTCAGGGCGAACGGCAGCCTGCGGGCCTTGAGCCTAATAGGTGCAACCTGAGGGTCAAGGTTCAAGGAGACAGGGGTGCCTATGTAGGAGCCTAGCCGGCCGTCTAGCACGTCGGCGGACTTTTCCAAAACCCCGGAGACGGTGGAGGTAGCAGGGACGGAATGGACCCCGTGCACTGACAGGCCCAGTGCGGGAAACCAATCCAGGCCGATGATGGCCGCTAGTGGGTCGGAGACCACTAAGATAGGCAATCGTCCCTTGAAAGCCCCATACTCCACCCCCAGGGAGATCTGGCCCAAGGTGGGGATAGAAGTCCCCTGGTAGTCCTGCAGGACTGTCAGAGGAGGGGACAAAACATCCAGGGACAGGTCGGGGCGGATCTTGGCCAACTGTGCCCAGGAGATGATGGACCTAGAGGAGCCCGAGTCCACCTCCATGCGGACCCCCACCCCCTCCAGTTTTACAGTCGTTTGAAGCCGCGTACGTTCGTGCAAGGCTTCCTGCGGGGCGGGTGGGTCCGTCAAGGCGAAGCAGCCGGACGGCTGCGGCTGTTGGCGTCGGCCCTGGCGTCGCTGGGCGGGTTGTTGGGTCGCCTGACCCCTCCGGTCGTCTCCGGTGCGCCGTTGGGGCTCCGGGGTGGGCGGTGAGTCGGTAGGCACTGCGGCACGGCAGACGGCAGCCAGGTGGCCCTTTCGGCCGGAGCGGCGGCAGGTGGCGGCCCGGAATGGGCAATCGGCTCGGGGGTGCTTTCCCTCGCAGCCCAAGCATTTGCTGGAGGATGGCTGGAGAGGCCTGCGGCCGGCCGACCGCACGTAGGCGACCTGGTCTTCCTCGTCCAGGTCATCGGAGTCTTCCACCAGGCAGGTGCGAGCAGCCGGTTGGCGGTCCAGGTCCCGGTCAAAGACCGAGGACTCGGACATTTCAAATGCCCGAGCCTCGTCTACCGCCTGCTCCAGCGTTAGTTCCGTGCGGGCCAGCAGGCGCCTTCTGAGGTGGATTTCCCTGAGGCCCCATATAAACTGCTCGAGCAGCGATTCGCCTAGGAAGGCAGAGGCGAAATCGCACGGAATGGCGGCCACACGGAGTACCTGGAGGAAGTCGGCCACCGACTGGTTTGGTTTCTGCAGACACTTCCGAAAGGCAAAGCGATGGGTCATCCGCGACGATACCAGGGCGTAGTGGGCCCGGAGCCGCTCGATCAGGGTGTCCCACGGCACTTCGTACACCTCAGTCGGCGCGGCCACGGTGCGGGCGGTCGCGAAGAGCTCCGGGCCGCCGCAGCCCAAGAAGTGCCCCAATTTCCTGGTCGGAGGCAGCGCCCCGTAATCGTTTGCCAGGATAAAGCACTCGAAGCGTGCCATAAACGAGACCCAGGTCTCCTTTGAGGAGTCAAAGGGAGCGAAGGGAGGGACTGATCCCATGGCTGATCGTACCGCTAACTAAAAAGGGGAAAAGGAAAAAATATTTTCGTGAGGAAATAATTTTCCTCCGCTGGTAGAGCTCTGCCTGGCCCCAGCCCTCGTCGCCAATGTTAGATTCTCTGATGTGGTAGAGAATGAGGGAGTCCAGACCAGGTTTACTCAGAAAAACTATAGCCGTTTATTTCCGGCAGCAAGATAAATGAACTATATACAACTGAAGGGAAGCGGTAGACAGGGGCTCCCGCGTTTGACAGCTCTTTATATATGGAGCTGTCAAACGGGAAGCCAATCAGGCTGCGGCAAGAGCCGGCTTCCCGCCAGGCGCGCCTTAGCCAATCAGGCGCGACTAGCGGTTAGCCGGCTTGCTACAGCCTGTCTCCATGGCTTCAAAGCGGCAGCCTGGAAGACCTGCGGCCGGTCGTAGGTCGAGACTGGTCGCAGGTCGAGGACACAACACCGGCCATCTTAGCAAAATTCACAGATGCTTCATGATTCAGATAGAAGTCCAAGACTCCATTTTAATCTCATAATCTGAGAAGTAATGTATGCCAAAAAGGACCTGCCAGTACTTTCAAAATTAAATGGTAATTTGAACCTACCTTCCACTTGTTCCTGTGCAAACACAAAAACATTATGCAGGTCAAGAAAAATGTGATTGAGAGAAATCTGTCAGGAAATCTATCTATCCCATTTGGGCTGTGGCAGATCTGAAAAACACAATTGGATTTTAAAAAAAAC
Source organism: Rhabdophis nuchalis (assembly GCA_039707465.1). Taxonomy (NCBI): domain Eukaryota; kingdom Metazoa; phylum Chordata; class Lepidosauria; order Squamata; family Natricidae; genus Rhabdophis; species Rhabdophis nuchalis. The sequence goes on along the minus strand of CM077645.1, from coordinate 186,974,567 downwards.
ATTGTTGAAAAATACAAGTGAAAGGATACAACATGGGTAGGCTACTTGTAGAATACATATGAGATTTGGAAAATGTGTAATACTGATTTTAAAATAAGATGGAGGTTGCAAATTAAAAAATTATAAGCATTCTTTCCTGAAGCCTTGAGAATCAGAACTTGTGACTCTGACAGAACCATTAAAAGAGACTAAAATCCTCACAGCCCACATAGAATAATAAGGCTACCTCCTAGACATAGTTTTCATGACTGAGCAGTGACAATCCAATCAATGGGCTCTATATTCGGCTAACCTGCAGACTACAATCTGTTTCAAGGTATTACCAGTCAGAGTCCAGGTCCCATCATTTAAGCAGTGCAATATTATGAGACCCATGAAGCTGGTCCTATACTGCTGTGTGTGTATGTATGTATGTATGTATGTATGTATGTATGTATTGATGTATGTATTGATGTATGTATTGATGTATGTATGTATGTATGTATATTGTGTGTGTGTGTGTGTGTGCATACGTGTGTGCACGTGTGTGTATAGATAGATGATAGATAGATAAGATAGATAGATAGATAGATAGATAGATAGATAGATAGATAGATAGATAGATAGATAGATAGATAGATAGATAGATAGATAGATAGATAGATAGATAGAGCAAAAGGCCATGTTATCCCTGCATTTACGTGCATTTAAATGTCTTTAAATGCATTACTTGCATATAAATGTCTTAGAAAGAGAAAGCAAGTTCAGTTTCATCAACAGTAGCTTTTTCTCCAGGAGCATTTTGAACTGTGGCCATTTGAAGCTTTAATAGTTCTTCACTTCTCTCATCCCATTTCTTCTTTAATGACCTCTGAAGTCATTGGCCGCTGCCCATTACTTTTGGCTACCCTCTCTTTGATCATCATAGACTGTCTGGCTACTAGTAGTTTTTGATCTACAGCTACATACAGAAGCCAACAATCACACCTCAGACACGTCTGTTACCAGACAATGTTAAAATAAATGACAGAGATTTCTTGTGCAACTTCTAGTAGGATAACCTATAATATGTTAAGGCCAACAGACCTCATTTCTTTCAAAAAAATTAAAACACCAAATTAAACAAAAAATCCTGGCATGCAAAGAGCAAACTATCAGCAATCAGCAATGCAGAAACCATTGGTGAGATATACTTGGTTATAGAATTATTGCACCTTGGAGTTTGATAATGCAGCTATGCAAGATGTTGTCAAATCCATTAAAACAGTTAGTTATGCTACTTTGTCCCGAGAACCACCACAACTATCAGCCAATCACAACAGAGGGCTTTCTGGTTTCATTTCAAAGCTATTTAAAAGTCAGCTTTCACTCCATGCATTATGTAAGGTATTTTTTCCCAATCTGCTACCTTTTGGATGTGCTGGCTATGTATGGTATTGTCCTTTGACCATGAAAGTCCAACATTTCAAGAGGACACCAAATTGGAGAAAGTTAGCTTGCCATATTTTTAAGCACAATTGAGCTAGAAATCTTATTATCAGAATAAAATAGCCATCTAGATCAGACTTGAAAATATTTTTATTCATGGGAGATGAGTAAATCCGTAGATCTTCCAACAAAAGTATTTTGAGTTTAGAAAATAACTTCCAAATTCTTGGTGCACAGTTCAAAATCATATGCTTGAACTATTCCCCAAAGTGGAATTGAATGATAATAAACTAAGATTGAATGATAGTAAGTCAAGCATATCTTATGCAATATCATTATTTTACACTTTCAGTATAATAAAATTGGGAGGCAATCCTTAAACATCTTTTGAATGTGTCCAATAAAATGATTATTGCATTAAAATGTTTTTGTTATTGTTCTTGAATTAATCCCTTCACAATAGTGAAGAATATATGTAACTTGAAGTTAAATTATTGACTTCTCAGTGTTCCCTGGATTTGTTTTCTCTGGCAGACATTTCATTACAAGGATAGGTAATTTCATTAGTGCAGGGGAAGGAGTAACATTTGATAGCTGTTTATGGTAATTTGCCCTACTATCTTGATTTACAGTATATTTCCCTTCTTGATTGCTGTTTGAATGGGGGTTTGCTTCTTCTTGATTGTCCTGTTTGCCTGGTTATTGATTAATAGGTACATGATAAGAAAGGATGTAACAAGGGCTGTTAGTTCCTTTCCTTGATTTTTGGGGATTTCCTTTGGAATGGTTCATGGATGGAACATCTCAATGTATTGGTTAATAGTTAATTTGGCTAGATACCAAAGCTCTAGGAATTGTTTTTGTTTAGATATGGCCTGGTCTAAAATGAAATGAAATAAACACTTTCTCAAATTAAATTGTGTTGGCTCTTATCAGTATGTTCTGAAAGTAAGCAGTTTTCATCATATCTTCTGACCTACATCAAATGGCAGTCAGAAGACATGATGACAATCCTAAGCGATGACAATGAAATGGCGATTAAAATCCCACAATTAATCTTTTGTTATAATCATAAGAAAGCTAATATTTTAAGACTCTTAACCATTCATTTGGTTTCCAAAGTTGTTGGGAATACATGTAAATCCTCAGTTGACTCATTCAGCAACCGTTTGATGTTATGATTTTATTTATTTATTTATTTGTTATTTATTTAAATTTATATCCCGCCCTTCTCCACAAAGGACCCAGGGCGGCGCACAGGAAATTTAAAACATACAAAATACAATAAATATAATTTTAAAAAACTATTAAATAAACCTATCCTGCGCTAAAACCAAATTTCAAAAACCCAGTTTAAAACTATCTAAAAGTCCCCATGGGAGGTTAGGCTAGGCCGGCTTGTTGAAAGAAATATGTCTTAAGACATTGGCGGAAGAGGCGGAGGTCGGTGATGGTACGTAATTCAGGGGGTAGGTCATTCCAGAGGGCTGGCCCCGCCACAGAGAAGGCTCTCCCCCTGGGTGTCGCCAGTCGACATTGTCCGGCCGACGGCACCCTGAGGAGGCCCTCTCTGTGGGAGCGTATCGGTCTAAGGGATGTATGGGGCAGGAGGCGGTCTCGCATATAACTAGGCCCCGAGCCATGGAGCGCTTTAAAGATAGTTGTCAAAACCTTGAAGCGCACTCGAAAGGCCACAGGAAGCCAATGCAGCTCGCGCAGGATCGGTGTTATGTGGGAGCATCTAGTGGCTCCCATAATCACCCGCGCGGCTGCGTTTTGGACTAGCTGTAGCTTTCGAGTGCACCTCAAGGGAAGCCCCATGTAGAGAGTATTACAATAGTCGAGTCGGGACGTCACGAGAGCTTGAGTGACTGTGCGAAGGGCAGCCCGGTCCAGTAAGGGGCGCAATTGGCGCATCAGGCGTACCTGATGAAACGCCCCCCTGGCCACGGCTGCCACATGGTCCTCCATGGACAGCCGGGAATCCAGGAGGACACCCAAATTGCGCGCCCTCTCCACGGGGGCCAGTGTTTCGCCCCCAATGGCCAGAGTTGGAATAATCTGGCTGAACCGGGGTGCCGGAAACCACAGCCACTCAGTCTTGGCAGGGTTGAGCTTGAGTTTGTTACCACCCATCCAGATCCGTACGGCTTCCAGACACCGGGACAGCACTTCGGCGGCATCGTTGGGGTGGTTTGGGGTGGATATGTACAACTGAGTGTCATCAGCGTACAGATGGTACTCCACCCCAAAACCACGGATGATCTCACCCAGCGGCTTCATATATGTGTTGAAAAGGAGGGGCGAGAGGACCGACCCCTGAGGAACCCCACATAGGAGAGGCCTCGAGGTCGACCTCTGCCCTCCCGTCAACACATATTGCGACCGACCAGAGAGGTAGGACCTGAACCACCGTAGAACGGTGCCTCCCAGCCCCAACCCCCCCCAGTCGGTGCAATAGGATACCATGGTCGATGGTATCAAAAGCCGCCGAGAGGTCTAATAGGACTAGGATAGAGGAATAACCTCTATCCCGCGCCCTCCAGAGATCATCAACCAACGCGACCAATGCCGTCTCGGTGCTGTGACCGGGACGGAAGCCGGACTGGCGCGGGTCTAGATAATCAACTTCCTCCAGGTGTCGCGGAAACTGTTGGGCTACCACACTCTCAACAACCTTCACTAAAAAGTGAAGGTTGGAGACCGGACGATAGTTCTCTAGTAAAGCTGGGTCCAGGGACGGCTTCTTGAGGAGGGGCCTCACTACCGCCTCTTTCAAGACAGCAGGTAAGGACCCCTCACTCAAAGATGCGTTGACAATGCCCTGGAGCCAGCCTCGTGTCGTCTCCCAGGATGCCAGTACAAGCCAGGAGGGACACGGATCCAATAAACATGTGGTCGCCCTAAGCTTCCTTGACAGCCTGTCCATATCCTCGGTGGTAACAAAGTCAAACTCCTCCCAAGAAGGAACCTCAAGACTGGTCTCGGACAGTCCCACAGGACCACTGTCGATGGAGGGTAGCTCATTCCGAATCCGAGTGATTTTCTCCTGCAGATAAATCCCAAATTCCTCTGCTCGCCCTTGCAGAGGGGCTTCCCGCGGCCTCTGGTGGAGGAGGGAGCGGGTCACCCCAAACAGGGCGGCAGGGCGGTTATCTGCGGATGCAATAAGGGTGGCACAATACTCACGTTTGGCCACTCTTATCGCCACTAAATAAGCCCTAATATGGGTTCTCACTAGTGTTCGGTCGGCTTCGGAGCGAGAGGATCTCCATCTGCTCTCTAGGCGTCTCTTGTGGCGTTTCATCCCCCGAAGCTCCTCAGTGAACCAAGGAGCCTGGGTGATTCGTCGCCGCAAGAGAGGCCGCAAGGGCGCGACTCGGTCCAAGGCCCCCGTGGCCGCACTTAACCATGCAGCCACTAGGTCCTCAGTCGAGTCGCGGGGCAGGGTCACAGGAATTGGCCCAAGCTCCCTCTGGAACCTTTCTGGGTCCATCAGAAGCCTGGGGCGGAACCAGTACTGAATGAGCAGACCTTACAATACAGTACTGAATGAGCAGACCTTACAATTGGTCTTTAAAGTTCTTTTCTGTTGCAGCACCCCAGCAGTCAGTTGATTGCAATTCAGCAATTTGGCAGCCAATTTGCATTTATGACAGTTGCAGTGTCCCACAGTCTCCCAACTGATATTTGCGATCTTTCTGCTGGCTTCCCACAAGCAAACTCAATGGGCAAGCAGGCAGGGAAATTTTCAAGTCATTTCTGTAAGTCACTCCTGCCGCCTTATCTTTCAAGAAGCGTGCTATGCAGTATGAGATCCCATAGCACCACGCACTGCAGTCGATAGCGCACACATGCATCAAACCCAACCATGCTTCTGCAGTGTCAGAGCACACCATCCCCAGCCTGGCTCTCGCTTACATAATGCCACAATTCATTTCATCCACCCAACCATACTCACATGTTGCCACAACACTCCCCCTCCACCCACCCACACTTGTGCAGGGCCACAGCACCCTGCCTCCACTCCTCCCCACTCACATGGCACTGAGGCACTCCACAAACACCCTTTATAGCACCCACCCACCCGTAGCTTGTTTGTGAGCCATGCAGGACATGCAACTTCTTGTTGGCTTCTCCATTAGTCTGCATGTCAGAATCCTACAGGAAGTCACAAGCCATAGCCACATGAGGTCCTCACTTAGCAACCCCAATCCTTGCTTAATGACAGCACCGGGTATTGCTGGGATCAATGTGACGAAGCCATGGGGATGACGTGATCTTGCACTTTAACACCATACCACTTAGCAATGAGAATTCCAATTGCCATAGTTAACCAAGGATTGCCTGTAACTGATAACCACCTTAAATATTCTCCAGTGCTTTTTAAAAAGATTGTAGATAGATGGAGAGTAAGTCAAAATACATGCCTGTGTTGATTGTAATTAAGTTTTAGATCTAGCATTTGGACCAAACTCTGAAATATATTTGAATTGACTGTACTTCCAGAAGGAGAAATCTAATTGTATATCCAGTTGTTGTTCTTGTTGTTGTTGTTGTTAAAAAAGATGTAAGTCAGAAAAGAAATCCATCACGGCATGAACACTGCCAAGGACTTAGCTCCAGATTACTCAAGCATATAAATCAAGACCATGTGGTAGGGTAAATATGGTTTTAGTTCCGAATCCAACAGACCTGGCATCAAATCCAGTGATGAAATTTGTCTTGCAATTTGAGGGGAAGTTTTATTTTTCAGGATCAAACAGCCATTTCTATTCTATCTTATCCTTAGCGGGCTTCACCATTTCATGTTGTTTTATATTTCTCAGCTCATTCTTTGGAATGGTGAAGGAAGCTACCAATTATGTTCTTCCAGGTACACCTCTGTCAATCATTTTGTACCCTTCCAGATAACCTACACTTTCTATCTCAAAAAGCCTCATTTTCTTTGTAGTGTCTTTCCTTAGGATTTCATAGAAACATGGGCAATTAAGAGCTCATTAACAGATTACTAGAGGGGTAACTGTACCACAGGCTGTTCATTAAATATCCCATTGGAAACTTCTTAAGTACGTAATGCGCCACTCTCCATCGATGAGAATAGAGTTTGTCCAAGGTGTTTTTTTTTAATTTACTGAACTTGGAAAGCAATTTTTCCCTAAGATCGAATGAGGACCAGTAAGAAAAATGTAGAGTTTCTTTGTAGAACACTAATGCCACTGTGCCAGCGGGCAACACCCAGGGGAAGGGCCTTCTCTGTGGCGGGCCCGACCCTCTGGAACGACCTTCCCTCCGAAATTAGAACAACCACGGACCTTCGTTCCTTCCGACAGCTATTAAAAACACACTTCTTTCGTTTGGCTGGCCTAGGGTAATTTAAATTTTAAATTATTAAGAGGTTTTTAGGGATAGTTTTATTTTCATAGAAGTTTTTAGCGCAGGGTAAGTTTAATTTGATTTTAACTTTGTACTTTGTCTGTTTTAATTGTTTTTTAATTCCCTGTGCCCCGCCTCGAGTCCCTTCGGGGAGAGAGAGCGGGTTATAAATAAAATTTATTATTATTATTATTATTATTATTATTATTATTATTATTATTATTATTATTATTATTATTATTATTATTATTATTAGGACACATTTAGTAGAGCTTTCAGCTATTAGGAGAGGCAGTTTGGTGTAGTGGTTAAGGCATCAGGCCAGAAACCAGCAGACTGTGAATTCTGGTTGTGACTGAAGCATGAGGCCAGTTGGGTGGCCTTTGGCCATCATACATCTCCTACAGTAAAGTAGAGGATCTGAAACTTTTCCATGGCTCTGCATAAGTACTTTACACTCAATTAAAATAAAAATTAAATTTTGTTTGGGGTTGTTTGCACTGAGAGAACTTGGGGTGAACAAGCAAGCTGATAGTCTGAGTTAGTTTTTGGAATAATATACTAAAACATCACTTGGCTAAAATATACAGTTGAACTGACTCGAACAGGTTGTTCTTTGCACGATCATAGTACTTTTACATTCAAGATTTCCCAGCTATAAGCAGTAGCAGTATATTGTTCTATTCTTTTATAATACAAAAAAAATCCTAAAGTTCTAACATTATTTTACAGTATGGTTATATGGAACCACTGATGAAACGAGACCAATTTCATACTGTAAGGGGCTCTATTGTGCTACCAAACAATATAAAGATATGCGCTATATAAATCAATGCTCGGTTAAAAAACTTTGCGTTTCATTGCAAAGAGGCAAAGCTGCTTTTTTAAAAGTTATTATGCTATTACACAGACTGACTCATTAACAAGCAGAGTCATATTCACTCAAAAGAAGTTGATATACAATAGCTGCTTAGCAATCAAATGTAATTAGCCAATTAATTTTTCCAAAATAAGGTAAAAGTGTTGTTTTTGTCAATCCTTGGGCAAGGGCTCAGAGGACAATCAAAGAACTGTACTCAATTAACCTTTACTTTAGTTTTACAGCCAGTCTTGACAGAAGATTCCTACACAAGACTTGACTACACATTTCTGTTTTTATTGCAGACAAGAACGAATTCTCAAAAACAATTAAATACAGAGTATGCATAGATAAATGACAGATTACACAGATGAGATGACAGATAGGTGTGTGTGTGTGTGTGTGTGTGTGTGTGTGTGTGTGAGAGAGAGAGAGAGAGAGAGAGAGAGAGAGAGAGAGAGAGAGAGAGAGAGAGAGAGAGAGAGAGAGAGAGAGAGAGAGAGAGAGAGAGAGAGAGAGATGCTAACCTCTTATTTTATGTTAGTGATTTCATACTGCCTATATTACTAGATGGTTGTGAAAGTTGGACCTTAAAAAACAATACAGAAATAAAATTGACTCATTTGAGCTGTACTGCTGGGAAAGTCTCCTGCCTATTCCTTCAACAGCAAAGGTAATTAACAAGCAAATGCCAGAGTAACACCAGATGTGTCACCAGAAGGCAACCATCACAAAACTGCATCTCACTTACTTTGGCCATGTCATAGAGGGGAATTCACTAGAGAAAGCAATTGTGTTTTGAAGAGTTAGTGGTAAAAGGAAACCAGGCTATCAAAGAACAAAGGGGCTGGACACTATCAAAGCTGACAGGAGCCAGACCTCAAGAAAAACTCAAAGAAATAGTGCAAGATCAGAAGATGTGGAGAGATCTGGCCCATAGATTCACCAAAAGTCAGACTTGACTAAACGGATATAAACATCATTATACTACAAAAACTCTAGAGAGTGTACAATGGCAGTAAAAGAAATGCCTTCCAATACCCACCTTACAACTGAGAAAGTCAATTTAAAAAAAAAATAGCATTCCTCAAGTAAGATATAGGTCTGTTTAAAAAGGAAAGTACTTAGCCTCTTCTTACAAGCTTTTTACAAGCTTCTTACAAGAGTGAATGAGCAGGTGCATATTCCATTGTGTGGCAGGCAAACATTGTGAAGGTTGCAAGCCCAACTTGTTGAGCAATGACCAGCTAAGAATAACCAAAATCAAGAATATCTAATGGCTCATTAACAATAATATGATAAGTAGTGTAATAATCAGTGACGGGAAGGGCATAACATAGCAATAGCACTTAGACTTATATACCACTTCATAGTGCTTTACAGCCCACTCTAAGCAATTTAGAGAGTCAGCATACTGCCCCCAACAATCTGGGTCCTCATTTTACCCAACTTGGAAAGATGGAAGGCTGAGCCAACTTTGAGCCGGTGATATTTGAACTGCAACTAGCAGTCAGCTGAAGTAGTAGCCTGCAGTACTGCACTCTAAGCACTGCACCACCTTGACATCTCAACATTCTCTGAAGGTCCTAAAAGTTAATTACCAGTTTGACCCAGTGGAATTTAAAGAAGTTTGCTCCTCAAATATAAATTGGGCCTGCATAAAATAAGCACAATTTTTGATTAAAAAGTTCCACATTTCAGTTCATATTTAACTTGTGAAAATTCACTCAGAGAAGCTACTTAATCTTCATGGTCCTTTAATGAGTTTCTTAACAAAAAGTCAACTGTCTGCATATCTTACATGCAGGCTTAACAATTTGTTCACCCCATAATAGAATATGCAATCTTCCCACATAGAAAATTATACAGCAACTTTTCTGTTTTATCAATATTAGTTGTGATAGGTTCATACAAATTAAACACTAAAGAGGAAGAATGAGTGAGAGTCCAATAATCTATAACCAAGAAATTTATTAAAATAGTTCAAAGAGTAGGTACAGCAAAGAGCAGAAAGTCTCAGAAATCTGAGACACTCTACCTGGGTTGATCACAATAGCTAACAGTGCTTAAATAAACCCCAATGTCATTGATTTCTTCAGATATTGTAAAGACAGATACGAAGATCTATGCTTCAATTGTTCATTATACTTCATTTCTTGCTCTATTCCTCATAAGGCCTGGGGAGGAAGAAGTATTATTCCTCATTAATTCACTCATTTCTAGCAGTACAGGTAGTCCTCAATTTATGACCATAACTGAACCCGAAATTTATGTTGCTAAGTAGGAAATTTGTTAAGTGAGTTTTGCCACATTTTACTGCTTTTCTTGTTAAGCGAATGGCTGCAGTTGTTAAATTAGTAACGTGGCTGTTAAGTGAATCTGGTTTGCCCATTGACTTTGCTCGTCCGAAGGTCGCAACAGGGGATCACATGACTGCGGGACACCAAAAGCATCACAAATGTGAGTCAGTTGTCAAGCATCCGAATGTAACCTTGACCATGGGGAGGCTGCAACAGTCATAAGTGTGAAAAATGATCAGAACTCGCTTTTTTCAGTGCTGTTGTAACTTCAAACAGCCACTAAGTGAACTGTTGCACATCAAGGACTGCCTGTGCTGCTTGGTCCACTCTCAACCTGGACAAAAATGTCTAAGCCCAAATCTATCCGTTGTTCAACCTTCAATTCATCTGAAGATTTGTCAGGGGAAGCATGACTGCAATGTCCTTGGAAAACACACAGGATCAGAGGTCACCGATGGCAATGTATGCATTTAAGTATGCTCAAAAGAGGTTCATTTTATGGGATAAGTTATATTTTCTGAAGCAGGGCTGTGAAACTTGCCGTCCGCAGGCCAGATGCTTTACACGCTGGCCACACCCATACCCAGTTTAGCGAAGGGACGGAGTGAATACAATACAATAGCAGAGTTGGACGGGACCTTGGAGGTCTTTTAGTCCAGGGGTCTCCAACCTTTGCAACTTTAAGTCTGAAGGACTTTATTTATTTTATTTATTTGATTTGATTTCTAGACCGCCCCCTCTCCCCGAAGGGACTTGGGGCGGTGTACAGGTAAAAATTAAAACTACTAAAATCAAAACAATACATACAAAGTTAAAATCAAATTAAATAATCCCCTGTACAAATTTATAAAAGTTAAAAACTAACCCCATAAAACCGAATAAAATCATTTAAAATCACAGACTGGGGCGAGCAGCATGAAATTAGGCCAAGCCGGCTAGATGGAACAAGTGCGTTTTGAGTTTCTGGCGGAAGGAGCGGAGGTCCATGGTCGTTCTGATATCAGGGGGAAGGTCATTCCAAAGGGTTGGGCCCATCACAGAGAAGGCCCTTCCCCTGGGCATCGCCCGCTGGCATTGCCTACTGGACGGCACCCGGAGAAGTCCCTCTCTGTGAGAGCGAATAAGCCGAAGGGATGTATGGGGCAGGATACGATCCCGCAAATAACTAGGTCTTGTGCCATGGAGCGCTTTAAAGATGATGACCAACACCTTGAAACGCACCCGAAAGTCCACAAGTACCCAGTGCAGCCTGCGCAGGAGCGGTGTTACGTGGGAGTATCTAGAAACTCCCAGAACTGCCCGCACGGCCGCATTTTGGACCAGCTGCAGCCTTCGGGTGCATCTCAAGGGGAGCCCCATGTAGAAAGCGTTACAGTAGTCTAGATGGGACGTCACAAGCGCATGAGTGACTGTGCAAAACTGGCTGGAGAATTCTGGGAGCTGAAGTCCTTCAGACTTAAAGTTGCAAAGGTTGGAGACCGCTGTTCTAGTCCAACCCCCTGCCTAGGCAGGAACCTTATACAGTTTCAGACAAATGGCTATCCAACATCCTCTTAAAGACTTCCAGTGCTGGAACATTCATAACTTCTGGAGGCAAGCTATTCCACTGATTAATTGTTCTAACTGTCAGGAAATTTCTCCTCTGTTCTAAGTTGCTTCTCTCGATTAGTTTTCACCTATTGCTTCTTGTTCTACCCTCAGGTGCCTTGGTGAATAGCTTGACTCCCTCTTCTTTGTGGTAACCCCTGAGATATTGGAACACTGCTATCATGTCTCCCCTAGTCCTTCTTTTCATTAAACAGGACATTAAACTGCAACCGTTCTTCATATGTTTTAGTCTCCAGTCCCCTAATCATCTTTGTCGCTCTTATCTGCACTCTTTCTAGAGTCTCCACCTCTTTTCTACATTGTGGTGACCAAAACTGAATGCAGTATTCCAAGTGTGGCCTTACCAAGGCATTATAAAGTGGTATTAACACTTCACGTGATCTTGATTCTATCCCTCTGTTTATGCAGCCTAGAACTGTGTTGGCTTTTATGGCAGCTGCTGCACACTGCTGGCTCATATTTAAATGGTTGTCCACTAGGACTCCAAGATCCCTCTCAGTTATGATACATCACATGGCAATGCCATGACAATGCAACTTTGAAACCCCTAAAGGACTAGAATGCTACAGGCAGTAGGCAAGGTCAACAAATCAACAGCATAATTATCCCCTAATGAATAGTGTCAGTGTTACCTAAGGGATAATGAATCCCTATGTAGCTGAAGCAAGTGAAGCAGCTAATTGGGATCAAGCTAAAGTGTAGTACAAACTGACATCTCTATAAATAAATAGCCTTCGTGTGCTGAACTTTCATATTCAGTTTATAAACATTCAGGAACAGAAAGCAAAAAAACTGGCATAAGTTTCAAGTTTCTGGAAATCGTCCTTCTGAGTCTTTAATAAAGTGGCACCAAGTTCTACAATGCTAGTATAACTCACCAAAGAGAGAAGGGCAGCCAAGTTATAAAGGCCAGAAGAGGTTCCTAAGTCAATGTCACTTTCAATTGTTTAAAAGGTAAGTTGATATCCAAAGACCTGTTCCAGGAGTCATCTTTTCAAGTCAGTAACTAAAGTGATTGGGAGATCTGCAAAATTAGAAATAAGTGCGAGCTACACTGGCTGCCTGTGGCCTTCCGGGTGCGCTTCAAGGTGTTAGTGACCACCTTCAAAGCGCTCCATGGCATGGGACCTGGTTATCTGCGGGACCGCCTTCTACCACATACCTCCCTTAGACCTGTCCGCTCTCACAGGGTGGGCCTCATCAGGGTGCCCTCTGCCGGACAATGCTTGCTGGTGGCCCCCAGAGCGAGAGCCTTCTCTGTGGCAGCTCCTGCCCTCTGGAATGGCCTACCACCCGACCTCTGCATGATCACGGACCTGCGCCTCTTCCGCCGGCCTCTAAAAACATATCTCTTTCACGAGGGCGGCCTGGCATCGCTCTAAATTTTAATCTTATTTTAGAAATGGGTTTTAATTGGCAATTTTAGCACGGTTGCAATTTTATTTAATTTATTTTTAATATCCTGTATTTATTGTTTTTTACATTTTATTCCTTACCTGTGCGCCGCCCTGAGTCCAATCCGGAGATAGGTGCGGGATATAAATTTGATAAATAAAAAAATAAAAAAAATAAGTGGCTGGAGAAAAAAGAAAGAAAAACAGCTGTGTAAAGAATAGAACTCCTGAGACTTTCACATTAGCTCTTCTTTCTTAGGTTAAAAGCAGCTAAGTAGCATACATTTTAAATGAATGTTGTGATGTTTGATAGTTTCTTTTTCTGAAGTCTTTCAAAAACTGCCAGTGTTACAAAGTTTATCAACAATTTCAGCAAACGCAATATGGTCATCCCAAACCAGATAACCTGCTCTAGGAATTGAGGAAGGAACAGATTCAATGACTGCATTCACAGATGTTCAACCAATGGCTGCAGTTGCCTGGTGGTCAAATCTTGGTCAGTTTTGGATAAGGTTTCTTTCAGCAGTGTAATTCTCTGAAGTCTGCTACTAGTTCGGTGAGTCTGCTACTGCAGGGGTCTGCAACCTTTGCAACTTTAAGTCTGAAGGACTTCAGCTCCCAGACTTCTCCAGCCAGCTTTGCTGGCTGGAGAAGTCTGGGAGCTGAAGTCCTTCAGATTTAAAGTTGCAAAGGTTGGAGACCCCTGTGCTACTGAGCGTGTGCTTTGCGGCCCTGAGGTGTGCCCACCCAGTGCTAAAAAAGGAACATTTTGAAGCCTGCTGAGTCTGCAAAGGTAAGTAGAACATCAAGGGAAGGGGAATCTGCTGTGTCACATGATATAAATTAGCTAGAAAGCAGGAAATCTGATAATATAAATTATGCGTCACAGCTGATTGTCGTCCAGCTGATCGTCAGAAATACCAGTTCGCCTGAACTGGTAGCATTTTTTACTACTTGTTCAGGTGAACTGGTACAAACTGGTAGCATTTCACCCCTGGTTTCTTTTGTGCCTTAATTAGAAATATAAATCTAGTTTTAGAGGTCAATTTATTGTTTTGCAATTTATTCAATCTGCACTGAAAATACCTTTCTTGTCATTGTTATTATGCAATAGAGAGCGTAATCATTTACCAAGATTCTAAATAAAGGAATTTAAAGTTACCTCACCTAAGTAAAGTAATTTGTCCCATGAGCATTTTTCTTAGTTATGAATTCTTTCAGTATCTATCAAGGGTTGTTGAGCAAATATTACCAGTGGATAGACTACAACTGTAAATATTCACAAATTCTGATCACATATAAAGTTCAGTGAGTACTTGTGACTGTTGACATGGCAGTAGCTGGAGGTTATCATGGGTACTAGTCAAATATTTTCCTTTATTGGAAAGAGCTACCAGGAAAATGATGTGGTTTCCATTGAAAATTCAACCAGAGGAAATTCATTCACACTGCTAAACAATAAACCAAGTAAGGTAATAACTCTTAATCAGATGATAGTAGTGAATAAAACACTTTCTCTCTCTGTGTGTGTGTGAGTGCGCGCGCGCATGCACTTGAGTCAGTCCTGATTCCTGGCAAATATTGTTCAAAGCCCTTTAGTTTTTTTGGCAAGATTTTGGAAGTGGTTTGCTATTGCTTGCTTTATAGGGCTGAACAAGCGTGAGGGGTGCTAGTTACTCCTACTGGGTTCATGCCTAAGGCAGGACTCAAACCCAGTTTCCTGATTTCTAACCTGGTACCTCAAGCATGACACCAAACTGGTCATGCAAATCATAGATGAGGATTTTAAAAGGCATACAAGGTATCACCCTTTATGTACATCTTCCCCCAATAAGTAGCTTCTGAACATTTAATATTGAAGCACCTGATCAGAAGTGGTATTCAGCCGGTTTGCACCAGTTCAGGCAAACCAGTAGAGAAAATTTGACCTGGTTCACCAAACTGGTACCTACCTCTGACCGGCCACGTCCCCATCCATTAAGTTGCCCAGTTGCTGCTCAAACAGCCCGCCCACCCACTCGAAACTCACTCACCCCACCCACCTGCTCAAGGCTCACTTGTCCCGCTCACCCACTCGATGCTTGCTCGTCCTGCCCTCCCGCTTGACACTCGTTCTGCCTATCCCAGCCCAATATATGTTGCCTTTGCATTGCATCCAGTTGGTCAGTCACATGACCCCTGCCAAGCCACACCCACCAAGCCATGCTCATAGAACTGGTAGTAACTTGGTTCTCATTGCAATCCAAAGACTATACTATTCAGAAATAATCCCCACTTAGTTCAATTTTGCTTTCTTCTAGTCGAGTATAGACAGAGATTCTGTTGATTAATTCAACTATATCATTGAAAAGGACGTCCATGTAAAGTACTGTAGTTATTTCATTATTTGTAATATACATTATTATGCATGCTATAATGAATAATAAATAGCACTTTCACTTGCCAGTTGATTTGAGGGCAGACCGAATAAAAAGCAATTTTATTTATGTTATGAATTTATATGTTACAAGTATTTAACTTGATGGCTGTATTTGAGTTTGACGTTTGATTTGTTGTCAGCTCTTATCACTTAAATAGGGTACATGAAAGATTATCCTTGTTGGGGGGGGAAAATACATGTCCCTTTAAATATTGCCCTGAGTTTTATTCTGTGCACAACTGATTTGTTTACTTTAGGGGGAAAATCTTTATGTAATATCCAGAATCTTTTACACAACTTTGTCAATGTTTCCTCACAGTAAAGAAATTTCCTTGAAAAAATGGTTGATTGCATAAAATGAAACTGAACGGCTTCACCATTTTTGTTTCTTTAAATTCCTTCAGCATCAAGAGCATAGAAAAATACACTGGAAAGTCTTAATTACATTGCTTCGTTCTAAAACCCTGACGCTCAGAAACAGTCAAGGCTGAACTAGCTCACCCTTTCTCTCTTTTTTTTTCTTTTGGCAGTAGTTTTAAGTTATGATCCAATTCTTTACAGCAGACTTCGAGAGCTGTTGGCTGATGATTTGATTCTTCCAAGATCTCTGAAATTACCCACAAGTCCATTTGTTAAGACAGAAAACATTTTGAAAGCTGAATCATACCTTTCTTGGCTATAAGAGAAAGGAAAGGGGTGGGGGGAAGGCCAGGGTTGGAAAGAAGAGAGTAGTGTGACCTGGCAAATGAGCACTTTTCTAACAAATTAATCTTGAAACTCTTTAATAATGTGCAATTTTGAAATATTGTTCTCTTCCCGCAGTTCTCTGTGGGTTTACAAATGGCAATCAATAATGGTCTTTAGAATATTGTTTTTAGCTGTATAAATAGATTATCGAAGTGTCTTATCACAACATTTTCTTAAATAAATGGTTTGCCTAAGTCAAGGAAGAATAGACACACAGTGGATTTCCTGGATATTACAGCCATGAAGCTTATTGAGCAAGCAAAGATGTCAAAGGAATTATCCCCAAATTGGAAAGTCCAATCTTTTGAAATCAATGCACGTATTTCTAAATGACTTATTGCATCAAATCATCATTTCTTTATATTGTTAGTAAACTAGTGATGCAACCAAATGTGCATGTCCTTTTTGCAAAGAATTTTAAAGGTCAAACCAAAAAAAAGTCCTTCAAATCCTAATTTAATTAAAAGTTCACTGATTGGCAAGTGTAACAACTGTACTTTAACTCCTTTATTTATTGTTAATGTATCACAATAATTTATTATTGTCTTTTCAAAAATCAAAGGTGCATGGGAGGGATTAAATATGCACTGAACTCAGAAAAAATACCAGTAGCAAAAGAAGGCAAATCAGAAAATTAAATCAAAGCAAAACAATAAAAAGTGTGTATGAAAGTTCAATTAAAAGCTGGCATTAAATATCTGGTGTCGGATACATGTCTTAAGTCCTTCAGTTGATGTGAAGACTGTTTCCTTCACATAGCTTTCTTTAGTTTTGTATGCAGCTAATCTTTAAAATAGAAATAGGAAGATATGAAGTCCTTAGCCTAGCTTTATCCCTTAGTAAAAGTCATAAACAATTTAGACTGCTGGGAAAAGTTCCATTCCTTGTAGAAGTATGTAAAAAAGGAGAAAAAGAAAAAGGGTATAAGAAAGTCTTATTCTAAAGGAGGAGTCTAAAAGAGGCCTCGCCCATTATGGGCTCTGACTCCATACACCACTTTTCTGGATTCAACCCCCATCTGATCACATCAGTGTTTCATCTTTAGTGGAAAGGGAGGTATTGGTTAAAAAAAATAGGGTCCAGTGCTCTGTCGTACTTTGATCCAGTTGCACTCAATATAAGGAATGAAATGATACTTTCATCCTTATAGGACAGGGAGGTAAAACTTGATTTCATTGAGGGGCAGCATCAGGGTTGTGTTTGACCTTGGGGGATGGGGGAGTGGCCAGGGGGCATGACCAGCTGGATGTCACTCCTGTCAGAGGTGCCTGTGGTGGCCGACGCGCCCTGGCAACAAAAACAGACTCCCGAGCTCCATTTGTGATCGCCAGGGTCTCCTGCAACCCTCTGCCAGTGAAAACGGAGCTCTGTTTTCAATACATCAAATGCAATAAGTCATTTAGAAATACGTGCATTTATTTCAAAAGATTGGACTCGTAGAGGATTGCAGGAGGCCATGGCAGCCGAAAACAGAGCTTAGGAGCCCGTTTTTATTGGCAGAAGCACCACAAGCCAGTTCTTCGCTGTTTCCAAGGCGGCCCCGTGGGTCAGATTTAAGTACTCCACGGGCCGGATCTGACCCACAGGCCTTGAGTTGGACACCCCTGATTTAGGACATAATTGGATACTTGGAATGCAATTTGTAATAGCAGCAACAATGATATCAAAATAGCTTTTAACAGATTACAGAGAATCACAAGAATCAGCTAAAATTGAATTTTGCTACCTTCAAATTTAATAAAAAAGGCAGGTTTGGCTATTCCACTAAAATCATTACCAAATATTTGTGCACTGTAACCCAATACAGGAATAGTTTGACTAATTGCTGTTTTCCATGCATTCACAAAATGCTGTAATGTCAAATCACATTTGAAGAGATGGGAAATTTGGCAATTATATAAAAACACATGTACTTAAAGCTTATCTGGCATTTACTGAATCCAAAGAACTACTAAGGGGAGGTTAAAAAGAGACTTACTCTGCAGATTTTATGTATAAGATGAAAATAAAGTTATTGATCACGTGTCAGGAAACATGCAGATCATCAGTACCACAGAAGGAAAAAGTTAGCTTCCTCCCCAAATTAACAGCACTGATTCTGATAATTCAGCGTCTTATTTTTCAAAATATTCAGACTTCAAGTGATTACTTGCTCTATATATTGCTAATGAACATGATTGCATTTGATTGCAGTTATAGTCTAGCAGGAGAAACACATAACTAATAATTCAATGGTTCATGAACCCTGATTTGATTCTTGCCAGCTAACAATTGCGCTTCAAAGAGAGAGAAATCTCTGAAATTCATCATGCGTTCAAGTCCCGTCTTAGTCATAAAAGCCAGCTGAGTGACCTTGGTCCAATCCCTCTCTTTCAGCCCAGCTCACTTCACAGGATTGTTGCTGTGGGCAAAATAGGAGAATGGAGGTGTGTTGTATAAGTTCACCATGTTGAGTTATTTGAAAAAGAAAGCAAGAAATCAATGGCAAAAACAATAGCAATAGCAGTTACAGTTGTATACTAAGCAGCTTACAGAGTCAGCATATTGCCCTCAACAATCTGGTTCCTCATTTTACTGACCTCAGAAGGTTGGAACCTTGAGCCACTCAGGATCGAACTGCTGGAAATGTGCAGGGTTAGCCTGCAATACTGCATTCTAACCACTGGGCCACCATGGCTCAATAAATAATTGGGGATGGACGAATGGATGGATGGATGGATAGATGGACAGATCAAATAAATAGTTACATCAGCCATTTAATTGTGCCAGCTATAAATTTTCCAATCCTGGTGTGTGCATGTATGAGATTTTAATGTTTCAGCTCTTCAAAAACCATGTCTGTTGTTGCATGTATGCAACATGTATGAGATTTAAATGTTTCAGCTCTTCAAAAACCATGTCTGTTGTTTCAGAAAAGAAACAAGATTCTTACATACTACAACTGCAAATTTAGAATAATCTCAATATTTCTGAAGATACTGAATTGTTGAACTAACCGTTGCCATCCAGAACTTCTTCATGCCTCTGATATTTCCATCTAGCACTATGATGAAAGGGACAGTAAATCCATTAAAGAATTATGAGCAAAACAAACAAGAACATGACACCAATTAATTGGCCTTTTGACGCACATGAGAATAAAAACTTACTCTGATCTAGAATTGATATGTGACATAACTCATGAGAAAGGCATGAAAATTAATTCAATTCATCAACAAAACTTTCTGAGTTTACAGCCGTGTCACTCCCTAATTCACTTTTTGTATTTGTTTTTCTTTTGGATTTTTGAAGTTTACACGTGTTAATAATATACAAAATATATTGAGATTGTAGAAAAATGAAAAAGGTAGCATAGTTTTGCCAAACAGTTTATTACTGGTACATGATTAAGGTATGAAATCAGTACTGTAACTCATCTACTTTCTCTCATATTAATGCTACTTTTTACCGGTATTAGTTGTGGTAAAATGTTCTGATTGAAGGATCCAGAGTACACTTTTTTCCCCTGATGCCAAAGGTATCATTACTCAAGGATCGAAGTTTGAAAAAGGCCTTTAGTAACCTCATATTTAAAGCATTTGGTTTGGAAGAAATTCTACAGCTTAAAGTATATGTTGGAGAGATAGAATTTTAAAAATATACACTTCATGGTTTATGCATAATCACTGAAATCAAAATAGCCCAGCATATTTCTTTGGTTCATAGTTCAAAAATAGCTGCACAACATTGCTATTTACTGTGATTTACTGTTGCTTATATAACCTGTATACCAGAGGTCAGAAATTTTCAAATGTTCTCTGAAGAAGAGGTATGGTTTGTCCAGGACATGGCAATCGGCTCAAACCCAAAGTATAGAGAACATCCTATATACTGTACCTCCTATAATCTATAGTGCTCTAATATGCCTCTTCAGGATAATGATATAGTTTTACAAAAGTCCATTGAGTAGAAGAGTTTTCCCAGCTTACCTTGCCAGGATTGGAATTATTCTACCATCTCTGATGCAGTCTGCATTACTCAACCACAGGAAAACTAAAGGAAATATGTCTGCTAGTGCCAAGCCATGGGCTTTTAGAAAGAGAAATCATCCATGGCCTGGAAAAAGCGATGCACGTTCCATCAGCTCTGCATCCAAATACTAAACCCAACAGAAAAGCAAGCAGGTAAGAGAGTAAATGTTTCACAGTATTTTGTTTTGCTTCTGTAAAAGTGAAATGCCTACCCAAAGTGGGATACAGTATTAAAATAATTGTCTTGTTCCACATGTAGACTCATTGGTTAGGATTCACTAAAAAATCCCACATGGAAGATTGTATTTAAAGCATACTTTTTGGGTTAGTACTAGTCTGGTTCAGGTGTGTCAAACTCAAGGCCCGGGGACCAGATCCGGCCTGCATAGATCTGGGCCATGCCCCGCCCCTGGAAACAGGAAATGACCAACCTGTAGTGGCTCTGCCAGCACAAATGGAGCTTAGGAGGGCCATGGGTAGTCCTTCTGAGCTCTGTTTTCACTGGCAGAAGGTTGCAGGAAGCCATCGCAGCCAAAAATGGAGCTTGGGAGCAGAGCACTTAGGCCACCACACGCGCCCCTGGCATGAGTGGCATTAAGCTGGCCACACCCAACCTGGCCACTCCCAACCAAGGTCAAACACAACTCTGATGCGGCCCTCAATGAAATTGAATTTGACACCCCTGCTCTGGTTGAAGAACTTTCTCCTCTCACACCCCACGCAAGTTCTTTGAGAAGATAACACAATGTAAATTTCAACCCTTTTAATCACATAGTTACCCATTGATCTATTGGTATATTATAACTGAAATAATTAGCCAACTTTATAATATATTCTTTAACCTGTTCTTCCTGTGATTCCAATCGCAATAAAAGTTTGTAAATTTTAGTAGTTTCAAGTTCCTCATCAGTACACACAATTGTATTTCAAATCCTGACTTATACTGCTTCAAACCATCTTTTTATCCATAAGTTTTTCATCCTTTTTAAATCTTTCAGATAACTGTCAGTGCAAAAACTATTGATAAACAAAAAAAGCTTTTTTTTTTTAAAAGAGAGAGATAAAACTCCAGCCTTAGCTACAAAGAGACAGCTACCCCATTTTACACAAGATTTTTGCAAAATAATTTTAATGCTCAGTGTTCATCTTTTGCAGTATTAGTTGTGTGGGTAAAAAAAACATGCATTAAAATGATCTGGTTATTTCTGTTTTATTTTTACATATACATGTATGTACAATATTTAATTGTCAATAACACTCCAGAATCTTTTGGGATTGGGGTGGGCTCTAAATCCTATTAAGTAAATAAACGTACATCTTTACTGCAAAAAATACCCAATTTTAACATATTTTATCTTTTGTACAATTGTTAGAATTATTGTTCATTTTATCAGCAAATAACTCTGATACTTCATAGGTATACTGCATTTATTTTATAAATTTTTACTATTTTCTTACGGTAGACTACAGAAAGCCTTTCCAGCAGCCACCACCAGAGGGAACCCTGAGACAATCTGATTATAAAACTTCATTCCAGGCCAAAAAGCAAACCAAGTGTTATGACTGCTATGGAAAGAAGAAAATATATGGAGCGTCATATCAGATCTGGCATCTACTAGTTTCTGTACTTGCCAAAAGACTCCAGGAAAACCATCCTGAGGGTGTGTCTCGCTAGACCACAGCTGTCTATACAGCTGTATTTGCTTTGGTTTTAACAATCAGAAATCTGGTAGCATCTTTTGAACCTAACTTAAAATTAATTGTACTTGTAAAAATGTATGCTATAGTTCCTTTCATCAAATGCTGTTTTGATATGTATATTCTGTCTTTCCTTCTAGAAGCTCAGGGGAGCATACAAATCATCCCGATTTTCTCTACCCAGGTATGATAGCCCTAGCAGATTATGAGGGATTGAAAACTTGCTGCAGTTTTTAACTGAGCAAAGCACCTTTTCTTTGTGGAAGAGCAACCACCTACCTGCTCTGGAGACCACGATGTTATCTGAGCATATCTGGATTGCCCCTTTCATTTCAGCTGGCTGTTATAAGGCTTCGAAGTGACACTGGAATTGTCTTATATCCCTTTGGCCTTATGTTTCAATACCCAATGGTAGAGTTGTAAATTCAGGGGTGGGCTGCTGGGGATTCGCAGGGGTTCAGGAGAACCTCTAGCTAAGATTCTGTGCAGCTCGTTGATCCCCCAAAATCCCATTACTGGCTGCCCCTGCCCATCCCATCCCACCCCGCCCCTACCAGGAGTCCCCACGCGGCCCATTTTGGATACAGGTAAGTGGAGGGCCCCCTCAGAGCGTGAAAAATGGGCTTACCAGAAGTTCAAGAAGGCCAGGAACAGGACTGTTTCCAGCCCCCGGAGGGCTTCCGCTCTCCTGGAGGCTCAAGGAAAGCCTCTGGAGCCCATGGAGGGCAAAAACGCCCTCCCCCCATAGTGGTACAGAAGGCCAATTAGACCACACCCACCATGGTACGCCAACCAGCAACTGGGCAGAGAACCTCTTGCTAAAAAAATTTGAAGCCCACCCCTAGTTCTAATCTGCATTTTCCCATACATTCCTGTTGGTAGCTCTTATGATTTATTAAATAGGATTCAAATTCTTGATGTACAGATTTCAATCAACAGGGCCAATTGGCAGGTGCAAAGACAGACAGTTGATCAAAGGGTTCCCTTCTCCAGAGTAAATGACCAGATCTCTTTGATCAAATCAATTGACTTGTTCCTTTTTGAAATGCAATAGTTTTCCTTGAAACAGAGTTCCTTTTGAAAGGGACTTCAGTTAAAGCGAAGACATTCTGGGCCACAAAATGAGTTGGCAACAGTTGAAATTGCCAAAGTGAGGTTGCATATCTAATCTAGCTAAGCTTTTCATCAAGATTTAACAAAGACCGGTCTTTGTTCGGGTGTAGTAGAAAGGGAGAAGATTTTA
This sequence comes from Rhabdophis nuchalis, assembly GCA_039707465.1. Taxonomy (NCBI): domain Eukaryota; kingdom Metazoa; phylum Chordata; class Lepidosauria; order Squamata; family Natricidae; genus Rhabdophis; species Rhabdophis nuchalis. The sequence goes on along the minus strand of CM077645.1, from coordinate 186,951,506 downwards.
ATTGCTGAACTGAGGCATTCATGTATCACAGAGGAAAAAGCAAGAGTTAAATTAGCTTTCCCTCTCCCTGAGGCACCCACAGAAAAGAACAGTCAGTTTTCAGCACTTGGACCATAAGTCCACACAATAAATTTGGAAACTCCCCAAAGAGGAGAGGCTGCCATTGCACGCTGCTATTTTTAAAAGACTTGGTCATTTTAATTTTTGTCATGACTAAGTACCTAGATAGAAGTGAAAAACAATGTTTCCAAGAACAATCCACATAGGCCTTTGGGTTATATCCATGTATTAAGAAAGAGAAAGGAACCTTCAAGATCCAAGGTTCTCTGCCAAGATGAGTTAGAGACCATTGGCATGGAAAGAAATAATTGTGTGTGTGTGCTTTGTGATTATCCTAGATCCTATTATAATCAGGCTATAAACTACTCTCACCAAAGAAGTGTGGTCTTGCTGCAGTATTTATTAAAGGAAAATTATAGGCCCAGCAGTTTGATTTCTTCTGGCTACTAGCAAGAGTAATGAGTTCAGTTGTTTTTCCTGCTGACTCATACAACTGTTATGAATTAAACAGAAAATACAACTCATCAAAATGGATTGATATTATAAAAGATGATCATAAATGTAAATTAAATTGGCTAATGTAAAAGTAAAGAGGCCATGATTCATTTTAAGACTTCTACGGACCACCAAGTAAGTATATTTTAAAATATATTTTAAATGTTATGTGTTCAGATGCCTTCTGAAGATTTGGTTCAAAGTGGTACCTCGAATCTCAGCCAAACAATAACGAACATTATGTAAACTGACCTAAAGGTATTTAATAGCAATCATCTTATGTTTTATCAGATGTTCTGAGTGTCTCATGCCCTGATTTTGGAACAGTTATTCAGCAGCTGACACTTGTAGTAGACACTTTCAGACTGCCTTCAATAGGTACAAAATTGGCCCACATGTAATTGTGTGTTCCTGCTAAAGGATTGAAATCAAATACAGTAGCTCTAAAGATAAGAAAATTCAATCATATATATATATATATATATATATATATATATATATATATATATATATATATATATATATATATATATATGCTTAATATTTAGGTGTAGATCATCAGGAGTTCTCTGAGTGATTTAACAAGACAATAGCAAACTGCTTCCATAGGGTTATTTTTCCTCTGGAAAGCACCTTTCCAAATACCTCCTCAACAAGTGGTAAGTAGAAACGTAATAGAGATAAATGTTTTATGTTTCCTACATTATTCAAGGGAGTGGAGAATTGAAGATAAAGTAGATCCTTTTACATCTACTTGTGTTCTGTTATATCCAAATAGATTACTTTAGGTTGGCCACGCTGCTCTTTCCTCTTGATTCTGAAACTGCATTGTGTACATTTATGGTTCTCAGGACATGCATCCTTCTTTATTCAACTAACCCACATTTCCTAAGACCAGGATGGTGAACCTATGGCACGTGTGCCACAGGTAGCATTGGGAGGCAAGTAGCACGCAAGTCCCAGCTGAGCTCCACCAAGCATGCGCCACCGGGTAGCTGATTTTTGGGTCTCTGCAAAACACTATACAAGCCATCAATATACATCCAACAGGAACGGGAAGTGCCTCACGGGAGCAAATAGAGGCAAATCCTAGAGAGGCAGGAAATGCATCACTGAACAATGGAGAGGAATGCTAGAGAGGAATAAATCTGTGTAAGGCGGACATAATTCCTGTAACAGCACAGGCATGCACAGAGGGCAGTAGGGAGGGCGCTCCATTTTTGGTCTCAAGAGGCTTCAGGAAGGCTTGCTAGGCCCAAAATGGAGTGTGGGGGATTGTGCGCACATGCACAGGGGGGCGGGGGCAGTGTGCACACGCATTGTATGATGGGTGTGGGCACGCACTGTTGTGTGCACGCACTTTTGGCACACAAAGACCAAAAGGCACGTTAGCCATAACTGTCATTCTGCTTGCTATGTCTAGCATACTTCAGAGAAGGACCTCCTTTTACAAAGACAGGGATTTGTGATCCAGTCAATAGAATTAGGAATCTGATTCAGTAGTGGACTTTGTAGAAATACTATCCAGGATTGCATCCTATGCTCATCAGTCAAAAGAGAATTGTGATGGCCCTATTCTTTCCTAAAATTACCAAGCAGTATGAGCCTCTGGATCACACACAATTGGTTTCAATAATGGGATGCACTCTTCCTCAGAAATGTAGATCTCCTCCTCTTCCTCCTCCTCCTCTTCCTTCTCTTCATCCTCCTCCTCATGAGCAAGTCTTCTTTTTCTCCATTTAATGTTCTCTGACTACGGAACTGATGCAAATAAGTTAACTTTCGTACTAAGACATCCAAAGCTGGAATGAACCCTTCATCCAGGAGTCACAGTGGCACCAAGCAATTTAATTAGCTGAAAGAAATGCAAGTGGAAAAAAATGAAGGCAGCAATGAGACTCAACATGAAGATTGACCCAAACTGCTTGTAGCCAACTAGTAACTTATTAGGGATATTAGTAGGGATAATTACAACAGCTGCATTAACGAACAGAATCACACTATGACCTGTGTGGTGAGATGCCATTTGATGTGTTTTGTTCTGAGCAATAACTAAAATATAAAATAACTATAACTAATTCATATTCTAAAATGAGAACTTAGTAATATTGCTCATTTTATCACTACACTTGAAACTTTAAATTTGCTTTCATATAATATAACAGGTTTAGATGGTGCGGGAAATACTATATAACCACACTCTTCAGATACCTGAAAAAAATGTCCCACTGGTGATCAATTCTCCATACAAGGCTAAAAATAATAAATTTAACTTATAGAAAAACAGATTCTGACTGAATGTTGGGGGGGAAATGCCTAACAATAAAAACAGCTCAACTGTGGAACCAATTAACTAGAAAGGTAGTAGGGCCTCCTTTCTTGTGTTGGAGGCTAGACAGGCATCTGTTATGGATACTTTAATTTGGATTCTTGCACAGACCATGGAGTTGAATTTAATGATCTCTTCCAAATCTATGATTCCATTACTTTCATGTCAGACAGTGTTAGTTTAACAATTACTTGTGGTATGGATACTAACTTATCCTACTGTGCTCATCCTTAACCATAGACCATTCTGTATTAATATTCCATCTGAAATAAATGGTATTCTCTATCCATTTACTCTCCAGAATAGGCATCTTAAATAAATGCTGCTATAGTACAGAGGATATAGTTGCTTTTCCTACATGCTGTTCTAAAGATATGTTTGGACTACAATCCCCATACTATCCAGCAAAACACCACATTTGTGAAGTCTGGAGTAGCCAGGAATGTGTGAAACTACTTTAATTTCTCTGTCTCTAAACTTTATTGATGTGGCCATGAAGCTGGATGAATTTCTGTATATTGCTATATATTTTAATCCAATGGCAACACACACACATGCTTCTATAAACCACAAGCAGATTTTTGTACAAATCTGATCTGCATTCCAAAAAGGTACAACTTAACTCATGTAAAAGAACTCCAACAAAATGCATTAATCAAGGTGATTGACATGCCAAAAATCTAAACCTAGAATCAAAAAGATTCAACTCCCTTCTTTACAGCTGTTCAAGAGCAAAATGTGGTTGTGAATTGAAGTACAGGACTTTATTCTATGTTGTTTTTATGCAAAGTTTTCTGCTGCTTCCCATAAATGAAATGGAGTGAAAAATGGTAGAACGGCTGGACCTAAAAAGAGCGTGTCAGGCTTCAGAAATCTTCAAGGGGAAGCTCTGCACCGAGATAAAAATAGTAAGAAGATTTCATTACAGTCCCCATGCAGTCCAGCAGATCTCAAAACATCTCCTTAACACAGGGGTCTCCAACCTTTGCAAGTTTAAGTCTGAAGGACTTCAGCTCCCAGAATTCTCCAGCCAGCTTTGCTGGAGAATTCTGGGAGCTGAAGTCCTTCAGACTTAAAGTTGCAAAGGTTGGAGACCCCTGCCTTAACACATAAAGTATTGTACAAAGCTGGCTGGAGAAGTATTCTACAAAGCTGGCTGGAGAATTCTGGGAGCTGAAGTCCTTCAGACTTAAAGTTGCAAAGGTTGGAGACCCCTGCCTTAACACATAAAGTATTCTACAGCAACTTCAGATAAAAACATTCATATTTAGTTTTGAAAACAGGTTCTTGCTTTTCAATTTGTTTTTCTGGAATACCAGGACTCCAATATGTTGCTGAATAATCAATATTATAGGATCCTTATGGGGTGGGGTGTTCTGCTGCCTTAGATGATTGGGTTTTCTATAGTATCATTGAGAGATGGCATGGCTGGCTGGCTGACGCTTTAGCCTTCCAGGAAGGGCCCACTCATTATTAACAAAATATGGTTGTGTTAGTGTTGTGGTTCTCAGGGGCTGCCACAAAGAAGAGGGAGTCGATCTATTCACCAAAGCACCTGAGGGCAGAACAAGAATCAATGGGTGGAAACTAATCAAGGAGAGAAGCAACCTAGAACTGAGGAGAAATTTCCTGACAGTTAGAACAGTTAATCAGTGGAACAGCTTGCCTTCAGAGGTTGTGAATGCCCCAATACTGCAAGTCTATAAGAAGATGTTGGATAGCCATTTGTGCGAAATGGTATAGGGTTTCCTGCCTAGGCAGGGGGTTGGACTAGAAGATCTCCAAGGTCCCTTCCAACTCTGCTATTGTATTATTGCTGCTGGCAATTATTTGGGTTAGTAGATGCAGCAGAGGTGGCATCCTGAGACACAATGCAAGAGAGATAGAAGACAAAGAAAGTGGCTGGCACAAAAGAGCAGGATTTGTGGACTTGCCACCTCTGTGCTTAAAAAACAATAAATGGTTAAAACCAGCACAGTTCATCTTAGGCCAGCACCTATTTACTCATTGTTGACAGACTTAAATTTATCCCTGCTCAGGCAGAATTGAAAAGTAAAATCTGATCCAAGAGTGTGTTCTGGTTAGTCACTCCTGAGCCCATATTAGGAGTGCTGAATTTCCACTCATGCTGGCAAGAATACCAAAACAATATTACTATCCTGCAGAACCCCAATAGGCAGATTTAAAAAGTGATAAAATAAAATATATTGGCCAGGTATTCATTTTAATGTTAGAAAGCCCACCATGCTAGTCCTCACATCCCTCCACCCCCACTGCTTCTCATAAATGGAAATGAAGATGTACTCATATATATTGCCTGTACGAACTCCAGAAATGGCAAAGAAAACCACCACTGGATAAGTTAAGCACATAACAAACTATAAACCTTTTTGGAGTCATTTGATTCAATACATTGCTTTAAAGCAAGTCCTCCATTTCAGTTTGCTATGGCATTTTGATAAGCTTTGTTGAATTAAAATACTTCTTCCTCTCCTCTTGTGTTCATCCCAACTACAAATCCCATGAAAAATTTAGATTTGCTGAGGTGTAACCTAAACAATCCCTTAAAGTAATCAATTACATAACGTATCAGCGTTTTCATGATTTCAGTTTTGTTGATGTGTTTAAAATTTTGAAAAGTTTTGCCTGCAAACTTTGCATTCTCTTCCAGCTGGTCTGTTTAATCTTCTCCATTTAACTAGCCACAGCTGTTGGCTCACCAGTTATTGTTTCTGAACTTTGGGGTCCTCTTACAATGAGCTGAGCTATCCTGGAAGATGGTTAGCAAATTATCATTTATCATTATTCAATCCAAGAAAGTGTAGCAGTTGATAAGTATCAGAGAAGTTGACTCCTTTTCAAGTAACACATGACTTTGCTCTATGCTCTGGTGTTTTTCCATCCATGAAGTAAGGGGGGAAGAGGGGAAACCTATATTTCAGCACAAATGTGATCTGATCAACATGAAATGTGTGGAAAATGAACAATAATTAGACCTATAATTTGATACTTCCAGCCATCCAAACCGGCTGACATTGATAAGAACGTATCTTATGAATCCGTCAAAGAAAGAGAGATGCTCTTCTTTTAATAATGTTGGGTTTTAAGTTCTTTAAGATTCACTTAAACAATTGCCAGTCTCCTGAATCACATCCTTTTTGTTGCAACTCTTCACCTGGATAAAAGGGTATCAAGAGTGACTTTTGTGCTCATAGGTCTTTAATCTATTGCAGGGGTCTGCAAAGTTGGCTCTTTTAAGACGGGTGGACTTCAACTCCCAGAATCCTGGGAATTGAAGTCCACCCATCTTAAAAGAGCCAACTTTGCAGACCCCTGATCTACTGTATATGTACGTCCAATTTAAGCACCACCTCAAAATTACTGTTTTGGTGTTTTTTTAAAATTTGTCAACAATGCTAAATTGATGACTTTAACAGGTGAGGATCTGATTTAATATGCCATTGGCAGCCTTTGATTGAATGCAATGAAAGTGAAGATCTGGTACCCAATGCATGAATATGTAATGTAAGTACTGGTTTTTCAAGCTCTTATAGGAAATAGTAAGTGCAGGTAATAAGAGATTTATAGATGTTTAAATACAGGATATATAGAGCGCATTTGCACAGTCTAATATCTTGTCATAGAGATGTAAAAGTAACTTTTTATTTGGAAAAACCCTAAAATATATTTTACATAACGTATATAATTAAGTTTGCCATTTGATAATTCCGTCTTTAGAAGAACTCTATAGTAATTTTTGGTACTCAAACCAGGGTAGAGGAAGAACTGAGTCTCTAGCAGTAAACCATGATGTATTTTTAGTAGCCCTCCAAATATTGATGCCTGATTTCTGTAAGACTGAATTAGTAATTTAATTGGTGCTAATACACAAATGTTGCTCTGTTATTGGAAATAATTGTTTCCAAGGATTCTCTGGGCATTTAGGGAAAAAATGTTCCATCTTGGAAAAGTTGACTAGTTTTATTACTTCTTTAGTTAGGTTTCTTGAAAGTATACTTTAAAACCCTGGAGAGAAAGACTGTCCCAAATCGATATCAGGAAAAATGTGTCCTTAATAACTTTTCAAGGTTTTAAGCACAGAAATATAGGCCACCCGGTTCCTCTCTTCCAAAATAAGATCTGAAATTGAACTTGATGAGAAAGGTTGATACTTTTCATTCAAGACTATAAAGCCAATCAGTTAAAATAAAACCCCAAGAGTCATTACTTAGGGATATTTTTTTAAATGCTGTTTATTAGATTATGGATTTCAAAATGTATCTACAGAATATATTGAGGAAAAAGAAAAATATCTAACGAAAATCCTGCTCAGGTTTATCGCTATTTTGAAAAGGTTTTGATTTTGCTATGTCAGCATCTATTTAAAATTGTTGGACTTGTAAGTCGTGAACTGTACATTTTTCTACATTTCTATAAAGTCTTTTTCAGTATAATGGTGGTTACTCCTAGGTAATGGCTAAGGAGTGGCAGCTTACTCTATTTAATCATTAGCAATCAATTATGCTTTGCTGTTTTAATTAAAGAAGGATGGAAGTGATTTTGTGGCTTCTGACGTTATGTTCCATTGTAGCCAAACAACAGATGAGCTCAGTTTTGGCATCCTGTTAAAAAAGACTCTGAAAAGGGAATCACATCTGCCCAGCTTATCTGCACATAATACATATATCATGAATGTTCATTTAACTTTGATTTTTAACCCTTTTGTTACCAGCATTATATTAATTCCACATTTTCAGAACAGTCAGCTTTGTGCATATGGTATGAGCTTTTCACACAATGTAAATTACTTGAGCTTGCACTAGGTTTAGTTTTCCAGTTAAAATATCCTCAATATTCAATGGGTTTACAATTTGATACTTACAGCCATCCAAACCGACTGACATTGATAAGAATGACTCCAAAATAATTAATATTAAATAAACAGTGTCAGATAATTGTTCTTTCTTCGTTACTGCTAGTAAAAAAATTCATTTGGCAACTTGCGTTCAACCAAGTTGAATTTCATTTGTAAGCATTTTGCTTACATTGTTGTCCCCTATAAATCCAGCTCTTAACACTTGTTATGTCCTTTTCCATAACAATAAACATATCACTTACAAATCTGTGGCATTAGTCAAAGAGAAGTAAGCAGAGTCTTTCCATGTGGGAATATGTGTTTGAGTCAGTTGATTATAAACTGTATCATGTCAACAATGACTGAAGTCGGAGGGAATTTTCCCATTAACCCAAGAATTTCACTCATCTGGTTAAGTTCTCTGTAGGGTCTCAGAAATGCAATTTTACTTCAGGATTTCCAATACCACAGGCTAGTTCAGTGACTCTTAAAATCTGACACAGCATTTTGTACAATTCTTCAAATACTTTTTGATATGCTGCAACATACGTAGACACTGTCTGAACTAGGCAAAAGAGTGAATGGCCGTCTTCCTGGTTTCTAAAGAATTCTGCTACAGGCAACAAGAGGGCCTGGGGTCGAGGGTTATGTTCCAGTGAAGATGATAATAGAAGAACCATAGATGAAATTTTCTTTTTCATTCTCTTACCACTAGACTTCAGGTTACAAAGAGGGATGGAGATTGTCGTTGCTAAGTGAAGTGGTCATAAAATGTAATGTCACATAACTGCATCACTTAGTGTTGGTAATCCAGGCAACCTTAATTGCTATCCCAACTCCAGAAAGTGCAGGTCTTAAGAAGAGGCAGAAATCCCAAGTAAAGGCACGTGGAAGATGGGAGGATGCTGTAGGTAAGTGCTACGGAGTGTGGGCAAGTCAATGATAATCATGGGAGTATGGGGAGGAACAGGATCCTCAGGAGAAAGCACATAGGACAGGGGTGTCCAAACTTGGGAATTTGAAGGCTTGTGGACTTCAACTCCCAGAATTCCCCAGCCAGCATGGCTGGCTGGGGAATTCTGGGAATTGAAGTCCACAACTCTTAAAGTTTCCAAGTTTGGACACCTCTGACATAGGCAGTGACTTACTGGAGTGACTTGTGACCTTCCCTGCCGGCTTCTTCATTAACGTTTGTTTGGAAAGCTGGCAAGAAAGGTCACAAAGGACAATCATGTAGCATGGCACATGGCAACATTATAATCACAAGCCAGGAACCTGAACACCCTGATCACAATCATATGACCATGGGAATGCTCTGACTGTCAGAACTTCGAGGACTGGTCATTAAGTCCATTTTTTTCAGCACTGCCATAACGGTTGCCACACAAATAGGCATACATCAAGGACTATGTGTACGTGCATTTTCTCATTCACTGTCTTTGACCTCTAAGGAAATATTCACCAGTCACCATTCTCATTCATTCTTAATTCTCTAAATGGCCCTATCATTGTCTGTATTCTTATTCTCACCCATCTGTTCATTTTATTTTCCTCTAAATTACATTCACAAAAAACATTGCACAATTTTTCCCCAAAGTTAATGTCCGGTTTATTCCATTATCATCTCCACTGGAACATAACATGCAGCTAACCCATGAATTTCCACTTTCACTTATGCTCATAATAAACTAAATTATATCAGTTTGTTTGTTGATATACAGTGTACATATTTCATTCAAAATTACTTCTAGACCTTTACATCCCTATATGTATTACACAACTCCATAAGATTAGATGACCTTCATTCAGATCCATAGCATCTTTCCCTTTTGTTATTCACAGACTTCCAATATATTTGGATGAGAGATTGCTTGTCTCAAAAATATTTCTGCCTGCCCAGTAGGTTCTAACAGAATGGATGTTCTCCCCCATTAAATGTTGCCAACTTAGTGGGACCAAGGAAGCCTGCCTTCTCTGTTGTGGCCTCCATCATGCCTCCATCATTCCCCCCAGAACAAGAATGGTACCCTTTCTCCTAAGGTTCTAGAAAGCACTGAAAACCTAGTTTTGGTTCAAGGCCTGGAGATGATGATTGCCATTTTTAATAGTCTTTTTTGTTTTGTTTTATGGATTTTGTTACTAGAGTATAGTCTGGATATTTTTTTTATTTTTAGAAGTTTTATCTCTCTTTTAGTCTGCGTGCCACTTATAGAGTCCATTGGAAATAGGAATTTCAATTGGAAATAAATCAATCAATAAATTTACTTTTCTTTATTTTGTTTTAATTCATGCTGATTATCATTTACTTTTCTTACATTCCAAATAGAAAACTTATGTATGACAGGATAATTACAAGAAACCCCCTTAATTGTTGATTTCAATTGGCTCCAATGGCTATGATCTATTGAGGTTTCCACTTAAAGCTTTCTAGTAAAATAAAGAAAGTGTAGATGGATTAGCCAGCTTTAGTTGATCAAATGCATTCTCTGCTGACAATAGGAATACTATTTCACATTACAGCATATCTGGGGCAGTAAGCCACAAACACAGTATACCCAGATCTATACCTAACATGGTCACACCAGGTAAGCTTGGATTGTTAATCTTGTAATCAAAATATTATTGCTGGCATTCCACAATTTGGAAGTACATGACATTTACCAAAAAGTATTGGAAATATCTATAAGAAGTGATATTTAAAAAATATTCCTAAAACCTATGATGTATGTCCATGTGTTTTATGAGAGTAATTAAAGCATGTAAAATACCTTGAGTGTTGGTACCTAAAGATTATCAGGAGAAGTTTGAGCTGTTGAGTTAATTTGTGGTGCCTTAATATTACAGAATAATTGGTCATAAATATTTTGCCTGTTTAGGCCAAAACTTGAGAAAACATTTGTTTCCAGCAGATCACGTAGTGTTCATACTGATATATATATATAATCCTCTAGAAGTTGGATATATTTTGAATGCCTTTCTTTCATATGTGATTACCACAGTGGAAGGAAGGAAGGAAGGAAGGAAGGAAGGAAGGAAGGAAGGAAGGAAGGAAGGAAGGAAGGAAGGAAATCAGATTGCTTTTTACCAAGTTTATGGATAAGATCCTGGATGTGCAAATAAAAAAGTATTCATGATCAAAAAATGGTCTTTCAGATGGACAAATTAGTACTGACCTTAATACTGTTTTATGTGGGCACAGTGAAGAGTGAAGATGTTGATGCTTGAGAAAAAGGGAGCCATCGAACATACCAAGAAAAATGATTTATTCAAACATAGTTTCCTATAAATTTGCATGCTATTATAGAACATTTAGTCTATATATTGCAATAGCAAATATTACAATGAAAGCAAAAAAACCAATAAATATTAGTATTCCTCTTTCATGTTTATCTTCTGACAAAGAATAGGATAAAATGTCCATCAAAGAAAGAACTCCACAAGCCATTCTGTTTCTCTTGATAAAAAGAGAAAAGCATATTTCATTCAGAAGGTCATATTCTTGGCATACTGATCTCAGATTGATTATGACTGATAAATGGAATTAGCTAGTCCTTATTCCATTGGTTTGAATGGAACATGTTAGCAGTACATAGAAATTTGTTCTTCTGAATCCAGAATCACATTTTAATCATGGCATGAACAGAGGCTGAGCTATGTCATATTTCATTTGACCTTATATCTCTATACCACAATACTGAGCCAAGTAGAAATATTGATGAATTTTTCCTCAATCTCTGTCAATGTTGTAAATAATAAATAAATACATTGGGCATCCTTCCAGCATTTGTAACAAATAAAAAGTTCTAAACTGCAGAGATGGATGAATCACAAAGTATCAGAATCCTAGCTTAGCGGAACTTAATCATGAATTAGCTGCTCAATACAATAATCAAAATTAGAGTATGTGTATCAATTGGAAATCCAATGCCATTGATGTTAAACTGGAAGGTTAATTAGACAATTTACAATTGTTCTATAATTATGGAACTAAGAACTGGTGGGATAAATCAGAAAGCTTCTCTGCTATAAACAACATTGCCATGGTTTTGAATATAAAGCTAAGTGCTGAAGTAACATTAAAGTTACCCCCTTGGAATCACATCTCAGTTTTTAAGAATTAATAGCAGTCAGAGTCAAGTCTGTTTAGACAGCTGAAAGTATTGCACATTGAAATTGATGCTATAACCTTATTAGTATTTGATGTTTTTGTGGCAATAATTTCCTGGAGGTTTTCAATGATATGAAGTAACCAGGGCCTTTATTCCAGTACATTACTTGTGCAATAAATTACATTTTCCCTTGGCAGTTGAAATCACCCATTTACAGAGATTAGAGATTGAGAAGAAAACTGTTAAATTTTATTATTCTTTTGTTGTGTTAAACATACACATGTACTTTTATGATGCTATCCTGGAAACAATCCTAAACATACTCACACATTGTTTTTAAATGGACTTTTTCCCAAGGAAACAACTTCATGTTCCAAAGTTCAGAACATTATGCCCATATTTAAAGCTTAAACAAGCTAACCCATTGCATTTCAGTGGTTACCATGCAATCCCTCTTTTAAAGAGGAATATGGTGAGGCTCTTGATTACCCAGAACCAACTGGGCTGTTTTTAAAGGATTTATTTTTCATGCAAAAAACAGCGTTTGGTGATTAATGGCATAAATAACCTTACTGCTCTGTTGGTAGAACATCCACAGTGAATTTGTGAGATGAAAAGTTTAAAAAAAAAAAACCACACTCCAAAGCAATTTTAAAATATTCCATACACTACAGGTTTTGTCCTCTGTGAAATTTAACTTTTCAGGTTATTTGCATTTTCACAGCTCCCTCAATGCACTATGTGCTTAGTTTTTCCCATGATAAAATAACAATGGGACTTGTTTATCAAAGAAGGAGAATAATGAGGGGAAAGAGGGCATGGACATGTATTTCCTCCCAAAATTTGATATTATAACAGAAATGAAAGCTGACTGAAACAGCCTCAAATTCTACCTCTAACGTACTATTGGCAGACAGAATAGGTTGCTTTTTCCACAGCTTTAAATATTTCAAGAATTGTAATCAAGTTCTGTAAACCAGAAAAAAGTTAGCTATGACTAAGTACACTTACTAAAAAACAATTTAACTTAAGTTAGCCATGACTAACCTGTTCCATTGAGGACCATCAATGAGACCTGGAAGCAATTCTATACTTCTTATGTATCTTGGGAATCCTTGACAACTGAATAGGCAGAGCTAGCTCATGCACAGGGCTAGCATAAATGTTTAAGAAGTTTAGCCTTTTTTCTTTTTTTGTGCCTTCAAACCAGTCTCCATTCTTAGTGACTGCATGGACAATTCGTCCAATTTTCTTTTCAAGATTTCTAAAGTGGATTGCCATTGTCTCCTTCCTCGGGTTGAGATAAAGTGACTGGCCTAAGGTGCCTCATCTGACTTTGTGTCTGAGGAGACACTAGAACTCACCGTCTCCTGGTTTCTAGGCTGGTTTCTTAACCTCTATATCAATCTGGCTCTCTTGGCTTTTTCTTAGAAGACCTATTTAATACTTTCAGGATTTGCTGCATCAAAATTCTGCTCTCTTGAAATATTCTAAGTTAAGCAACAATAGTATCTGAAGCAGGCTAGTAAACATACATACTATGTCACAGATAGACGGGTCATAATTCATGGAAAATTTGCATTCCACCCAGTTCCCATTGTTAGAGGTAGTAAATGTTTGAATCAGATACTTATCAATGTAAAGTTGGAACATAGTAACTCATTGTAAGGTAAGCATACTTCAACATGCCCCAATGATGAGAATGTGAAAGTAGGATTGACCATTTAGTTACTTAGTTGAATTCATTAGCACCCAACTTCCAATGGATTTTAGACTGCACAACACTAGACTGGCCAGTTTTGAGTCTACATTAAGAATGTTGAGAGCTGAGCACACTTCAGTTGTGTTGGTAGAACCAGAATGAAAATATAACATTCAATTAGAACAATAGGAAGAAAAAAACATAAACATAAAGCAGTTTTTTTTTAAGTTGAAACTACTCAGCAATGTCAGAGAACTAATCACACCACTTAACACTTCCCTTCCTACAATATCTACATGAAAAATTTAAGCTGTAATGTTAGGAACTGACAGAGTCTTAGAGCAACAGAAAAGCCACTGATTCTTTGAAGAACTTCTGAAAGCTCCAAAGCTTTTTTGAAGTTGTCAGGGTCCATTCATTCTTTCAAAGCAAGTCGCCCCTTCAATTTACAAATCTGTTTCACAGGATAATTCCAGTGGAGCTTTCTCAGACCGACTAAGCCACCTGAAGCTGTAGAAGGTTAATGTTTATTCCTCATTGGAATGTATTTTTGTCATCTCAATGCTTCACCCTTTTTAATGTGGCTCATTTTTTTTAAAACACACACACACACACAAACACAACCTCTGAGGGATTCAAGAGGTGGCATATCTCTAGGGAGAGGGGCAGAGATGAAAATGTTCAGCATTTAGAAGCATTTCATCAATGTACCTAGTTTGCCCCTTTATAATGAAGACACCCATACACACCACCATCAGTCTATAAACACACAATCATGTCACAAAATATGGTATTGCTGTCAAAATTTGGAAATCTGGAGTTACTTTTGAGACTGCAAAAAAAGTGAATGGAGAAGTCCAGAGATTGCCCTGCCTTAGCATGTTCCTTTTCTCTTTCCACAAATGCCCTTTTGTTCTAGGAGAAAAAGAAACAAAAAATATACATCTAAGTAAAATATTAGCAACTATTCAGATATTGTCATATGGAGTTCGTGATGTTCCCTGAAGTTTGGTTGTTTCTTTTCAAACATTTCATTACCCAACTAACTGTAATGATCAGTAGGAATAACATTTTTTTCATTCTAATGATAATTTAAAAAAAAAATGATTTATAAACATATTGTTTCAATGTAATGATATTTATGCAGTGTTAACTAAAGTTATTGATATTTTATTGCTTAGATAACTTGAAATGTTGGAAATAGAAAAAAAGATGAATGGATGTACACTGAATATACCAGAGACAAATTCCTTCACACAGCCAGTCACACTTGGCCAATAGAGTATTCTATTGTATTCTATTTTCTATCCTGTCCTGTCCTATCCTGTCTTATTCTATTCTATCCTATCTTAACCTAACCCAGGGGTCTGCAAAGTCGGCTCTTTTAAGACTGGTGGACTTCAACTCCCAGAATTCCCCAGCCAGCTATGCTGGCTGGGGAACTCTGGGAGTTGAAGTCCACCAGTCTTAAAAGAGCCGACTTTGCAGACACCTGACCTAACCCATTCCATTCTATCCTATCCTATCCTTTTCCAATTTTGAAAAACTGGAGGAAAAATCGCAACGAAGACAACAGTCAGATAAATGAAATTTGAGCCCAAGGCAGAAATGCAGTTTGAGAAAGTATCTCAGACTTGACTCTTCCTAATTTTCTTAAAGTGTAGCACAAAAAGTTAATTTTTGCTGGTAGAGACATTGTGGGCCAGTCCTTAGATGTTTCAAGGGCGGCTCCACGGGCCAGATCTAAGCACCTCATGGACCACATCCGGCTCCTGGGCCTTGAGTTTGACACCCTTGTTCTGTGTGTTGCTTATCAATAAATGTACCCAGTAAAGGGCTGTGGTTTCACAGTGGTTAGAATGCAGTATTGCAAACTAATTCTGCTGACTGCCAGCAGTTCGATTCTCATTGACTGAAGGTTGACTCAGCTTCCAGCCTTCCAAGGTCGGTAAAATGAAGATTGTGGGGGCAATATGTTGACTCTGTAAACCACTTCAAGAGTGCTGTAAAGCACTATGAAGCAGGATATAAATCTAAGTGCAATTGCTAGCTTTTAATGTCACTATCCTGTCAGATTATTCAGGTGGTTATAGGGATGTGATAGATATGCTTGCACAATTGTATCTGATCTTCAAAGAACTTGTGTGGGAGACTATCTTAGAAATTCAGAGCTGAAAGTTATACCAAGAAGCTAAAAAAATTCCCCCGAGAAAATAATGCCCGACCCCTTTCACATAGTTGTCATCAAACAGGAGTAACTTTGCCTTTTTATGCATGCATGAAATGCATTTCTTTGAGGTTCCACTTTCCCCATATGCATTTTCATACACTAGGTAGAAGATTTAGAAATGCCAGTGGGTAATATTTAAAATAAAATTTAAAAAACTGGAATTGTTGTTTTTTCCTTTAACATGTAGCTTTGGGAAAACACTGCCATCCAGTGGACAATTTCCTATACAGTATCCCAAAGAATAACTGCTGTATCCTAGTAAATCAAATGCCATCATATGTCCGGAAAAATTTTCATTGTAGATCATACTATTTAGGAAAGCATTAACTTTAATCAAGGAAAGAGTGGTGCTGTACATTTTTTAAAAGCAATGCGGATAAAGAATGGCATGCTTATTTTTTTCCCCTGAACTTTCAGTTAATAACATATTTTAGTTTTACATGGTTAGAGAAGATTATGTTTTAATGATAAATTATAGAATCCTTAATCAAGCATATGCATCATTGCAGCTATCATGTTTCAGAATTTGTAAATATTAAAGTATATAGTTTATAGGTATAAATATACTATATGTTAAGTTTTTAAGGGCTGATTAATAAATAAGAGACCAGGATGGATCCATTTCGGGCTTATTAGCCCTCTTCAGCTGGCCATACTACCTCCACTGGGGTTTGAACCGGCACTCTCCAGCATATCAAGCAAGGCTCTCTATTAGGTAGTATGGCCAGCTGAAGAGGGCTAATAAGCCCGAAATGGATCCATCCTGGTCTCTTATTTATTAATCAGCCCTTAAAAACTTAACACATATCTAAAATTCAACAGTAATCTCATGAGCTCTCTGCCCAGATGGTCTCTAGGTTGAGCCGAAAGGCAGAGAAGGATGACAGTTTGTCTCCTCCCTTAAAAAGGGGCCGAACAGGAGTTGTAAAAATATTCTCTCAAATATACTATATATATATATATATATTTCCGAAATCGAAAACGCTAGCCTGAAGATGGCGAGTGAGACCTCGTTGAAACATTGCCAAGACAATCTCAATCTTGCATGGGAAAAGACTCGAATACAACAAGACCAGCATACACAAACACACACACACACATACACACACACATATACACCATATATATATGATGTTATTATAAATGATTTTGCATTATTCAAACTGATAAGAAAAATAGTTTAAATATATAAATATTAAAAAGTAAAATATAAAAAACAAGGAAAGGAAGAACTTTTGATAGCATATTCCTTTCACCATGCCTAGTCACTAATCACTGCTTAAGCATTTCCTGTTTTCTTGAAATATTGAGCACTGTTGTTTATATTTATTTAAAATCATTTTATCTGATATTTTAATTAATTTCTTGTTTCTTAAAAAACATATTGCCAATATGTAAGCCTGCTTTGGTGTGTGGTGCACTGAATGTAGATGAACGTCTGTAATGAATGTATACGGTCATTTTTTGCTTTGCTACATATTCTCCAATTTTGGTCTCCCATTGTTGAATATTAAATATGACTGAAGTAGATGAGCAACAATGCCAAAGCAGAGTTCTAATTCTACTCTTACCTGGAAGTAACCTTTGCTGAGAACTGGGATTTTTCCATCTAAATCTGCTTAGTACTGGAGAATAAAGATGATGCCAGTACATAATCAGTATTGTTTGGTTAAATTAAAATCTGTGGTAAACAGAGCATGTCCAATTTGTTAGTATTGCCAGAATATCTGGGTCATGAAGTTAAATTATTTTCATCTGTTTTCTACCACCTACTAAACGCAAAAAGCATTGTTTTCTAAGCTTTAAAAGTATGTTTCTTATTACAGTTTAAGGAGAGAATCAGAGTAACTTTCTATTAAAAAAATTAAAAGTGTCACACACTAATTTGCCATTTTTGCAAGTAATTATCATGTTGGCTTCAATACGTATTTTCCATTGGTAAGAAAATCATCTAAAATCTTGTGTGGATGGTCAACCTTCAATAGAAGCTGTTACAGAGGTAAGTCTATTTGTTCATTATGAGCTTTCTTCTGTCATAAAACTAAAGGTAATGTATGTTTATATCTAACCATTGACCAAATTTTGTCTGCTTACTTTCTTCAGAAATGTTGGTTCATTCTCTATCAAGCCATAGCTTTTAAAACATTTGAGCTCCGTGTAAACTTAATAAGGATTTGGTATTTAGCATTTCTACTTTTATATAACAATACCATACAATAGTATATGTTTCTTAAGCTTGACTATATTTTTATATATAATTTTAACTTCGTCCCATCCGAAGATCTAGTCCCAGAAAAAAAACATAATATAACATAATGTATTTTAATTCATTGTCTTTAATATAACTTTACATCAGATGTGGTTAATAAAAACATTCAAAAATTCTTCAGTAGGGAAAAGTAGCCCTGGAAAATATTGTATTTAATTGAAAAATGTGTCAGAGTAAGACAAATTCAGACTTTTTGCAATGACTTTATAATTTGGGTCTCCAAAATGTTCTTTGGGGACCCAAACTATAATGATATATTATGGTCTGTTTCAGCTGATTTAACTATATTGTATTAAAATTAGAAGTGCATGCCAGTGTTTTAAGAAGATTCAACTCTAGCATTTCTGAAGAAGCAGACCTTAAGCCACTGGCTGCAATAGATATATTCACATGAAAATGTCAGACCTGATCCAAGTATCCAAGCCCACTTTGATAGTAGAATTATTCTGAAACAGATGGTTCTTTAGCCAGCATTCCATGGTGATTATACTGAGAAACAAAGAGCAGTGCTTCCCAAATGGTGAGATTTTTTTTTTCTTCAGTGACATGAATAATCTTCAGGGGTGCATAGGGGATTATTGTTTGCTCATCAATAGCTAAAAACTAATAAACAATTTTCCAACTGGATAAAAATCAAATGCCTATCCCAGATGTTCTACCCAGGCATCAGAACAAGATTTAAAACATTGGTAAACAAATAGGCCTCAGTAGCTATTCATTCTTCCTGCTGCCATTGTTACCTACAGTGGAAAGATTCATAATCTTTGCAACAGACTTGTCTAAATAAATAAATACCTGGGACCTAATTGGAATGCTTCACCAAAGGGAATTCTGTTTGGAAATGTGATGCAACACAAAAATATTAAGAAGGTCTTAATCCCTTTTCTGCTGAATCTAGAATAAATGGAAATTTGAGAATCTAGGGATAAGAGCTTGAGTTTTATGAAAAATTAATATTCTGTATAGGTGGTGGGGAATCGTCAAATATAAATGAAACAGGGTTGAGAAAGATTGAGAAATATTCATATTGGAACTAACTTAGATATGGAAATATTTAATTCAAATCCTTCATCACCTAGGAAAATCCTTGGTCTCATATCCATAGTGGTACAGTGGATAAAATATAATATTGCAGGCTAATTCTGCCAAGTGCCAGCAGTTCAATTCAAGGTTGACTCAGCCTTCCATCCTTCTGAGCTTGGTAAAATGAGGACCCAGATTGTTGCGAATAATATGCTAATTCTGTAAACCACTTAGAAAGGGCTGTAAAGCATTGTGAAGCAGTATATGTTATGAAGGTAAAACTATCCTCTAACTTGAGGCTTATTCTCAGTGGCTTCAGAGGGCTTGTTTCTGAATTAATACAAATAGTGAATAAACACATATAGTATTGTCAAAATTAATAAATAGACTGATGCCATAACAATGCTTTTGGGTAGGATAAAACTAATGCAATTGGGCTTGCAATAGTGGAAAAAGGGAAAGATAGATGGGAAAACTCCTCTTGAGTTTTGTGCACAATGTCTCACACTGCGATATAATGGTAGTCCTCAACTAATGACCAGTTGCTTAAAGACCACTCAAAGTTATGAGGGACCCGCCCCCAAAAGTTACTTAGGGCCCAAATTCAAAGTTCTAATTATCACTACCACTTCATTGTCACCAGCACACATTAATAGCCATTTGAAATATCCCACAGTCATAGGAATAGAATAGAATAGAATAGAATAGAATAGAATAGAAAAACAGAGCTGGAAGGAACCTTGTAGGTCTTCTAGTCTAACTTCCTGCTTAGGCAGGAAACCCTACACCACTTCTGCAATATTTTGCTGGAAATCAACATCTGCTCCCAGTCTGGCAAAAAATGCCCACTGCAAACAATGGGTTTGTTTTACCACTGCAGCACTCACTTTACAACAGTTGCATTCACTTAACGACTGCACAAATAAAGGTCATAAAATCAGGTCAATCTCATGATTGCAATGATTTGCAACCATCATGACATATGATGGAAATTCAAGATTCTATCATAGCCGGGTTTAGAAATTAAGCTAACGTTTGTTTAACCAATTTTAATTACTTTTTTTTTAAAGCATGAAAGAGTCAAAACACTGTGCTCATGTTTGTTCTGAAGAAACTGTATTTGTGAAACAGATATTTTCTGAAGTACATCAAAGATGGCATTAATACACCAGCACGAAACATATGTTTACATTAAGAAAAAAAATTACCAATATATTATCTGCACAAAATGCAGTATAAAATGCCCACCGCTTCTAAATGAATAGATTATAGATCACTAATGTACATAAATGTTTCCAAATTACACAAACAATCAAGAAAGTCTGGTAGGCATAACTTTAATTTGTGCCTTGAAATCCTACCTGCTATGTATCAAATATCTATCTAATCATTTATTTTTAAGGCTGTAATTGAAGCATGTGCAACTGTGTAAGCCAACATTTAATGGACTTGCCTTATGAGCCAATCACAGTACAACAATCTATTAAAATAACAAGTATGAACTTCCATTGTTTACAAACAAATTCACTGGTAAGATATAATGACTTAATATTATGACTTTTATAAATTTTTTGTGACATTTTAAATTGTAATTATTTCTGTATTTATCTATTTTATCATTTGTAAGTCACCTAGAGTTGGTTTATTGGTAAGATGGGCAAATAAATAAATAAATAAACAAACAAACAAACAAATAAATAAATAAATAAATAAAGTTTAAGAAAAATGAAGGGGCAGGGACTCACCATAACATACAGAGATAATATGCAGAGTGATGTGACAGGGAGGAGGTTACGGTAATCAAAATTATATGAAGGGCTCTACACAGAATTAAATTTAAGAAAATTTCATCTATCCAGTTCCGTATAAATTCATCTTTAACCCACATCCTTCATCCCATCCTGCTCAGAGGCCTAGCCCTGTTCTCCAGATAAATTATTCTGTGGGTAAAGAAAGGTGGCATGATTTGACTAAATTTCTTATGGCTTGGAGACTGTCATTAGTTTTCTTCTAGAATAATGAAAAAAATCAACTTTTAACTTGAGATCTGAAGATTAGACTGAATTTGACTAGATAAATAATTCAGCTTTGTATTTAATAATTCACTACTTCTAGAAGAATATTTTGTGCATATTGGAGATTTTAGTAAGTTGATTATTAGTATTTTAAGGTGTTTTGTATATTGGTGCTATTTATTTAAACTAAGAAAAAGGTGGTTGTATTATTATTATCGCTAAACCAAAAGAAAGATAGAGGTCATTTTTGTTACAAATTAATTTGATATGTTTTTGTCACTTTTAATTTTAGTTTAATTCTCTTTCCCTTTTCTGCTAATTTGTATTTTAAAGTTTGATATTGACAATTAATAAATATATTGTAAAAAAAGAAAAAATAAAGGCAGCATGGAGCAAGAGGCAACAAAAATATGCTTCCTCAATTCCACAAACACGCTACTGGCTGTTTTACACATTGTGCTAATTGTGGGGGCTTTTTCCCATAGGTTACTGAAACATTCCTGACAACTGGGGAACACCTCAATAATAGTTTATGATCCATAATGGCTGGTGGGTGTGTTACACTAAATCAAAATCACATTGAACCTATAATATCTTAGCAAGATGTTTGTAATTAATCATTATGTTTTTGCCTTAAATTTGCAAGATTCTTTTACGTGACTAATGTATTTCTACAATCAGAAAAAGGCCTAATAATAAAAGACCATTATTCTTCAAATCAGCCTCTTTGGAAAATAAAGTACTCTGATACCGATCTAGCAAGGAAGCATCTACAGATAACTCTGCCTTCCTCTTATTGATAATAGCAAGTTAGCAAACCTCCTCCGAGCACACATAAATGCAAAATATGCTATTCCTGCTAAAAAGCCAGCCAGAAGAGTTGTGCCAAACACTTTTGGTGCCCTCTTCTTGGCTACTCGAAATGCTGTTGGAAGAACTGCTGAGATTAGTATGTTGTTGACATGTCCCAAAACCTTATGAAATGGTTGTCTCTTCAAGACACGCTCGTAATAGGCTTCCAAGTTAGGCCGCTTTCCATTTCCCCAACTTCTCCTTGCTAGTCCAATGAACTTCAGCCGATGGAGTGTTACAGCAAGGGATACATCAGCCAAGCTAAAGAATTCTCCACAGAGCCAAGGCTGATGTCCATTTTCTGATATCAAAAATAAAGGCATAAATAATTAGAGACTAATAAAA
Organism: Rhabdophis nuchalis; assembly: GCA_039707465.1. Taxonomy (NCBI): domain Eukaryota; kingdom Metazoa; phylum Chordata; class Lepidosauria; order Squamata; family Natricidae; genus Rhabdophis; species Rhabdophis nuchalis. The sequence continues at coordinate 186,929,222 of CM077645.1, read as the reverse complement.
TGCAATATGATGCAAAGATACCTCTATTGCATGAAATTAATATTCTTATTAAATATGTGTAACATTAGTTCTAGATTATTTGTTGCAATGGTTTGGCAAATTGGAGCATTACTCAACTTGAAACAGTCTAGAGATTACTAAGTGTTCATTCAATATTGCAAAATCAAAAGAAAATGAGACAGAATTGACTGCAAATAATATTCTACCTGGTGTTTCTTCATTTCTTCTTTGCAACTCAGTTTCAACCTGATCCAAAACTTTTTCCAACTGATCTAGTATTTTCTGTAAGTACTTTATGTTATCATGGTCCATCAATTTAGACTACAGGAAATAAATAGATTACATATTAGCTTGCAAAAAAATGATGATAAGTTCTCTTGAATATTGTGAATCTTAGCAAGTAATTGTAAGACTACTAAATGACATAAAATGACATGTATATAATCTATTTTAAAATGGAATTATTCCAAGCAGAAAAGAATGCAATATTTGCTATTTCACATTAATATCATATTCCAAGCAATTCTAGGATCCATTTTAATTAATTATACATATTCTGTTCTTACTTTGAGTCGTTTCTGCTTTGCTATATATGCATCTTGCAGATCTGGGTTTTCTTCAGCGAGTTTCTTTAATTCAGATTCAGTATTACCTATTTGGCCTTGCAAAACAGCAATTAAGCAGTTAAGATCATTAAACATCAAACTGTCAAGTAAATTAAGTAACGTTTATCATGTTAAAATATTTTACTTATAAAAAATGCATGGATTTACAATATCTTGTGTGAACATTTCAGTGAAACCTCATCTGTAATGCAGAATTAATTCTGAAAGTCAACTAAAATGGTTTTTTAAAACACCATATGTTGCTTATTTCACCAGGCTGATAAGTTGATTTTTAATAAATATAAATTCGATAAAATCATTAATCAATGTTAATATTAAACAATATAAAAATCAATAAATAAGAAAATTAAAATGAATTTGAACAGCACAGATAACTAGGCACATAAAATTCTTGTACATACTACGAATTCTGGTTGTGGCATACGCAGGAATCATGGAGTCTACTGCTAATTCAGGATGTAAAATGCAGCCATGTGTGTATGCATCCATAGGCAAGGAATCTAGGAGTTCTCTGTAGTGTTGAACCCTTGGATAATACATACTTCCATCTTCTGGCATTAATTTTGGAGTCTTTTCTACAGAGAAGAATATCCATGGATGAAAGTTAGCCCCCCCCCCCCCAAAAAAGGAGGTTGGTTTAGATATTCATAACCTCTTACCCACTTTAACCCTTATATCTGAAAGTGAAAAATAAAAAAGATTTCGAACATGATCTGATTGTGGATGAAAACAACTCATGAAGTTGGAATTTTTTAATTTATTTTATTTTATTTTAATCATATTTATATTCCGCCCTTCTCCACGAAGGACCCAGGGCGGCGCACAGGAATCTATAAACATACAAAACGATAAATACAAAATTTAAAAACATATTAAATTACAATCCTATGCTAAAACCAAACTAAAATAGCCCCGACGGGAGGTTAGGCTAGGCCGGCTTGCTGGAAAAGATGTGTCTTTAGACACTGGCGGAAGAGGTGGAGGTCCGAGATAATACACAGTTCAGGGGGTAGGTCGTTCCAAAGGGCAGGGCCCGCCACAGAGAAGGCTCTTCCCCTGGGTGTCGCCAGTCGGCATTGCCCGGCCGATGGCACCCTGAGAAGGCCCTCTCTGTGGGAGCGGATCGGCCGCAGGGATGTATGGAGACGGTGTCGCATATAACTAGGCCCCGAGCCATGGAGCGCTTTAAAGATGGTCGTCAAAACCTTGAAGCGCACCCGAAAGGCCACAGGAAGCCAGTGCAGCTCGCGCAGGATTGGTGTTATATGGGAGCATCTAGAGGCTCCCGTAATCACCCGCGCGGCTGCATTCTGGACTAACTGTTTGATTGATTGATTGATTGATTGATTGATTGATTGATTGAACTTTTTTTTTAGCCCCACAAACTGGTTTCCCTGCATACAACAGCGAGTAACATGATGGAGAAACACGATGGAGCTGGAAATCAGGTAGGCAAAGAAATGCTTGGGGGAAGTGAGGGCATCTGGGCACCAGGCACTGAAACAGGCCCATTCTCTCTTCAGCAGTTGCCCAGACCCACCCACGAGAAGGCCGGCATCTACCAGCACTTAAACACAGCGGCATTCCATCTCTGACCGAGAAGGGAAAGACAGGACTCAGCAAGAAATGCAATAGAGCTGGAAATCAGGTAGTCAAAGAAATGCTTGTGGGAAGCGAGGGCATCTGAGTGGTGGTGGGTGGGGCTGCGCTGCAATGGGGAAATAAACAACAGAGCAGCAGGCCCAAGGGAAGGAGGCTGCTTTCTCTCTTTCTTCTCCCTCCTTCTCCTTCTTCCTTTCTGCTGGCCGCTCCATTTCCCATTTCTCCATTGCACCACAGTACCCAGGATCTACTTTGATCGCAGGGGGTGGTGATAATTTAACCAGTTTGCCTAGAGTCAGGTTGGTCGTCGCGGGAGGCTTTATCCTACATATGTGGCAGAGATTGAGGATGGATTTGGGCCATGCCTCCCAAGACAGCCAACCTGTCTTTGGGTGAACCAGTTGTTAAATTATTTGAATCCCATCACTGCAAGTTATGGTATCCTTTCAAGAGTCTGTTTCAATCAAATCCGTATAATTTTGTTTGTTTCTACTTAGATGCCTGTCTCCACAAGATACAACTGGCAGATTTCTGCTCAGGTGCAAGGAATATATTTTATAGGATTCCATACTATTCTATATGTTATCATTTAACTCCACCCTGTTGAATATCTGTATATATTCTCGATATGATTTTAGTTAACAGGATCATAATAATAATAATAATAATAAAGCTGAATTTATTAACCGCTCCCTCTCCCCACAGGGACTCGGGGCGGTGCACAGGGAGAATAAAAACCATAAATATACAAAAATACATACAATTTAAAACAGATTAAACAAACTCCTGTGCTAAAATCCCATTAACTAAAAATCCCCACTCAATATACATAAACAATTAAAAAAAAACCATAGAGAGAGAGACTACCCTAGGCCGGCCAGGCGGAAAAGATGTGTCTTTAGTTTCAGGCGGAAGGAGCGGAGGTCCGTGGTCGTTCTAATATCGGGGGGAAGGTCGTTCCAGAGGGCCGGGCCCGCCACAGAGAGAGCCCTTCCCCTGGGCGTCGCCCGCTGACAAAGTCTAGTGGACGGCACCCGGAGAAGTCCCTCTCTGTGGGAGCGAATCGGCCGTCATATCAGAAATAAAGAAATCCTCTAGCTTCCCAGATAGCCATTGCCAATTAAGGCAAATAATACTGATCAAGGCAGATTCCTGTTCCTCTACAGAAGAGTTGCTGATAAAAATATGTATATATGTTTATGTTGCACTCCAAGTGTCTTTTCTATGTCTTGCAAGAATAAAGCTTAAATTATGCATCCCTTGTAAAAACGTTCTCAAACTGCAATTTATTTATCACATTTATTTATTTATTTACCACTCATCTCTCCCACAAAAGGACCCTGGGTGGTGTACAAATAAGATACAAAATATAAAAAGCATACTATAAATAATCATTTAGTACATACATTTCTATGAAATAAGATGTACCAAAGATGCTTTTTCAAGAGGAAAATGGATTTTCTTGTTTTTCTTTGAAGATGTTTTTCTTCTTATCCAAGAAGCTTATTCAGTTCTGACTGGATGGTGGGGAAGGGAAATATTTCTATTTCTATGTGACAGCTGGTCATTTGCATTCTTTTTGAGAGTAGTTGAGGCCACAAGGATTGTCTAAAAGAATGCAAATGACCAGCTGTCTGCAAGAAATATAAATCCTTCCATTCCCCCATCATCTGTCAGAGCTAAAGAAGCTTCTTGGATGAGAGGCAAAAGAAAAACAAGGAAGGCCAGTTGCCTCTTGAAAAAGCATCTTTGGGACAACAATGGCCTGGATGAATGAGAATCTCCCTACATATATGAAATGAGATACACACATTAAGGCTTTTTAAAATATATACATATATATATATATATTATTACCATTCACAAAAGTATCTTCAAGGTAGTCAATAATCTGAGTTGCATCACAAATTATGTTCTCTTTGTGAATGAGCACAGGGACTTCTCCTGATGCATTTAAACGCATAAACCAAGGCTCATTATGCTCACTCAATGGAAGGCTTACATCATGCTCTTCACATTTCAACCCCTTTTCAGCAATCACCAGTCGTACCTGAAACAAACGGAGGAGCTTTCCTGTTAAAGATTATGGGTGCCCCATTTTTTTTAAAGCATGCAGTTTATCACACATTGTATGAATTCAAAGCCAAACCTGGCCATGGAATCTCCAGAGTGCCGTATCAAACTTGGTCCTGGGATATTTGCTATGGACATTGGGAGATTATGATAATAAATAGCTGAATAAAGCATGCTGCTATTCCAGATAAACAATAGGAAACCTGCAGGAACGATTGAATGTGCATATTAAATATCAGCTCTTCGTATGACACATTTTCCATGTAATATAAATTGATCTCACTTGGTTTTGTTATTGCCTATTTTTCATTTCTTTATCTTGGATTAGCCAAGCCCCCATTCTTAATGCACATAATGGAACAAAAGGGTCTGGGCCTGTTTGTGAAGCTTCTTGGCTTGAGTATGTCATTCTTTCATTATTTTTGATTCCTTCTTCTCTCAGACACCCACTCAGAGCTGCCTTCAAAGCCTTGCCTCCCCTCCCCCCCAGGAAAATAGGCACTCTTAAAGAGGTGGGGGCACTACATGGGCGGAGGGAGCTATCCAGGTTCTGAAATACAACATTTCTTTTAGCAGATGAGACGCTCACCTTTTGGGAACTGAAGGACTGTGTCCAGTGATAGAGGATGAGTTTAGCTTCTGACTTGACCTCCACTTCAGCTGGGGGTGCTTTGTCGGTCATCTGTTCCTCCTTTTCTTCTGCCATTTCACGTTTTTCTTCCTGCTCAATTCACTGCTCCGAGATTCTGCCCATGAGATTTGATTCTTTTTTCTCTCTCTCCCCCCTCTCTCTGTTACTGAGTCTGCTCCATAAACTGAGCATGCTCATTATTAACAGATGAAGCTGCCTTCCTGATTTTGCCCTCAGTCTCCGACAGGATTTCATGAAATGAAAAAACTGTTGAAAATCTTGGGTATTCAAGATCAACACAGAGATAACTAAGCTACCTACTTAGATTCAAGAAAAAATATTCTTTTTCCTGAATTTTTTCTCTAGTTTGTAATAAATAAATATTCTAGATACATTTAATTATTTTAACTAAAATACAAAGGTTCGTTAAATTCAGACAAGAAACTCAACTTAAATAATGCGGGATAATGGAATCAAATGGATATCCCTTCAACATTTCAATTTGTTGTTGTTAGTGACGAAGTCGTGTCCAACCCATCACAACCTCATGGACAACATTCCTCCAGCCCTTCCTGTCCTTTACCCATCCTCTGGAGACCATTTAAGCTCATGCCTACTGCTTGAGTGACCCCATCCTGCCACCTCGTTCTCTGTCATCCCCTTCTTCTTTTGCCCTCAATCTTTCCCAGCATTAGGCTCTTCTCCAGTGACTCCTTCCTTCTCATTAGATTCTGGAAAAAATAATCAAGCAGCCAAAGTATTTGAGTTCATCTTCAGGATCTGGCCTTCTAGAGCAGTCAGGGTTGATCTCCTCTAGGACTGACCGGTTTGATTGCCTGACCGATTTTCACATTTCAATAGTATATTAATATCTGCCTCAAAATGTGTATGAGTTACTTGAATGTTATGTATTTCTCATGTTTTTCTTTTAGTCCAACTCACCTTCATTCATAATTTTATTAACCTTCTGGGCATTTCAGTGGCTCACACTTGTATTTCATTGTAATTAACTTTGTGTTTGCTTCATAATGGTAGATGTGATACTTTCTGTTGCATTTAAAAATGTATATTCTAGCTTTTCTTCATCTCAGATTAAAGATGTTTACCAGGGAATCTTTTTTCACTTTTATTCCTTTATGGTTGAAGCCAGACCTGAACATCTTAATCATATTTTAGCATGAGTATATGTTTAATTGGTTAAAAAAAAAAACAGACCTACAGAATAATAAATAAATAGATATTTCAAATTGTATTTATTTATTTTATTTATTCAATTTATATCCCGCCCTTCTCCGAATGGACCCAGGGCGGCGCGCAGGAAAGTTAAAACAATATACAACAATACAAAAATACCAAAATACAAAAATTTAAAAATCTATTAAATATGGAATCCTGCGCTAAAACCAATTAAAAACCCCCTTTTAAAAACTATCTATACAAATCCACAGTGGAGGCTATGAAAGGCCGGCTTGGTGAAATAAATGTGTTTTCAAACACTGGCGGAAGAGGCGGAGGTCACTAATGGTACGAAGTTCAGGGGGTAGGTCGTTCCACAGGGCAGGGCCCGCCACAGAAAAGGCCCTTCCCCTGGGTGTCGCCAGTCGGCATTGTCCGGCCGACGGCACCCTGAGAAGGCCCTCTCTGTGGGAGCGTATAGGTCTGAGGGATGTATGGGGCAGGAGACGGTCTCGCATGTAACTAGGTCCCGAGCCATGGAGCGCTTTGAAGATGGTTGTCAAAACCTTGAAGCGCACCCGAAAGGCCACAGGAAGCCAGTGCAGCTAGCGCAGGATCGATGTTATATGGGAGCATCTAGAAGCTCCCGTAATCACCCGCGTGGCTGCATTCTGCACTAACTGTAGCTTTCGAGTGCACCTCAAGGGAAGCCCCATGTAGAGAGCATTACAGTACTCGAGTCGGGATGTCACGAGGGCCTGAGTGACTGTGCGAAGGGCAGCCCGGTCCAGTAAGGGGCGCAATTGGCACATCAGGCGAACCTGATGAAACGCCCCCCTGGCCACGGCCGCCACATGGTCTTCCATGGACAGCCGGGAATCCAGGAGGACACCCAAATTGCGCGCCCTTTCCACGGGGGCCGGTGTTTCGCCCCCAATGGCCAGAGTTGGAGTAATCTGGCTGAACCGGGGTGCCGGAAACCACAGCCACTCAGTCTTGGACGGATTGAGCTTGAGTTTGTTACTGCCCATCCAGATCTGTATGGCTTCCAAGCACCGGGAGATCACCTCAACGGCATCGTTGGGGTGGTCTGGGGTGGATATGTACAACTGAGTATCATCAGCGTACAGATGATATCCCACCCCAAAACCACGGATGATCTCACCCAGCGGCTTCATATATGTGTTGAATAGGAGGGGCGAGAGGACCGACCCCTGAGGGACCCCGCAAACGAGAGGCCTCGAGGCCGACCTCTGCCCCCCTGCCAACACATATTGCGACCGACCAGAGAGGTAGGACGAGAACCACTGCAAAACGATGCCTCCCAGCCCCAACCCCCCCAATCGGTGCAATAGGATACCATGGTCGATGGTATCAAAAGCCGCTGAGAGGTCTAACAGGACTAGGATAGAGGAATATCCTCTATCCCGCACCCTCCAGAGATCATCAACCAACGCGGCCAATGCCGTCTCGGTGCTGTGACCGGGTCGGAAGCCGGACTGGCACGGGTCTAGATAATCAATTTCCTCCAGGTGTCGCGGAAACTGTTGGGCCACCACACTCTCAACAACCTTCGCTAAAAAGTGAAGGTTGGAGACAGGACGAAAGTTCTCTAATAATGCTGGATCCAGGGACGGCTTCTTGAGGACGGGCCTTACTACCGCCTCTTTCAAGACGGCAGGCAAGGACCCCTCACTCAAAGATGCGTTGACAATGCCCTCGTGTCGTCTCCCAGGATGCCAGTACAAGCCAGCAGGGACACGGGTCCAATAAACATGTGGTAGCTCTAAGTCTCTTTGACAACCTGTCCATATCCTCAGTAGTAACCAAGTCAAACTCCTCCCAGAATGGTGTCTCAAGACCAACCTCGGACAATCCGACTGGACCACTCTCGATGGAGGGTAACTCATTCCGAATCCGAGTGATTTTCTCCTGCAGATAAATCCCAAATTCCTCTGCTCGTCCCTGCAGAGGGGCTTCCTGCGGCCTCTGGTGAAGGAGGGAGCGGGTCACCCCAAACAGGGCGGCAGGACGGTTATCTGCGGATGCAATAAGAATGGCACAATACTCACGTTTGGCCACTCTTATCGCCACTAAGTAAGTCCTAATATGGATTCTCACTAGTGTTCGGTCGGCTTCGGAGCGAGAGGATCTCCATCTGCTCTCTAGGCGTCTCTTGTGGCGTTTCATCTCCCTCAGCTCCTCGGTAAACCAAGGAGCCTGGGTGACTCGTCGCCGCAAGAGAGGCCGCAAGGACGCGACTCGGTCCAAGGCCCCCGTGGCCGCACTTAGCCATGCAGCCACCAGGTCTTCAGTCGAGTCACGGGGCAAGTCCACAGGTATTGGCCCAAGCTCCCTCTGGAATCTTACTGGGTCCATCAGGAGCCTGGGGCGGAACCATATAGGAATATTCGGCTCCGCCTCCCCGCGGCGAGATGTGGCGATCAGAAAGTAGAATAATGTAGAATAATTAATGAAAGGAATCACTTAAAAGTAAGGGGATTTTGTCAATAAATGAGCCCAGCAAAATAAACATTTCTGGGAAAGCATCACTAATTTACACTACTTGAAAAATTCTTAACAAATTAAATAACTCTGAATGACCACAAGAGGTCTCTATAGTTCCAGAAATAATGAGGATACACTTCCTCAAGTAAAAGGTTATATTGAGTTTATATTTTCTTATTATTATGGCTGGTTGTATAGTCAGCCATATGTTTTGACTGAATTTTGCATTTTTGTCCACCTATGGTGTTCTTCCTAAGGACCTGGGATAGGCAGATGTTGTTGTTTGATGGTGTTAAGGCAGGGTGTAAGCTGTTCCAAGTAAAACTGCCTTTTGCAATTGACCAATAGTGATTTTGTCAATATTGTTAGTATTAGCTTTTTTTGTTATTTTTTACTTTTAAGGCTTGCCACAAAAGTAAAAAATAACAAAAAAAGCTTTTTCCAACATGTTAAAAACAAGAAAAAAGTTAAAGAAACAATTGGTCCATTGCTGGGAGAAAATTGCAAGAAGGTGACAAGCAACAGGGAGAAAGCAGAACTATTCAACTCATTTTTTGCATCTGTCTTTACACAAAGGGATAAAACAGTCCAATCTATCAAAAACAGCACCACAAAAATCAGATTAGAAACACAAATTGAAATAGGGAAGAAAATAGTAAGTGAGCACCTGTCTCCCCTAGACGAGTTCAAATCACCAGGACCAGATGGATTACACCCCAGGGTTCTGAAGGAACTGGCAGATGAGATCTCAGAACCACTGAACTATATCTTTCAGAGATCCTGGAACACCAGGGAACTACCAGATGACTGGAAAAGAGCTGATGTGGTTCCCATCTTCAAAAAAGGGAAAAAAAACAGATCCAGGAAACTATAGACCCATCAGCCTGACCTCAATACCAGGAAAGATTCTGGAAAAAATAATCAAGCAGCGAATTACTGAACACCTAGAAGCAAACCAAATAATAACCAAAAAGCCAACAACGTTTTGTCAAAAACAGATCATGCCAGACTAATCGTATTGTATTCTTTGATAGTGTGACAAAATTAGTGGACCAGAGGAATGCCATCGATATAGTTTACTTGGACTTCAGTAAGGCATTTGACAAGGTAGACCATAACCTACTATTAGATAAAGTAGAAGAATGTGGGTTAGACAGTATCACCACCAGATGGATTCGTAACTGGCTGACCAACCGCATTCAATGTGTAGTCCTCAATGGAACTGAATCTACATGGAAGGAAGTATGCAGTGGAGTCCCCAAGGCTCTGTTTTAGGCCCAGTACTCTTCAACATCTTCATCAATGATTTGGACGAGGGAATAAACGGGGAACTCATCAAATTTGCAGACGACACCAAGCTGGCAGGAATACCCAACACTCCAGAAGATAGGCTTAAGATACAGAAGGATCTTGACAAACTTGAACATTGGGCACTATCTAATAAAATGAAATTCAATGGCAAAAAGAGTAAGGTTCTACATTTAGGCAACAAAAATGAAATGCACAGGTACAGTATAGGTGGTACCTTGCTCGATAGCAGTAACTGTGAAAGGGATCTTGGAGTCCTAGTAGACAACCATTTAAATATGAGCCAGCAGTGTGCAGTAGCCAGTGGCGTAGCGTGGGTTGTCAGCACCCGGGGCAAGGCAAGTAATTTGCGCCCCCTAACCCGTGGATTTTAGCACTCGAGTCTCTTCCATTCCATCGCCCGCCACAGGGCCCCCGCCCGCCGCCGCCCCCTCCTCGGCAGCGGCTGCGGCACCCGGCGGTGAGGCGACCCCTTCGCTCATCCTTCTCGGCGCCTTTCTAGCCCTCCCCGGGGGGAAGCAGCGGCATCGAGGACGGGGACGGCGCAGCATGCGGAGCGGCGGGGAAGCGAGAAACGGGAAGGGGGGAGAGGAGGGGTGCAGGAAAATCCGACGGCAGCGGGGTAGGGGAGGCAGCCGCAGCCGGCAGGTACCCCCTTCGATCCGGAGAGCACGATGCCTCTCCCGCCCTGTCAGCTACATCTCCGCGCATTCACAAGACCGCTGGTGAATCAGCTGGAACGCGCAAGCTCTCCCCACCTTCCGCCCGCCGAGCTCTCTTCCTTTTCCCTGCGATTTCCCGCCCCCTCCCGGTTTCCTGGATTCCGGATCCCCCCTCCCCCACCCGAGAAATAATACTAATAAAAATATCAAAAAGCCCCTAAGATCCTTTCCCCAAGGAAGAAGACGGGGCGACGGGGAGAAAACGCCTCCTCTTGCAGCCGCTCTTGCTTCGGGCGACGCTTCTCCGGTCCCCGCGGCGGTGGCCACATTCCCCGGCTGCCGCTGTTCCTGCCTTACTCGATCCCCTTTCCCGAAGCGACGGAGAGCTGCGAGTGCGAGCGCGCCCCCCCAGATGTTGCGCCCGGTGCGGCCAGCCCCCCCTGCACCCCCCACGCTACGCCACTGGCAGCAGCTGCCAAAAAAGCCAACACAGTTCTAGGCTACATAAACAGAGGGATAGAATCAAGATCACGAGAAGTGTTAATACCACTTTATAATGCCTTGGTAAGGCCACACTTGGAATACTGCATTCAGTTTTGGTCACCACGATATAAAAAAGATGTGGAGACTCTAGAAAGAGTGCAGAGAAGAGCAACAAAGATGATTAGGGGACTGGAGACTAAAACATATGAAGAACGGTTGCAGGAACTGGGTATGTCTAGTTTAATAAAAAGAAGGATTAGGGGAGACATGATAGCAGTGTTCCAATATCTCAGGAGTTGCCACAAAGAAGAGGGAGTCAAACTATTCTCCAAAGCACCTGAGGGCAGAACAAGAAGCAATGGGTGGAAACTAATCAAGGAGAGAAGCAACTTAGAACTGAGGAGAAATTTCCTGACAGTTAGAACAATTAATCAGTGGAACAGCTTGCCTCCAGAAGTTGTGAATGCCCCAACACTGCAAGTCTTCAAGAAGATGTTGGATAGCCACTTGTCTGAAATGGTATAGGCTTTCCTGCCTAGGCAGGGAGTTGGACTAGATGATCTCCAAGGTCCCTTCCAACTCTGTTATTGTATTGTTATTGTATTAAAGTGAACACTATTGATAGTGATGCTCCAATTGCTTTGGGATAACACTAAAGGCACCGATTACGATTGGAATTACTTTTATTTCTTTTGTTGCAGTCATTCTATTTCTATTTGCAGGTCTTCATATTTAGTTATCTAAATATGTTTAGTTATCTCATTTCTATTCTGCTATCTCCAGGTATTGCCACACCTAGTATCCAATTTTTTTTGTCTTTTCTATTGACAATTTTTAAGTCTGGGGATTTATGTAGTGGGTACTTATTATGGTTGGTAGCACAGTCAGCCAGATGTTTAGACTGAAATCATTATTATTATTATTATTATTATTATTATTATTATTATTATTATTATTATTATTATTATTATTATTATTATTAAAATTGTTCCCATTACAGATGTAACATAAGTGCTCAGTCAGACATAAGTTATTATATATATTTTTTAAACTCTTTGGAGCAAGACTGCTGAGGATAAATGCATAAAAGCAAACTGCACCTCAAACTTAACTATCTTCTGTACATGATATCAGTCAGGAATATCCCAGAGGGAGAAAAAGTTGCCATTTGGGAATATACGTCTGGTACTCGTGGCTGTTTATTACAGTATTAAAAAAAATATGGAAATGTGCAATCTATATTTCTGTGACTGAACTGAAAACCACCATCAATACCAGTTTTCTATAAACCAAAGAAAGGATGATGCTTATATAGGGCAAGCTCCAGACATTTTTTCATGGCTTCTAGATAAAGCCATCAAGAAATCTCAGCACTATAGTAAGATGAACATACTGGAGGTCCAAATTCAATGGCACTCATTTTTTAGTATGTCGGACCATCTGACCACAAGAGGGCAGTACTAAGTAGTAGTAAATAGTTAAGAGTTAAAGTCTGTGTTTCTTGTCTTTCACCCTGCCTGTTGTTTGTCTAAGACAGGGGTCTCCAACCTTTGCAACTTTAAGTCTGAAGGACTTCAGCTCCCAGAATTCTCCAGCCAGCTTTGTAGAATACTGTATGTGTTAAGGCAGGGGTCTCCAACCTTTTGACGCTCCAGTTTTGACACTCAGTGTCTTCTTTAATAATATTACATCATTGGTATAGGGCAGGGGTCTGCAAAGTCGGCTCTTTTAAGACTGGTGGACTTCAACTCCCAGAGTTCCCCAGCCAGCATAGCTGGCTGGGGAATTCTGGGAGTTGAAGTCCACCAGTATTAAAAGAGTCGACTTTGCAGACCCCTGGTATAGGGTATGTATTTCCTCTAAATAAATCTCCCGTCTGTTATAAAGCATGCTTCACTGTTTCTGGACTAGAAAATGTCAAGCCACTTGCATATTAAACTCAGTTTGGTCCAATGGTTAAGGCACCAGACCTGGAAACCAAGAGATTGTGAGTTCTAGTCCTGCCTTAAACGTGAAAGCCATCTGGATATCATTGAGCTAATCACTCTCTGTCTAACCCCTCTCACAGGGTTGTTGTGTGGAAAATAGCAGGAGGAAGGAGCATATTAGGTATATTCACTGCAGAGAAAGAGAGAGAGAGAGAGAGAGAAGGAAGGAAAACAAATTACTTGGACATTTTCATGAAGTCCACCATAGATCAAATACTTTGTCTTTATTTTAAGAACCTCCCAACTGGCTGCTGAATTCAATCAATAAACATGAAAAAGGAGTATTGGGATTCATTCATTTACATATTCCTGCCCTTTCCCTCAAACCCACAAGAGTCTGTCTATCACTACTGCAAGTAATCGAAATGAACGTACCCATTGCATTCCATGATAATTAGTCATGGGTTCACAAGTTTTATGACTAGAACTAGGCAACGGTTCAACATTATAACAAAGCCTTTACTCATTTGCTTTGTAATCTGTACAAGTCACGTAAGGTTTTGTTATGTCGGCAATATGAGAGATATGTAAAACTGGAACATCTCAGATTTTGATCTGTTGCCTCTGTGGGTTGAGACTCATATCTGATTACTAGTACAAAATGTGGGTCATTTTTTTTAATTAAAAGAGGAGAGAGAGAAATAGAGGCAGATTTTTTTTCAAACCTACTATTGGAATACTTGGAATAAAAGTAGTTAAGTATATAATATGGAATACTTTCAGTATATAAAATGCTTTATTTTTGTTTCCACTTCATTTCACCCTAATATTGATTATAAAGCAATGCTTTAGATTCTGGCTGAATTTCGTTCTAGATATGTTGTTGGAGCAAACAAAATTAAAACTAATTTGACTAGTAAGACCCACCAATGTTAATCTGCCATTTTTGCTTATACACATGGAAAAGCTATGTACAAATCGTTATGGACTATGAAAACTGAATGAAAAACAACCTATATAGAAGTTTATATAGAGGTATTTTTCTGCTACTTCTGACAACAATTTAACAGCAGCAGGAGCAATACTGTATTTTTTGCCAACTGTATGACATGCCTTTAGCAGATAATAATCCTGCTTCCAGCAAAATTAAGTATTTTATCTTCCTTTCCTTTCTACATAAATTTCATGGATCAGATATATTGTTCTGGCACATTTCATTTCCAGAATATAATTTTTTAGCCTTCCAAAGATGTGACAACTGCACACTGGGTCTCCTAATTTCCTATGGTATGCATATGTCTCTGCTCCCCTTCAGCTATTGATTTTATTCATGGTTTTTTTTTTTCAAATGTTCAGCTTTGATTGCATTTGCTAGCAGAGATAAAACAGCATTACCGGTGAACAAGCATGAATTACCAGCAGGGGCAGGAAAAAAAAAAAGAGATGTGAAGTCGTAGAAAATTAGGCACTTCAGTCACAAGTTCTGATTGCACTACTTTTCCGTGGGGGCAATTCGCTGCCTCCCTAAGTTCCTTTCATAAAGTTGTTGGCTATTTTGTTTGCTTCCTTGTCATACATGGGTGATACTGGTTTGGCTACAAAATCAATAGCAGTCAACCATGAACACGGCAACTAGAGGGAACTGGAGGACAAGCAATCCAACCAAAGCTAATTTTAAATAAACTGCATCGATTTTTCTGGAAAGAGAATTAAGCCAACAGGAGTACTTAGCATGTTTCCAAAAATGAGGGCAAATTTTTAGCTACTTTCTTGGCGTCACCTCGCCCTACCTTTTCACTTCACAAAACCTGATTTACATGATGATGGGAAATGTATGTACTCCAGCTATGGCTGCAAACTCTGCCAGTCTATTTGGAATATCTTCCAAGTTTGCTTCTCACTGTTTTTCTCTCTCTTATCCGCTTTAATAATATTACATGATGAAAAATGATGGACACTTAATAATAATAATAATAATAATTTTATTTGTATACCGCATCCTCTCTCCGAGGGGACTCGGAGTGGTGCACAGGGAAAATTAAAATACTATAGAAAATACATAAATAGAATAAGTAAAAGCAAATTAAACTAAGATTATCCCTGCGCTAAAAATCCCCAATTATAAATTAGCTAAAATCCCCTGACACCCTATTAGGCGGAGACTAACCTAGGCCGGCCTAGGCCGACTTATAATCTTCCCATTAAAAAACCCCATCAGTTGGGTTTATAAAGGCAGTGCCTCAGTATGAATTTATGGTGGAGTAAGGTATCCCTCCTTGCCACATTAACAGCCACATTAAATCTATTGTGTGTGTTTTAGCTACTTTAGGGATATTTGTGATAGTGGATTATTTTTAATTATGTATCCAAATTAAAAAATAACATTCTCTCCAAATAATAAGAATGCATAAAATAAAAATGTTCTTTTTCTCCTTAAGATCAAGATTTGTTATAAATACTCCTTTCCCAGAACCTGTATATCATGATATAACACAGAGATAAACAAACTTTCACGGCAGAGCAATAGTTTTTTCATAGCGTTTCGCACTGAATATAATAAAGCTTCAATATTTAAAAGCAAAATTGCTGAATATGTGTATCAATCTACGTGTATCAATCTATGTGTAGCTATCTACAGGATCGGATCCTGCCCCATACATCCTCACGGCCGATTCGCTCCCACGGAGAGGGACTTCTCCGGGTGCTGTCCACTAGACTTTGTCAGTGGACGACGCCCAGGGGAAGGGCCTTCTCTGTGGCGGGCCCAGCCCTCTGGAACGACCTTCCCCCCGACATTAGAACAACCACGGACCTCCGCTCCTTCCGTCAAAAATTAAAAACACACTTTTTCTGCTTGGCCGGCCTAGGGTAGTCTCTTCTTTTAGGGTTTTCTTAGGGAATGATTGTTTTAATGGGGTTAAGGGGTTTTTAGGATAGTTTGTATTTTATAGTTGTTTTAGCGCAGGATATGATTTAATGTGATTTTAATTTTGTACTTTGTTCTATGTTATCTGTTCTTAATTTACCTATGCCCCGCCTCGAGTCCCTTTGGGGAGAGAGAGCGGGTTAGAAATAAAATTTATTATTATTTATTATTATCAGTATCAATCAATATACATGTTGGACACAATTATGTAAGTTACTTTAAATTCAAACAAAAATTATGTGGTGGGACAGCAAAGAATTCAAAATGCTTTTTTTTTTAAAGACCCATTCTATCCAGGAATGAATTAGGAGAAATATTTTTCACATACCATGCTTCAACCCACAGATGACTAATGCAGGTCATTATTTTACCAAGTGTTCTGAGGTAAGTCTAACTTTGTTTTAAGTTGCAGAGAAATTTAAAAACTGTTTCTTTAGACCTAAAATTGTTGAAAGCTATCAAAAGAGGCTCAATTTACCACCACTGTCCTGCAAAAGAACCAGATAGATTTTTAAACCGAGGCTATTCCACAATGCTATCGTAGTAAGTTTTAAGAAAGGTAAAACAAGGCCTCTGATACTTGTGCTCTCCTTTTTCAATTGGGAAAAAATAAAAGTTTGCCTAGTGGATTAGTATCCTGTTCAGAAATAGCGCCTCTTAAAGGAAAAGTCATAGCATGGAAGGAAAGGGCCCTGCTCTCAGAAGGCTCTGAAGTCACTCTCCTCTACCTACCCCAAATATCTCCCCTGGCAGCAACTAGACTGGAGTATTTGGAATGCCTTCCAAAACGTTTGGACTTGAACAATGCCAGCCCTAAACAGGGCTGGAGCAGGGCTAAAATAGGTGGAGTCAGAACTTAAGAATGCCTCCTCATACTGGCACAGAGCCTCTCTGGAAATCCTGCAGGGGGGGGAAATCATTTCTCTGGCTACAAAGACGATTCCCACTTCTGGTTAGGAGAACAAGGCCCTTTTAATTGAAAATTCAAAAAGTCAGTTTAAGTATTTTAATTTGATTGATTCATTCTGTATAGCAGAGGTCTCCAACCTTTGCAATTTTAAGTCTGAAGGACTTCAGCTCCCAGACTTCTCCAGCCAGCAAAGCTGGCTGGAGAATTCTGGGAGCTGAAGTCCTTCAGACTTAAAGTTGCAAAGGTTGGAGACCCCTGCTGTATAGTATAGATTCAATGTTAGTTAAGTAAGAAATAGCTTAGTTCTGGGAAAAAGGTTTGGATAATGTACCGTATTTTTTGGAGAATAAAACACAACGGAGTATAAGATGCAACAAGATTTTGAAGAGGTAAATTTAAAAAAAAATGTTTTTGCACTCTGCAGGCCTTCCAAACCCTCTGCATACCTCATTTTTTGTGAAAAATGGGGCTTGTAAAGAGTTTGAAAAAACAAGCAAAAAATGGCCCATTTTTTGCAAAAAGAAGCCCATTTTTTGCCTCCCAAAGAGGGCATGCATAGCCTTTAGGAGGGTTGTTTTTCACTCATTTTTGACCTTCCCAGCCCCCAGGAGCACTTTGCAGGCCTCTGCACAACCATTTTTGTGAAGGGACAATGTTTCTAGAGGCCAAAAATGCTGCATTCAGTGTATAAGACATACCCAGATTTTCACCCTCTTTTGGGGAGGGAAGATGCATCTTATACTCCAAAAAATATGGTACTTTACCTTAGGAAAAGTAAAATCAAAGAAGAGTTTAATAATGATTGTTTTTTAAAAAAGGAACACTATGTTGTTATTATGCACATGCACACATTGTTTGTGTGTGTGTGTATGTGTGTGTGTGTGTGTGTTTCCCCTTAGGATTTGTGAATGAGTATTTGTGAGCAATCTGAAACCATGGCGAAAATATGGACACCTGGTATTAGTTTATTCTTTAAAGAAAAGTTTCAATTAATCAGAAAGACAATTACAGTGTCTACAATGGAATTTTAACTCATCCATTACATCAGGGGTCTCCAACCTTTGCAACTTTAAGTCTGAAGGACTTCAGCTCCCAGAATTCTCCAGCCAGCTGGCTGGAGAATTCTGGGAGCAGAAGTCCTTCAGACTTAAAGTTGCAAAGGTTGGAGACCCCTGCATTACGTATTAGCAGGCCGATGCCTTCAATAGGTCTGCTGCACATTGGCTGAAAAAAAATCCAGACGATCCTAAGTAGCAGCCAAACTGCTTGTCCGGATTTTTGTGGCATGGTATGGTATGATATTCACTTTCTCCAAAGGCTGCTTTAGATACTCTTGAAAGGAATTCTAACTCAGAAATACCATGGTCTTGCTCTTCCATTTTGCATTATGCAAGGAGAGACGCATTGCTGTCAAGACCACAAATAACAGCCAGCTCTCATGTCAAAGATACTCTGTCCCCCGAAACCCTGAGTCAGCTGCTCCTGTAATACCTAGCACCAAACAGCTCACGGCACTTTGTGCTCCAGAGGCATCAACCTCCTGTTTTGCTTGATGTCAACTTGGCTGGCGGGGCAGTTAAGCTTCTCTTAACCACAGCTCCATTTGCAACTGTTTTATCAAAGCCTTTGCATGCCTGGCAGCCAATGGCCCTACTGGATACCGGGAATGTGATCTGGATCTACAAGTGGAGGAGTAGCATGACCATATTTATGGCTGTTGCTATTCTGGGGCAGCAGGTTGATGCCTCTGCTCTCTTGGCAGCAGAAGCACATTGCCTGCCTCTTCGTCTTTCAACACTCCCAGCCCACAGGAGAGAATGACATAAAATGTACAGTTTACTCAAAGAAATATGGCTTGCATGCATCAGGCTTTTTTTTTATTTAAAGTACCTCGATTACAATATAGTTAAACCTGATGTGGCAAAAACTGCACAGTAATGTGCTACTCGTATATTTAGGCATGTTATACCTACACCTATTCCTCTCCCAGCCTGTTCCTATAAAATACAGTTAATCTCATGTATTGGTTCATACAAGTTCAAAGCTGCGTTGGCTTATCATCACCTACCACATCTTGGCTGGCTAGCAAATGTAGCAGACTGTATAAAGCAAGCATCAGCATGCTAGGTTCATAGAATGCAAGTTCACAAGATGCTCCAAATATGGCAAAATCTCTGCACTCCCGTATCCCTTTTGATAGATAGATAGATAGATAGATAGATAGATAGATAGATAGATAGATAGATAGATAGATAGATAGATAGATAGATAGATAGATAGATAGATAGATAGATAGATAGATAGATAGATAGGCAGGCAGGCAGGCAGGCAGGCAGGCAGGCAGGCAGGCAGGCAGGCAGGCAGGCAGGCAGGCAGGCAGGCAGGCAGGCAGGCAGGCAGGCAGGCAGGCAGAACAACCAACCAAATAACCAACCAACCACAGGTATCCATTTTATACAAGAAAGCTACAGTTTATTAATGTTGGAATCTGTGGGATTGCCATATTTGGTTACAAGCAACATATTAATTTCTAAATTTCAGGGCTTTCCATGTTCAAGGCTTATGATGCTGAAAACATTAGTCATCACCTTCGTTTGTTTCCAGACAAAATATATACAATTTACATTAACAGAAGCATGTTATTTAGATTATGGGAGATAATAATTTCCCAATACTCAGAAGAAATTACACCATGCTTGGAATGCTATGTCCACTTCTGAACATTATACAGGAAGCCCTTGATTAGTGACTCAATTGGGACCAGCAACTTGATCATTAAGAAAAGTGGGTGCTAAATGAAGCTGCAACTGTACTTATGATCTTATTTCAGTTTTCCTTTGCTTTACAGACTTGCAAAAGCCATAAATGTGAGGATTTTTTTAATTATTTTTTTATAATTGCCGTAACTATGAACAGTTGCTAAACAAAGCACTCACTAAATAGAACTACCTCTATTTTAAAAGGAACATGAAGAAAGCAGAATGGGTTCAGAAATCTAACAGGATGGTAAAATGTCTGAAAGCCAGGCTCTGCAAGAAACAATTAAGAAGTTGTACATGGTTAAATATCTATGGAAATTCTCAGTCATCCAGGTCACGGCTGTCCCAAAGGTGCTTTTTCAAGAAGCAAGTGGACTTTCTGATTTTCCTTTGAAGACGTTTTGCTTCTTGGATGAGAAGTGAAATGTCTCCAAATAAAAAACCAGAAAGTCCAGTTGCCTCTTGAAAAAGCACCTTTGGACATGTTTAGCTTTCAGAAGAGAAGACTGCAGGAAGACATGATACTGTGAAGGGTGTGTGTGTGTGTGTGTGTGTGTGTGTGTTTACACTTTAATTGGAGAAACATATGGTGCTAAGAAAGAACCACCATGAATCCACGTAATGCATTGCTAGTTATAACAAGAATAGAAAACCAGATGTTGCTAAATTGTGGCTAATGGCAAGAATGCTGGGAGCTATCTTTCAGCAATATCTTGAGAGACTGGGGTTGTCAATCATGTCCCTATACCAATTAAATTGTAATATTTCCTGAGTAATTTTGAATCAATTCCTATTCCTCACTCGCACTCACCTTGCAGGATTCTTGTGAGAATAAAAGAACCAAAGTCATTGCTTGAGCTTCATAAGAAGAAAGTGGGCATTCACATAATACACCCACTGGAACACAGAGGTGATAAAAATAACCACTGAAAAACATGCATAGGCAAGTTAATGTAAATTGGGACTGGATAAAATTAAACATCAGCCCTGTGGAAATAGTTGCATTAGACTTAATATATATTCTTATGCATCTCAAAAATGTGATATTTTTTCCTACCAATCAATTCCTTCTTTTTAAAGGTTTTTATAAAAAGAATTACCATTACTATAACCTCTGAATCCAAATAGTGAGTTTGAAGTCTTCAATCCTAAACATCCCTTTTCAGCCTGCTCTGGTAAGTTATTCATCCTATTTATTGTCAGCTGTGGAAAACTATGATGTACATAAAATAACTGATAAATACATATATAAGAATTGGCCCAAAAGTCACCTGCAAGAAAACCAAGAATTGCACTGCTGTTTGGATAGATCTTCCCACTTTAACTTTTGTGACATTGTTTCTTCAGAAAATTCCAGTAAATATTATGCCTATCAGAAATACAGGTAGTCCTCAACTTACAACAGTTCATTTAGTGACTGTTCAAAGTTTTAATGGCATTAAGAAAAGTGACTTATGACTGTTTTTCACACTTATGACCATTGCAGCATCTCAATGGTCACATGATTAAAATTCAGAGACCTGGCAACTGACTCCTATTTATGATAGTTGTGGCCCACCAGCAGCCAGCAGAGCTTGCAGCAGAGTTGGACAGTGAGGAGGTTGGGGAGGAACATGGGCCAGTCCTGGAGGCTGAGGAAGGCTCAGACGAGGGCTTTGCATCGTAGGCAGAGATTGGGTCAAGGCCGTCTGGCAGTTCTCAGTTGCCTTCGAAACTAGACAGCAGTGAGGCAGGGGAACAGCTGAAGCCTATTCCCAGTGTGCGCATGTGCAGACCTGCCAGAAGAAAACAACAGCTAAGAAATAAGGGTCGACTTGGGAGTAAAGCCACAGGTGGTCGGTGAATGGCCTCTCCCATAGTATTTCCTATGGAGTGAAAAGGGAGTGGACTTGTGCAGGAAACAATATGTTTGTTCATTCATTCATTTCAGGAATGTGAAGATCTGTCCGTGAATCACAGAGACTCTGTGCCAAGTCTTTCCTTGCACAGCACTGCATTTGGAAAATATTTACATGGCAGCTTTCCAAGCTAGATAAAGTCTGTGATCCTAAATTCACCTTTGAAAGACTGTTTACCTGGCCTTTGCTGAATGTGAATGACAAGAATTTGCATTCATTTAATAAAAGGGGTTTTGCGGGATCAGGAATTTGCTTCGTGCTTTTTGGGGAAGCCTAGGTCAAAACAGATATAGCGCCCTGGGGTCATGTGATCACCTTTTGAGAGCTGACTTTGAGAAGCAAAGTCAATGGGGAAACCAGATTAATTTAACAACCCTGTTATTAACTTAATTTACACTGATTACACTGATTACACTGATTTACAGTGGTAAGAAAGATAAAAATGGGGCAAACTCGCTTAACAATAGAAATTTGGGGTTCAATTGTGGTCGTAAATCGAGGGCTACTTGTATATGCTTATAGAACATATTTCCAGAGTTCAAAATTATCTTTAACTTCACAAACGAGCTAAGATTGGAATGGAGGATTTTCTCACAACTCACTCTGCTGTCAAGGCAAGCATCAGCTCTCATTGTTATTCTTCAGTATCTGCCTGAACAGATACAGCTGCTGTTCCATTCTACGTGCTGTATTTTCACCCTGGACCCCATGATTTCTCCTTGGGGATGGCAGATGGACATTCCATCTGATTGTCATTCCACTTATGGATCTGTCATGTATTTGCCATCCCGCTCCAAACGCTCAGTCCTGCTGGTTCCTATGACAACCTACATATCTTTCCATTGTTTCTCCCAAGGCCCTCTTCCTGTAGTTTTTATTTCTATTTTTCTCCTTGCCTGTCAAACTTACTTCCTACTTTTCCTTTCGGCATGCCACTGTGCTCTACCACATTTTTCTATTGTTCTATATAACCCATCGCTCTAACTAGACAATTTCTGCAGAAATTCCACTTCAAAGCCGTGTTTTCTCTGACTTCTGTAGAAAACCTTACACCCTAGGAAGGAAGGACCCCTGGGAAAGGCAAGTTGTTTATTTTGTATTGGCCAAAAGCCATACCCATTGGAGTAAAGGCCTTGTACATATAGAATTCTGCCCTCCCTGTTTATTTCTATTGCCTTTCAGATTTGGTGGAAGCCACCCTGTTGCTATTTTTTTAATCCCTTTTTGCGCTAAAAGTAGATTTGGACTGAGACGATGCTCGCAACTTTATTTCTTATAGCTATAGAAATTGTAGGTGGTTCAGTGGCTAAGACACTGAGTTTGTCAATCAGAAAGTTTGGCGGTTCGAATCCCGAGTGCTGAATTAATGGAGCGAGCTCCCATTACTTGTTCCAGCTTCTGCAAATCTAGCAGTTCAAAAGCATGTAAAAATGCAAGTAGAAAAAATAGGAACCATCCTTTGGGCGTTTAGTCATGCCAGCCACATGACCACGGAGACGTCTTCAGACAACGATGGCTCTTTGGCTTTGAAACGGAGATGAGCACGCCCCCTACAGTCAGGAACTACTAGTACATATGTGCAAGGGGAGCCTTTATCTATAGAAGTTGTGGCAGCATATGAGTTCTTCAGATATTATCCTCACTAAAATACTATAAACTAGGGTAGGTAGAAAGGGATTCTCACCTAAGGGTGCTGAAATGATTGTCAAGACTAAGATTTTTAAAAAGTATAATAGTTCAACATTCAACAGATGCAGATGTCCTTAAAACTTTATTCCCCGGATGGACCTGAATAATTTCTGCCTGTGCAAGGAACAAAGAGAGTAACTCTGCCTTCCTGAAACAAGTCCGCTTTGATCTCCACATAGAGCAAAATGAAGTAAGAATGAGCTACACAATGTTTGTAGAATCCACATGTTTGTTTGTGTGTGAGAGATTGTTAACCCTACACTGTAAGAATGTACATCTAATTCTATAACTCCAAGTACCTAGCGAAGTTTGCAGCAATAGCCAGCCTCAGCTCAGGAAGGCATATTTTGCGCCTTTTTTGCACCCAGAGAATTAAAGTCACCCTATCTCATCCACAATCCGAAGTAATTCCGTCTTATAAACCGTAATTTTGGAAATAACGCGGCAATAGCCCCCCCCCCCCCCCCCCCAAGGAAGACTTGTTCAAAAACAAATGCAGGGAAGGAAGAGGTTTACCAAAACGTTTCCTAACTCAGGGCTCTGAGACGACCAACTACCCAGGAGGGGGCTAGTCTACCCCGGGGGTTTCAGGTGGCCAAAAGGCTGCGCAAGCGTATTTCCCGACTTCGCCCCCCTCTCTTTCACACACACACACACACACACACACACGCCAACAGACACCAACACCCAGCCACAGCTTCGCCTTCCTTGAGGCCAGATGGCAACTCCGGCGACCGGGGCGGGCGGGCTTTTGCTTTCGAGTTCCCGGAACCAGGCTTTTCTCACGCGCCTCCTGAGACACCTGCCCCTGCGGGCTCCGCCTCGCTCGCCGCGCCTCCTGCCCGTTTCCTTCGCCCGGGGTAGAGCCGGACGGCCAGGGCTGAGGACGGAAGGAGGGGACGGGCAAGGAGGGGAGGAGCAGAGCCGCCGAGGGCGGGAGTCAGTTGCCGAGGCGAAGATCGCTGAGTGGGACGGAGCCGCGGCATTTGTCGCGGGCACCTTGGCAGGGAACGCAGCGCGCGGCGGCGGCGGCAGCGGCAGCAGCGCGAGGTGGCGAAGGGGTAATCTCGGCCCGGGCGCGCCCCGCTCCCCCTGAATGACGGGCGGCAGGTTCGACTTCGACGATGGCGGCACCTATTGCGGCGGCTGGGAGGACGGCAAAGCCCACGGGCACGGCATTTGCACCGGGCCCAAAGGGCAGGGCGAGTACGCGGGCTCGTGGGCGCACGGCTTCGAGGTGGTGGGCACTTACACCTGGCCCAGCGGCAACACCTACCACGGGTATTGGGCGCAAGGCAAACGCCACGGGCTGGGCGTGGAGACGAAGGGCAAATGGATGTACCGGGGCGAGTGGTCGCATGGCTTCAAGGGCCGCTACGGCGTGCGCCAGAGCCTCACCAGCCCTGCCCGCTACGAGGGCACCTGGAGCAACGGGCTGCAGGACGGTTACGGCGTCGAGACCTACGGGGACGGAGGTGAGTGGGTGAGCTGAGGAGCGGCCGCTAGGGGGCGCCCGGGGCCGGCGCACATTGGGGCGTGCAAAGCGCTGCTCTTCCACACGGGCGTGTGCAACCGCGGGTCTCAAGAGTGTGAAGGTGCGCTCAGCAGGTAATGCGTTTGGTTTCTCTTGCTTTCAGTTTTATTTTATTCTTATTTTTTTAGAGGGAAAAAAGTCTCATCTACTATGAATAAACGCATTCAAATGAATTCTTGGAGACCTGTAGGTCGCAAAGAAATATTGTATACACTCCCTGCTGGAATAAACTTCTCAATCGATAAGGCAGTTGTGAAGAAATGCAAATGGGCTCAAACGATAGCAAAGCCAGGGATTTAATAACAGTTCTGAGCATCATTCACAGATCTTTTATACATTTTGGTAGGGTGATTTCAGCATCATTTTACTTTTTTCCATGATTAAATGATTGAGAGTCAAAAATATTCACTTGACATCAACCAGAAATTTACCAGGAATTTCCAAAGTACTTTATCCCACTCTCTCCCTGGGCAGTATTTCCATTAGTAGAACTAAATGTGGCTACTCTGATTTCAGTTTGGAATTTCACTTAAGTCATCCTCAGGAACACTTGCCAAAGAATTTCTGAGTTATTAAGGAGCACTGTAAGTGCAAAATTTTCTCACAGTTAATTACAAAAGTTGGTATCTTTGTTCTTAATTTGCCTTAGAAATACGCCAATTTAAAATGAAATACCATTAGTCAGGATTATCAAGAGTTTTTATTTGCATGCTGTTGTGAGAAATTTATTATTCTGGCTATAATTGATAGAATATTGATAATACATGCCACACTTTGACAGTCATATTGATTTTAATAAATATAGTTTTGATGTACAGTCCACACAACCCACACAACTTTTTTAGCATGAGATAACACACAGCAGAGCTGTCAACCATGCATTTACCTTTAGCATAAGTACTGAAAAATTTGTACACCATCAGCAATACAATTTCAATGAAAATAGAAAAATAAAGGTAAAGGTAAAGCCATGAAGTTAAAATAAATTATTTTATTTATGGGAATTTAATGTGTGGTGTTTCTAGCCAATCAACTAACACAAAGATTATCCTGCTAGAGTTAACTTTCAGCAGGCTTGCCTTAGTATGGTATAATATTACAATACTCTCAAACATTGATTCACTGTTTCTGCTATGCTGAGAGAAGTAATATAGGTTTTATAAGCATGTTGACTGTAAAATTTCAGCTGCTCTCACTGAACGGTTCCATGTAGATGCTGAAGATCCAGAAATATAAATTAGGTTACAGTTCTTTTCTCATTACACCTCAGGGTGTGCAGGGCCCTGTTATTCAGGTCTGAAATCAAATGGGTTAAGAATTTTTTTCCCCATACAGATAGGAAGTTGTGAATGCAAGACATTTTTTCAGGTATCTAGTTGTAGTAGGAGATAATTGAAATCAGTCTATATGGTTAACATTATCTGAAATTTAGGAGGGTTTAATTAGGAATATTTAGGACTGTCTCTTGTTTTCATCCTTTTTCTATTAAATGACATTTAAGAGGGAGAATATAAATATATCTGCAATATTCTCTGCCTTTGTTATTTATCAATAGTTTCAATACTATTTTCTTGAAATAAACAGGACATCATTTTATATGGAATTAATTAATTAGGAATGTTAATAAAAATGGTAGAGTGCAATTCTCTAGTTACTTACTTCCCTATCCCAGAACAGTACTGGGTGGTGAGTTTTCCTCCCAGGGTGAGAGATAAGGTCTAGGTAGAAAAGTACAAATCTCACCTTCACACCTGTCTCTTTATGGTTTAAAAGGAGCAGTCAGAACCATTAAAGAGTGGATAGGATGAAGTAGCTAGCAACACAGAAAGTTGTAAATGCTTTAAGTGCTATACTTGCCCCAAACTTGCTGAAAATTTGAAATGGTAGAAAGACTGGGGGAGCACAGAATATGTTCAGAACACACAATGTACAGGATCAATCCCTTTTCCCCGATAGATTTCATTCAGTAGGACATGGACAATATTAGTGAAAAGGATTACAATTCTCATCTTCATTTACACATACAGAATTTAGATATAGGATTGTGCTTTAATGTTCTCTTGGATATCATGAATTTATTCCTTGTTAAAATGTAATATAAGCTTGTCATATGTTTTGTCCTGTTAAGAGTTGAGGATAATTTTAGCATGTCGGCAATTGATGTAAAATGTTTCTATGTAGGCTTACTTGTAATGAATCTTGCATATTTTTATTATTAAAATTCTTTAAAATAATTATTTTATATTAGGTATATAACTAAAACAATATTTTTGACCATGATGATATCCAGTCCTAATCCTATGACTTTATTCTAGAAGAAAAAAATGTTTGCAATTAATATTTCAATTTCTTCTGACTTCAAAGTGAACATTGTAAGGATATCAAACAAGCATCTTCAGGCGAGAGTACATCTTGTCCAGATAATTCTTTCAACGGCACCCTCTATTTGTGTCATTTGAACACTAGTCATTGTTTGGCTTGTTTCCAGTGACAACATTTATGGAAGGCTATAGAACCATTCTTGACATATTCTAACCTAAAGATATTTTACTAATGTTGTGTGTTACAAGTATTAATCTCACAGTTATCTCACACTTAAAGACAAAGTAAAAATATGTTATGTAAATAAAACATAGGAAGATTTATTTTGTGTGGGCAATTAATATTGCATAAATAATGTACAATAAATGTACTTTGCAGATTATTTCACAATACTGTATATCCAAATCTATTTAGAGAAAAAAACGCATTTTTAAAGCTATCTTATTTTGTCTTGGCACTCTCTGTACAGAACTGTGTGATGACCAAATGCTATGCAACTTCTTACTCAGATGAAAGACCCATTTATAGCTTAACAGCTCAGTTCTCTGAGCGTTTGCTGGTACATAGCTGTCCAGATGGTACTTTTTGTGAGTGTGTACATATGTAGTGAACTTTTTACAGCATTTACTTAAGAGCCATTGAAGCCCATTCTTTTATTTCATTCATATCCAAGGATCAATGCTTCTGATTTGGAAGACCCAGAAAATATAGATATATACATATTTTTCAGCCATGATCCAGGTGATTATAGCTATGTACCACATGGTAAACATGATTTCAAATTAAGTTATATTCAATATATCCTGTAATTGATAAGCTTTCCTTTCAAATGTTTAAGATTATTTAAAAATATGTTGAATGTTCATATCTCACAGCCCTACGCTTAAGTTTCTTAATATATTTCACAAGGCTTGCTTCAAGTAAATGGGCAGAGAATTATGGCTTCTTAGTTCTTAAATGTCATTTTCCAGTTCAATATTGATTGATTGATTATATGCCATCAAGTTGTTTTTAACTCTTAATGGCCACATATATTTTGCACATGACACTCTATCCCCACCCTGATCCTTCAGATCTTCGAATGGTACATCCATTGTCCCTGTAATTGTGTCCCTCTCCTTTGCTGCTAGTAGTTTCTTTTTCCTTCTAACTTTCCCAGCATTGTAGACTTTTTGAAAGCACTATCTTTGCAATCTTATGTATTACTTTGTACAAAATTTTACAAAGCAATATAATTTGCAGTATTGAATTACCAAGTATTTTTATATAGCAATAGCACCTAGATTTATATATCGCTTTAGAGAGATTTACGGCCCTCTCTAAGCAGTTTACATAGTCAGCATATTTTCCCCAACAATCTGGGTCCTCATTTTACCAACCTTGGAACAATGGAAGGCTAAGTCAAACTTGAGCCAGTGAGATTCAAACTGCCAAATTTCTGGGCAGTCAGCAGAAGTAGCCTGCAGTACTGCATTTTAACTACTGTGTCACCCCAGCTCTTATATATAGGAGGTTTTTTTAATTGTTGTTTGCTGTTAAATTTGAGATTTATCTGTGGGAAATGTTTAGTAGAAAGTATAAATTATTATTTTCAGTGCTGCCTATGGATAATAATTTTATTTAAATCACTCATCAAAAAGTACAATGAACATTTCAACAATGTCAATATTAACTGTGAAAACAACCAAAAAAATCCATTATATAGAATGAAAGTTCAAATCCTTTTGTAGTTTGCCACTATTGAGTAAAATCTTGCTTTCATATTTACTCTGTTTTGTGAAGTTTATGAAAATGGTAAAATGTACGCTTGAATTTCTTAAAATTATTTCTGTAGGTTCTTAGGCTTGTGATTGTCTACAGGTGCTGTCTTAAAATACTTGCGTTGAAAAATACAAAAGCTGGATCTTGTGAACTGCTGATAAATATATTTGAATAAAAGTTTCAAATATTTATTTATTTCATTTATTATTTTTCTTTGACAAGGTACATACCAGGGACAATGGACAGGAGGGATGAGACACGGCTATGGTATGCGGCAAAGTGTTCCTTATGGCATGGCGACTGTGATCCGTTCGCCCCTCCGGACATCTCTAGCTTCACTCCGTAGCGAGCAGAGCAACGGCACTGTTCTACATGATATCACTGCAGACAGTCCTGCTGGAACTAGAGGAGGGTTTGTGTTGAATTTTCACAGTGATCCCGATAGTGTTGGTAGTAAGAAAAAAGGAGGTCTTTTCAGAAGAGGATCTCTTCTTGGTAGTATAAAACTTAGAAAATCTGAATCAAAATCTTCAATATCTAGCAAACGTAGTAGCTCTGTCAGGAGTGATGCTGCCATGAGTAGGATTAGTTCTAGTGATGCCAATTCTACCATTAGTTTTGGAGATATGGACTGTGATTATTCTCCAGTAGAAGACCATGTTGATGCTACCACCACAGAAACCTATATGGGTGAATGGAAGAATGACAAGCGTAATGGCTTTGGTATTAGTGAGCGTTCAAATGGTATGAAATATGAAGGCGAGTGGCTAAACAACAAGAGACATGGATATGGATGTACTATGCTTCCAGATGGCACCAAGGAAGAGGGAAAGTATAAAAACAATGTTTTGGTCCGTGGAATAAGGAAGCAGCTTATACCAATAAGGAACACAAAAACTAAAGAAAAGGTGGAGAGAGCACTTGAAGGTGCCCAGCGTGCAGCTGCCATGGCTAGAACTAAAGTGGAAATTGCAACTTCCAGGTAGGTTCATTCTTGGCTTTAATGACACAGACTAGAAAGATCTTGATAGCTAGGAATTATAGCTTATGCCTTTTTTGCGTGGAACTTATTTGGTTCAATCAAATTGGATATCAAAGTAAGAAGAAAAAGGGGTCAAAATGTTTAAGCTGTACAATCATGCTGAAATGAGGTTGCACAATATTGACAGCATTGATTGTTGACACTCTAGAATATATAAATCTATTTAGAAACTAAGTCATGTGTATTTTTCAGCTGCACTGGTTCTTGGCATAATTTCTTTTTCTGAATAAACCTGCATTTGACACTGAAGATAAAGGGGGTATCTGCTAACTTGATTAAAGGTATTTTTCTCTTGAACATTCTCTTAAGCTTCCCTAGCCTGTGTTCTTTTGAAGGATTCTGAAGATTGGTGTGAATTAGACTGATTTTAGGGATTATGTGGGATGTACTGGTTATGCTGAAATCAAATAATACTTTTTTTTTTCTGACCATGTAATTTGTCATGTGAGCAACTTGGATACTTAAGTGAAGCATGACATTTATTTTTAATCTTATACTTTTGTAAGCAGCTTTGGCAATAATTGTGTTGAAAATAAGATACAAATGCAAAGATACAATGCAAAGATTTAAATTCAGATTTAATCACATTTGGGGCCCTCAAAGTCAGTGGAATGGCCTAGTCCAGGAGTCTGCAAAGTCGGCTCTTTTAAGACTGGTGGACTTCAACTCCCAGAATTCTAGGAGTTGAAGTCCACCAGTCTTAAAAGAGCCGACGTTGCAGACCCCTGGCTAATCCCATGGTGGCAAACCCATGCTACGCGTGCTGAAAGCTGCACACACAGTCATGTCACCCGGGACACGCAGCCTTGCTGGTTCCTCATCTTTCCTGTGCACGCATGCATGCCAGCCAGTTGGCCGATGTGCACTGGGGTGCCGAAACCCGAAAGAGCAGCGTTCTGGCACACATGTGAATGACAGCTGTTCGTTGGGCCTGCACCCATGCCAAAAACAGAAAGTTCAGGTGCTTCTACGTGCTATTTCCGGCACTCAGATCAAACGTTTTCTGTCACATGGTGACAGAAATCATTAAAAATCACTGGCCTAGTCTTTTTAAAGCTTCTTGAATATTTTCTCACAGCTCATATTGATCAATTCACAGTTTTTGAATAATTGCTACTTTGATGTGGTAAATGTGGTTTTTCCTCTCTTGCAGGGTAACTTTTGTATTATGTTAACATGAATGTAAAACCTATTAATGGGAATATAAACCTTTCAAACAGGTTTAGGAAACTGTGACTTGTTCAGGTGTAAAATAATTATTTGTTGAATTATGTAGAAAATTCAGGAAAACCAGTATTGGCACTTGTGATCTTGGCAAAAACCATTCTGCAGTATAAATTGTAAGGATATGTTTATGGTACCTATGTAAAATTATTTTGTGCAATTTACCCCTGACATTTAGATTAAATAAACCCTATTGGCTATACTTTTTAAGTGTGGCTTCACTATACCTGTAGCAGGTTTGAATCAGGAAGATTCCTATTTAAATGACAACATTTAGCACAGGTATAAGTAAATTTGTCTTGTAAAAATCAGCTTTAAATTTGCATCTTGAGTTTGAATATACATGGTTATATAAATACTGTTGCATGATAGCTTGATTTTATAAAGAAATTCTTGGTAACATTACTTGCTTGCACAGGATTGCATAGCTTGAGGGACCTTCACACAGTTTCATGTTGTGTACCTTTCCCAGATTAGAAGGCTCTTCACTCAATCACTCATTCTTTGCTCATCTCCTGAGTGGATTACTATAATGCATTCTACATAGGGCTGTCCTTGAAGAACATCGAGAAGCTTTAGTTGATTCAGAATGCACAGCATTGGCAATTTTGAGTATGTTTCACTTTGATCAGGTTACACCTTCTGTTGCATAAGTTCCACTGACTTCAAGTTTTTTCCAGATGCAATTCAAGCTGCTAGTTATTACCTGCATGGCATGGAATCAAGGTGTTTGAGGAATTGCCTTAATCCAGTTTTTTCTACCTGACATTGGGTCAGGATCAAGCACATGCTAGGATATGGTCTGTTGTATTTACTCAGCTAGGAATGATGTTTCCTGATTTTGTTAAATTTAGCCAGGTATTTATTTTGCATTTTAATTCTTGTTAGCCACCAGGAATTGCATTGGTGCCCATATAAATTGATATATAACATAAAGTTAAAATTAATTAATTAATTAATTAAAAATAAATAACTAATGTGTTCAAGAATCATGTTATCTTTACTAGGTGACAGATTAATTGTGCACCGTTTTTTCCTGACCAAGTGTCATGTGGGCTTGTATTTGGAAATTTGTATTTTAAAAAAAGTACACTTATTTTGTTAATTTTAAAATACTCTTAATTATCAGTTGGCAAATGAAAGTCAGTTTCACATGCAATTTGCTGGATCACTTCTAATCTAGAAATATATTCAAAGCCTCAATATTGTTCAATCATACTTCCTGGCATCTTTCAAAAAAAACCAAAAGGTGTCAAAATGAAACCAGTAGCTTTTCTCTGGAAAACATGTTTCATCATGTGAATGATAGTTTGTACTCAGAGAGGCAGGTTTAATTCATCTGTGCAAAGCAGTGATCTTCAGTCACCAGAAAAATGTGGTCTGGGAGACACTCTGCTCTTTTCTCTTTGTTGGCCAGCTGAACATTATGAGCAAATAGTCTTCGGGAATGTGATTGCTAGATGAGTGGGAGACAATTTGCTGCCATTCATAGCATGAAATCAAGCACTATATGATCATTTGCCTGGTGGAGATCCTATTACTGGTTTCCTGCCATGAATGGCATCAGGATATCAGCACTCTACAGTAGACATTGGAAAGAAAGGAATTGAATTATGTATCAGTGAAGAAGTGTTATGTCTGAATATTTACATCACCTGATAACCAACCTGGTATCTATATCAGGGGTCTCCAATCATGGCAACTTTAAGACCTGTGGACTTCAACTCCCAGAATTCCTCAGCCAGCTTTGTTGGCCTAAGGAACTCTGGGAGTTGAAGTCTGCAAGTCTTAAAGTTGCCAAGGTTGGAGACCCCTGATCTATATGACTCTCAGAATTGAAAATGCCCCTCTTCACATTCCAAATGAAAGGATACTAAGAAATTCCATTTTAAGAAACAGATACAGATAGTCCTCGACTTACAACAATTCATTTGGTGACTGTTCAAAGTTATAGTGGCTCTGAAAAAAGCCGACTTATGAACATTTTTCATACTTACGACTGTTGCAGCATTCCTATGGTTACATGATCAACATTCAGAAGCTTGGCAACAGGCTCGTATTTATGACGGTTGCAGTGTTCTGGAGTCTGGTAATCATCTTTTGCAATCTTCTGGCAAGCAAAGTCAAGGAGGAATCCAGATTGCCTTAACAACCATGTTACTAACTGAACTAATGTAATGATTCACTTAACCT
This sequence comes from Rhabdophis nuchalis, assembly GCA_039707465.1. Taxonomy (NCBI): domain Eukaryota; kingdom Metazoa; phylum Chordata; class Lepidosauria; order Squamata; family Natricidae; genus Rhabdophis; species Rhabdophis nuchalis. Next base: position 186,895,967 of record CM077645.1, on the reverse strand, counting down.
CTGTGGCTAGAAAAGTTGCAAAATCAGGTGAACTCACTTAACCTCATTGTTTCACTTAGCAACATACATTTGGGCTCAATTGCGGTCGTAACTTGAGGACTATCTGTATTGAGAAATATCGTAAGAAGCAATAAGTATTAACAAGCTCTATAATGCTACTATAATGGGACACAGTGGCTCAAGGTTTAAGACACTGAGCTTGTCAATCAGAAAGGTCGGCAGTTTAGCAGTTCAAATCCCTAATGCTACGTAAGGGAATGAGGTCCCGTTCCTTGTCCCAGCTTCTGCCAACCTAGCAGTTCGAAAGCATGTAAAAATGCAAGTAGAAAAATAAGAACCACCTTTGGTGGGAAGGTAACAGTGTTCCATGTGCCTTCAGCATTTAATCATGCTAGCCACAAGACTACGGAGACACCGCTGGCTCTTCAGCTTTGAAATGGAGATGAGCACTTCCCCCTAGAGTCAGGAACAGCTAGCACATATGTGCTGTGGGAACATTTTGGTTGGTCTGGAAAAATATGTAGGATTGACCTGATTTGAATGTGGATGTTAGACTGTGTCAGAAAACCAGTTTGGTTGGCTAGACAGGGAAGTCAATACATTCTGGAAGAAGATTGCAACATACCATTTCCATTTCATTCTTAAAAGCTGTGTTGTAAGGATCACATTCAACATGTAGGCAAATATAATAGGTTAAGCAGAAATAGAATGAATAAAAATGACTGAACTCAGTGTAGGTTAAACATAGTTGTGTCTGCCAGTTGTGAATCTCAGTTTTTTTATATACCAATTTCAACTGAGAAATAAGGAGGTGATGAAAGAGAAATCATTTTCCCCCACTGGATTTTAAACTGGATTTTTAAATGAGCAAAGTTAAAGCAGATGCATGAATAAGCTCACCTTTTTCTGACTCCCAGATCAATTTGGATCATTCCTAATGTGGAATATAAAGACTAAAAGGAGTAAATCGACCAGTCAATTTAAAAAGCAGAAATTAAAAGAATAGATATAGAATTAATTAGGAGAGTGTATGAAATTAATTTGAAGGCCACAGTGTGACAATTTAAAAAAAGATTAAAACGACATAAGAATTGCAAAACCCTTTGTCTGGCATCAAAGGAACAATAAAATAAACACAAGATGAAATTTGCTCGGGAGCAGATTCTAAAACTGGAATCCAAAACATCTTTTAAGGTTTTGGCTTTCATTCTAAAATGAATCAAGAAAAGACAGTGACTTTTAAATGTAGCAAATATCTGTGCCATACTTTGGAATTCCCTTTTGAAAGAAGCGAAGACTTTCCTATTTTTATAGAAGGGGTTTTTTTTAATCTATTGTCTTCTAACACAGTAGTTTGTACTGTATATGGAAGAAGCATTTTTCTTTTGTGTCCTAATCACAGTGAATTAGTAACTAAGCAGTGCAGAAGCTGCTAGTTATAGAGGCCATTTGCTAAGACATTTGTCGGTTTCAACACTTCATGCCAAGACCTTTTCTCAAGGAATTTTGGGTGGTCAGCTCTTCATGTACATCTGCTTGCCACACAGATCAGCCCCCACATGCCTGCCTTTAAAGTGAATGCTGCAAGTGCTTACTTATATTACTGGCACTGTATTAATAGAGCCTAAATCACACTGAGAACTATTGCGTATAGATAGCAAACCCAGATATTCTTTAAAGAAAAGCTTATCTGAAAAAGAACATGCGAAGCAGAAAGGCAAAGTTGTGGAAAGGGTTTCTTAATTTTTGTCTGCTGGTTTTCCACTTTAATTTGACGCACTCTAGCTTCCTCACAAGTTGTGTACTTGCTGCATATGCGCATTTGCCTGGTAGGAACAACTCACTCATTCACTGCTACTCTGGCTGCATTAGATAAAGACACACCAGACTTATGTATATGGTGTGACTAGATATCCATGTTTGGCTGTAGGTTAAAGTAGGACTAATGTTTATACTATCTAGAGAAAGAAAACATGACTGACAAAACCCAGTCATGATCATAAATTCAGTGGCAACTAGAGATTTGCAGAAACTAGCTTTGTGAGAAAAGAAGGAGGAGTCTTATATATGTGTCCTTCAAGACTAGTTTCTGTGGATTGTACAGTTTCAGTGGAATTAAAGGACAATATGAGTCTTAAAGCAGTTTGGGAAACAATATTTCCATATGCCTCCTATATAAGTCAGATGGTACAGGATTATGATACTTTATTATTGGCATGTTATATCATCAATACTTAGAGTAAATTTAATTTATGATGGACCATATAACTGGCTTAAGTGAAGATGCCTACGCTTTTAAGGAAGCATTCAAAAAAATAAAATGAGTCACAGGCATTTCTGTCCTTGTTAGTGGAAACTATACATTTCTTAATTAGCCTTTTTAGCATGTCTCCATAAAACTACATCCTCCTCCAACAACTGTAACACTGAATAAGTAGTAGACAAAGGAGACAGTTTCAGAAGAGTATTATTTCCAAGTCTTAGACATGCAAGTTAATAGTATCTCATGTTCTTGAATAGAGTACTCAGATTAAAGTCATAAGGGGTGCATGACAATCGCTGTATTTTGTTAGCCCAGAGGCTGCAACACTAATGCACTAACAAGAAAGTCCCTAATTTCTTAATACTTATCAGAAAAAAATACCACTTAAAATTGTACAGTTACACTTCTGTTTAATAGGTTTTTTGTGTTTTTGTTGATTAATACAGGTAGCCCTCGACTTACAGCAGTTCATTTAGTGACCTTTCAAAGTTACAACAGAACTGAAAAAAGTTAACTATGACTGTCTTTCACAGTTACAACCTTTTCAGCATCCTTAAAATCAAAGTCCAGATGCTCAGCAACTGGTTCATATTTATTATGACGGTTGCTGTGTCCCAAGGTCATGTGATTCCGCTCTCACATCCTTCTCATAAGAAAAGCCAGTGGCAAGACAGATTTGATTAACAATGAGGTTACTTACGTACCAACTGCAGTGATTCACTAAGGCAAGAAAGGTTGTAAAATGGGGCAAAATTCATTTTAAAAATGTTTCACTTAACAACAAAATTTTGGGCTCAATTGTGGTCATATGTTGAGGACTACCTGTAGCTTGTTGTGCACAAAGTGGTGTCTATATCTTTCTGAAAGTGAGATTAATATCAGCTGAGGAAGTGAAGTTGCAATGCTGGTTGACCCTGCTTGCTCTCTTGGTATTCAACAAATGCAAGAGGACTCCAATAGTGTAACTTTATGGCCATGATAAGCATACTTAATATAAGCAGTCATTGTGTGGATAGGTGAGTTCTAGTAACACTGGAATTGGGTATGTAGTAGAACCAGGGATGTCAAAGTCGCGTGGTCACAGCATCGTCATGTGATGTATCATGACTTTTTCCCCTTTGCTAAACCAGGCCTGGGTGTGGCCAGCGTGTGATGCATCCAACCTGCGGACCACGAGCTTGATACTCCTGTAGTAGACCATTTATGAAGAATGACTAGAAGCACCAAAGATGCCTTCCAACCTGGTCCAGTCTAAGCCAGGTGCACTGCATTATCCTCCTCCCAATGCAGCGCCTCTCCTCCACCTGTTTTTTTTCTTGGTTCCAGGATAGTCAAAAAGACTATATCTTGTAACAATCAGATAATTTGATGATTATCAGGATTTGTGATTTTAAAAAAAATGCAAAAGGAAGAAGGGGACAGATGGAGGAAGAAGAAAAATATTAACAACCCAGGGAAAGAAAAGTGAATTGGTCACACAATCAGCCTCATGGGCAGTCTCATAGTTATCATGGACATTATTTTGTTATTAATAAGACAGATGAGCTATCAAACAAATTCACTTTGCAATTTGGCACACTTTATTTTCAAATTGTAGGACAAATATTTGGACAGCAAAAATACAAATGGACTTTTATGAGTTTTCTGTATCTTTTTATTATGTGGAATTTTACAATTCATATATGGTAGCACTAACCAAGCTGCTCATACTAACTATCTGTATATATTTATTATAGTGATTTATGCAGGGGAAAATATCAGTTGCTGTTTTTTCAGGAATTTAAAAAGTTTTTGATTATTTATAGGAGTTAGTTGTGAACAAATTTCAGTTTCCTCCATCATTTTGTTTGAGATCTCATTTCATGTTCTTCCTTCAATGACTGTTAGTAGTTAACTCTACTACTGATGTTAGTAGTTAACTCTACTACTGAATGATGTGAATTTATGCGCAGAGTAGAGCAAACAACTTTCCACTATGGATTAAGTTGGCAAGATAGTTTTATTTGACGCAAGAAACTAAACTGGTCACTTTTCAAGAGTAGTGCCAAACAAATGATTAAAATGCTTTACTTATTATAGTTGCAGTATGAACATTATGCAGAGGAATAGCATTCAACTAGTGCTGATGTTATTAATACAGCTTTGCCTGATTTTGTAAACCATGCTAGTACATTTAACACAGTGCATCTAGGACATTACAGTGTAAAGCAGGGGTCCCCAACCCCCGGGCCGCGGACCGGTGCCGGTCCGTGGCTGGGTAGGAGCCGGGCCGCAGAGGAGGAGGAGGGAGGAGGGGGCAGCCACCTGGGCAGAGCGCGCAGGAGAGCGCAGGCGGGGCTTTTCGCGCGGTTGGGGTGCGCCTCTTCCTCCACCTTTGTCGACGGTGGGACTCCTGCGCACCGCAGCAACAGCCCTCCCTACCACCCGCGGATTCCCTTCCTCCATGCCCCCACCCCAGAGCTTCCCCAACCGGCATGCCACCCACTCGTCTTCTTCCAGGGGCTGCGGAGGTTCCTCCCCCCCACCCCCACCCCACGGAGCTGACCGAGTGCACGAGGGACCAAGTGCGGCAGCGGCCACCCAGGCGGGGCAGGCTAAGGCTAGTGAACGAGTTGAGCCAGGCTGAGGAGACTCCGCGGTGGGGGGGGACGGGACGACGACAGACCGACAGAGAAAGGCATAGACACAGAGAGAGACAGGGTGGGAGGGAATCAGAGAGAGTGACACACACACAGAGAGAGAGAGAGGGAGGGAGAGAAAGATAGACAGAGACACATAATGAGTGATTAAGTGCCTGAATGCGAGACAGACACACACACACACACACACACACACACACACAGAGTGACAGAGATGGGCGGACGAAGGAGAGAGAGACAGAAAGAAAAAGAGAGAAAGAGAAAGAAAGAAAAAGAAAGTGGGAGAGAGAGAGAAAGTAAGAGAGAGAAAGAGAGAAAGACAGACAGAGAAAAAGAGAAAGAAAGAGACAAAGGAAATAAAGAGAAAAAGAAAGAAAGAGAGGGAAAGAAAGAAAAAGAGACAGAAAGAGAAAGAAAGAGAGGGAGAGAGAAAGAGGGAAAGAAAGAAAAATGAGAGAGAAAGAAATAGAGAGAAAGAGGGAGAGAAAGAGAAATAAATAAATAAATAAAGAGAGAGAGAGAAAGAGAAAGAAATAAAGAGAGAGAAAGAGAAAGAAAGGGAAGGAAAGAAAGAGACAGAGAAAGAAAGAGAGAAAGAAAGAAAGACAGAAGGAAAGAAAGAAAAAGAAAGAGAGAGAGAGAGAGAGAGAGAGAGAGAGAGAGAGAGAGAACTTATGACCACAATTGAGCCCAAAAGTTTGGTTGCTAACCAAGACCAATGTTAAGTGAGTTTCACATTTTCCAAATTGGCCACACCCACCTAGTCACATGACTGCTGAGCCACTCAGCCGGTCCGCAGAGTTTTCTTTAAAATGAAACCGGTCCCTGGTGCAAAAAAGGTTGGGGACCCCTGGTGTAAAGAACAAGCAAAACATGTAAAAAATCTAGTTCTTGAATGCTCTATAAAGAAAGTCATGAAAGATTTGTCATTTTATACCCATGGATTTGTGGAATTCTATACCCATAAAATAGTAGAATTCTATTCAAATCCTAGCATTGTTACAGTACAATTAGTGGATATATTTTTTAGTGTGACTAGTAGTCACATACCTCAGAAATGTGACTCTATATTGTACTTAATATATTAATATATATTTTAGCAATAGGACAGACTATAAATTTTTATAATGTTTTTCCAAGAACTCTCAGCTCTGTTTTTTCCCCATGGGGGAGAGGGGGCGGTCTATAAATTAATAATAAATAAATAAATAAATAAATAAATAAATAAATAAATAAATAAATAAATAATAATAATAATAATAATAATTATTATTATTATTATTATTATTATTATTATTATTATTATTATTATTTCTTACCTGTGCAAAATAACATTGTCAAAGCATTAGCCTTAATGGTTTAAGGATTTTAGTGCTTTTTCTATTAATGTCTTTAGACAAACAACTCATTATTTATTATTTGCTTTCATTTTTCTTTTTGCTTTCTAATTACATAGATTTCAGAGATATAATGGGATTATTATACCTACATGTGTTAAAACAGTTTTTAATCTCCACTCTGAAAGTCAGTTTAAAAATTTTGAAATTTCAAGATTATGTTAAGGGATAGCCATATGCATATTGGTGCCTTAAAACTTTTGGTAGTGTAAGGGTCTATTTTCTTTCTGGTGTTTCTTCCATTCAAAGCTACAACATTGTGTGTCATATATTTTTGCAAGGGTTTGCGGCAGTTGAAATTAAGTTCCCAAAAAGTGCTGCAGAGCAAGGAGGGACACAAATTAATTCTTTAAAAGTGGTGGGTCTTCTCGTAGGATCCACAATCACAAAAGATTTGGAATTATACAGTACAGTAGCTATTTGAAGAAGGAACAAAGATTGGACAAGGAATGGAATGAATTGTCTTAAGAAAAAATGTAACTGCATGCCACCATAAATAGGAACATTCTATATTGTAGCTTTTGATGGCAAGTCCCTGCTGCTTTTGAGTCACTCAAATTACTTTTGTGCAGGTAGGATCAAATTTAAATAATCAAAATGAAAGACAGTTTTTCACTCACAAACAGGGAGTTAATTAGCATATTACTCTAAACGTCTTTACTCAACCTTCTGGGGGTTTAATATTACATTATACCAGAGTTTTCCATGTGATTAGTTTGTGGTGACTCACTTATAAATGAAATTTAGCACTGCAGTAAAAAGAGTTAAATATGCATGAATTTGATGGAGAAATAATGATAGCAATTGTCCAATATAGCAATATTTTAGCTATCCAAGAATTATTTATATTCTAGTCACCAGCCTTCTGGATTTTTGTGAACTATCCTTTAAGATGCAGAATCTGTGAATGCCATAACCAGGTAGAACACAGGGAAAAGATTGGATGTCACAGTCCTTTTTTTAACGTTAAGCGGTGACTTAATTGTTATAAAATAACTTAAAATAAATTATAAACAACATCTCTTGATACTGTGGATTTAGCTATACTCTGCCAGTACTTGTCTTCCTAGCTCTAAATATATTGACAACCTGTTTCTCTCCCATTTGCTAGATTGGCATTCTGAGCTCTTGTCTGTTTTCACAAAACCTTCTCTCCTCAATTCCTTCCTCACTCTGCAGTATAGACTGAAAGAAGGTGCCCTGCTTGCAATGCTTTGATTGGCAATCCCCATACACCCAGTTGGCATAGGACCCAGTCTGAACTATGTCCAGATTTACTTATTTTGATAATTTCCATTCTAAGCACTCATGATCACTAAAAAAAATTAAAAGATATATTTTAAAAAAATATTAAACTACAAGTTAAAATTAATTCAAAAAACAAACCCTAAATCAGGGGGGGGGGTTGCTATCGGTTTGCATCGATTCGGGTGAATTGGTATTATTTTTATTTATTTTATTAAATTTATACCCCGCCCTTCTCCAAAAGGACCCAGGGCGGTAGTGGAAATTGCAACTGGATTGCCGAACCGGTAGGGATTGCAGGCTCGCCATGGTCCCAAACTGGTACCTCGGTCGCTGCTGCATGTTTTTTTGATATTTTTAATGTTCTGTGCATGCGCAAACCTTTGCTGGCTGGAGAAGTCTGGGAGCTGAAGTCCTTCAGACTTAAAGTTGCAAAGGTTGGAGACCCCTGCCCTACACCATTTCTGACAGATAGCAGTCCAGTCTCTTCTTGAAAGCTTCCAGTAATGACTGGAACTTCTGAAAACAACTTCTGTTCCATTGTTTGGTTGTTCTCACTGTCTGAAAAATTCTTCTCATTTCTAGGTTTAATCTTAGTGGTAGAAAGGAGTCAAAAGAGTTAATTAAAAAGTTTTAAAAGGAAACAAAAAGGCCACAATACCTCCTTACCGTAATCAGTACCCAGATCAGTAAGGATTAACACCTGGATTAAAACCAGAAAAACAGTCAATTAGCAAACAACAGCCTAATCAAGGAACCAAAGAGAAAAGAATATGAAATGTATGCAAGCAAATAGACAAGCTCAGAGAGCACCAAGGAGTCTACGGAAACAATATAGGTATATATAGGTACAACACTTTCTCTAAATACATTTCCACCATTTTCCATATCTACTTTGATTTCATTCCTTTGGGGGTTTCTTTCTCAGAAAAAGGAGGAAATGAGGGTTTCATTTAGCAGTTACATTGATTTTGATGTAATTCTGCAACATACTACTATACGTCTAAATCAAAGCGAATTAGCAATAGGATCTTCTCATTTGATGTATACTTAACATCCTGGTTTATTACAAGAGAAATTGTGCTGTTTTACCATAGAAAAAGCTAATTTTACATAAATGTGTGGTGTTTAGTCATTACTTTGCTTTTTACTGTTTTGATTAATGATTTGTTTGGATTTTATTGTATTACTAAAATTTATAAGCTATTGCTTTAGAGAAATAAAAAAATTAAAGCAAATTATAAATAGTTGCAAAAATATATTCAAAACCTGTTATCAGGCCTACCTATAAGTAAAATTAGATAAAAATAGAAGCATTGCTTCACTGTTTTACTGTGAGTTTTCTCTTTTTCTCTCTTATAGTAGTGTTTCTCTTTTTACAGAGTTGGTAAATTCCCTGTGGATAAAAGGAGGAAATGAATGCCAAATAAAGTGTGTGAAAAATAAACACATCACATTTCACATGCATTTGTATAAATTTACATTTGTTCCATGAAGAACTTGGAAATCCCTTTCATAAACAAAGCTGGGCCATTTTTATTATAAGATTAATTTTCCTCAGTTTTTTTCTGCATTTTTTCTGAAAAATAAGGTTATTTGCTATATGATTATAATTCCCAATTTAGGAAGAGAAAGAAAATGTTTCAACTGTTAACTAAATTCAAAATATGAAAGTAAGGCAATTAAAGGATTTTTTAAAAATAAGAAAAGCTAGGGTTAGTTGTTTGAGAGACCTTACATTTATGCATTTTAAGGATGATTGAAGTGAAAAGCCATAATTTGGCCTTTTTTAGTGAACACATCAAGTACATTTTCAGTCTTTGTCCTACCAGTTAAAGGGTTTTTGTTTTTCTAGTGCTTAATGTATTTATCTATAAACTGAAAATTAAACAGAACCTGTGGTTTGTTTGTTTGTTTCCCCAGCATTGAAACAGTTTACTGGCTGTGGGTCATAGAGAAGTCTTATTAAACGGTCGATTTCATTCATTTCCCTATCAGCCTGTGACAGGAATATAAGGTATCAGTTGATAACAACCCATCATTTTTGCTGGCTAGGCATTTATCAGAGTACCATGTTAAGAATATTGCTTGCTACACCTAAAACATACTTTACATTTTTAAAATAAGCAAAAATGCTACCTTTAAAAAATATAATAATCTTAATAGGTTTTTTCTCAGTTAAAATGGTTTTATTTTGTTTTCATTCAATTGTAAATTCAATTCTAAAAGTTTCCTTTTCAACAAATAAATCTTGTTGCTAGTCCAGACTGAAAACATATATGTTGTATATGTTTATCCTGCAGATGCCATGAAATAGCTAGACCACATATTCTAACAGTAAAATTCTCAGTAATGATTAAATCAGAATACACAGAGTTCTCTTATTCATTGTACCCACCACTGTAATACAAAGCAAATCTTACACGGGGCCATCTGATGCCGTTACTTCATTCCTGGGAATCTGAGGCTGTAGTCAGCGGCTTGTACTGAAAACACTGGCAGTCTTTGTAAGAAAGACTTTGCTCAGTAGTCAAGAACGTTTTTGTTGTAGCTGGTTGTATACCATCACAATTTTATTATATGGTCTCAACTGACAAGGTACATGCTCTTTTTTATAATGACTAACTACCCAGTCTTTCCCCTGTTAAAAATAAGTATTTTACAGGTAAGTGAAGCAGTTCAATCTGTACTGAAATTCGAATATTCTTGATAATAGATCACTTTGGTCTAGTTGTTATAGCCCCAGGTTAGAGACCAGGAGACTGGGAGTTCTAGACCTGCCTTAACCATGAAAACTGGGATGTGACTTTGGACCAGTCACTCCCTCAACCCAACACACCCCACAGAATTGTTGTTGTGGGGAAAATAGGAAGAGGAAGGAGAACTGAGGAGGAAAGAGAACTAGTTGTGTTCAGTGCCTTGAATTATATATAAAAACAAAGTCAGCCCAAAGAATAAATAAAAATTTGTATTTCAGAAGTTTCCGATTTTTAGGCAGTGCAATTGTTCAGATGAATCATATACTTATTCATTGACACATGAACAGGAGGGAGAAATCTTTTTCCAAAAGTCAGTACATAATGTCAGTAAATGAAGCTTATTCCCACTTACAGTGATTCTCAAACAGTTGTTTTCTCGGCTTGGAGGCTTAATCAGCAAAATGAATGGAGAGACCCCATGGGCTAGAAGGGTAAAAATAGTCCACCTTTCATATAGTGCCTTTAGGTACTACTATTATAGGGGGACATACTAGTTTTATTTAACAGATAAAAAAGAAATGGTAAAAAAAAGCTATGACTAAAATTGTTAGACAAGATCAATATTAAGAGGCTTTCAGATATGCTTTCTGATTATGTACACAGCTTATGTTCTGACTCCATTTTAGAAACTATGACTTCATAAACTATTAATGACACTTTTTAGAAATATTACTTGGTGGCATGACTTTCATATTTATTTACATCTAGGTTTATGTCCCACCTTTCTTCTTGAAATGAACATAGAATGTGAATTACAGCTCAGAATAGCGAACCAGTAAAGGTCCAGAGAAAAAGAGGTGTTGACCAATTTGTTTAAAGATACAGATTGAAGTCAAATCTACTTGACTATGGGAATGCATTCCATATTCACAAACTAATGTTAAATTCCACTGGTTTCTGCTGGGTTTGGGCTTTTCTTTCCCCAGTGTACTATCTTTCCAGTGCATATAATATTTTCATTTGTGTGTGTGTGTGTGTAACATTGTAGCTTTTATAATTTTACAGTTTAAGATGTTCCTCTGTGTAGTTTTGAAGCCTGGGTTTTTAGATTTACATCTCTTTGGTTTCATTAGCTGCCTTGATGATTTTTTCACAAGAGTATCCAAAGCTTACAATAATAACATTTTGCAATCCTATATTCTGATTGCTTTACTGTATAATTTTATTATCACAACGATAAACATTCCAGCACTTATTGTATTGAGGGTAAAATTGGCCAAATTGGAAGTACAGAGTGCATATACAGTATACCTATGTAGAACTTTAATTGTGAACAATATTAGATAGAGAAATGTTGAATAATGCCTTTGAATTTCTCAGATGTGAAAACTTTAGAATACAAATAATTGAGAAAGGCATAAGCATCTCTTTAAAAAAAAACCTGACCTTAAAATACCAGTACTACAAACTGGTTTTCTGTTCTCTGGTAGCAGAACGTTGTAAACATTGCCTTTCTGCTAATGGCAGCACACAAAAGAATGAAAGTTTATGAAAGGCTTCTTTTATTCAAAATGTGCACAATTACAATGAGAGTATTGATTCTGTGGGTATTACTTAACATCTTTTTCTGAATGTATGTGATCAGTTTTCAACATAGCACTGAAATGCTTACTTTGAGTTGTTCTAATATGACAAATAATCTATGAATATTTGTAAAGAAGTGTGCTTATTAATATTTTATGAATAGTCATCATTTCCAAAATGAATCCAGAACCTAAGATGTGTACATAATCATAAAGCATATCTAGAAACCTCTTAATATTGATTTTGTCTAACAAATTTAGCCATAGCATTTTTTTACTCTCTTTTTTTAAAATCAGTTACATAAAGCAGCAGTCCACAATCTTTCCAGCTCTGTGGACCGGCAAGGGGAGAGGGGAGGCCTCTGCATAAGTGGCAGGCCTCTGAAAATTTAAAAGTAAAGAATGTTAAATTTTGGAAGTTAGTTAAAAGTACTTTCATTTCTTATGTTTGTCACCTAGTACTCACTTCGTAATAACGTTCAAAAGTTGTGTATTTACTATTTTAAGTCTATTAGAGATCCATAGAACAACATGCTTGAAAAGCCACATGGTAAGTTTACCATTCTTTTTGAACAAAAGAAAAAATAACCATAATTTTAACCTAAGAAAGTTATAAATAGATTAAGGGTCCTGCTAAATTTGGAATATTGAATTTTAGTACAAGAATTTGGAAATAATTAAATAAAATAAAGAGCATTTTGTGGTAACCAGAATGTTTTGTCTATCTTGAGTTAAAACCATAATTTGAACTTTTATGATTATCAAAAAGCTGGACACTAGAATGGACTAAAGATTCCAGGTGGAAAAAGGGAAAAAGAATGATATTAATATCTAGAAATATTAGAAATTTTATGAGAATTTTGAAGAATAGGGTCAGATATTAGTAGCTACAATATAAGAAATGCCAGTACTAATGTTTGCTTCTGTAGATAGAATATGCCTATAATGTATTAAATCTGATGCAGAAATATAAAAAACTGGATAATTTAAAAATGTGGATTACAAAACAGGTTTTTTTGCTTGATGTTTGTTTTTCTTTCTTTGCACTTATTTTCCAAGTTTTATTTGTGTTTGCTTTTATTGCTGTAATTAAAATATTTAATAAAAGTTATGCTAAAACATAAAAAAGTTGATTAAGGACAGCAAACTCAAGAAAGGATAAATATTGTTTTAAAGATGAATGTGAAGAATATTGTCTTGGAAGTTAGTTTTTACTATGGAGCTTTACTATGCTAGGTAGTGTCTTGTATAATTAAGTGGCCCATCATATTCTAATACATGCCTATATTTGCATATACTATGTTAATACATGTTAAAAGAATTTTTTCTATACCTCTGCATATATACGGTGGACACTAGCTTTCCATACATACTGAAAGGCAATTGCCTCATTTATTCAGTGTAACATATGAAGAGTACTTATTTTTATACATTTGCAAATATATATTTGAATACTTATGAGCAATGTTTATTTTGTTTAGCAAAGTAGCTTAAAATGTAGAGAATATCTTAATAGCATGTTAATAGGACTCTGTCTTCTACACTGTATAGGAGCAGAAAAATAAGAAGCATGATAATAATATATCTTAATAAGCTGGTCTATAAATAGATCTTTTGCCTGTGAATTGTCCCTTTGTTCTTCCTTTTGACACAAAATCAAAATCTGGAAATGTTCAATTAATTATAGCTTCTGCATTTTATCTAAATGGCAAAACTATGATTGCTAGGCTGGGGACTTGCCAGGATATTATTTCATGTGCAATTTAAGATCAAAACCTGCTAATTGTAGGTTCCCAATTTGGATAAAATGGGAAGCCATAATTAATTAGAGGCTTCCTTGTTGGTTTCTTAATATGGTAAAGGGGCCACATGTGTTGACAAAGGTATAATTTAAATTTTGTTTCATTACGTCAAGCTTTGATTATCAAAACATGACCAAAGAAAACTAGATTTCTTGCTGCTTGCTGGCCACCGTCCACTAATAAAATCCCTGCATGAGTCTATAGCCCAAAAAAATAGCAAAATAATAAAACTTCCACACTTAATACTTTGTTGTGTTCTTTTCATTTAGATCTGTGTTTCTCAACCTTGGCAGTTTTTCAGATATGTAGACCAACCTCATGTTGGTTGAGGAATTCAGGATGTTGAAGTCCATACATCTTAAAAGTTACCAAGATTAAGAAATATTACTTCAATCATTATTTCTAGTTGTTTCAAAGGTTACCTAGATCTATCAGTCTTGGCACTATGGAAATTTCTTAAGTGATTAAAAAGTATGTGATAGTAGTAATCTATAGGTTCCTGTCTGAATTAATTTCATAAGTACATTTTACATAGACCTGGATAAGAATTAGGAAAGGTTTCTTTTCCCTATGTTCAACCTCATGTTCCATTTGGGGCAAGTTATTGAGGAAGAGTTTTGAGGGATTTTTCTTTGGAAATGGTGACTGTTCATTTTCATCTATATAAAGCAGTGATAGCGAAACTTTACGACACCAAGTGCCCAACTGGAACATGGGTGCACGCCAGAGCCCCAGAAACCCGAAGACCAGCTGGCCAGGGCGCATGTGTGTGCCACCCAGCTGGTCTTTGGGGCTCTTGTACACATGAAAATGAGCTGGCTGGCATGCATGAGTGTCCCAGAAACCAGAAGAGCAGCTGGCAATGGCGCGTGTGCCCACAGAGAGGGCTCTGCGTGCCACAGGTTCACCATCATAGATATAAGGTCTCTAAAGCCTTCAAGTTCCATTCAACTCTGTTACTCAGTGGGTGATTTGGGATCGATTATTAATACAAACTATCTGTCCTGACTATTATTTAGGAATAAAACATGGTGAATTAAGTGCAATGTATCTGAGTTCAAAATGTGTGTGAGTTCAAATAACATCTGATGCAGTGGGTGGGTTCTGGGCAGTACGGCCCAGTATGGCCGGTATGGTGGCTCACTTGGCCCACCCACCCACCCACCCACGTTCCATGGCCGTTTAATAACGTGACCTGCCCATTGCACACGTGCACACAGCATGCAGTGCCTTGCAACGTCTGCGGGGCAGCTGGGTGTCGCAGGGTAGCAGCATGCACATGCAGCACACGTGCCTGTCTAGGATGCCTGGCGCTGTGCACAGCGTACCAGCTGCACCGGGTCGGAACCCACCACTGATCTGATGAGTTCCAAGATCATTTTCTTGAGACTTCAGAAGCAAAACAAGGTGCAAATAGCAATATTTTTGCATCTTCACAGGTAGTCACTGTTTATACTATAGACTTGCCTATTGTATAACTTATCAATTAAAATTCAGGTAGTCCTCGACTTACAAAGTTTGTTTAGTGACCAGTCAAAGTTACAACACCACTGAAAAATGTGACTTAAGACTGTTTTTCACAGTTACGACTTTTGCAGCATCTCCATGATCTTTTTTTACAAAAAAAAAAAGTTTTATTATATAGGGTATAAGAGAAACATTTTGGAGGCATCCATATCGGGGGTGCAGGCTTCATACAAAGATTAATTATTTTTCCATTTAAGGTGGCAGGAGTTACATATATGTCATTTCACAAAGTTCATGCATTCAATACATTGTTTCTACAAAGCATCCAAAAGAAAAAGTTACAGTATATTAAAGGAAATCATTTTTGTAAACCGAGTCTTTTAGATATTGTATCCTCATCCTCCCTCCCACCAGTGGGCGGTGCCATGGCCCCTACTGTTCCCCCATTTTCTTCCTCCAGGATTGAGGCATATTATTTTTCTTTTTTAAAAAAGGCTTGCGCCTCTTCCATTGTTTTAATTTTTACTCTCCCCCCCTCCCAGAGCACTAACATTCCTTCAGACATGAACCATCTGTCGCAGATCCCATTTTTATATAATAATTTTTTTTTCCAATAAGAGGGAATAATACCCTCCTACGTCTGGTATTTTTTCCGGAACCTGTTTCAGAATGGCAAAATCTTTTGGCTCATATTTCAATAAACTATTATGCTGTGCTTTTGGGATCTCATCCCTTGTCAGCCCTCTTACAAATTTAATATATGTCTCTCTGGATACATCATTTGTTCTGGCATATGCTGAGTTGTAAGGCATTCTTTCAAGATCAATTCTAAACATACAACCATCAAAATCTGTTGATTCTTTTTGTGACTCCTTTATCTTTTCCCCCATCACCGCTACTCCCTCTTCTCCTCTTCCGTTTTTTGTTTATTTCCCATTAGTGTCTTTTGCGTCTCCAAAAGCTCAAGTTTTGATCTTAACCTGTCCTTCCGAATCTCTGTTATTTCTTCCATTATGCTTTGGAGAATTTCCTCTATTGATTGTAGCGTTTCCATAATTCTCCCCCCCCCTGTTATGGAGGCTTCTTTTTGAAACAGTAATGAGGGTTTTAAGTTCTTGACACTAATATGGCGTCCGCAGGGCGAGGAGCTCGTGAGGTCAAAGAAAAGGAAAAGTCAATGTCCAAAGTTAAAAACAGCGCTTAAATTCCAGAGAGAAAAAGTTTCTTGTAATCAATTCTCATATAAAAGAAGGCACATGTTGGGAGAAACCCCAAAAGTCACTTGCGTTGATTTTTCAATAAATTTTCCAAGCTTGTAACAATGAAGGACTGTCTACATGTTGAAAAGAGAAAGTTCTCACCGGGAACAAAAACAAAGAAGCGCCATGTTGGTCAGGGGAACTAGTGAAAGTCATTTCTGTTGCTACAAAACTCGGATACAAAGTAACAACGGCTAATCCACATTTAGTAAGCTTCCAGTCTCAGTTATTCAGAATCGGATGTTACTTTCTCTCTCTCCCCGAGCCCCGGGGGTGTTTTAAGATGCCGCTTGATCTCCGAGGAGTTTTTTTTTCCAACCCCCCCCCCTCCATTCTTCTTTCCTTAAAAGAACTGAATGCATCAAAATCTCAGAATCAACTCACAAACCAAACAGCCAACCGCAAAGCCTCGGTGCTTCCTGCAGCCCCGGATTTCAGCCTGCTTCTTCATTGTCTATTGTTCCGGCGCTCCATTGGCAAAGGGGACTTTTCTCCCCACATTTTGCTCTCCAACTCCTGGGACGAGGCGGGTGCGACCCCCCCCCCCCGACAACTGTGGGGTGGGGGTCTCCCGCAAGCCGTCCGTCCAGTTAAGGGGCTCTTTCGCAAAGCCCCCAAGCGCCCGAGGGCACTGCTGGGGAGACAAGCGGCGGACGAGTCAAAGACCCGTTCATTGCCTCCGGGAGCCGGAAACGATCTCGCATCTCCATGATCTTGTGGTCAAAATTCAGATACTTGGCAACTGGTTCATATTTGATATGATCCCTTTTTTGTGACCTTCTGACAAGCAAAGTAAATGAGGAATCCAGATTCAGTTAACATCTGGGTTACTAATTTATCAACTGCAGTGATCCACTGGATCCTTATTACCACAAGATCAACATCAGCACTAGATACTACCGTAAAATCTAACATGCTCTCTATTGTCTTTTAAATTGAGTACTGGCTATTAATCTTATCCTCTTGTCCTCTTTGCTACTCTTAAGGGTTTAAAAATCCATTGGCAAAATCATATAAACCAGAATTTCTTCATTATATTGTTTAATTATAATTATTTATATTATTATTATTTTTTTTTATTGAAATTTTTATACTGTTTTACAATATATCACCCAGTGCTGTACAAAACAAAAGGAAGAGTTGGTTTCAAGTATCATCTATTATCTTTAGGATCTCCAAAATCCACGTTCCCTCGGTACAGGCGTCGAGACGTCCAAAGTTCCAAGTGCATAGTCCACAAATGGCTTCCAAGTCTTCCAAAAGATATCGTTTTTATAAACCCCCTCTCTAAATTTAATATCACACGTCATTTTATCATTTAAGGCTAATTTCCACATTTCACAGTACCATTCTTCTATTTTAATATTTACCTCTATTTTCCAATATCTTGCTATTACAATTCTACCCATTATAATCATAATTCTAATCAGTTCTTTCTCATGTTTTGTTAACTCTGGTTCATTAATTATCAATAACAATATAGTTTCTGGTCTCAATATTATTATTCTTTTCATCATTTCACACATCGTTCTTTCTAATTGCTGCCAAAACTTTTTAATTTTCACACATTTATACCACATATGCTCATAAGTTCCCAATTCCATATTACATCTCCAACATTTATCACTCATTTTTTTATCTATCAGTGATAATCTTAGTGGGGTCCAGTACCATTTCCAAACAACCTTAAAATTATGTTCTTTAATCCTTATAGATAAAGTCCTCATAATCCGACTCTTCCAATTCTCGTTCCAATCCAAATCCAATATTTTAATCTTTAGATCTTCCTCCCAATTCCTTTTCATTACCATTTGTGGATTTCCATCAAAGTTTATAATCTTGTATATCTTACTGACGAGTCCTTTTAACCCAGTTTCATCTTTAATAATTTGAGATACTAAACTTTCAAATTTAGTTTTACTTCTATCTATGTTACATATTCCCCTTACTTTCATAGTCCATTTTTCTACCTGTATTTTTTCAAACCAATTTAACTCCAATTTTTGAATTACTTTTTTCTTCCTACTTTCAGTTCCTAAAGCTCTTAACCAATCTACTATATTTCCTATATTTTCATCCTCAATTACTTTGTTCCGACTTATATTAGTTTTAATCGGCCAACTTTCAGTTGTCTTTCCCAAAAACGTTATATCCGGAATCAATTTTTTAACAAATTTATTCCAAGTTTTACTCAACCCCTTTAACCAATAACTATTAATTGTCTTTTTTGTTTTTGCTCTATCTAAAAACCATATAGACCCAAATCTCTTAATATCTTTTAACTCCAGATCTCCCCAATGACCATCTCCACCTTTAAGTATTTTTATCACAGTTCTAATATTATACGCCCGATAATAATTAAGTAGATTGGGAATTCCCAATCCACCCTCTTTTTGGTTTTGATACCACAATTTCTTCATTAATCTTGGTCTTTTCCCACCATTACAAAATTTATCTAATTTCTTCTGATATTCTTCTATATCTTTCTCTGTCAAATTTAATGGTAGCATCTCAAATAAAAAGTTAAACTTTGGTAATAACATCATTTTACACATTGCAATTCTACCAAACCAAGACAACTTTATCTCTTTATATTTATCTATCTTTTTCTCTACTTCCTTCAACATCACCTCATAATTAATTTTTTTTAATTCTCTAACTTTAAGTGAAAGTGTTATCCCCAAGTATTTCAATGTATTCTTAGCTCTTATCCCAAATTGTTCTTGCATACTCTCCCACTCCTTACCATCTTTATTCATTAATAATTCAGATTTTGACCAATTTACCTTTAAACCTGTCATTTCTTCAAATTCTATCAAATGTTTATTTATCCTCTTTAAATCTCTCTCTATATCTTTCAAAATAATCAAAGTGTCATCCGCATACAAATTTATCTTATATCCCTTGTAACCTTCCAACTCTTCATCTGCTTCTATCAATTTAATCAAAACTTCCATAACTAACAAAAATAATGTTGGAGACAAGGGACATCCTTGTCTCGTGCCTGCTTCCAATTTAATCTCTTCCGTCATTGTTCCATTCACCTTTACCTTTGCACTACTTTTTTGATACAGTTTTGAAATAACATGTATAAATTTATTACCAAAGCCTAATGCCTCGATAATTACTTTTATAGTATCCCATTGTACAGAATCAAAAGCTTTAAAAATATCTAACGATATTATACCTAATTCATCTCCATTATTCTCTGCTACATCTATAATATTCAATACTCTTCTAATTATATCACTCATATATCTACCTTTAACAAACCCTACTTGGTTATAACTTATATATTTGTCTATAAAACTATTTAATCTATTACTTATAATAGCTGTAAATATTTTAGCATCTTGGTTGATTAAAGAAATAGGTCGATAGGACTCGATCCTCTCAAGATCTTTATCCGGTTTAGGAATTATAGATATTACTGTCTTATTCCATGACATCGGGACTTCTCCACCATGTAAAATTCCATTAAATAATTTTTGCAGTTTTGGTACTATTAGTTCCTTGAAATCTTTATAAAATTCAGCAGGTAATCCATCTTCTCCTGGGGTCTTCCCTAATTTTAACTCTTGTATTATTTCGTTGATTTCCTCCTGTGTTATATCTCTTTCCATCAAATCTTTGTATGTTTGATCTATTTTCATACCATATTTTCCAAGATGATTCTTCAATTTTTCTAAATCAATTGATTTCTTTAAGTATAATTTTTGAAAAAAATTCCTAGCTACTTCACATTTCTCCAATCTCTTATAACACCTTGTACCTTTTTCATCTATCAGAGAACCAATTTCTCTCTTTTGAGTTTTATTTTTCGCCATCTTTGCCAATAACCTAGAATTTTTATTACTAAATTCAAAAAAATCCCTATTCAAATATCTTAAATTTTTTTTAACCAATTCAATATCTTCTTCTATCAATTTAGTTTTTAATAAGGTCAATTCCTCCAAACATTTTTTATCTTTCGTAAGTGAGAATTGGTTCTCCAATATCTTAATTTGTCTTGTATCCTGATCAATTTTAGCTTTGTATTCTCTATATTTCCTGCTTGACAATTTAATACTTTCTCCTCTAAATATGGCTTTCATGGTATCCCAAACAATTTCAAATTTAACCTCTTCATTATCATTCAATTCCCAACTTTCCTTCCATTTTTTGAATATCCATATTTTATCCTCCTCCCTTTTGTACAATTTTTCATCATATCTCCAACCTCTTTCCTTTTTCTCAAAATTAAAATCTATTTCCATCATAACTTCTGCATGATCAGAATCCTTAAAAATTCCCACATCTATTCTATCTACTTTATTCAGCAAATCTTTAGAAACAAAAATATAATCAATCCTTGAATAAGTATTATGTACCTTAGAACAAAATGTATACACCCTTTCAGGGCCTTTCAACTCTCTCCAAACATCTGCCACACTGTTTTGAAACATCCATTTATTTAAAATTTCCCCTTTATTTGTTTGTCTAAAGCGGGTGGGATTATTACTATCAATTCTATCCCTAATTAGGTTGAAATCTCCCGCCACAATTACTTTCCCTTCACTTTCTGTTTCCAAAATCTTAGTAATTTTATCCAAAAATCCCTTTTGTTTTTCATTCGGTAAATATAAATTAACCAATGTCACTTTTTGCTCGTTAATATTCCCTATAATTATTAAATATCTGCCTTCCTCATCTCTAATTACTTGTTTTTTCTCAAAGTATACCCTATTTGATATCAATATCGCAACTCCTCTAGCTTTGGAAGTCCCAAAAGATTTTTCATAAATTTGCATACCTTTAATATTCATTCTATTAAAATCCTCAGATTTTTGATGAGTTTCCTGCAAGAATAATATATCTGGAGAATCCCTTTTAAATTTAAGTTCCAATCTTTTCCTTTTTATATGATTGCCTGTACCCTTCACGTTCCATGTCATTATTTTTATAAACCGCATTTAAGCGGTAACTTTTTTAATCCTGACCCCTCCTCTTCCTTTATGTGCACACCAAACACCAAACAAAAAAGACATACAAAAACATAAAACTCCACAAACAATATATAACAAACAACATAAACATAAAACTCAAATATCAAACACAACAACCACAACAAATAACAAGCAATCTTCATCCCCCACATCCTCAATCAGATATCGCCTCTATATAAAGAGTGTGGGGGAGTGGGACGTGCCGATGGTCGGATCACCTCTTCGGGCTGTTCTTTAAATTCCACTTTCAAAAAAAGAAGACAAGACTGGCTTCGCCCCGGACTCAGCTTCCTGCTTTTTACTAAGATCCTCCATCTTGTCTGGCGTTCGTTCAGTATCTTCACGAATTTTCTTATACTCAGAAACTGCCGGGGAAATTTCTTTTCTCTTTAAACTCTTGGGATCCTGGCCGCCAATTGCACCTCTTTCTTCCAAAATTGGGGATTCCTCTTGTACTCCACCCGTCTTAAGCATATAATCTTTAATTTCTACCAAATCTTCCTCTTTCTCAATCAGCCCAAGCCCCCGAATTAATCTTAATACATCTGTTTCTGGAGTAATAGTATGCATCCTTCCTTTATAAAAAAATTTAAGTTGCTGTAGTGGCCTCCAATTGTACTTAATATCATTGTCTCTCAAGAGCTTTGTAACTGGTTTCAAATGATATCTCCAAGCTCTGTCTTCCCTGGAAATATCCGGAAAAACTTGGATTTCTTTCTCCTCAAACTTAGGAACACCTTCCAGTTCTCTTATTTTTGCCATGACCTCTAGTTTATCTCCAAGGTTTGCAAATCTTACTAAAACATTTCTAATCGCTCCACCTTGCCTCTTATAACCAATTCTAAAAACACTTACTAAATTTGCTGCTGTATATTCAAATCCAAAATCATTCAACCATTTTAGCACCCTCTGCTTCAAATCATCCGATCTATTTTCTGGAATATTACGTATAACAATATTGAATTTTCTAGCGTCTTCCTCCAAAAGACTAATTCTCTTATCTTGTTGCTGGTTTTTATAAAAAATTCCTTCCATCTTACGATCAATTTGTGCATCGTGTGCATGGATTTGTTCAATTTCATCTTTAATAAATTTCACCTCCGCGTTTTGCTTTACAAAACTAACATTCAATTCACTTATCTGTTCTTTAACTTTTTGAACTTCCAATGTCAAATTCGCCACATGATCCGTCAGTCCGGTTAACTTTTCGCCAATTGTATTTAAAGCTCCAAAGATCCGTTCCAACTCTGAAGGCTGTTGAGTCGACATTTCAGTTCAAAGACAAACTTTATATTTATATTTCTTTGCCAAGAGGGTCTTTTATAAAGAATAAGGGCAAACAGTGTCCCAAATCAGATAAGGCTAAGCCGGCTTATAATGCACCAAAGGAGCCAAAAAAAAAGCCTAGGAGAGCTTCCCCAGTTTATTTAACTTTTAAGCCTCCATTTTAAGTGTAATCCAAAAAGCTTGTCCGCTACATTCAGCTCACACAATCCACTTTAAAAGAATTGGAAAGTTCAAAGGAGTTATAATCCACATGCCATCACCAACTTCCTTCTTTCTTAAACTTCAGCTTGTGTTTATAGCCTTGTAGCGAGACAAAATGCATGCAAATGATCTTTGCCAAAGACAAAGGGTAACCCCCCTTACCTCGGCCGCTCGCCCAACCCTCTGCTCCACGGAGAAACAAAACTTTGAAATTCGAGCAGTTCGGGTTGTTCAATCACTTTGAAAAAGCAATTTACAAGTCACACCGACCTTCCAAAACATCTGTAAACATTTCCAGCTCCCAACGGCGCGTTTTAATCACTTTAATCCACATTTGTTAGTAAAAAAAAGCCCTACGAGGTGGAGAAAACGTCCTCACCTCATCCGGCCATAACCACGCCCCATATAATTATTTATATTAAATATCCGACAAAATATATCAATACTCTGCCTACAAGAATAAGATAGGATGCAAGAAAAAAAAGAAAATAGAAATGTTCCTTTTTCTTACCTTTGTTAAATGTTATGTACAAGTTGATATCTTCTTGCTATATATATTCATATTTTACTTGATATTAAATTTAAAATTTTTTTATAACCTATTCAGTTGTAACTGGAATTCAAAGTTCGTTGAGCTAAAAACTCTGAAAAATCAATATATAAACCCAGCCCACAAGTCTGCTAAAGGAAATTCATCTCTCAGGAATACCTTATGTCTTGGGAATCCATAATGTAGTACATTTTTTTAAAAAAAAGTGATGCATCTTGAATTGCTGATCACATTTTTATTATCCTTTGTAAAGATCAAATTCAGAATAAGTTTCTATTAACCCCACTTTTTGGCTGATCTTTTTTTTTTTCTTTGCTTGAGGCTAAATAATAAATAGTGATGCCTTCCAATCAAATGTTGTAAGAGCCAGGAGTCATCAACTTAGCTTAGCCCAAAGCAGAGAACCCTGTGTCTTCTCCTTGGCCCTTGGCAGAGGTGGGTTCCTACTGGTTCGGCCCATTCAGCCAAGTAGGTAGTAACTCGGCCTACCACGCCCCTGAACTGGTTTTATTGCAAAACTTTTGCGCACCGAACAGGCAATAATGCCTGCAATAACCCACCCCTGGCCCTCGGAAATAAAAATGCAAATAAAGAGAGGTCATTTTTCAGGTATTCAGAATTAGTAAGCCCAATTGAGATAATCTTAAGCTCTTCTGATGAAGTGATTGATATATTATGCTGTAATAAATATTAATTCTCAAGTACAAAAACAGAACCTCACGTTTCCAGGAGCAGAGTTCCAGTAGAAAGGAAGAAGCTGTCTTCTTGAATCTGTTTTTCAACTAATTCTGATTGAGAATCTCAAATTTTAAATGCACCTTATTTGGATTACACCAATATTAATTTTGATTCACACTAAGCTAAAATTGCTGTGTTGTTATTTTTTTCTTATGCTGCTATGTACAGCTTGTTAATTGTGTGGGCTTACTAAGTTAAAATTGAAATATTCGTTTTCTTACATAAGATACAACTTAATAATATTTCTTACATTCTACATGAGATGGTGTGGGTGCTGCTTTATTTTTATTATGGTTGGTGACACAATCAGTCAGATGTTTAGATTGCATCTGATATTGTTTTCCATCAATCAAGTCCTTCCCAAGAACCTGGGTTAGACAGATGTTCTTTGATGGCGTTAAAGATACCATCAATGGATATAAGATACCCAGAAGGCTTAAATAATACATGTGGGGAAATGATTTCAGACCTACCAGGAATTGTCAGAGATGATGAAATACCAGTAAATAGAAACATTATCAATGATTATCAAACCGTAGAGTTGTTTGTTTGTTTTAGAAAATTTATATTATCACCTGCTCACACATGGCGACTCAATGAGGCTTACACAGATATAAAACCATATAAAAATGATAATAAAATAGTAAAATAATAACCCCCACCCCCACAACACACATTCATACAAACCATTTAATGGGCTCCATCCCGCTCTGGGTTCCCCAGGCCCACTGACAGAATCACATCTTCAGCAGCATCCAAAAGTTTGTTACAGTGGGGGCCGTTCTAATATCTAGGGCAGGGATGTCCAAACTTGGGCCCTTTAAGACTTGTGGACTTCAACTCCCAGAAGCTATGCTAGCTGGGGAATTCTGGGAGTTGAAGTCCACAAGTCTTAAAGTTCCCAAGTTTGGACATCCCTGATCTAGGGGAATGATGTTCCAGAGAGAGGGAGCCACCATAGAGAAGGTCCTTCTAATTAATTAATTAATTAATTAATTAATTAATTAATTAATTAATTAATTAATTAATTAATTAAAATATAGAATACTATATAAATAAAACCATTGAGACTAGCATTTTTTAAAAAATTTAGCAGTCTCCCAACTGCTTGTTTAATGTTAGTGACGTCAGTTGGGACTAACAATGTTGTTTTGGTGGTCACTAAGCAAAAGTAGAATTGTGCTTATAAACTTATTCCAGTTTTTCTTTCCTTCATACAGTTGCCCTGATTCATTCTGTCTTGGATAAGGATAAAGCCAACTTACAATTCTGCATTGAGCTCTGCTATGATTGCACTCAGTCTTCAAGTAGAACATATTTAGAACTTAAGAAACTCTAATATTGACGCAACTGCTCAATTCATTGTTTTCTTATCAGTTCAAGATCTCTATTAATGTGTTATAGGCAGAAATCACAACTTGTTATGTCATGTGTTCCACTAATGTGGTGGTGATCTTTTTTTAATATCATGCTCAGGTTATATAATTATTAAAGGGAAACTGTTAAATGGATAAGGAGAAATGACTACAATGCTCTTCTTTCCACTTCCTGTCTTAAAAGATAGATAGTTGCTATGGTGATTGTTATTTCCATCTTATCAGATCTAATCTGGTTTTCCACATCAACTAAATTGCTGAACATTGTGCTTATTTTTGGATATGCTTTGGATCCAACTGAATTCTAGGTTGAATTGGGCCACTTGGATACATAATCTGACACATTATGAAGTGGAATTTCCTCCACACAATAAAAATCCAACACAAAGACTATCAAGAAAGGTTTGTGAACTATTGAGGGCTTCAGAAAGGCAAACAATCTAGCTGAAGGAATTTTTTTAAACTTTGTGTTGTTTCCCATATATTAAAAATCTTAGAATGGTGGAAAAAGAGCAGTTACTGAATGATAAACTTATCATCTAATCACAGACCTGTTTATCAGAACTGTTCAATATGAGTGCATTGGGAGAAGAAACATTATTTGGTCATAATACTACAGTATGTTCTTGGTTCTGTGAAAATTATCTCTACTGACCGCAATTGATGGGGTTGGTTTGGATTCACACATTACTAGTAAGGGAAAAGTTGACACAGAGGCAGAGTTGTAACTACACATATCCCCCTGAACATTCCCTTCCAACCTCCTTCAAAACAAAGAAGGAGTTTGTATCCATGAGTAGTTTTTAGAGTAGACATACATTTCCACCTTAACCATAGTATACTTTAGTTCCATGATAGTGAACCTATGGCATGCGTGCCACAAGTGGCACGCAGAGCCAATTGTTAGGGCACTTGAAGCATTTCCCTGTCAGCTCCAGTGCGGGCATGGAGGACTTCAGCTGTTTTTCGCACTCCGGAGGTTTCCCTGAAGCCTCCAGAGGACAAAAAACCACCCAACGCTCAAACTGGAAGTTTGGGAACAGACTTTTGGTTTGCTTGTAGGGCAGTTTTTTGCTCTCTAGAGGGCGAAAATGCCCCTCTGGGCAAACCAGAAGTCACTGTTCCTGAACTTGTGGGTTGCCTGTAGGGCCATTTTTCACCCTCCGGAGCCTTCAGGGAAGCCTCCTGAAGCCTCTGGGGGGAGGGAGACTGTTTTAGCCCTCGCCAGGCTCCTAGAAAGCCTCTGGAGCCTGTGGAGGGTGAAAAACAGGTCCATCGTGTGGCAAAAGCAGGAGAGGTCACATGCACATGTGCACTGGGGGTCGCACATGCATGCGGGGGTCTTGTGTATAGCATTATGGGTGTGGGCATGCCCTTGCATGACCCCCCCTGCGCTCCTCCCACTTTTGGCGTGCAATCTGAAAAGGGTTAGCTATCACTGCTTGAAATACAACCATAGTTGGGATAGAATTTCAGCTGGTTGTGAAATGAGCTATACCTGATTTTTCAACCTTTTTGCTACAGTTGTTAAGGGAATCACTGCAGTTGTTAGGTGAATTAAACAGTATTCGGATCTGATTAAGTGAATCTGATTTCCCACATTCACTTTGCTTACTGGAAGCCATCTGAGAAAGTTACAAATGATGATCACATGATCCTGGGATGCTGTAACTGTCATATATACATATCAGTTGCCAAGCATCAAATTTTGATTACATGACTATGGGGATGCTACCACAATCATAACTGTAAGAACCAGGTAAGTCATTTTTTTTCTAAATGAATGAGTCTAAGCCAAGGACCACCTGTAAATCACACTGCAAGAAGGACTGTTTTTATAATGTACTGCTTTAATATATAGAAGGGGGTACAAAAGCAAACAAGCAAAAGAAGAGAGAAAAAAATTAATTCAGTTCAAGAAAAACTTAGTTTTTAAAGATATTGTTAAACTTTGACCATGTCAAATAATACAGGTAGTCCATAACTTATGACCAAATGTTCAAAATTATGATGGCACTGAATGAAGAGACTTACAACCTCTGCCCAAAATGCCAACAATTGTAGTACTTCTGCAGTCTTGTGATTAACATTCAGAAATTTGGCACCACACCTGTCCTTATGACCATGGAAATGCTGCATGGAAATGCTGGGAAATGTGCCAAAGGCCAAAAGGCATTGGCGAGCTCAGCCCAACAGCCTGCAGACCTCCTCCCTTTCAAAGAGACCTGGGCTTTCTCCCTGTCCCACTATGTCTAGAAAGCTAGGCTAGATGCAGTGGCCTCCTGCATTCCCTCCCTGCCATTCTCAAAGTTCCCTTTCTCTTCAGATGCTGATAGATACGCACAGCTAATGCGAGGCTCAGCTACAAAGCTGGTAAAGTCAATTTTCCTCAAGGCTGGCCAGTAACAGGAAGTCAGCCAGTAAAGTGCTGGTTCATAGACCAGGGGTTAGGAACCGCTGCTTTAGACGCATCCCACCCCCCAAAAGAAGTTTTAAGTTTGCAGAATAGTTGTGGTTGTTAAAGCTCTGAGTCACTTTGTTTTTGAAGGCAAAAAAATATTTGCATAGCTGTTTATATAGGCCTGTCTGCAACTATTTCAAACCATGCATGCATTTTCTCAAGATTGATAGCTTTATAGCAATAGCACTTAGACTTGTATACTGCTTCACTGTGCTTTACAGCCCTCTCTAAGCAGTTTACAGAGTCAGCATACTACCCCTAACAAACTGGGTCCTTATTTTATCGCCTCGGAAGGATGGAAGGCCGAGTCAGCCTTGAGCCAGTCAGGATTGAACTGCTGGAGTGAGCAGTGAGTTAGCCTGCAGTATTGCATAAGGTCACAGAAAAAGGCATGACTACTTAAGAGTTGCAGACACATGCAACCTTTTGTCTTTAAATGGGCAGCAGTACCATTTCTTCATTTGTTATGTTACTCGGGAACATAAAGGTGTATTTCTCAACTTTTATTTAATTTTGGTTTCAAATGTATCCATGAAAATAGTTTTTCTCTCAAAAAATGTTTTATGGTTCCACTGGGAATCAATATACAGTATTTAGGCCTAATAGTGTATACAGTGTAGTACCTCTAGAATATACTCAAATATTTCTTAAAATAAATTCACATTTCTACCATATAAAGTATTCTGAAATTTTTAAATCTTCACTAGGAGGTCATTTTTAAAAACTAAATTTACTTGAAAGTCTGACCTTGTGATATGGTTAGATGTTAATCATATACATAATGTGATGAGATATGATGTTACGATAGAGAGAGAAAGAGAGAGATGATTTTGTCTTTCTTTAAATGAGGTTTTTATTATTTTTTTGCATTGGATAAAATATTAAATCTGTAAATATTTCTTTTTAAAAATACTTCAAACTGTTTAAAATAAAGAATTTGCCTCTCTACCTTGTAGGATCATGAAAAGTACCTTGGAAAGTTTCATAAATCTCCAGTCTTACCTATTCATATCTCTGAGTTCTCATTTATAATAACACTTATTTACAGAGATGCTTATTAATGGCCACTTTCCTTCACCTTCCTTCCAACTCAAGAACTAAATAGTATTATTCTTTTCTAGATAATTGCCATAAAATAGTTGCAATATGTTGCCAGTTAAGGGTTGAGCAGTGAATTTTTTAAAGGTGTGTAATGATTTATGAAAAGGAAATGCTTTGAAAACAGGATTTAAGCAAAATGTTAGCCACATAAAGTTCTGTAGTTAACAGCTCCTGCAAAATCTGATGCCAGTTTGACTTCTCTTTTTTCCTAGTTTATTCTGTAAGTTTTTTATGTACAATGAATTGATACTTACAATGTATATATCCATTGTTAGTGTGTTTATACTTGATGTGATGCCCAAGACATTTCAAAGAATATTTAAAGGACTCGAAAAGAAACTACACTGACACAATAATTTCTATATCTGCCAAACATTTCTTGAAGAAAAATTTAAAGAAGTCAAAAATCTATAAGATGTGGAAAAGAAAGTTTTAAACAATGTTAAAATATATAAGAAAATGAAGAGATTGTGTAATACTGTAACACAGAAATTATTGTTAAAGTAGAAATACAACTGATGAAGTCCTTGCTGCTCTGTAAACTTCATTGTTTTCTTGCTGTTGCCTAGTTTGGTAATGATCTGAACAATTAAACTCAGAACCAAGGACCCCGCAGTTCCACTCCAAGCTACAAATATTATGTTCTGTCATTTCAAATTAAGAGATAGAAAATAACCTGGACATGACTTACTATCAGATTTACAAAAGTTTTCAAAAGCTTGAAGGAACGTTTATGCTAGAAAAAAAATAACATTTGAATGGAAATTCAGTTTTATGACAGCTGCTTGATAATAATAATAATAATCTTTATTGTCATTGTAATAAGATTGTAATAAAATTAATCTTAAACTAAAGATTAAGACAATTGGAGGTGAAGGAAAGGAATATAAAGTTGATCTATTTTATCAATGTTAAAATAAGAGCCATCTGAAAATTATGTACCTTAAGAACAGCATTTATACTTTTTCTTAAGTTTGTCAAAGATTCTGAATGATACTCCAGATAATATTTCAACAATTAAATATAGAAGTGGAAGTAGTATGGTTTGGGAATGCTTTACTGCCTCAGAACCTAGGTGGCTTGCCAAAATTGAAGAAAACATGAATTTTGATTTGTAGGAGAGAATTCAACAGCAGTATATCATGCTCTATAGACTTTCTTAGATGGTATCTATTAGACCAGTGTTTCTCAACCTTGGCGACTTTTAAGTCCTATGGACTTCAACTTCCAGAATTCTCCAACCAACTATGCTGGCTGGGGGATTCTGGGAGTTGAAGTCCACAGGACTTTAAGTCGCCAAGGTTGAGAAACACTGTATTAGACAGTTTTGAGCTTCTAATGACTATGGTTTAAACAACTCTTAACTGGTAGCTCTGGCTAGCATCTTCGGAGACAAAATAACCTATTAGGCTGGGGTGTCAAACTCGTGGTCCACGGGTCAGATGCATCAGGTGCTTGCCACGCCCATGCCTGATGTAGCAAAGGAGAAAAAAGTTGTGATATGTCGTGATGACGCACGTTTGACACCCCTGCACTATACAGACTGCAGTCTGATTGGATCCTGTCTTTGTAGTCATGTGACCTGACTTGATTGTCTTTAGGTGAGCTCATTTCTGATTGCTACAGGTTGTTGAGAGCTGATCCTAATTGATCATTTTTGTGACATTTGTTCTTAAATGGTCTTTCATGTGTGCCAACTTCTGGTTGGTTATTTTTGGACTGCTGATTCCTGATTGGTTCTTTGTTTGTCTACTATATTCAACCACAACCCAATCTAGTATGAACATTTTTTTGTTGAGTGGAGTATTTTTCCACTACATTTTAGCCTGTTGTGCATTTTTTTATAAATAAATAATTATAAATAACTACAAGCCATAGTGCTTTCTGGAATATAAACAGAGGACACTGAAAGCTAATGAGGACAAAAAATAGGTATGAATTGAGGTAAGAACTAAATTTAAATTTATTACAATTGCATTACATGAATACACTTAAGATTATCTGCCTATCTATCCTTTTTTCTTGATAATCACATTTTACATTCTTTTAATGGCAACTTTAGTGATAATTTAACAGCCACTTGTGAGTGGGATAGTGCATATGTAGCCTATTCTAAATAGTTTATCCCTAGGTATCTTGAAGAGATTAAGTTCAGACCCAATTGTACGCTACTCCATTATTCAATCCTAACTCTTAAAAAATAGTGTACTCAATGTGGCTATTGTTACCTTCCAATTTTTCCTCTGTTAATGACATATACCAACTAATTCAACATATTGAAAAGAATTTCAGTAGCTTTGGATGCCAGCTCTATTTTAAAAAGTGAACACTGGAGAGATTCTTTTTATAAAAAAGTATAGTTAGATTCATAACTGTGATGACAGAAACAGCACATTCTTATTCCATCTGTTAGTCACTTTCTCTACAAAGATGTGACACACGAAGATCTGAAAAATGTCCCCATGTGTAGGAGTTTGCCATTAGCAGAAGGATAAACCATGCATAGGAACACAGTGCTAGCAATTTCCTCTTTGGTACTGCTAGGGGTAGAAAGCAAGACCAAGCATTGTATCTTGTACCATGATGTTATATTGCTTACCCTCTTGCCAGTGGTGGGATTCAAGTAATTTAACAACCAGATCTCTGCCCTAATGATTTCTTCCAACAACCAGTTTGCCAAACTGCTCAGAAAGTTAACAACCAGTTCTCCTGAAGTGGTGCGAACTGGCTGAATCCCACCACTGCCTCTCAACCATTTCTCAAGTGCTTGCTTGGCCCAAGAAGAGACAATTGCATCCTGTTAGCAATATTGTACATGAAAACAAGGATTGAATCATCCAAAACATTTTGGCATGGAGTCTACCTTTTTCATACAGATAGTCCTCAACATACAGCCATAATGATTTGTCAACCATTCAAAATCACAATGGGATTTAAATCATGCCTGAGGTTACAGCCATTGCAGCACCCCACAGTCACATGATCACATTTTGGGTGCTTGGAACCTCCCCATGCACTTACAACTGCAGGTGAATTTTAACCCCCCATACTTACATATCTCCCTATCTGTGTCCTTTTGACTCCTTGTCACTCTGCTCTACCACTCTGGCTGACCTTCTTTACCATTTTCTTTCTTCCAGTGCTGATCAGGCATGCCCAAGTGCATTCGCAAAATGCCCTCTCAGCGCACCAATAGTAAACCAATTAGGAACCCACCACTGAAATGCAGCATTAAGACAAAGTCTCCCTTAAGTCAGGCTTGCCCTGGGGATCATCTTGATAGCAATACAGGAGTAGAAGAATAATTCCTCATCTTCCTCTTGCCGCCCGTCTTTCTCATCATCATCATTATTTATTTACTAATCTGTTCCCTGGAGTTTTTCCATCTGAATGCTAACCAGGCTTAATCCAAGTTGCTTTAAATCAGAAAATTTAGGCAGTATTATGATTTTCTATTTACTAATGTATTACTACAGACTGGGTTTTATTTCTTAATCTAATCTGATTGAAATATAGTAAGAAGAATAGCAGAAAAGAAATTTCCAGATGAAGTAATTGAAGAAATTGTGGCATACAGTAATTCCTAGAAACCAAGCTGTATATTTAAAAAAATCTGGAATAAGACTTGTGTTACCATGCATGAATGGAAATAAATTAACGTGTAGGAGTTTTTCTAATAACACTGGGTAACCCTGGTGAAAGCTAATTATTTTTACATGTTTTTTACACATCCACATGCATGGATGTGCTCTGTGGTAAATTGTGCTGTGAAACATACATACTTTGTCTGTAATTTTCCTGTGATATCACCTGCCCCTACATTCACATTTTATTTCTGACAGTTATTATCCCACATCAGTATACTTTTTGTCTTAATTGCTCATGCTTTAAGCAATGGATAAAGAATATCAGAATGATTGAGATAATAGTAATTGCTACTAAGTTGAATACATATCTGAAATTCATTCATTTTTTTGGTGTTCTAGCTGTTTTGCTTCATTTCTTTTTTAAACAGGCATACAAGCATTTATAGCAAAGATTAATTTGGTCACTAGTCTTTAATATTTATGTAAAATATTTTGATAAAAGGGTTGTATCATCTCAATAGATTTTATATTACCCTGTTTTTTTCCTTAAAATAACAAGAAATCTTACTTAATTTATTATTTTCTTTTATGAATCAATGCTGCTGCTGATAGTATTCATATAAATTAGATAAAACAATAAGCTTTGTAGTTCTTTTGTTTTCAGGAAATGCCACTGTATAGTGCCTTGGTAAGGCCACACTTGGAATACTGCATACAGTTTTGGTCGCCACGATGTAGAAAAGACGTGGAGACTCTGGAAAGAGTGCAGAGAAGAGCAACCAAGATGATTAGGGGACTGGAGACTAAAACATATGAAGAACGGTTGCAGGAGCTGGGTATGTCTAGTTTGATGAAGAGAAGGACCAGGGGAGACATGATAGCAGTGTTCCGATATCTCAGAGGGTGCCACAAAGAAGAGGGAGTCAAACTATTCTCCAAGGCACCCGGGGGCAGGACAAGAAGCAATGGGTGGAAACTAATCAAGGAGAGAAGCAACTTAGAACTAAGGAGAAATTTCCTGACAGTTAGAACAATTAATCTCTGGAACAGCTTGCCTCCAGAAGTTGTGGATGCCCCAACCCTGGAAGTCTTTAAAAAGATGATAGACAGCCACTTGTCTGAAATGGTATAAGGTTCCTGCCCACGCAGGGGGTTGGACTAGAAGACCTACAAGGTCCCTTCCAACTCTGCTATTGTATTATTGTATTATTGTATTAAATAGAGATTCCTGTGTGGCTCTGAAAGATCCTCAACATTTGACCTTTTTGTTTTCCATTGGGCTGTACCACCCTGGCAACCAGTTTGTGAATGAATCAATCCTTTGATCCACAAGATCCATAACATACTGTCAATGTAGCTGAAAGTGTTGGCAATCCCTCTATTACCAGGGATTTGTTGCTTTATTCTTTCATTTAAATACTACCCTAGTAAAAACGTTGATTTTATCCATCTTCAGCACTATTACTAGCTATAACTTCTATATCATGTTTATATCACATGAACAAAGCTGAATTTCTTTTAAGTACAGAAAGCTTATATAAAATGTATTAATTGGGTTGTCTGATTGTGATAATGTGTGACCTATGCTGGGAATCTGTTGCTCCTGTTTGATATCACAGCAACTTTTAATATCATCATTGTCAGTCCTTTGAGATAGGCCATACTAGGGAATCAATTCCACAAGCTTGACTGGAACTACTATATATTTATTGATATAGGCAATTGTAGTGTCAGGCCTGCAGCCATCTTTTCTTTTGGGTGTTTGGCCTGCCACAATTTCTATTATTCTGCTATGCATTTTCTATTGTGGGAAAATGGGAGGGTGGGTTGTGAGGAGTCACATACTATGTAGCTACAACAAAATTCTTTCTAGAAAGCCAAGGTCATCCTTTGTCACTGCACCTCTGCACCTGATTGGAATTGGAGGGTGGAAGTGCCAGCATGGCAGTGGGAGATTGGACCATGTGAGGGACTTCTGGGTGTGGGGACAAGATCTTGAACTTTCAATTGAGTGGGGAAAACCGGTAAGCTTTCAGATTCGGGTTTTCCCAGATGTGCCAACATGACTCTCTTAATAAATTGGAACTTTGAGCAATACTTTGGCTTGGATTCTGATTTACTTTTGGATGCTATTTGGAACCCTGACATGTAGCTGCTCCCTCTGCATAATTTCTTTATGGTCTTCTCTAAAACTTTCATCACGGTATTCTCCTAGTTTGGATCCAGAGATTTTGAATATATGTAGCACTTTTATGAGTGAGTGCTGTGGTGGACTGGTTAAGGACGACTAATCTAAAATGAATTTGATAAGGCAGAAAAGCTGATATCCAGATACATAGAGACTTACCTGCTGTGGATGGGATTGTGCTGATCTAGACATTGACTGTCAATTGAACCCAGGTGACTCCTGTGGTTGAGCATCTGCTGTCTACTTCTATTGGTATCAGTATCCATTCTGAATGGGATGCTAGATCATGATGATTCATCCTACATTGCGAACTTCAAGATTGGATTACTGTAATTATTATTGGGGTAAGGCTTAGTTGAGACATGTCCAGAGGTTACAGTTGGTACACAGTACAATGACTGAGACACTAACAAGTATACCATAGTTTACACATAATTTATTCATCTAAAAGATGTGCTTGGCTGACAGTCTCTTACCAAACCCAATTTGATATATAGGAATTAATCAGTAAAAGAAGCCCTCAACATCTTGAGACAAGTTACCAGGACAAAGTTTCCTGTCATCAAAGGCAGGGATCTACATTCTTCAGAAGAACACCCACACTCATGTTGTAGCCTATGAAATGCTGCTTGGCATCAATGTAGATGTGGTTACTTTAAAACAGTGGTCTCCAAACTTGGCAAGTTTAAGACTTGTGGACTTCAACTCCCAGAATTCTCCAGCCAATTCTGGGAATTGAAGCCCATAAGTCTTAAAGTTGCCAAGTTTGAAGACCTCTGCTTTAAAAGGTCCTCCCCTCTGCAGGAAACCAGTCCTCAATGAAAGCTTAACATTACCCCTAATGTTGTAAGAATAATATTGCTGTAAACTTTTAATCTGCAAAATGCTACGTCTTAATTTTCTGGGTTTGATATTTAATACGCTGTAAATCTTTTTCCAGAAAAAAATATGTATAATAGGACTTGAAGACCTTTCCTTGTTAGTTTTATTTTAACTGCTATATAGAAATGAACCAGAAGTCATTTGTTGGGCCATGTGAAGAATTTGCAGGCGATCTAGGCAATGAAATGGCTCAAAGCTGGACATCAGTTGGAGCAAGACTAGCAAGATGATGAGAGCTACTTCTTGCAGTTATCATGGATGAATTTGAATCTGTTAGTTCTGAGGAAGTTGGCAAAGTTCTCTGCTAATTTGAAGCTTAGATGCCTGTTCTTCATGGATGTTGAAAGCCTTTAGGAACATGATAGGAGGCTGAGTTTGTGTGGTGGTAAATGGTTCTCTGAAGATGTACTTTTGCCTGTCTGAATCTGACTTCTTCGATTATGTATCATAAGAAAAGAAAGGCTGCACTAACTACATACTACGACAGATTTCTAAACGTCTGTCATTTCCCCCTAGCTTTTTTTTTTCAGAACTAAAAACTCTAAACATCTGGAGCCTGTGGTCTTCCAAATATTGCTAATGTAGATTTCCCAGCACTCTCCTCATTATTGATTATTTGAGCCAGAAAGTTATAATTCAATCACATCTGGAGCAGGGGTATCAAAATCACGACACGTTGTCACATGACGTATTGCAACTTTTTCTTCCCTTGCTAAACTGGGAGTGGGTGGAGCCAGCGCGTGAGAAATCTGCCCCATGGGCCATGAGCCTGATCTGGGGGAGTCATAGGTACCCTATCTTTACAATATTCAGCTTACTTATGTCAAAATTCTTCAAATATCAGATTGTTCTAGTACAAGGGTGTTAAACTAAAAGCCTGGGGGCTGGATGTGGCCTGTGGAATGCTTTGATCAGACCCACAGGGCTGCCCTGGAAACAGAAAAGAACTGGCCTGTGGTGCCTCTGCCAGAAAAAATGGAGATCGAGAGGGGCACCCAGACTCAAAAACCTTCTGCTTTTGCTGGCAGAGGCTTGCAGGTGACTGTCGCAGCCAAAAGTGGAACTCAGAAGCACGTTTTCATTGGCAGAGCACTCAGCCCACCATAGGCGCTCCCGACACAAGTGACGTCAAGCTGACCATGGCCACACCCACCATGACCCCCCCGAGGTCAAATACAGCCCTGATGCAGCCTTCAGTAAAATCGAGTTTGACACCCCTGTTCTAGTAAAACTGTATATTCTGTTACAGAAAACAGTAAGAAATGTGTTGATGTGGGTTGAGCAAGAGTTTCAAAATTATTTAACACTAGCAAAATTTAAGGATGACATGTATATAATCTCTTTTTTCAGAAGTAGGGATGTGCCAGAACACTTATGCTCAAGAACATTTCTATGTTTCCTACAGAACTGCACATGCAAGAGCTAAAGCCGATGCTGCAGAACACGCCTCTCAGTCTGCTCGCCAGGAATGTGATGTTGCTAGAGCAGTTGCCAGAGAACTATCTCCGGGTTTCTATCAACCAGGTGACAGAACGAATCTTTGTTTTATTTACACAATACAATGCATTATATTGCTTTTAAAAACTTATGAATGAATAGCTTTGAGATAGTGTGTATTGTCTTGTAAGAACGCTTGTCCTGGGAAAGAGGGCAAGATACTAATGTCATCTTTTTATTAAGAGAAAGTTATGGTAACTTTTATAACTTTTCTGCATTTACAAGTTATTCGTGAGAGAAAATACTTAACACTTCAGTATTTTGCTAATGCACTGGCCATCCCTGTGTAAATCTAATCCTGGTCACCAATCAATCATCTCAGAGAAAGACAGTGATTTTCGGAGAAGTTTCAGTTCTTTATAACAGCTCACCCCTACAACCAGAAGCTTTGAGAGCACATCGTATGTTAGTAAGATCTGGTAGTTCCTTTTCTGAATCCTGGCAGTTCACTACATTTCCTAACTGTAGCTAAGCAACACCCTCCTCTTAGGCTAAAATGTCCTGAAAGTCAATATTGTACGAAAATATAACTTTTACACAGTTCTAGTGGCAAAGAGCTTAATGTCTAAAGCAAGATTTCTGACATTTAATGGCCAATCACAGGATAAATCTACACAACTAAAAATCAAAAAGGGGGCCTTTAAGAGCCTAGATCTTTCTAGAGAGAGAAAAATTCCAGTAAGAGAAGACACAACTGTCCTCAATTCTGCATTCTATGAGTCGTTCTTCCCCTCTTTAATGCAGCACTGGTTTACCTTTGGACTGGAGTCTGGGCATCAGTTTTCTCCAATCTGATGCCTTTCTGAGCTGCCCTGCTAAATTCCCATCCATCCAGCATGAGTAGGGAACATCAGGTTAGGAACAACTGTTGTATCCACTGCAAGACTGATGGTCTTTGTAAAATACTTAGTTTTACTTAGTTTTAAGACTTTTTATTTGTTTATTTTTAAGTGTAG
Source organism: Rhabdophis nuchalis (assembly GCA_039707465.1). Lineage (NCBI taxonomy): Eukaryota > Metazoa > Chordata > Lepidosauria > Squamata > Natricidae > Rhabdophis > Rhabdophis nuchalis. The sequence continues at coordinate 186,857,804 of CM077645.1, read as the reverse complement.
GATTAATTTACCTTTTGAGTCAAATATACTGAATCCTTTGTTAAGGCTGGAATTTTGAGTTTTCTCTCACATTAGTTACTTTGAGAAACCCTTCAAAGATAAAACCATATTTACTTCTTGCCATTTTTGTCTTTTACTGTTTGTTTTGTGACATATATATTTGCAAAATGTCCTGAGAATTTCAGCTGAATGTGCTATAACTGGGGAAAAAAATGTGTAACTGAAATGAGCAAACATAACGTATTTTTGATTACATTTTGTCTATAAATGGTAATAAATTCCAATTTAAGAGAATATATATAGCTTGGAGTTGAACTGTGGAATCCTAACTCTGCTCTGTACTTGGTTGTTTGCTTTCTGATATTTCATTACTTGACTGGATAACATAGGTCTAATAGTCAGGGATATAACCATTTGTTTAGTGACCCTTAAAAGTTACAATGGAACTGAAAGAGTGACTTATGATTGGTCCTCGCACTTATGACCATTGCAACAGGATCAAAATTCAGATTTTTGACAACTGGTGATGGTTGTATCATCCTGGAATCATGTAATCGCCATTTGTGACCTTCCCGACTGGCTTCTGAAAAAGTCAATGGGGAAGCCAGAATCACCTATAACTGCATGATTCACTTAACAACTGGGTTGATTCACTTAACAACATAAAAGATCATTAAACTGGGTGCAAATCGTTTATGAACTCCCTTACCTAGCAGCAGAAATTTTGGTCCAAATTACGGTTATAAGTTGAGTATATATAACGGAATGTCTGCAAGCAAACAACCAAATCAGATGGCCAATCAATCAGAATAGAGCTGGAAGGGGCCTTGGAGGTCTTCTAGTCCAGCCCCTGCTCAAGCGGGAGATTCTATGCCCATGATGGCGAACCTATGGCACATGTGCCACAGGTGGCATGCGGAGCCATTTGTTAGGCCATGCAAGGCATTGCCCTGTCAGCTCCAGTGAGCATATGCGTGCTGGCCAGCTGACTTTGGCCTTCTTTTGAGGCCATTTTTCACCATTTTTCTGGAGTGCAAAAAACCAGACCTACGGGCAAACCAAAAATTTGTGAACAGACTTCTGGTTTGCTCGTGGGGCCATTTTTCGCCTTCAGGAGGCTTCCCTGAAGGCTCCAGAGGGTGAAAAACAGCCCTACGTGCTGATCACACACACATGCATGCAGATGGGGAAAGCATGGGCATGTATAGAGCTCCCCCCGCTTTTGGCACGTGGGTTCGCCATCACTGTCCTCTGCCATTTCAGATAGGTGGCTTCCAGTCTTCTCCTGTGAGCTGCTTGGAGAGTCCAACAATGGGTTAATCCTGCCTTTCTGCCCTTCTGGACTGGATTGATTTTCTTTTGAAGCCACGCCTCTTCCTGTGTGCTTGCCAGAATTTCAATCCAGTCTGATGCCCTAGGACGTGTTCTGTTGGTTCTCCCTAAGAGTTTTCAGAACATTAGTTGGACTCTCCAAGTAGAGAATTTATTTTATCTTAATTTAGGTATTTTATTTTATTTTAGTTATTTTTTGCAGCAAGCAGCTGGTGAAGCTCCGTGACTCACCAGTTGCTGCAGACCCGACGCGTCCTGGGTTCGCCCGGGCGCGCGTGGGCTTCTTCACCTGGCCCCAGGCGGGGATCGCCCTGGGAGCCTCAAGAAACGTCTCGGTCAGTGGAGCCCTGCCGTTGACGTTCCAAAGCGCCGGACCGGCCATTTCCTAGCCTTCGCAGCGGCAGCTGCCGGCTTTTTCTCAAGCAGGATGGCTTCGCGCCGTCCGTTGGAATTGCGCCCGCCATTTTGCAGGCTGATCGGCCATTGGCGGGCGCCGATCCAAGGGAGGAGGCGGAAGCGGCTTAATTGGTCGCGCGTCCTCTTCCGGAAGCTTGTTTTTCCGATCGGCAGAAGCGGCAAGGCGCGCCATTTAAAACGCGTGCGGAGCCGAATTTTAAAGGAGAAGATTTTTATTTATTTTTTCCATTTTTTCCTCAAGACTCCTTTTTGGCCGGGTCCAGGCGAGAAGCGGGGGAAAGATCTTCTGTCCGGCTCGGATCCGGCAGACTCTCCTCAGCTCAGGTGCAGCCCTGCTCCTTCGGAGGCAGCCCTTTAGTCTTGCTTGCAAGCTGATCTGCTGCTCCACCTTGCTTCCTCAAACCTGCGAATCAGGATCACCTGGCTGAAGCCCCTTCCGACCAGCTGTCATCGAGTGGTGAGTTACTGGGGCCCAAAATGTCGGAGAGAGCTCCCCAAGATTCTGAACAGCCAGGGCCATCCACCAGCAGGGGGCTTGTGAGACAGGCCAGCAGGGCCGCAGCTGAAGCCCTGAGCAAGGCAGGGGGGAAGAGGCAGGACAAAGCCCAGGATAGGGCTGCCTCCAGGCGGCAAAAAGCCCTTGAGAGGGAATTTGAGAAGGCCCAACGAAGGGCCAACGAAAATCCCATAGAAGATCCAGAGGGGATGGCTCAAGTGGATCCCAGTATCACAATAGCACCTATTCCCCAGATAGACAGAGAAGAGGAGGAAGAAGAATTCTCCTCTGATGAGTCCCCAGAGCCCTCCTTGCTGGGAGATGAGGACCTATTTCAGGAAGACAGCTTATCCTCTTCCAGAATGATTGCCCCCCCACCTGCCCCAGAGAGGCCTCCCAAGAGGCCCAGAGCTGATGAGAGCCAGGGGACTGTGATATCTACAGAGTTGCAGGCCATCATTAACAAGGCCATCGCCCAGGGCATTGCTTATGGCATTAAGCAAAAGACCAAGCGCCCCAGGGGGCGCAGTAACTCCAGAGCATCTGGAAGTCAAGCAATCCCAAGATCCCCCTCCCCTCATTCCTCGCTGGATAGCGGGGATTCCACTGTGGAGGATGACTTGCTCCCAGAACAAGAATTCTCGGGGGATGAACAGGCTGTCCCAGAGAAGCCCGCTTTCAAAGGTTTATTCCATTGTTCCTCCTTTAAGACCATCCTAACTAAGGCCAAGGTCTCCACCCGCATGACGGTTACCACCCCCACACCTACCGCTGAGGTGGCGTCTGAGGATGATGAGGGACTATTTGAGGAACCGGAGGAGACCCAGGAGGTAGTCCCCGTACCAAAGATGTTCCTAAACCTAGTTCAGAAACAGTGGGCACAGCCAGGCACAGCTGCCTCACACAGCAACATAGACAAGCAGCTATACACAGTAGACGCTCCCCTGGAGGACTTACTCAAGCTACCCCCGGTAGATGCCCCAGTTCAGGCACTCACCTCTACGTCAGTGCTACCTCCTGACCTCCTGGAAGGTCTCAAGGCGGAGGACAAGAGGTCGGAGAGGGCCTGTCACAAGACCCACATGGCGGCTGCCTGGGCCATTAGGACGGCCACCTCAGCCTCATTCATGTCCAGAGCCACTCTTAAGTGGCTTCGAAAGCTGTTAGCTAAGGTTCCAGCAGGGGATGCTAGAGCTAGGCAGGAACTGAGGAAGATAATGGCCGGTGTCTCTTACACCGCCGACGCTACCCTGAGCTCGGCCAAGTTCGCCTCTAGAGCCCTGGCCTCCAATGTGACCTCCAGGAGGCTGCTTTGGCTCCGCCACTGGAATGCGGACATGCGTTCAAAGTGGAAGATCGCTTCCGCCCCCTACAAAGGGGGGAAACTCTTTGGTGAAGTCCTTGACCCAGTGTTGGTGGAAAACAGGGACAAGAAGAAGGTCATGCCCTCGGTCTATAAGAAGTCTGAACGCAAGAGGTCTGGCTCCTTTCGGAAGCAGTCCTTTCGAAACACAGAACCTTCCACCAGTGCAGGACATTTCCATCGGTCCTTTAAGGACCGGATAGGGGGCAGGACCGCCAATCCTTTAGGGACAGGGGCAGGCAGCAATCCTTCTCCAGACGCCCCTTCCGGTTCCCGTCCCTTCCGTAAATTCAAATGACTCCCCGACGGCCGCTCCCATAGGGGGCCGCCTGCAGCTGTTTCAGGCGGCCTGGGAGCAGACCACGTCGCATCAGTGGGTCCTACAGACCATCCGGTTAGGGCTCACATTGGAATTCCTCTCCATGCCTCCCAGGCGATTCATCCGCTGCCCCACCCCATCCTCCCCCCTCAAGAGGTCTCTGATGGAACAGGAGGTGGCGCACCTGAAAGAGATAAATGCCATAGAGCCGGTCCCGGCAGAGCAGGCAGGGTCAGGTTTTTACTCCATACTGTTCCTGGTCCCCAAGAACTCGGGAGGATGGAGGGGGATATTAGACCTAAAGCAGTTGAACAAGCACCTGGCGTACAGGCGCTTTAAAATGCAGTCCCTCCAGTCCATCCTGAGCTGCATCCGGACAGGCGATCTGCTGACCTCGATAGACCTTCAGGAAGCCTATCTACACATCCCGGTTCGAAAGGCGCACCGCAGATTCCTCAGGTTTATTATGCGGGCCGGCACTACCAGTACAGGGCTCTCCCCTTCGGCCTGTCATCCGCTCCGAGGACGTTCACGAAGGTCCTTGCCGCGGTCCTGGCATCCCTCAGGTCGCGACCAGTCAGATTACAGGCGTACCTAGACGACATCGTTATCCAGTTGTCCAGCCACCGGCAGGCGCTCAGGGATCTCCGACTGACCATGAGGACCCTCGAACATCACGGGTTCTCCATCAACCTGAAGAAGAGCCACCTGAGGCCTACCACCAGTCTGCCGCATCTGGGAGCGGTCATAGACACCATCTCCTGCCGGGTCTACCTGTCGCCAGAGCGGACGAACAGCCTGATCCCACTGGCGCTGAAGGTAGGATCATCAAGGACCGCCCCCATCGTGCTCCTGTCACAGCTCCTCGGGAAGATGATCTCATGCCTCTCCATTGTGCCATGGGCGCGCCTCCACTCGAGACAGCTACAGTGGTGCCTCCTGCCACACCAGCGAGCCAAGGAGAGCGACTCCCCCAGGCATGTACCAGTCCCAGACAAGGTCAGAGCGTCTCTGGGGTGGTGGACAGTGACATCCCTGGCCAAGGGATGCCTCTTTCGAGAGCCAGAACGGGTCGTCATCACCACAGACGCCAGCCTCTACGGCTGGGGAGCCCACCTGGCCCACCAGGTGGCGCAAGGGAAATGGTCACCCGAGGAACTCAAACACAGCATCAATTGGCTGGAGTTGAGAGCTGCGCGCCTAGCACTTCTTCATTTCCGCCCGAGGATCAAGAACTGTCACGTGCTACTACTCACGGACAATGTGTCCACCAAGGCCCACATCAACCGCCAGGGGGGCACCCGGTCCAGGTCACTGATGGAGGAGGCAGAACGGCTGGGCCTGTGTGCGGAGAGGCACCTGGCCTCGATCAGAGCGGAGCACATCTCGGGCGAGAGCAACATCCAGGCGGACTGGCTGAGCAGGGCCACCATCGACAACTCAGAGTGGCAGCTACACCCGAACCTATTCATCAGCATCACGCAGAGATTCGGTCAGCCTACAGTCGACCTGTTCGCGCCGGCAACAAATGCGCAAGTGCCAAGGTATTTCACCAGGTACCGGTGTCAGGGAGCGGAGGGAGTCAACGCCCTCAGGTGCCATTGGCCTCCGGGTCTACTGTATGCCTTCCCGCCACTTCCGCTCCTGCCAGGCCTGATCCGGAAGATACTCAAAGAACAGGCAGACATCATAGTGATCGCCCCGTACTGGCCCAGGAGAGCCTGGTTCGCGGACCTAGTCAGCCTCTCCGTAGTCAAGCCGTGGAGGATTCCACAGGGGGAGGTGTCGCTCGTGCAGGGCTCCATCGAGCATCCGGAGCCACACTGGATGCAACTAACCGCCTGGCATGTGAAAGGCAGCTGCTAGAAAGAGCACAGTTTTCTGAAGGGGTCATTCAGACCATTCAGGCTTTGCGACGAGGCTCGACTACCAGGATATACGACGCCACCTGGCAGACCTTCGTAGCCTGGTGCAGATCCCGGGGGGTTGAACCCATCTCGGCCTCCATCCCAGACGTGCTGGATTTTCTTCAGCGAGGCCTGGAACAGGGGCTGGCTGCCAACACTCTCTGGCGCCAGACGGCCGCACTCTCAGCCGTGTTGGCCTTCGACTCCTACTCATCCCTGGCGCGACATCCAAGGGTCAGGGGCTTCTTGAGAGGGGCTGCCAACATTCGACCACCTGTAGTTCACAGGTACCCCACGTGGGACCTACACGTGGGGTACCTGTGGTGCTACACGTGGGGTACGTGGTGCTAAGGGCACTGATTGACCCACCGTTCGAGCCCCTACGCACCTGCGACTTACAGCGTCTTACCGTGAAGACGGCATTTTTAGTAGCCATCACCTCGGCACGTCGAATTTCGGAACTGGCAGCCTTGTCCGTCAGAGACGACCTCTGCATCATCCACGAGGACAGGGTGACCTTACGGCTCGACCCCACCTTCATCCCAAAGGTCAACTCAACCTTCCACCGGGCCCAGGAGGTCGTCCTACCGAACTTTTGTCCGAGACCCGTACACCCCAGGGAACGGCGATGGCACAAGCTCGACGCCAGGCGTACGCTCAAGTATTATGTAACACGCACCGCATCCTATCGACGGTCTGAGGCCCTATTTGTCACCTTCCAGCCTCGCAACATGGGTCAGAAGGCCTCAGCGGCCACCATCGGCAGATGGTTACGTAGCTGCATCGCCTCGGCTTATGAGCTACAACGCCAGAGGGTGCCTCGCCACATCACAGCTCACTCGACCAGAAGCGCGGCAACCTCGGCGGCCTGGGCAACCCAGGCATCGCTTGATGAGATTTGCAGGGCGGCCACCTGGGCCTCCCCGTCCCAGTTTGTACGTAACTACAAGTTAGACAAGTTTGCATCTTCGGAGGCGGCCTTTGGTCGCAGAGTTTTGCAACAGGTTCATTTGTCGACGGAATCTACTAGAGACAGTTTTTCCCGCCCTGGGAATATTTAGCTTGGGCATTTCCCATTGTTGGACTCTCCAAGCAGCTCACAGGAGAAGTGTCGTTGGCTTACCTGAACGATCTTCTCTGTGAGCTGCGAGGAGAGGCCAACCCCGCCCTAGCTCGTAGATTCCTCAGTTGTGTGTTGTTGACCGTTAGTGTTACTGTGTTTATAGTTGACAGAAGTATTTGCATCTGAAGCCTGCGGCGATAGGGGAACCAACCAGACGACTACTAGTCCACGCCCTAAATTGAAATTCTGGCAAGCACACAGGAAGAGGCGTGGCTTCAAAAGAAAATCAAGGGCAGAAAGGCAGGATTAACCCATTGTTGGCCTCTCCTCGCAGCTCACAGAGAAGATCGTTCAGGTAAGCCAACGACACTTTTCTTAAAAACTGCCAATGATGAAGCAACTACAACTTCTGAAGACAAGCTTTTCCATTCCTCACTGTTAGAAAGTTTCTCCTTAATTCCAGGTTGCTTCTCTCCTTGATTAGTTTCCATCTATTGTTTCTTGACTTGCCTCTTGGTGCTTTGGAAAATAAGTTGACTCCCTCTTCTTTGTGGCAGCCCCTCAAATACTAGAATATTGCTATCATGTCACCCCTAGTTCTTCTTTTCTCTAGACTGGCCATACCCAAATCCTGCAACTGTTCATATGCTCTTGTCTCCAGACCCTTAATCACCTTAGTTGCTCTTCTTTGCACTTTTTCCAAAGTCTCAGCATCTTTTTTATAATGTGCTGGCCAAAACTGGATGCCGTGTTCCAGGTTTGGTCTTTGTAAAGTGTACTAATACTTCACATGATTTTGATTCTATGCCTCTTTTTATATAAGCAAGGGTTGTATTAGCTTTTTTGGCTACTGCTGCACCCTGCTGGCTCACATTTAAGTGATTGTCCACTAGGATTCCAAGTCCATCTCACAGTTACTCTGAGACAAGGTCACAATTATTATATTATTATAATTAATAACTATTGTAATTTATAAATTATAAGGTCACAATTATGTTGCTATTATTACTAATAATTGTATTATAATTATTATAAATTATTCTCTATCTTGTGTTTTAAATGGTAATAACATAGTTTTTTTATAAATGCATCTGCTTTTATTTATTTTACTTTATTCAATATGACTCAGGCATTTTATTACCATTTTTGCCAACTAGCCGTTCTTGTATAAAGTTGTGAGAGCAGATATACATTAGGCCAGGGGTCTTCAACCTTTGCAACTTTAAGTCTGAAGGACTTCAGCTCCCAGACTTCTCCAGCCAGCTTTGCTGGCTGGAGAATTCTGGAAGCTGAAGTCCTTCAGACTTAAAGTTGCAAAGGTTGGAGACCCCTGCATTAGGCTCAACAGAAATAACTCATAAACATTGGATTTTCAGCCAGCACGACTCCCCAGATATTCTGTAGTTTAACAGGAAGCACAAAAGAGGGAACCATTCTTTAAAGCCCGTTTGGTTTAAGTTTCAAATAAATTTAGTCTCAAAATGTTCATAACCCTAACTTTTAAAAACATGCTAGGTCAAAAGACTCCTATATGGCCATGTTAATGTGTGCTTTTCCAGCCTGAGTCAACAAAAAAGATGACTCATTGTATGAGTTGTACGGTACGACGGTGAGGCTGTAATCTGCTACAGTACAGAAAAGATATTTGTAAGAAGCAGTGGTGGGTTTCTGCAGGCTCGCACCTACTCGTGAGAGCCGGTTGGTGAAATTTAGAGAACCGGTGAGAGGGGGTTCCACCGGCGTACCTGGAAGTAAATCTGGCCCGCTGCTGCCAGTGACCCAACGGAAAGGAAAGGAAGGAAGGAAGGAAGGAAGGAAGGGAGAGAGAGAGAGAGAGAGAGAGAGAGAGAGAGAGAGAGAGAGAGAGAGAGAGAGAGAGAGAGAGAGAGAGAGAGAGAGAGAGAAGAAAGAAAGAAAGAAAGAAAGAAAGAAAGAAAGAAAGAAAGAAAGAAAGAAAGAAAGAAAGAAAGAAAGAAAGAAAGAAAGATCACAATTGAGTCCAAAATTTTGGTTGCTAAGCAAGAGCGTTGTTAAATGAGTTTCACCACATTTTAAAAGGTGGCCACTCCCATCCTGTCACATGACTGCCAAGCCATGCCCACAAAATAGGCCACACCTACAGAGTAGGTTCTAAAAAATTTGAAACCCACCACTGGTAAGAGGCTTGCTCATTACAGTTGTATTGCAGAAAAATTTAAGATAGGTGGATTTTCTCAAGTTCATTTTTCTTTCCCAGTCAGCATCACCCCCGAGGGGGGAAAACCATCACTAATCACTCTCATTAGTATGTGGATGGGGCAGATCTGGGCAAGCACAGGTGACTGCTTGGAAATTAGGTTTAACTGCCTGCCTATCTAGGCGGTTAAACCTACCTAAATAGGTAGACAAAGCAAAGGTGCTCTGGAAGACTTGCAAGGTAAATCTATGTCCAAATCTAGCCAGCTGAGGCATAATTGAAGATGATCTCACAGCCATAATTTCATTGACATTGGAAGGTTACCAATAACTTATTTTAAAAGTATACATTTTAGACCTTACAATACTTATAATGTACCTGATCTGCTAATTCTCCAGAACAGACCTTAAATGTAGGAGAAGGCGCAATTCCATCAACAGACTGTTCGATTCAATCCAATAATTTCTAAGAATTAACTAGGCCAGTTGGTCTTCAGGTCTCTGCTGTGCATGCACAGGGTGTGGAGGATATGTGGGACAGCAGCACGCGCATGCAGGGGGCAGCATGTGTGGGCTGGGGGCGCATGCATGGGGGCAGGGCACATGCGGGGGGATCACACGCAAACTTGGGAGTGGGGAGCATGCACGGGCCATGTACGCATTGCATTTTGGGGGTTCAGGCGTGTATTCGTATGCACACTTTGAGCACTCGGTCCAGAAAAGGCTAGCCATCACTGCTATAGATATTTAGATAAAGACAATAGGAACTATAATGATTCCTAATCAGCTCACAACACTCAGTTAAAGCAGAGATAAAAACAAAATCACCTTTCCCCACCTGGCACCAGATCTAACAGCCTCTCAACTCAACCCACATCTTAGCCTGATGCCTGGAAGAAGTCCCAGCTCTTTTAAGCATTCCATCTGTCTTCTGCCACATGTTGTGTGCATTTCTTTTGTACTTAGGGTCTTCCAGGACAGTATTGGATTTTTTAGGCTATACTGATGGTTTCTCTGGGACTGGCAACTCAGCATATCTGGAGAACACCTGGAAACATTGTATTTAGCAGAATATAATAATACTTCACTTTTTAAAACCTGCTGTTGTATTGATACTAATAGATTCAGGAATAGGGAGAATTGCTCTGAAAATACATTAGTTTGATGTATGAATGCTAGACATTTTTTGCCACCTATATTTGTGTATCTTAGTGCTACACAGTATCTGTATATTTTTAAACAAAGTTTTGTCCAGTTTTCAATTAGCCACTTATAGGACAAAATTAGTTTATAGTTGGGGCGGGTTTTTTACAGTGCATAGTGAGTATGCAGATCATGACATATAAACTTAATAAAAAGCACAACACTAAGTGTTCAATAAAGACACAAACTCTGTATGATAAAGGAATGCTGCTTAGCTAATCTGTGTGTGTGAGAGTGTGTGCGCGCACACACAAACACACACGCATGCCATTGCAGAAATTCATAGCATAGAATTTAATTAGAAGTGAATTTTGATTAAATGCCTGTAAAATTCACAAAACCTCTAAAAACTAGAGAGACAAATTGTTAGTAGTACCAAAATAATACCACCTATATTGCTTTTATTATTCAAAGGTGGAGAGACTGGGAATTTTAATGCCTTTAATAAACAAAAAAGAAAGAGAAATAGAAAGAAGTAGCAATTGGGTGAAAGCAAGAAGCTTAAATTAATCAAAATTAATGCTGTGAAACTAATTTAGAGGTGATAGGAGTCAGCACATTAGATGAGAAACCTGATCCTGCACCCATCAAAGTTAACTGCCAAACACTGCAGGTTCAGCCCATGTAATTGAAATGCGATACAAGTGCAAAAGTGCTAATGCTATTTTAGGCTGTGTATGGAAAAGCAGAACGTCATGGAGAAGCAAAGTGATAGTCCCTTCTTTGCATATGTCTGCATTGGATATTGGCAATTGCAGTGCTGAAAAGATGGAGAGAAGGTGAAAGGAATTAAAAGAAATAGTAATGGTATAAGTGAGATTTCATTCTGGAAACTGCTTTGGAAAAATGATCTTGCAGCCTGCATTGCCTTGCAGAAGTTACATGTTTCAAATAGTGGAAAACTTAAATTTCCACTGATAATGTTACAACAGTTCTCATTGTTCACGGTTAACTATTTTTAAAATTAACTTTTATTTTATTTCTGATGTAATAATTGACATATATGGACTTAAATAGTATCAGTGTGAATTATTTATTTTTTATCCTATTTAGAAAGCATCCATCTCTTCACAGAGTGAATGTAATTTACTCACATGGACATGTTGTGGCAGAAATTTGAGTTCAGAAGTACAAGTTGTGATATAAATTTCCAAATACAATATACTTTACTGACAGAGGTCAGGAAAACAATAATTTTGGAAGTGTATTTAACTATCAGTAGCAGTCTTTATTGAAAGAAAATCACAAATATAAAAATACATAACCATATTTCTCTTTTCTTACAATAATTTATTTATTTATTTATTTATTTTTTCGAATTTGTACCCCACCCTTCTCCTTGTTAGGACCCAGGGCAGCGCACAGGCATTATTAAAAACCATTACAAAACAATACAAACTCTTAAAAGCATATTAAATTAACCTAAAACCCGTGCTAAAACCCTTTAAAACCCTAAAAAATTAAAATTTATAAATATAGTCAGAAACGGGGGGGCTACGCTAGGCCAGCTTGTTCGAATAGGTACGTCTTAAGGCGTTGGCGGAAGAGGCGGAGGTCCGAGATAGTGTGAAGGTCCGGGGGTAGGTCGTTCCAGAGGGCCGGGCCCGCCACAGAGAAGGCCCTTCCCCTGGGTGTCGCCAACCGGCATTGCCCGGCCGACGGCACCCTGAGAAGGCCCTCTCCGTGGGAGCGGATCGGACGAAGGGATGTATGGGGCAGAAGGCGGTCTCGTATATAGCTAGGCCCCGAGCCATGGAGCGATTTGAAGATGGTTGTCAACACCTTGAAGCGCACTCGAAAGGCCACAGGCAGCCAGTGCAGCTCGCGCAGGAGAGGTATTATGTGGGCATGCCTTGGGGCACCCATAATCACCCGCGCGGCCGCGTTCTGGACTAGCTGTAACTTTCGAGTGCACCTCAAGGGGAGCCCCATGTAGAGAGCGTTACAGTAATCCAGCCGAGAAGTCACAAGCGCTTGAGTGACTGTGCGAAGGTCCCCCCGGTCCAGTAAGGGGCGCAACTGGCGTATCAGGCGAACCTGATAAAACGCCCTCCTGGCCACGGCCGCCACATGGTCCTCCATGGACAGCCGGGAATCCAGGAGGACGCCCAAGTTGCGCGCCCTCTCCACGGGGGCTAGTTGTTCGCCCCCAATGGCCAGTTTTGGACTTATCTGGCTGAACCGGGGAGCCGGAAACCACAGCCACTCGGTCTTGGACGGGTTGAGCTTGAGTTTGTTACTACCCATCCAGATCCGTACGGCCTCCAAACACCGGGACAGCACCTCGACGGCATCGTTGGGATGGTTTGGGGTGGATATGTACAACTGGGTGTCGTCAGCGTACAGATGGTATTCCACCCCAAAGCCATGGATGATCTCGCCCAGCGGCTTCATATAGGTGTTGAACAGAAGGGGAGAGAGGACCGACCCCTGAGGAACCCCACATATGAGGGGCCTCGGGGACGACCTCTGCCCTCCTGCCAACACCCATTGCGACCGACCAGAGAGGTAGGACGAAAACCACCGTAAAACGGTACCTCTCAGCCCCAACCCCCCCAATCGGTGCAATAAGATACCATGGTCGATGGTATCAAAAGCATTTTCAAATAATAAGAAAATGTGGAAATCTTTCATTCTTAAGCAAAATAATTTGCAATTACAAAACAGAAACTAAAAATAACAATTTCAAGGTATTACTGGGATATTATTCCTATTGTGGATTTTTGCATGTTTATTGTGGGCATTATGAGTATCTTTTGTGATGCGGCCCAAAAATTTCAAGTAAAAAATAATAATGTAGTACTTCTCAAGTTATTGTTGGTTTGTTTTTAATTTCAGGTCCTGATTATATTAAGCAGCGATTTCAGGAAGGAGAAATTAAGGAAAAATCAGAAGAAAAAGCTCAGGAAAATCCTCCTACACCAAAAGAATCTCCTCATTTCTATCGAAAGGGCACTACACCTCCTGGGAGTCCAGAAGAAAGCCATAAGCGTAGCTCAGCCTCCTCTGCCAAGCCTTCTCCTGCAGAGCAAGGAAGGAAACAGAATTCCACCCCAGAAGCCAGACTTATTCAAGAAAAAAAGAATGTAGTAAGTGAAAACATTGTACCAGTAGTCCACAAACCTGTTTTTTCTAAAGCACCTGCTGTGAAAGAGGAAGTGATGGCCAAACACCACCAAAAGTTGTCACCTCGCAACAATCCCAAAAGCAAAGAGAATGGAGAGTTGCACGATCATTACCATGGGTATTATGTGAAAACTACTCCAACACTGTATCCATATGAGCTTGAGGAAGACGAGGACCATAGCAACCCATCACCTTCAGCAGTTAAACCAGCAGCATCAGCTCAGAAGCCAAGCCCCACCAGAGCTGGGAATCAATTAGATGCCAAAGAATCATTAAAGAAATCGGAATCCACTGCACCAAAGAATCCAGCTAGTAATGACTTCTCTTCAATGGAAAACGAAATCAGTTTGGTAGGTATGGTAGATTGAAAGCACTGTAAGGAATGATTAAAGGATGTTTAGTCTATAAGCAAAAGTCGCCACGTCCAACTTGCCATAGGACAACTCACCACAGCCAACTCACCATGGGGCAACTCACCGCAGGATAATTCAGTGCTGTATTAATTGATTGATTCAGTCATTTTTATTATTGGTGACCACATTTTCATCTAAATTATTCTCTTGCATTTTGGGGCTGACTTTATTTCATTATTATTGGCCATAATTCTGTTGAAATTAATTTAACTTTTGTATTTATTGAGTTGTCCTGCACTGAGTTGGCTACAATGTGAGTTCACCATGAAATGGTTGTGGCCTTCAAATATTTGTAGGGTTGTTCTATAGAAAAAGAAGTGGGCAGAACCAGCGAGTTAAATCTTCAAGGAATATTAAAATTTCAGACTATGTATCAGGAAATTCCTGATTATGTGAAATATCAGTCAGTGGAAAAAGGTTGCTGCATGAGCTAAGAATTAAAGTGACATCTCCTTACTTGGAGGTCTTCAAACAGGCCGGATAATCAATTGTCAGAGTTACTCCAGTACATTCTGCCTTTCTTATACCAAAGAGAATCAGTGCAGTCTTGAGTTTCTTTCTTGTTGCATCTTCAATTAATCTTCACTTAACCACTATTGCATTCCTTCTTCAAGATTAGCTGCTTACTCATCTATACTGTCAGGGTTGTAAAAAGAAAATCTTACCAGAAACAAAATCACAAAGTTCACGATCTAAAACAAGGGAAATAAAGCCTTAGTAAATGTGAAATGTTTGGGAATAAAGTATTTTGAATAATTTTAAAAAATGAACTGTTTGGGCTCAGTCAAACAAAATATATTTGGAGAAAAATCGATGAGGCATTTGAAAAAAGAAACACCTTGCCAGCCATTAAACTTGAGGGTAGCTTTATTATTCTTTTGTGGTTTGTGACAGCAAATGGCAGAGGAACTATTGTGTAGATGGAAAATGGATTCAATTAAATATCAAAGTATTCTAAGAGGACGAAATTGAAAGTGGAAAAGTTTAGATATTTCAGTAAAACTATGATCTAAATAACCATAAACAATTACCAAGGGGGAAAAAAGACTTTGGAATGGGTTTCACAGTTCTCAAACTTGAATATTATTTAAAAAATCTGTGAGCAGATTTCAGATATAACATACCGGTACCTGAAAGGAAACCTATGAATATTTTAGGTTGGAAATGTTTTTCTTTCCCATTCCCCCTTGCAGAAAAAAGAGATTGGAGAAAAGGGTATTGCAAGATAATAAGGAGGTACACAGTGGGGAACATAATGTAGTGCTTCAGTGTTTTGAATTTTTAAAGGTATAAAATACCTTTATAGAGATGGTCTTCAACTTACAACCATTCAACTGGCAACTATTTAAAGTTATAATAGTGCTAAAAAAAAGTTACTTATGACTGATCCTCCTACTTACAACTGTTGCAGTGTTTCCATGGTCATGACCATGATCTGGACACTGGGACACCAGTTCACATTACCTTGGTTGTAGCATCCCAGGATCACATGATCACTTTTTGTGAGTAACATCAATGAGAAAATCAGAAAAGGTCACAAATCATAATTACGAGTTGAAAAATCAAGTGTGGTCACATGATGCCTCATTTAACAACTGCATCACTTAATGATGAATTTTCTGGCCCACATTAGTCAAGAACTACTTGTAATAGTTAAAATACACATTTTTAATTATTTTTAATTTAACACTGTTTAATGAAGTTAGGAGTTATTAGCCATGCTAATAAATATAAATAAATAAATAAATGAGAGAGAGACAGAGAGAGATGTACATACATATATACATACATACATACATACATACATACATACATACATATGCATATTTTATCACTCAGAAGTGAACAGCATTGTGAAAATCATATTTATGCACATATGTCATAAATAAGCTTTTCTAAATACAAGATACCAGCTTAGTAGAATAATTGAATTACTGTATGTATGTTTGTGTTGACAATCTGAATGTAATATTTTTACTAAGAAGAGTGAAAAAAACAAGGATTTTGAACTAGCTGTCAAAGAGATTTATGTGATTTGCTATATATGTGATCTAATCAGAGAGCTGTATATTTGTGTTTGCCTGCTTGCCTCCTTTTTGAAAAATTAAAAGATCGTAAGTGTTATTACAGCTTTGCTTATTTCAAGCAAAGGAGAATTTCAGTATTTAGTGCATAATGGGCATATCTACAATTCAACAATTCATATCCACTCAGTATCTCGTTGATGCCGTTTTTTTGAAGACTGTTTCAGCTGTAGGAAGAAAGCAATTATCTTCGTTCTACCTCTTTCTAGAATCTAGACCATTTCAGTAAAAAAATGTCTATCCCATGTGCTTTGCCTCAGCAGAAAGAATGGCAAAAAAAAACCTCTTGAAGATAAAATCCAATGAGCTGTTATATTTATAAAATATGAAAAGCTCTCTTGCTCTCCTTCTCCTCCCTCCTGCCATCCCTCTCTCTATCTCTCCCTCTATCTCTTCCCCCCTCCCTCCTTTTCTCTCCCTCCCCCCCTCTCTCTGTAAATAAAATTACCGGTAAGGAAGAGAACTGTCTAAGTTAGACCATTTCAACTCATCCTTCAAGTCCACAATATCATTAGAAGAGATCTTTCCAAGACTAACTCCTTATTTGGATTGTTAATGCAGATCATTGAGAAATTTATTAATGTAATAAAAAATGTGCTTGTTGATTTAAAGAACACACACAACATTGAAAATTATGTGCATATATGGAGTGGCAAACTGATTAATGAATATAGGAAGAACAGTAAATAATGAAAGGTAATTGAAAAGCTTAACAAATGATTCAATAATGAGGAATGACTGTTAAAAGTGTCTGTAAAGCCTTCTTAGTTGTCTGAAATATTTACTGATAAGTGCCTAAAGCAGGGGTCCCCAACCTTTGCAACTTTAAGTCTGAAGGACTTCAGCTCCCAGAATTCTCCAGCCAGCAAAGCTGAAGTCCTTCAGACTTAAAGTTGCAAAGGTTGGGGACCCCTGGCCTAAAGAATGCTTCTGATCATGTTAGGGGTGCATCAGTACGGAATATAAAAAGACATGTTCTGTTATATGCAAATAATCCAGCTTGTGTACTGAGAATCTGAATGATTTTCAGCAAATATTAGACGATATGATGGAACAAGTATATGGCTCTGATATTCATATATCCAATTAATTACGTTTGACAGGGGTAAATGCTGTGAATAATACCATGTATCTATACATGGTAAAAAAATGATGGCAGACAGATGGGAAACACATAAATTTAATAAATAAATAAATAGTTTACATTTGTAAAAATGTTTAATAAAGATGGAAAAATGGGGAATTACTGTACCCTAAAGAAATTTAAATGGCTGCGTAAGAATAAATTATTTTCTGTTTAGAAGTGAAAGATGTGTACATAAAACTTAAAAGTTGAATGCAGTAGGAATCTGGTACTTGAGGTTACGGTAACAGAAAAGATAGGATCAAAAATGAATGGCTCCTAGATTAATGTGGTTTGAATGAATGACCAGTATAAAAGGGCATGCTGAGATGATTTGGTCATATCAAGAGGATCCAATTGCAAAACAAATGCATGATGGAAGAAATACAGGAAGACAATGGAAATAATAGGTACATTTAATATCCTCTAAAAGACAGAAGTCAGAAATGGAAAAGGTTGCATCTGAAGGGTTTATGAATGTCATGGAAGTTATGGTTACATATATAGAATGAATGATGTTAGTATAAACCAGTGGTGGGTTCCGGATCCTGTTCCAACTGTACTGGCCTGGCGCCACCCACATGGGCACGTGCCCCACGCACGTGTGCGGTGCACGCATGCGGCGTACTTATTTGCAACACTTCCGCAATCCTCTGCAACACTCCAGCTGCTTGGCAGAGCATCACACAGGCATTGTATGTACCATGCGCAGGTGCAGAAGCACCAAAAGCATAAAGCACAGTTAAGGAGCGAGGGCCGGCGGGTGGCCCCTCCTGAGCACCGAACCAAAACGGTATCCAGTGCTCCAGACAGGCTCCAGTACACCCATACCGGGGCATACCGTCTGCACCCACCACTGGTATAAACTAATTTTACCTATTTCCCCCCTTGTCTCATGCCTTTAATTTCTTTGTCTTAACTAGTTCTTCTTTTTTTCCATTCTGCAAAATGTTAATTTTGCTGAAAGAGGACAGCATAATGTATGTATTTCAGAGCCCAGATATATAATGATCAAAAAACAAAGTTGAGCTAAGCATAGCCCTTCAGAGCCTTCATAAATAGTGAGTTTCCTTTCATAAAATACACCTGAAACTAAAATCAGCAAGAAAACTGTTCTTTCTTAACTGACCCTCTTTTAATATATATTCAATAGTTCAGAGGTGGGCTGGCATGTGACACTTCTGAGCATACGCAGAAGCATCCAGGCAGGTGGGCGGAGCCTCCCGCTACCGCCACTACCAGTTCGCCCAATCCGAGTTGAACCCACTTCTGCAATAGTCCCTACCAGCCAACATATCATAATGCCTGTTAGAAAAAAAAGAGTTAATGTTGTATTTTTCTCTTTTGTACACCTTAAGCTTACTGTTACACAAGGACAATTCTCCAGGCATGAATAAAGCTTTTCTATTATAGCTTCCTTCTAAACACCTGCTCCAATCAGTCACTGAAAGCAGAGACTAATTTTGCCTTTTTCTATTTTAAGCCATAGCTGATCACTAAGCCCTTATTTATGATGCTTTACCCTAAAGCATTCTGGAGTCACACTGTTAGTGTTTTAAAAGACGCAAGTTGAGCTGCACTTTGGATTTTATTAAAGAGCACTTTGTAGTTTTTTTATTGTTTAAAGCAACTCCAATTATATGAGTATCTTTTTCTGTTCTTCCTGATGTGTAAAGCATTCCTTTTATTTATTTTTTCTTGATTTACAAGTTATATTTCTATTTCAGCTGAATCAAAGGGCTCTCAAAACTTTTTTGAAGCAAGTGTCATACTTGAGCAATTCACCACAGGCCACATTTGGAAATATAGGAAAAGTAAAACAAAGAAGGAAACAATGAGGAAATGACTAAATTTGAAGTTGCTTTAGCAAGGCAAGAGCTTAATTAAATATAATTAAATTATAATTAAATTTATTAAAGCATGGAGGTATTGCTTCCCGTGTTTTTAATTTTGTTTTAATAATGTAGTTCGGAGTTTTAGACGAGCCTCGCCCAAGACTTTCAGGAGCCTCAAATCAATCCTTTACTATCATCAGCAGTACTGACATTATGTACTAGGAATCTGACAAAAATTACC
Source organism: Rhabdophis nuchalis (assembly GCA_039707465.1). Lineage (NCBI taxonomy): Eukaryota > Metazoa > Chordata > Lepidosauria > Squamata > Natricidae > Rhabdophis > Rhabdophis nuchalis. The sequence goes on along the minus strand of CM077645.1, from coordinate 186,838,707 downwards.
ATTAAAAGAGAATGTCTATAGCTCAGGGTTGAATTGTGGAATCCCTGGGATACTCTGAGCTGGATTGTTTGCTTATTGACAACTCTAAACTTACACTGACATTACCTAATTGGATAACAAAATATCCATAAGCAAATAGCAAAATTCAGAGAGCATAAAAAAACAACTATCTTTATAATTGTCTATCTATTTTGTATTCCCTCAAACAGAGGTCATGGTTAATGCTGAGTTGAGGCTGAAACATGTATTACGGATATCATTAATGTTATAGAGACTGATTTATACTTTGCCAAAACTAGTTAGACTTATGATAGCTTATAAAACATCTACTGTATAATAACATACAGGTAAGTCTTCAGTATACAACCACAATTGATCCCAACATTTGATCCCAATCAATTGATCCCAATTGATCATAACATAGCCTCCGCTGGGACAAATATTAGACAGTTTTAAATGGGGGATTTTAATTTGGTTTTAGCGCAGGTTTTTTGTCATTTAATAGGTTTTTTAGATTTATATATTTGGTACCATTTTGTATGTTGTTTTAAATTCCTGTGCGCCACCCTGGATCCTGTTGGAGAAGGGCGGGATATAAATTGAATAAAATAAAAAAATAAAAATAAACATTTCTATTTCTAAATGAGACAGTTGTTAAGTGAGTTTTGCTCCAATTTATGACCTTTCTTGTCACAGTTGTTAAGTTAATCATTGCAGTTATTAAGTTAGTAAATATTAGGAAAGTTAGATGTTAAGTAAATCTGGCTTTCCCATTGAGTTTGCTTGTCAGAAGGCCACAAAAAGTCTGTATGATACCAGGATACTGCAGCGGTCATAAATATGAGCCAGTTGTCAAGAATCTGAATTTTGATCACTTGACCATGGAGATGCTTCAACGATCATAAATGTGAAAAACTTATAAATTTCTTTTTTCAGTGCCTTTGTAACTTTGAATGGCCACTAAATGAACTGTTGTAAGTTGAAGACTACTTGTAACACTAAAATCCATAACCAAATAACAGTAATCAATAACAAATACTGTTCTAAATGAATAAATGGATTTCATCATTTTATCAGAACCATAATATGAAGCACCATTCTTCAAAAGAATTTGTTATGTGCTATGGAGATCTCTGTGCCAGTGTCAGCTACCTTTATGAATAACATGGGAGTATTTCATAATAATGAAACAGTTAACATGAGTAAAATCTGGAAAAACAGAGATATTGATATAAATACAAAAAGCAGGCTAGTTAGACCAATAGTCTTCCCTATAATGATGTATGGGTATGAGAGATGGACAGTAAGAAAAAAAGAATTGATGACTTCGAACTGTGGTGCTGGCATAAATTATTGCATATACCATGGACAGCCAGAGTAACTAAGAGAAGAGTTGTTAAATCGTATAAAACTGGACACATCACTAGACGCTAAAATCATAAAACAACGTCTGATTTACTTTGGCCATGTTATGTGTGCAAATTCGTTGGAGAGGGCAATGATGCTAGTAATAGTTAAATGGAACAAGAAGAAGGGGCAAGGAAAGAACATGCCAGCTTGATAACATCAAATCTGATACAAAGTTGAACATCAACAATTGAGAAGCTGTACTTGACAGCATAGCATGAGAACATTTGCCTATAAAGTCACCAAGAGTTGGATTCAACCAAATGGTTAAAGCAAAAACAATTGCATAACAAACACCAGAATAACAGAAAGTTAGATGATACTTAGTCCTTTGAAGCTTTTTCTGTTAATTGTAATGAAACGACATTGTATTTGTAACATAAGCTCTTCGGAATACAAATCTATGTTAGAACAAATGTCAGTATTGTGAAGGAATTCAGGTCCTTTAGATAACACACCTGAATCATAAATAATTTTCTTTCTCTTCAGAAATAAATTTATGACCAGAATTGCAGTCTGTCCAATTGCAGAATGTTAAATATGATAAGTATATAAGTACAGTAAGCTTCCCTACCCCGTCTTTTCCTCTAAGCTCTCATTAACATCTCAGTTTGCTGGATGCAGGTGCTTTCCCCAACTGATGCCATCTGAATGTGTTGCTGAGTAAGGATTATGGAGTTGAAGTTCAACACATTTGGTTGGGAACAGATTGGGGAAAATTGGACTACTTTATTAAGAGCTGCCAGTTCAGAAGGCCAGCATTTAGTCTTTTCCAAAAACTTTTGCTTTAATATTTGTAGAGATAAATAGTTTGATGTTGATAGATATAAAAGCATCTGAAAGTCATACTTTTATTTACATCTAAAATTTAAACTATTTGAAGTTATAGAGCCATTCATTCTTTTAACAGCATTTCCTGATTTCTCAAGGGGAAAAAATTAATTCAAATGACATTATCATAGTTATATACTTTATATACATGTAACAAAGACATTATAGCTTTTTGGACATCTCAGAAAATAAATGTAATGTGATTTTTTTTAAAACAGGAGTGGGGTCTTTCGATTTCAAAACCTTTCATTTTTCAAAGGTTTTGTAAGGTCCACAAGTGCTTTAATTCTGTCATCATCATAATTTGAAGTATTTTATTTACTTTGCAAATGTAATCACATCTATTTCTTTCCCATTTTTAGGGTCCTAATTCAATCATGATTGTCATGGTAATGCTCTTGAATGTTGGCTTAGCCATTCTTTTTGTCCATTTCCTAACTTGATTGGAATTAAGAAAGGTAAGAATGCTCTTGTACTTCCCATATGGAATTTCTACCCTTCCCCAATATTTTCCCATTTTAAAACAATTTGTAAACTTTCATATCTCCCCAATTTAATTTTGGCTATGCCTGAATGTGATTCAACATAGTTACTTAATGATATCACTGTTTTGATCCTTCAGTGAAGTCATGACAACTAGTGGCGTAAGCCCACAGTTCTCAGCAGTTGTGTCATCAGCCTTTTTAATGGCACGAGTCATGTTCAGACACAGGGAAGGAGGCATGGAATTAGGATGGGACACGAGAAATGTGGAAACTTGGAAAATTCAGCCCAAGGGCTTTTGAGGTCCTCTGAAAGCTGAAGCAAGCAGCCACTGTTGGGGGAAAAATCATCATCATATACACCAGCTTTCTGAAGCACTCCCAACAAATAAAGTGTGTTGGTTACTCCATCTGTTTGAACAGAGAGTGTAACTAAACTGGAAATGTACGGAGCTGCACTTTTGTTGATGGAACCGAACAGCTGCCTTACTATTTTGCTGTCTGATGTTTTTGGTGGGGGAGATGGGAAAGTGACTGCCAGAGGAATGTGTTCAGAGGATTCTGTTGCTGTGGAAGAGATTCCAGTATTCACTCCTATCTCATTAGAAGAAATAGTTAGCAGCATCACTCACCAGTCTTATTCCATTACCTGCTGCTTTTAAAATCTCTGCCATTTTCTGGGAGATTGCATTTCATTTGCTTATGCATGATTTCTGCTCACTTGCTATTTATTTAAAGCCTTTGTACAGCAGTAATATAATAATGTTGGCCAGCCTGGAAAACTTCACTGGTTTTTAACCTGTATTGGAAATAGCAAATAAAGCCTGTGCTATAAGCACAGTGAGAATATTTTCTGGCAAGATCTATTTCTACATAATATTTATTTTAAAATGTAAGATAGAAAAGTCATTTTTCAGGATTAGCAGGCAATACACTATGATGAACTTTAAGCCATAGTTTATATCTTCCTGGTGATACCAGCAAGTCGGATTATTTAAAATGCTGTAGGGTTTATCAAGCTGTAGCAGCATGCTGAATTAGCAAAGTGGGAGACTTTGCGAAGCGGTTTGCCAGTTAGTCAGCAACGTGAGATTTTGCCCAGTTGTGTTCAAATTCTACTAGGATTAAAGCCTTGCCTGATTATACAGTAAAACCTGTTAATTCAACTTATCATACATAACAATTTTTAAAGCTTACACTTCATGTTGAATACATTCAGGTAGAGCATTTAAATCTTTAACAATGACTATCAGCTTGATGCCTTTAATGTTGCTAAACAAAGTCTGTCATCTTACCTCAGCCACTCAAAACTAAAGCCTCAAATTTTAATTTGATTCTTTGTGTCAGTTAGATGTACAGTCCTTTGTTTTGATGATGTGATCCATGTTTTATGCTCCCCACTGAAATAAATGTAGTAAAGGAGCATGCTTATTTATTTATCAGAAAACTGTACATGGTGTGATCATTTGGAAAGTCCGCATTTTAATTTGAAATAAAAGGCATAGAACTTGAGTTTTATTTTATTTTCAGCTCTTAGAAAATTATGCTTTTCAATAGATATTTAATCCTATTGTATATTATTAATGATTATTATTACTAATACTATTATTTGCATGGTTTAGTAGAAAGGTTTCTCATAATTACATTAGTTATCACAAAAGGCAGCCTATTCTAACTGAAATGGTTTGGAATAATTCTCAGAAATCGGAGCTGCTTAGTGCAGGAAAATAATATAGTGGCATTTTTTGCAGAAATGGGTTGACAGTCCTGTATTTTGACCAGTATGGAATTGAGAAGAACACAAAAAGGCAGCAAATGAAATGTAACAACCTTTTTTTAAAGAAGCAAAACATAGTTTACTTATAAGTTTAGAAAAATATTTCTTCATTAAGAATCAGAACATTAAATTTTAACAAGCCTTATGTAAACATGCTTATCTACAACAGGCCCCAATTAAGTTGTTGATTATGCTAATTTTGTAACACAATATTACATGTGTATTTAAAAATCCAAAAAGTATGGCTTTTTAAAATTTATAAATTAAACTTGTTGTTTCTGTTTATAAATATGATTTATAAGCTTTTTTAAGAGTAAAGCTCCAATAAAAAATTGTTAGTATTTTTCTAAAATGTGCATTGCTGTATTTTACATAAAAGGTTATTTATAGTTGGTTGTAATATTGTACACTACATTTTGGACAGCTTATAATCCTGCCAATGTATTTAAATATGTCACTTTTGTCTATTTAAAATTTCTTGCTGTGAATGAACTCTTTTATCTAATGAGCTGCTTTATTTATAATTTCTGGAAACCAAAATGGATAATGTACAGTTTTCATAACTGTATTTGCTCTAATTAAAGAATAGTATTGGTTACAAATGTTTAGATGTCTTTTATTCTCCCCCCCTCCCCTCTCTCTCTCTCTTAATAGCCAGTTAATGTTTTCTGCATTTTCCTTGCTTTTTTTTTAAAGGAAAGAACATAAATAGTTTACAAATAAAACACATCTATGTTCCAAGTTCAACTTTATTGTGGTTATAAAAACAATATGTCATACAGTGGGACCTCGGGGGCCGACCATAATCCATTCCAGGATTTCGGTTGTTACCTGATTTGGTTGTGACCAGAAGCAAGACTGACTGTGCATGCGTGCACATACAAAAAATGATGTGGAAGGGGAAATCGCTGCGGCTGTATTTATTCAACACCCGAGAATATGTTCATGACCTGAGTGAAACATGTAGCAGATTTTTCAGTCGGCATCTGAATTATTCCTGGTCTGAGCCATTCGGGACCTGAGGCTCCACTGTATTAGGTTCCCTTAGAAATCAATATGTGAAGGAACAGAAATACAGACTTTTATAATGCTCCTTTCCAAAATATTTTCATCGCATTTAATGAAGCAAAGCATTGATTCATTGAGTGAATGTTATACTTGCTCTATATATCTTCACTCTTTGTCCCGAGGTAAACTTATGGGACAAAACAGAATCTATGTATTACCTTTTAAATTCTGCCTACAAAATATGCTTTGCTTGTATATCAAGACCTATAACACTTTAAGGCAGCCACATCTTTTCTTGGGAGTGATTGATTGACTTGCTGCTTCCTACAAATAGACATCTTGGTCAATTATAGACTACATTCCACATTCATTTTATATAGCCGTATCCTATTGTTTTTTAATAGGATAGGACCTTATAAAATATCTTCCTCTTTTTCAAGATGGGACACAGTAACAATCAGTACCTGGAATGAGAAGAGAAAATGTATTGTTATCCTAGACAAATGAAATGTGTTAAAGGCCAGTAGAGCCACTAGAGAACTTCATTCTGTGTTGGAGATACACCAGAATTAATAGATGTATTAATCAAGGAGATTCTTGAGTGGATAAATAGATTGCCTTCTGATGGAAGTCAAGCAGTGGAAGAAGATTCTGTTTAAGAAAGAGTTTCATTGCTCATCTTAATCAAAGCACAACACTGAGATCTGCTGATCTGACTACATCTAAAAGAATTAGGCTGAATATTTTCCTTAATGGGTTTTATTTTTAAAAAGGCCAAAGAACAAGGTTCAACCTTTCCCTTCAGCAGTCCTGATCTATATCAGCCCTTTCTATGCTTATGCTAGAATAAAGTTGCATTCTTGTATGGGATGTATTTTACAGTAACTCTCCTTTCCCTGAAAAAAATAGGTGAAAAGCCAGTCCAGCCTGTGAAGAGGATGTTTGGTATTCTCCTTTTTAATGTTTAAAAGGACAGTGATGCTGATTGTGGATGATCCGTAAAGCGCTTTGTTTTAAACGAGGTCATGAAGTGAGCCTTAGAATAAAGATTAGATTAAATGGTGCACATTTCTGAGCTTGTTTGTATTGATTGATTACATAAAACATTGGAAAGACATACTTCCAACTCAAGAGATTTTCCTACTTTGAAATTATAATATTCCAAAAGAGGTAAGTTTTCAGGTAGACACAGGACATGCTTCACAGCAGCTCATACTTGTTCAGAGTTACAAAATGACCAGACAAAACAATTTGTACATGGATCATTTCAGAAAGCTCGAAGACAATTGAATTGCTTAGCTCTACTACTAAAAAATTATCTTGTGCCAAATTATAATTAGGCATGTGTAGAATAATGCACACTATAGGAGGGTTCTGAAGGAGCTGCTTTTAATTTAAAAAAGCATGATGCCTGATTTTTTTCTCCCTGCACTCAAGTGTACAATTATTTATTATTCTTTTTTCTCATTTCCACATGGCTGATTTTCTGATAATAATTCATAGCTATAGAATTTATTCAGTGCGGGAAGCCACTAAAGGACCATTTATTTTGAGATTTCAGAACTGTCAGATTCTATCTGTTGAAAACTATATGGCCATCAAAGGTGGGCTATTATGATACTGATATTGGTGTAATGATTTGTCCAATAATTTTGTCTCGCTAGCCAGTTATACACTGCAGGCAGTGGTGGGTTACTAATTTTTTTACTACCGGTTGGGGGGTGTTCGCACGCATGTGTGATACTTCTATGCATGCGCAGAAGCGGGTGGGCGGAGTCTCCCTCCACCACAGCTACCGGTTCACCTGATCTGGGCCAAACTGGAAACCAGCCACCTCTGACAGCAAGTCATGCAAAGAGTAGAAATTAATAAGTAATACATTCAAATTTGAGACTATAGAATTCATGAAAATAAATATTGAGAGTTTTGCACAATATATGTGTCATCTATAACCACCAACTCTTCCAGTCATTTTTAATTTTCTGCTTTCTATATAAATAAAGTTATGTTTATACATTCTGATACCAACAAAGTGCAAAACATGATGATTGGTTGTATCTTTAAATGAATTCTGATAAAAACGGGAGGAATTTTTACAGAAACACTTTAGCCAAAATTAGTGGATTATTGGGTTTCTAAATGCTCTGAGAAAAAAGCTCCCAGATGGTTAAATTAAAATTTGGAACATTTTTTTCTGCCAGATGGTCTGTTCTGTTTTCTTTAATCCAGTTCTTTCAGCTAGCCTTTATGCATCCGAAACATTGTTAAAAGGACTAGAATCTTTTTAAAAGAATGATTAGTTTTGCTATATTTTAAGATACACTCATATCTTATTATGCTGCAGCTATAAAAATGAATCATCTTAAATGTAATCTGCAAAATTAATTGCCAGATCCATGCTTTTAAGCATAAAGCACATGACACAAAAAATTCCCTTTGATCCACAACTTTGTAAAACTCTATGCACCTGCCACATGGTGTTTGTATCAAAAAATAAATTTATGTAATAAATTTCTGATAAACGTAAGTTTGTGAACAATATAGCACTTTATGAATTGTGCATAAATATACTTGCAACACCAGAACAAATTATGTAAAGTAGCATGTAAACAGCACATTTATGCACTTTTAGTTTGGGTATATGAAAGATGTCTGGTTTTAAGTAACAAATAGTTCAACTCATGTTCAAAGCTTATAAACAGTGCAGTGTCATTAGCTCAAGAAGAAAAACACGCATCATGGAAGAACTAGCTGACACATGTATTAACGTTCAATTAGTAACTTTATTTTACATGTACACCAAGAAAAGTGTATGCAGAACTTACTGTATGAGAATAAAATAGACTGGCTTAAGACCATACAGGTAGTGCTCGACTTATAACCACAACTGAGCCAGAAATTTTGGTCATAGTTCATTGCGGTCGTTAGTTGAGTCGTCACATCACCTGACTTGATTTTTATAAACCATTTTTATAATGTTCATTAAGCAAATCATGTCGTTGAACATTAAATCCGAATCTAGCTATCCAAAAAAGTGTTTTTTCTAGAGAATAACAAAAAATATTGCAAAATGTGATCACATGCCCATGGGATACTGCAACTGGTTGTAAATGCGAGCCAGTGGCCAAAAGGCAGTTAGGTGATGTGGCAGTTGTAACTTTGAGGATAACAATTCTGTCATAGCTTTGAACAGTCATTAAGCAACCAGTCCTAAGGACTACTTGTACATGGAATGGGTTAAGAGTCAGAGATAACGATGTGTTCTGGGTAAAGAGAAGAAATATAAAACTCCGCTTTTACTAAAATCAAACAACCAAAAACAATAACTAAGAACTATTGCAAATAGTTTATACATTAGTTTGCATTTTAGAAGAATAGCAATATTTCATATTTTGAATTTCCCTATTCAAGTTCTAAATTGTTTCTTTTGGATACAAAAGTCTACAGGGAATCTTTGCTTAATAACAATCACTTAGCGACCATTCAAAAACATGATGGACTTTCCCAGACCCACTTATGACCCACTTTCGAAATTCTGATGGCCACACACACACCAGAAGCACATGATCTCATTTTGGGCACTTGGCAAGTGGCATGGATTTAGGACTATTTGCAGCATCTCACAGTGAAAATGATGGTCATTTTTCCATTCCTTCAGATCCTTCCATTCTGCACTATCCTGTGAGAGCCTAAGAAGCTTCTTGAATGAGAAGTGAAATGTCTTCAAAGAAAAAAATAAGAAAGTTCAGTTGCGTCCTGAAAAAAGCACCTTTGGGACATTTGTCTTAGAACAATAAAAATTTAGAACATTATTTTTAGGGCACCTCTTACTGGTCGTGAGTTGGCTTGCTTTCTATCATTACTACATTATGATAACATTGATTAGCTAGATGTGATTCTTGTGGGCTAATTTGTTAGTTAGATCTCAACAGTGGCAGGAACACCAACGCAAATATGGTAATACAGTAGGAAGATTGTGGGCATTATGAGTTGATATTCAGAAGATCTCAGGAAGATGAGTATCACATCAATAGCTCTAGGGAATCACTTATCCTGTCCAGCCCAGCACTTTTCCCTTTTGATTTTCCTGTCTCCTGTCCAGAAATAAGAATGAGTACTGCCAAGCAAAATTTCCTATTTTATTTTGATAGTGTTATACTTCAGGATACTCATTTGTTTTTATGATTTAGGAGCACAATAAGTCTGTTGTTTCAGAACTCCAACTGCAACTCCTGCCAAAGGTGATCTAGGGTTAATCAAACTGAATACAATCTCACTGCTGATTATGGAGAAGTGAAAATCCTCTGAATAGCAGCTATGACGTCACTCTCATATCAGAAATTGCTCTTCTGCACCTATCAGAAGAATAGGTCCTTTCTTGTATGCTATAAGAAAGAGAAACTTCTGCCCAAGATGTGGAGATAATGCTCTTCAATGTTATAATCAGGACAGAGCTGCCACCAAAATGGCAGCTACAGTATATATAAAGTTTGGCCTCTATATAATGCTCAGCTTTTGTACGCCTCAACAGATGCAGAGAGGGCAGGGAAATGTACTAATTCGTTTCTGCATGTTTCTACTCTCAATTACAATGGTTCATACCAGGGGTGGGTTGCTGCCGCAGTTACTGTCGATGCGCAACCCGCACGCAATGTGCATGTGTATGTGGACTGTTCAATGTAAATTGTTCTGCACACATGCGCAGCGCACGTTACAGTGAACTGCTCATGCGCAATCACTAAAATCCAAAATGGCACCGGCCAAGCAACAGTGAGGAACCGGTTCGGGGGCATGGCAGACCTGGATAGGCTTGAATTCCACTACCAGTTTGGCTGAACCGGGCCAAATAGGCAGCAACCCACCTCTGGTTTATACTAAACCATAAAATACCAATGTAATGAAAATAACCATTGTTACTAAAAGCCACTAAAATGTGGTTAAAATAATGATCTGGTAGCATCTCCCTTGCAAGGATCTAAATAAATAAACTGCTTTTCCTGGGAAAGTTCAGCATAGACTTGCTTTTTTTGACACCTTTTGTTAGGAGATATGGTCCACCCACAAATGCAAAGAGAGCAGCTTTCATGTAGGAGGATTATATACAAATACTTGTAATATAGGGAAGCATATAGAGTACTGTATTACATTAAAACAGAGGAAACCCGTGTTCAAATCCCTCTTTAACCATTGGGCTGAGTCACAAAATCCCACTTTACAATGTTGTTTTGCGAATAAATTGATGGAGGGCCATTGTGTGTATTTTAGTATGCATGCGATTTAATATGAAAGGCAACAGTTCCTTTTTTTTATATTCAGAGGGGTTTGTGACCTGCATCTTAACTCTTGCCTTTCTCATGCAAAACCAAAATATCTATACAATGAGCCTGTTAATAAAACTAGAGATAAGTCTTTGATATACCAAATGGCAATTACTTCCTTCTCTGTTTCTTGCCTATTTAACACATTAATGAAAACATTTATATTGTTGGAGACCCAGTTTGTGTAGTGATTAAGGCATCAGGCTAGAAACTGGAAGGACATGTTCTAGGGCTGCCTAATCCTGCCAAAGCAAGATGGGTGACTTTGGGCCAGTTCTTCTCTGTCAAGAAGCAGACAATGGCACAGCATTTCTGAAAAAACTTTGCCAAGAAAACTACAGGAACTTATCCAGGTAGTTTCCAGGAGTCAACATTGACTCAAGCACACACGTGTATGCTCACTTCTCTCTGTCCCTCTCTCTCTCTCTCTCTCTCTCTCTCTCTATCTCTCTCTCTCTCTCTCTCTCTCTCTCACACACACACACACACACACACACACACACTCCTTGAGTTGTTTTTGGTCTGATACAACTTGCATGGTGAGCAGTAGCCTAACATTGGGGGAAATCTACCTGTATATTCCCTTTAAAATGATTCCCATATTGTGGTGATTATATTTCCTATAATCCAGAGGTGGTATTCAGCAGGTTCTGACCAGTTCTGGAGAACTGGTAGCAGAAATTTTGAGTAGTTTGAAGAACCGGTAAGCATCACTTCTGACTGGCCCCGCCACCATCTTTTCTCTGCCTCCTGAGTCCCAGCTGATCGGAAGGAAATGGGGATTTTGCAGTAACCTTCCCCTGCCACACCCACCAAGATGTGCCACGCCCACCAAGATATGCCCACAGAACTGGTAGTAAAAATTTTTGAATCCCACCACTGCCTTGACCACATACAGAATTAGAGCTGCTAATCCATAGAATAGGGCTGCCCTGGAAACAAAATTCACAACTTTCAGCTCAAGAATAGGACAGATGGTCGAATGCTACAAGAAAGTATAGATTCTGCTGATATACAGCATAGATGCTTACATAAAGCCCATTCAAAATACAATGCATCCTGATTTACGCATGCACAATATAATAACCTGCAAGGGGGAAAGTGGGCCATACATATATCATTGGCATTTAAAGGTTCTTTATTCTTGCAAGTTAGGTATACACCACAAATCTTTTTCATACTATTGTGGGAAAAAGTTATGGACTCCTATAAATTACTCCCATGTTATTTTTTATATTTCAAATATGCTATGTCAAAATTTGATTTCAAATAAAAATAGGGAAAGTTGTCATTCCAAAATAATTGAAAAACAAAACACTTTTTTTTTTACTTAGTCATAAACGGTAATTTAAATTTTTGCACTTTATCCAGGAGGAGCCAATTTTACATTTTAAAGCAATTATCTATTGTCCAGTGGTTTGTGTATTCTGAGTTCCAATGCTGTGCTTTCAGAAAAATAGGACCTGCACACTGCTGTGTTAGAGGTCTAATCTGAGGTAATCCTTGATTTATGACCATCAGTTCAACAATCATTTAAAGTTAAAACTGTGCTGAAAAAAGTGACCTACGGCCAGTGGTGGGATTCACAAATTTTTACTACCGGTTCTGTGGGCGTGGCTTGGTGGGCGTGGCAAGGGAAGGTTATTGCAAAATCTCCATTCCCTCCTGATCAGCTGGGACTTTGGAGGCAGAGGATAGATGAGGGCAGGGCCAGTCAGAGATCATATTTACCGGTTCTCCGAACTACTTAAAATTTCCACTACTGGTTCTTCAGAACTGGTCAGAACCTGCTGAATACACCTCTGCCTACGGCTGGTCCTCACACTTATAACCCTTGCAGCATCCCTGTACTGTAGTACTTTGACTAAGGCAGTTGAAAACCAGCGTGTATTTGTGACAGTTGCAGCATTCTGGGGTCATGTGATTGTCCTTTGCAACCTTCCCAGCTGGCTTCAAATGTGCAAAGTCCATGTAGAAAGCCTGGTTCACTTAACAACCATGGGAAAAAAGCTGTAAAATCAGGCACATTTCACTTAATGACTGCATGGCTTAACTGACATTCTGGTTGTTATATCCTCGACCTGCGACCGGTCTCGAGATACGACCGGCCGCAGATCTTCCAAGCTGCCTCTAGGGGCCTTGGCAACAGACAGTAGCAAGGCAGCCAACTGACAGACGCGCCTGATTGGCTGCGGCGCGCCTGGCCCTTGCTGCAGCCTGATTGGCTCCCCCTTTGACAGCTCCAAATATAAAGAGCTGTCAAAGCGCGGGAGCCCCTGTCTACCGCCTATTTCTTTTACTGAACCTATCTTATTCTGTAAGCTTGCCTAGCTAATAAAGGCAGTTGTTTTGAGTAAACCTGGCTCGGACTCCCTCCATTCTCCACCGTGCAGAGAATCTAACACTGGCGACGAGGGCTGGGGCCAGGCAGAGCTCGATTTGCTGAGGAAAGGGAATTTTCCTCACAAACATTTTATTACATTTTTTTCTTTTGCGGTACGATCGCTATGGGTTCCGTTCCTCCCTTCGCTCCGTTCGACTCGGCGAAGGAGTCCTGGGTGTCCTTTATGGCACGATTCGAATGCTTCGTGCTGGCAAATGACTACGGGGCGCTGCCCCCGGCGCGAAAATTGGGCCATTTCCTCGGCTGCGGCGGCACGGAGTTGTTCGCCACGGCTCGCACTGTGGCCGCGCCGGCCGAAGTATATGACGTGCCGTGGGACACGTTAATCGAACGTCTCAGGGCCCACTATGCCCCGGTGCCGTCTAAAATGACCCACCGCTTCGCTTTCAGGAAGTGCCTCCAGAAGCCTGACCAGTCGGTGGCCGAATTCCTGAAGGCACTCCGCATGGCCGCTATTCCGTGCGTCTTCGCCGCGGAATTCTTGGCCGAGTCCCTGCTGGAACAATTCATCTGGGGCCTCAGAGAAATTCGCCTCAGAAGGCGCCTGCTGGCCCGGGCTGAGCTAACCTTGGAACAGGCTGTAGACGAGGCTCGGGCATTCGAGATGTCCGAGTCCTCGGCCCTGGACAGAGACTCTGACCGCCACCCGGCCACACGCGCGTGCCTGGTAGAGGAGGACGGGGATCCTGACGAAGACCCTGACGAGGATGACCAGGTCGCCTATATTAGGCCCACCGGCCGCAAGCCGCCCATGCCGGCTGCCTACCGATGTCTGGGCTGCCGGGGTAAGCACCCTCGAGCCGAGTGCCCGTTCAAGGAGGCCATCTGCCGCCGCTGTGGCCGAAAGGGGCACCTGGCCGCTGCTTGCCGCGCCGCCGCGCCCGCGGAAGACCAACCCTCCCCTGAGCCCCAACGCCGCTCCGGAGAGGACCGTAGACGACCAGCGGCCAACCCGCCCACCCAACGCCGCCGGGGCAGCCGCCAGCAGCCGCAGCCGTCCGGCTGTTTTGCCTTGACCGACGACATCTCTCCGCTGGAAGCCCGGCCCGACCGTACGCGGCTCAGGACAGTTGTGAAGCTGGAGGGGGTGGGGGTCCGCATGGAGGTGGACTCTGGCTCGTCTCGGTCCATCATTTCCCGAGCACAGTTGGCCAAGCTACGCCCCGGCTTTTCCTTAGATGAATTGTCCCCCCCACTCACTGTTCTGAGGGACTATCAGGGATCATCTATCCCCACCCTGGGCCAGATTTCCCTGGGGGTGGAGTACGGGGGTTTCAAGGGGCCCCTACCTATTCTGGTGGTTTCTGACCCCCTGGCGGCCATCATCGGCCTGGATTGGTTTCCCGCCCTTGGCCTGTCAGTGCAGGGGGTTCATGCTGTTCCCGCCTCCTCTCCCATCTCGGGAGTTTTGGAAGAGTTCGCTGACGTGTTTGACGGTCAGCTTGGCTCGTACGTAGGCACCCCTGTCTCCTTGAATCTTGACCCCCAGGTTGCACCCATTAGGCTCAAGGCCCGCAGGCTGCCGCTCGCCTTGAAGCCCAAGGTTGATGCCGAACTGGACCGGCTGGTGGCGCAGGGCGTGCTCGAGCCCGTTGACCAGGCGAGATGGGAGACCCCCATAGTGGTCCCCATCAAGCCCGACGGGTCGGTGCGGATCTGCGCCGACTATAAGTCGACCATCAACCGTGGGCTCCAGGCGAACCCATATCCAGTCCCTGTGGTGCAAGACCTGCTCCATTCCCTGGGGCAGGGCCGCATATTTGCGAAACTGGATATGGCCCAGGCCTATCAACAGCTCCCGGTGGACGAGGCGGCTGCGGAGGCGCAGACCATCGTCACCCACCGGGGGGCTTTCCGTTGTCGCAGACTCCAATTCGGTGTGTCCGTCGCCCCGGGAATCTTCCAGAGCCTCATGGAGCGTTTGCTCCATGGGCTCCCAGGCGTGGTCCCGTATTTTGACGACGTTCTGATAGCTGCTTCCAGCATCTCAGAACTCGCCAAAGTACTGAGGAAGGTTCTCAGCGTTTTCAGGGGCGCGGGATTAAAGTTGAAGCGCAGCAAATGCGTTTTTGCCGCGCCGGAGGTGGAGTTCCTGGGCTTCTTGATAGATGCCCGGGGCATACACCCCACCCCCAAGAAGGTCGAGGCCATTAGGAACGCCCCTACGCCTGCCTCCAAGACGGAGCTGCAGGCGTTCCTCGGCCTCTTAAATTTTTACGCGCCTTTTCTTCCCCACAAGGCAACGTTAGCCGAGCCGCTTCATCGATTGCTCGATCGATCGGCGGCCTGGCGCTGGGGCAGCCGCGAGGCGCATGCGTTCGCGGCTGTCAAAGCCACTCTGACGTCAGAGGCAGTCCTTGTGCAATATAATGACAGGCTGCCCTTGACGTTAGCGTGCGATGCCTCCCCTTTCGGCCTGGGGGCCGTCCTGAGCCATTCCTTCCCAGATGGCTCAGAAGCCCCCATTGCTTTTTGGTCCCGGACAATGTCTCACACTGAGAGAAACTATAGCCAGATTGACAAGGAGGCTCTGGCTATGGTGTCCGGCATCAAAAAGTTCCACCCATACCTGTATGGTCGGACTTTTGCTGTCTTCACGGACCATAAGCCTCTCCTTGGGCTTTTGGCCGGTGACCGTCCGACCCCCCCCATCCTTTCTCCCAGGATGACCAGATGGACGGAGTTCCTAGCAGCGTATAGTTATACGCTGTACTACCGTCCGGGCAAGCAGCTGGGGCATGCCGATGCCCTGAGCTGGTGCCCCCTCCCCAAGGCGGACGAAGAGCCGGTGCCGGCACTGTCCGTCTTGTCTGTGGCAGACTCAGGCCTGCCCTTGACGTCCTCGGACGTCGCCGCCCGGACGAAGGCCGACCCTGTCCTGTCCCAGGTCTCCACCTGGGTCTTGCGAGGGTGGCCTCAAGGCGGCGTGGCCGAAGATTTTCGGCCGTACAAGGCACGCCAGATGGAGCTTTCGCTCCACAGCGGCTGCTTGTGCTGGGGGGATCGGGTCATCGTTCCCCCCCCCCTCCGTCACCGGGTGCTCCGGACGCTCCACGCCGACCACCCCGGCATAGCCCGGATGAAGGCGCTCGCCCGCAGCTATGTGTGGTGGCCTGGCTTGGATGCGGAGGTAGCTGCCTGGGTCGGGGGTTGTGTCCCTTGTCAAATCACCCGCCCCGCCCCTCCGGTTGCCCCACCCAGGGAGTGGGACTTGCCCCGGAGCCCGTGGTCCAGGCTCCACATAGACTTCGCGGGCCCCTTCCGAGGCCAGATGTTCCTGGTGGTCGTGGACGCCTACTCCCGTTGGGTGGAGGTCATCTTGATGGCTTCCACTACGGCCGGGAGTACGGTCAGGGCCCTGCGCCGCCTCTTTGCGACGCACGGGTTGCCGGACATCGTGGTGTCCGACAACGGGCCCCAGTTTCAGTCCGCCACCTTCCAGGAGTTCTTGGCCTCGCAGGGGGTCCGCCACGCGCCAGTGGCCCCTTATCATCCGGCCTCCAATGGTCGGGCTGAACGGGCCGTCCGCTCGGCCAAGGAGGCTCTGGGACGGATGACCACAGGGGACTGGCCCGCAAGGGTGGCTGCTTACCTGTTAGGTCAGCATTCCACGCCTTGCCCTGCCACACGGAAAAGCCCCGCCGAGCTCTTGATGGGTCGCCGCCTGCGGACAACCTTGGACAGGCTGCACCCGGCTTACAACGATGTGCGGCCTTGCAACCTGGGGGCCCCCCCTCCCCGCCTTTTCCTGCCCGGGGACCCTGTGTACGCCCGCCACTATGCAGGGGACACTAAGTGGGTTCCGGCCACGGTGACCGAGCTAACGGGTCCCTGCTCTTTCAGGGTCAGCCTCCCGGACGGGTCCGAGTGGCGGCGCCACTTGGATCAGCTAAGGCGCCGCCTTCCCACACCTGCGGACCCATCGTCGGAGCCGCCCCTCCCCGTTGCCCCGGTTGGGCCATTCAAACCGTCCCCTGAGAAACCGCTCGGGGCCTTCGCTCCTTCAGGCCCGGCCGAACTGAACGCCGCCTTCCGGCACACGCTACACAAACTGTCTCAAGCCGAGGGGGACGCGCGGGCCCTTGCCCCTAAGGACCCGCCCTGCACAGCCGCAACCAACCGGCATACAGCAAACTATGCTCCGGGCGCCGCGCCCCCTCGCCCCGACTTACCAGCTCCGACGGCTCCGCCTCCGAGGGTAGGCCTCGATGACGTCACCACCTGGAGCTCCACTCCCCGAAGGGAGGAGCTCGCACAGGGGCAACCTGCATCTCCGACGTCTCACCAGCAACTGAGGCGGTCTGGGCGTTCCCGGCGCCGCCCCGCCTTCTTACAAGACTACGCATGCTCGTGCTTCGGAACAGACAATTCCTCGAGCATGCGCAGACCGAGGGGGGAAAGGGGTGTTATATCCTCGACCTGCGACCGGTCTCGAGATACGACCGGCCGCAGATCTTCCAAGCTGCCTCTAGGGGCCTTGGCAACAGACAGTAGCAAGGCAGCCAACTGACAGACGCGCCTGATTGGCTGCGGCGCGCCTGGCCCTTGCTGCAGCCTGATTGGCTCCCCCTTTGACAGCTCCAAATATAAAGAGCTGTCAAAGCGCGGGAGCCCCTGTCTACCGCCTATTTCTTTTACTGAACCTATCTTATTCTGTAAGCTTGCCTAGCTAATAAAGGCAGTTGTTTTGAGTAAACCTGGCTCGGACTCCCTCCATTCTCCACCGTGCAGAGAATCTAACACTGGTCCCACTTGTGATCACAAGCCGAGAATCACCTGTATAACAAGCTTAGCTTTGCACAATAGCAGAAGCAGAAGCTAATTATATTAATCAATGCAATAACCTACCTACCTCTGCACTCCGACTGCTGTAGCATCAAATATTTACTTGCATCTATTAATAAACCATTACAAAATTAAAATACAATGAGACCTTTTATAGGATGTAATGTAATTCTGTATTACTTCTGACTATTCTACATTGATCAGAGATTGTTTCAATAAGCTAGGGGAGCCTAGACTTTCTCTTTATTGCTTTAACTCTTCAGAGGGAATTCATTAATCATTAGAATAATGCTAATTGATAAAATGAACTGTTTAATCCTGTTCTGCCCTAGGTATTCTGGGTTATCCTGCCTCTCTTTTTAATCTACCCCCATATGCCTAGCATCTCTTGTCCTGTTTATAGTGATAGCTCTAATCACTCACTTCATAGCACCCTATAAACGGAAATATTTTCATCTGATACCTGAATCTAGGAGCATTCTCATCCTGAGAAGAACTCATGACGTTCTGCATGGACTAATCTACTTTGGATGCTCTTTTATTAAAATCTGATTGCCATACATCACCAACTGTCTACACTAGCTAAGCTATGGCTACTTTTTGCCTTCTCATTTCTTGGCATTTTGCTATCTCTGACCTTATTTGAGTCAGCCGATGAGAGGATCTGCGTGTGTACTACATGTAGATCAGAATTCTTCCTGTTTGTCTTCCTGTAATAGTATGTGGGAATGACCTGGGGAAATAAAGCGATGAGATGCTGGCTAGGAAACTATCAGATAAAAGGGGGAGGAACCTGCAGCTGAATACTGTAGCAGGCAAAGAAAGACATTTAGAAAAGATCCACCCTAACCCAGGGGTCTGCAAAGTTGGCTCTTTTAAGACTGGTGGACTTCAACTCCCAGAGTTCCCCAGCCAGCTATGCTGGCTGGGGAACTCTGGGAGTTGAAGTCCACCAGTCTTAAAAGAGCCAACTTTGCAAACCCGTGCCCTAACCTATCAGATGGTAAAAACATGGAAGGAGATTTGTACTTTCAGATTTGCAAGAAAATGTTAATGTAGTCCTATAATAAAGCAGCTCATCTTGTTATGTTTCCTGTCTGGTTTTCTTGAGAGAGTGACTCTTCCCATTTATACCACTGTCATTCCACAGAAATTTTGTGACAATGAAGAATAGAAGGCTCAGATTCATGGAAGCAAAGGCATATCACTTTCTGAAACTTTACAGCTTCATGGAATATTATATATACATGAGAAACAATAATATATTCAGTAATGTTTGTCAAGTGGCATTTTTTTACTTGTCAAAGCAGTAGCTGTGAAAATAAGGGCACACTAATGCCATGAAAGCTATCCTAATTGCTTCCTTTCATTAATATTTGTCACTGTAACGGTGAGATGGGAAGCATAGAAATTTAATGAACAAATTTATGTTAAAATATAATTTTAACATTTGAAATATTTCATTGTTGTTAATATTTAATATTTCATAGTGTGAAATGAATTTGTAAGCAAATTTTCAGTATCAGGCAATGTAACAGATTCAGTCAAAGGAAGCAGGCTTTCAGTCAGTGAGATGGATGTCTGTCCCAAGAAATCAATCTGTCAATTCACAAGCCTTCAATTTCTGTTCCCATTTCTAACCTAGTATTCAGTTTTTCCCACTCCTAGGCTTAGTAAAATATCAGGCTCACATACCCTCCTGTGGTACATCATCAGATAATATTTCACAGCCTGCCAGCGTAGCAGGGCATAATATCTGTGCAAGTCTAAGATCTTTAAAGATTTATGGCTCTGTTTTCCAAGCTTTTCATCTCGCTTGATACTAACTACTTAAAAATTGTGCCTACCTATAAAGACTTTTTTTTACGGTAGAAAAGGATTACTGTTCCAGCATACTAAGGATTTTTTTCCCACCTCAACCAATGATTAAGGTCTGATTACTTTTTCCTAACAATATAATGGGCATTAATCAAAATAACTCCATAAAAAGAACATAAAATCTAAGATTTTTTAGAAGTTTCTGAGTTATTTTTCACACAGTAAGTGCAAAACTTTCATTTGAACTAAAGAGGATAAAGAAATCCTTTACCAAATTAGCACTTTTGCATAGTAGGAATCTCCAGATTTAAGGCGGATATGAATCTCAATATGCAACTCTAAACCATACAAATTAAGGCTTGAAATCATAGTTGTGGTCAAACGACCTAAACTGTATAAGATCATTTCATAGGTTTGCGAAGTACAGTAATAGAAGATTTTTATCAAATCCACTATGAAGAAGCTTCTGCATGTCTTAGATCATAGACCATAGAGGGCAACTATTTTCTTGCAAACTATAATTATGGATTTAAGATCCCCTACTGAATCTCATTTCATTACCCTAGTTGTATCTTTGAACTTTCTTGTCTATATACTTCTAGTCAGAAGAGAAGAAAGGATTTGGAGATAAATGGCCTGGAAGTGTGACAGAGTTTGCAGAGAAACAAAAAATCTGTTAAAATAAATATCTCCATAATCAAAGCTTTTTTTTTTCCAGCAAGAAACAATTCACCCTGTTAGTCTTCCAGAACTGATACTTCTCCCAGCATGTAAAGTTTATGAGATATCGCAGCATTGTGATTGGAGTTTGTACTTTTATTTATTTATTTTATTTATTCTGTTTTATTATTATTGCAAACCACCTAGGATTAGCTTATATAAGTGACCATATATGTTTCTAAATAAATGCTAGCAGTTAGCATTTTGAGAGTCTTTAGTGAGACCTAAACATTATGAGATCTTTTGATCTAGGCATCTTAGAAAATTCTTCCAAACAAAAGTTTCCAAGAAAAATGAACCATTTTATTGATACCGGCCAGCCTGTGAGAAAATACACTGATCTTTTTGCTACATATGCATGAAGTATATAGCCACAATTATGAAATGATATGTATGGAATCATACCACTAACAATCTGAAAACACGCTTCAAATGTATCCTGCTTCAGAGTGCTTCTGAAGCCTAAATTGAACTCATTGGAAGGAGCCCAAATTGCTAGGGGATGGTGGCACATGAATGCATACATTGCATGCCTTTTATAAAGTTTTATTTACTACACCCCTACACTCTGTTAAGTTAACCTCCTTGATTTCCCAGCACTGGAGAAGCACATGAAAAAAAAGAAGAGCGGAACAATTGTGGCTCACTGCTGAGAATGGTTTTTTTAATGGTGTTCTGTACACTTTAGAAGATATAAAAGGCAACATTTAAAAGACTTCTAAAGCTCTATTGTGATACGGTACATTTAATTTAGGCAGTGTCATTTGGAATTAGAGTCTAGGCTTTGAGGAGAGCGGCAAATGTTGCAAAGCCCCCATCTCCTAATTGCTACGTGCCATGGCAACTGAAAGACATGCCTTGTGTTTTTTAAAACAATAATATATACTTTTGTCATTGGTGCAAGAATACATCATGACACGTAGCCAATTGTTCTGTGAGGTTCTTCCTAACTTTTCAGGCTTGTCCATTCAGCAGTTGCATACTTGGCTTTCTTTCTGATTACAGTAGGTAGTTGCCACTGTATTATGCAGGTTAATTCAACCTGATAATGTTACTTAAAGCTCCAGCAGCATGGAAGAAGTCTTTATTATTCTTTAGTGCACTGCTTTCAAAGAGAATCTCACTATACCCTGTTAAATTGTTCACTGCAAAATAATGAATAAACATGTTCCAAGAGGGAGGAAGCATACACCATCTGCAAGGCTAAGATTACTTGCCTAAGGAGAAAAACTACATCCAGGATTTAAAGCCAATATGGAGAACATTTAGCTCTACACATATTGCTTAATTACAACTCATAGCATTTGTATACTGTTGGATTGCTTCAGCTTTTGCTTACTTGAATGATCATATTCCTTCAAAAGGCCACTGAAAAGCCTAAGATTGAGAGTATAACCAACTTTTGTCGTTGCATCCATAAATTGTGAATATATATAAATTGCAGTCATTACTTTGCCATCCTTTTGTGTTTATCAGTAAAATGAGTTCAACCAAAGTTGAGGCTTAGGGGGCCATATATTCTATTTTACAAAATGCTGCCCTCTATATAAAACCTGACTCCTTTAGCAGAATAATTAAATGGCCTTGCTACCATCAGCTCTTTTCCCAAGCTCAGAAGGAGCATTAGGCCAAGGAGTCAAATTACAATAATTATTCTTAGACCTATGTCTTATGTTGATACCTGCAAATATTCCTGTGTGTTTCCTCCTTCAGATAGTTTCTGGACAGCAATATTGTTTGGACAGACTAACCAGGAAAGGATTAAAATTATTGAAATCTAATGCTTCTAGGAAAAGGGATGTGGTGGCCCAGTGGCTAAAACGCTGAACTTGTCAATCAGAAAGGTCGGCAGTTCAGCGGTTCAAATCCCTAGCGCCGCATAATGGCGTGACTTGTCCCAGCTTCTGCCAACCTAGCAGTTCGAAAGCATGTAAAAATGCAAGTAGAAAAATAGGAACCACCTTTGGTGACAAGGTAACAGTGTTCTGTGCACCTTTGACGTTTAGTCATGCCAGCCACATGACCACAGAGACATCTTTGGACAGCGCTGGCTCTTCAGCTTTGAAACTGAAATGAGCACTGCCCCCTAGAATCAGGAATGACTAGCACATATGTGCGAGGGGAACTTTTACCTTTAACTTTAATGCATCTAGGCTACAAGATCAAGGCACTCACTAGATGGAAACAAAAGCTTGGGGTTTTCTGCATTGCTTTGCTAATATTAGATGACTGGTCCTACATTACTTCTAGAGGATAAAGGGTTAAAAAAATGCTATGGCCCAATTCTACTTATGCTAGGATCCTTTTTGCAGCCATTCTAACTTGAATGGAAGTTAATGGCTGACAAAGATTTATGATGGCATAGATGTAGAAAAAATAGTGGTAATAAGGTTGGTATGTATTTCCTTTCTGTTTTTGGAAAACTTCCTTGATTCACAATACATTTCAAGGTGAAGATAAACCAGGAGAAATATCAATAGGTTTTCTCAATAAGCATAATACTTGTAGAAATGAATGGCCACTCTTTTGTATGGCAGGGTATTATTCTGTATTCATTCATGCCAATAGGCATTTCTCTGATCCAGAATGGAATGGAAATGAATGTGGATATCGTTTCATTTGTCACTTTCCTCACTTATTTAAAATAGGCTTTGAGTAGCCTCTAGGCTTGCAACTTATAATTGCATGAACATCAATCTGCATTAGTCATAAGAATAAATGTCCCTGTGACTATATAGCTTACAGGACCTGGGGCAAGAATTACTTTGCTGACCAATGTACTTTGTTTCAATTTCTATTTTCTGATTAAGAAACTCAATGTAAATGGCTTGAAATGGATAAGGAATGAATAGACCTTATTATAAGAATATCTTGAAAATCTTAATGTCATCCAACTTCCCAAATTACATTTATTGATCTTGAATAAACAGACATGATGACTTCTGCTTCTCTATTTTCATATCATGCTCTTGATTACTTATCAGAAACAACCATACACGTCTGGTGGTTGAGCAACAATTATGCCTAAGCAGATTGGATCCAACAAGGTGTACATAAAAGCCAAACGCTATCCACAAAATATAGCATAGAAAAGGTATTCCTACAAAACAAACAAATTCTATAAGTATTGAGGATGATTCCTTTCCACATTTTAGAACTAGAAAAGGAATTTTGTAAACCATAATTGTTTTTTATGTCTTGTAGAATGTGGCTTTATCTAGAATATCCTAAAATTCTGCAAGTTGGAAATATTTTTCTATGGTGCCTCTAAGTCTGATGTTTCTTTATTCATGTCAGAAGTGCCTTCAAATTATAATAATGCTTTGAAAGACAGGCAAGTAATTGTTCGCCATTCAATCCTATTCAAGTTCATTTAGAAGCAGGTCCTATTCAATTCCTGCCGCATACATCCCTGTGGCCGATTCACTCCCACAGAGAGGGACTTCTCCGGGTGCCGTCCACTAGGCTATGCCAGCGGGCGACGCCCAGGGGAAGGGCCTTCTCTGTGGCGGGCCCGACCCTCTGGAACGACCTTCTCCCTGAAATTAGAACAACCACTGACCTTCGCTCCTTCCGGCAGAAATTAAAAACACACTTCTTCTGCTTGGCCGGCCTAGGGTAATTAAACTGTTTTTAGGGGTTTTTAGGGTTTAGTTTTAGTTTTATATGGGCTTTTAGCGCAGGGTTAGTTTAATTCGTTTTTACATTGTACTTTGTTTGTGGTTTTTAATTGTATTTTTAATTCCCTGTGCCCCGCCTCGAGTCCCTTCAGGGAGAGAGAGAGCGGGTTATACATTAAAAATTATTATTATTATTATTATTATTAATTTAACAGGACTATGAATCTCTTTTTTTTGCTGTGATGTACTCTTTCAATGCAGCATCCACATGCCACCAAAAACACCTTAGTCCTCATAATTCAATTTTATGCATGGTAATTTGGAGCTCAGTCTTGGATTGTTCCTTTAATCATTTAAGAAACGATATTAAAAAAAAGCCATCAACAATGATTGCTAGTTACAATTGTTTGCATGAGACCCAAACTATTGTCTTAATAATCAAGATATGAATAGCAGAGGTAGAATTTACTTACCTTTGTTACCATTCGCAAATGTGAGCACGCTCGGATTCTGCATGCGCAGAAGGTCATGCATTATTTTGGGGCAGGTGGGCAGAGCCTCCAGCAGCTGCTGCTACTGGTTTGCCCAAACTGGTAAGAACTGGCTGAATACCACCTCTGATGCAAATATATTTTATGCATACGAAATTAACATTGACTTCTTATTATAAACCACTATTGTAGCAGTAATCAGAACAGAACTTCATTAACCTAGTAAGTTACTTCAAACCTTCATCTAAAGACTGCTTAATTCTTTCTCAGTAGCATTTTCTCTGCAATTCATCTGTTATTAACTAATCATTACATGCTGTAGTTTATTTATTTATTTATTTATTTATTTTTGAATTTTTATACCGCGCCTTCTCCCAGCGGGACTCAGGGAGGTGTACAGGCCTCAATAAAAATCAACTAGTATAAAATCACTAATATAAAACAATTAAAATACAATTAAAAATCTATTAAATGGTACGCCTGATTTTGATAAAAGCCCTATCTAAAAACCCTCTCTAAAACCAATTAAAAGCTACGCCAGGCCGGCCGTAGTGTAGTAAGTTATCTGTGAAACAGTCTTCATCCCATTACATCAGCCCATCCCACCTGGTCAGGTAGGTAAGATATCCAGCTAAAGAATTCTGACCGGTATGGTCCAGGAAAAGAGGCTTCTCTACTGTTACTCCCACTTGTGACATGCCCCTCCCCTCTTGAAATGAGATGGGTCCTCACTATCCTGGCCTTTTGGAAAGTGTGAAAACTTGGCTCTGAGGCCTTGCTTGGGACTTACAAAGGGACAACGCACTGGTAAGCATCCTGAAAGCTGATTTTTAATACTGCTTCATCATTGCCTTTCAAATTTTATATAGTTTAATATTATGCTTTAATATTTTATTTGTACACTGTATAGGGGGATAGGCAATTTCAAAATTTGGTAAATAAATGTGTAGTCTGATTTCTAAGTTGTTTTTGTAGGTGTAATTCATCCAAAATTCAACATCCATGACTCCCATGGAATTTAGTGCCACCACAACTACACATCCCAGAAACCTGCAGGTTGCATGGTACATGGAAAGACGGGAAGGGTGCATTCTCACTCTCTTTCCTGCCTCTCTCTGGACCCTGCATCCAATGGCAGAAGGCCAAATGGCTGCTTTGGAACCAAGGCCAAAATTTGAAATTCCTAATGGAGGTAGCTACGCTGCTGATATTATACACAGAAAGCCTGTATTATATGTGTATAGAAGAATAACCCTATGAGTCATGGGTTGTCTAGTTAAATGCTAATCCTTTTAGAATAGAAACACAGATCAATAGTAGTATATGTGATGTCATACTGGCATCCTTCAATACACATTTAACTTTTTCTTGAAAGCCTGTTTTGCCATAAAAATGTCATTTCTAATGCATATATCAGCCATTATAATGCATAAATCCCAACATTGTAATGAATAAATCCCAACATCCTCCATAAAGAGGATGAGATATGTAGACTTCAGATAGCCCAGTCTAGCTCCTGAAAGCCTTAATGATAGCTATTATAGATTAATTATAGATTTGTTGGTTATCTTGTACAACTCTTCCAATGCAATACAGAGTATCTTTATTTTGTCTGAACACTACTAAGACATTGAAAATTCTTGACTCAAGTATCATTGTGACTTGGTGCCAGTTATTCTCACTCAGCCCAACACACCTCACAGGGATATTGTTGTGGGGAAAATAGGAGAAAGATGTGTTAAATGTGTTTGTCAACTTGAGTTATTTGTAAAATGAATAAAGGCGAGATAAAAATAATAAAATAAAATAAAATATAAAATAATAAAATAAAATATTGTCTCTCCTAGGGACCCTTAGTCTCTACGGAGCACACAAACCAAATACTTGTAAATATACCACAGCATATTAGTTCTCTAGTCAGTCCCGTCTTTTACTTAGCAATAAAATATAAAGAAAAATAAGAATGTTCTGAAGTTAATAAGCATGTGAAAGCCAGGCTGTTTTAAAGTGTTAAAACAATGTTAATCTCTCTGTTTTTCCTATATGCTTGAACACCTCTTGAATAGAACAGAATAGTACTTGCTGGCAGACAAAGTTAATTTATAATTTCTAGGTACCTGAAATGAGCAATATTTCTGGTAGCTACCACTACCAAATATTATTTAATATTTCAATTTTAGTATATTCTATTTTCTGAGTGTCAAAAAAGTATGGCCCTTAGCAAATACTATTGTTCAACATGCACTGAATTGATGCACTGAAATGCATCTCTCTCTCCCTCCCTCTTTTTCTCTCTCTCTATCTCTCCTGCCCTCCCTCCAAATATTTCTGAAACAATAAAACATATGGAATTGCTAGCATTTCTGTGTGAAACCAGAAAGTCAGTATCTTTAAAGTCTTTAAAAAGATGTTAGACAGCCATTTGTCTGAAATGGTATAAGGTTCCTGCCCATGCAGGGGGTTGGACTAGAAGACCTACAAGGTCCCTTCCAACTCTGCTATTGTATTGTATTGTATTGTATTGTATTGTATTGTATTGTATTGTATTGTATTGTATTGTATTGTATTGTATTGTATTGTATTGTATTGTATTGTATTGTATCACAAAATGTATTGTACTTTGAATTTGATACCCTAAAATATTTCAAAGTGTACCTGTGCACAAATATGACATATGTCCCATAACAGCAGCAATTCTATGAAAAGATTGCTTAAAGCGCTTAAGTCAGGGGTCTCCAACCTTTGCAATTTTAAGTCTGAAGGACTTCAGCTCCCAGACTTCTCCAGCCAGCTTTACTGGAGAAGTCTGGGAGCTGAAGTTTTGCAAAGCTGGCTGGAGAAGTCTGGGAGCTGAAGTCCTTCAGACTTAAAGTTGCAAAGGTTGGAGACCCCTGACTTAAGGTGTTCCCAAATGGTCTAAACCAAAGCATCCTTGGGTGACCATATCTGAAGTGATGCATAGCCCTATCACAATCCAGAAGCAGCCTTGAATTTGATTTCTATCCTGTGTGAAGATGTGAACTTGATGACAAAGTAATTTCTTCTTTTTAGGGTGGAGGCAGAGTGACTGGCCCAAGATCGCCCAGCTGGCTCTGTGCTAAAGGCAGAACTAGAACTCACAGTCTCATGCCTAGTGCCGTAAACACTGCACATGACTGCCTCTTTAGTAGTAGCTAGACTTTAATGCAAATTCTACATACCTATTTGGAACTGTAATCATATTAATAAAAAGGTGGTCCTATTGTTAATTTGGAGCCATAAGATGCAAAAGAAAAATGACTGACATTTTCTATCAGTGGTGAAATTCAAAAATTTTACTACCTGTTCTGTGGGCATGGCTTGCTGGGCATGACAGGGGAAGGATACTGCAAAATCTCCATTCCCACCTCACTCGGGGCCAGCCCAAGGTGGTATTTTCCGGTTCTCCGAACTACTCAAAATTTCCTCTAGTACCTGTCAGAATCTGCTGAATTTCACCCTTGTTTTCTATTCTTCTATTGTGACTAACAAAAGAGGTTAAGTGTTGGGCTCAATAAGGAGGTGAGACAAATCTGGATCCTGCAGATTTATCCATGGCATACATACTCTCCAATACTTTTCTGACTTCAGGAAGGGAAGGACAGCAGAAATGCAGTACATCCAAAGATCAGAATGGGAACTGAATGTTGGATTTCCTCATTTGAGGTCTTCTGACAGAACTCCAATACATCCAATGATTGCTGGGCATTTCTCTTTTCCTGTATGGACCACATCTGGTTTTGATTGCAGATGGTACAGTACTTTGCCCCATAGTTATAGATTTCTTCTGTGCATGACCTGTAAGACCAGAGAGCATCACTAATGTGAGATTTCTCCCAATGGTGGGATATTCTATATGTATGCCAAGTATTAAATCATGATGTCATCTCGGTGCAATTTTGCATTTGTATCAGTCTTCTATATTCCTTTTACCTGAGTGTTCTGGTGTCCCTCTGGATTTTCTTTAATTAACTCTTACTTTATCTTGCAACCATCAGATGTAAATTAATAGTTCCTTGAGGGATCATCTTTCCAAGGTTAATTGGCACACCAGCCACCTGTTATTGCCTATCATATTTAAACTTACAAAGTGCTGAGTTGTTTGGTAATGTATGCCATTTACACATGCATTTACACCACAAAGCATAGCCTGGATTTTGGATCTACTTTATACACAGTGCAAAGTAAACTGAAAAAATGTAAATCACAACAGCTATCTGTTGTTAAGACTTGATATAAATGTATAAACCCCTCTTACGAAGATCATGTTTATAATAGCATTTTTTTTACCAAGACTTTCCAGCTACTGAGTTTTTTTTAAACAAGGCACAAGTATAAATATTTATATTTATACCAATATTTATAGCAAAAACTTTATGGATTAGATATCTTTATCCTATCTCATTTCCATCCAAATGTGGTTTGTTTGTTTTTAACCTGCATTTTGTGCATTTTTTTAACCTGGTGTTTTGGAGGGGTGGGGGGAAGAGAAAGAATTTCTTATTGATATTCCTCAGGGTTTCTTTATTTAATGTTGGAGTCGATAAAGCTGCTATAGGAAAATACGGGGCTACTTCTCCCAATACTTTTTTTGTTTGTTTAGGAATTATGTTAAGTTTGACTGGCCATTGACATGCTTAAGGCAGTGGTTCTCAACCTTTTTCACCATGGACCCCCTTTAAATATCTTTTGTGGCCATGGACCATGGCCATGGACCCCCAAGACTTACATCAAGATTTAAATCATAACATTTTTTTCAAGCCCTTGCAGACCCCCTGTGATGACACCACAGCCTCGAGGGTCTGCAGTCCCCAAGTTGAGGACCACTGGGTTAAGATGAGGATATCTCAAGAAATTTCCAAGAATGATCATAAAAGTAGTAGAATCAGAGGAGAGTTCAGGGAAATTAACTCTATAGGTCAATTAATCCAACAGCACTTCAGTCCACTTTAGCACCAACTGTACTTGACAACATGTGAGACAGCACTGTTTGATTCTTTTAAGGGGAAAATATATTGTCATGATTATCTTGATAGAGCACCAATATTTTCTGTTTCCCCTTTCCTTAACATATAACCTAACCAAGTGAACATCTTACAGATCATTGCATTAAACAACTATCACAACTTTGCTAATGAGATAATTACTATAATGACTTAATGCACCACACACAGAATATTCTCTGTAGCTGTGCAAAATAGTAGGATAGACGACAACCACTAGCCAGTCACTATGGTCTTTAAAAGTGCTTGAGTGTGTTGTATAGCCAGATGGACCAAGGCATGTCAGGTGGTTACAACAGGGGGATAAAAGTCACGATGGTATTGAGGGGAGAGGACTGGCGATGAGGAGGAAAATCAAGACGAGCAGCAATGTGTAAACAACGACAACAGTACATGATAACACAGTCAATTCATGAGAAGAAGAATAGCACAAAGCGGAATCAAGGTGAACATAAATTGATTAATAAATTAGGATCAAATGGATGACCGAAAGAAACCTGGAAATCGTGGAATTGAAGACTGATTTGAAAGTCCATATGCACTTAAAGTTGAAATTTGAAGATAGTCCGTAGTTAAAAATAATCCATAGGCAGTTAATTGATGATAGTTCATGATAGTTCATAATAGTTCATAAGCAGATCATTAACATGATAGTGATAATTCATAAACAAACCCTTGGCAGCAGCGGCAGCATAACTTGGGCGTCGTCCTGGATTCCCGGCTGTCCATGGAGGACCATGTGGCGGCCGTGGCCAGGAGGGCGTTTTATCAGGTAAGCCTGATACGCCAGTTGCGCCCCTTACTGGACCGGGGGGCCCTTCGCACAGTCACTCAAGCGCTTGTGACTTCTCGGCTGGATTACTGTAATGCTCTCTACATGGGGGTCCCCTTGAGGTGCACTCGAAAGCTACAGCTAGTTCAGAATGTGGCCGCGCGGGTGATTATGGGTGCCCCAAGGCAAGCCCACATAACACCTCTCCTGCGCGAGCTGCACTGGCTGCCTGTGGCCTTTCGAGTGCGCATCAAGGTGTTGACGACCATCTTCAAATCGCTCCATGGCTCGGGGCCTAGCTATATACGAGACCGCCTTCTGCCCCATACATCCCTTCGTCCGATCCGCTCCCACAGAGAGGGCCTTCTCAGGGTGCCGTCGGCCGGGCAATGCCGGTTGGCGACACCCAGGGGAAGGGCCTTCTCTGTGGCGGGCCCGGCCCTCTGGAATAACCTGCCCCCCGACCTTCGCACTACCTTGGACCTCCGCCTCTTCTGCCAACGCCTTAAGACGTACCTATTCGAACAAGCCGGCCTAGCGTAGCCCCCCGTTTCTGACTATATTTATAAATTTTAATTTTTTAGGGTTTTAAAGGGTTTTTAGCACGAGTTTTAAGTTAATTTAATATGTTTTAATAGTATATATTGTTTTGTAATGGTTTTTAATAATAATAAATAATAATAATAATGTTGAATTTATTGACCGCTCCCTCTCCCCACAGGGACTCGGGGCGGTGCACAGGGAAAATAAAAGCAATAAATATACAAAGTACATACAAATTTAAAACAAATTAAACTTATTCCTGTGCTAAAATCCCTTAACTAAAAATTCCCACTAAATATATATGTACATTTAAAAACCCATAGAGAGAGAGACTACCCTAGGCCGGCCAGGCGGAAAAGATGAGTCTTCAATTTCAGGCGGAAGGAGCGGAGGTCCGTGGTCGTTCTGATATCGGGCGGAAGGTCGTTCCAGAGGGCCGGGCCCGCCACAGAGAGAGCCCTTCCCCTGGGCGTCGCCCGCTGACAAAGTCTAGTGGACGGCAGCCGGAGAAGTCCGTCTCTGTGGGAGCGAATCGGCCGTGAGGATGTGTGAGGCAGGATCCGATCCCGCAGATAGCTAGGTCCCGAGCCATGGAGCGCTTTAAAGATGATAACTAACACCTTGAAGCACACCCAGAAGACGACAGGCAGCCAGTGCAACTCGCGCAAGAGCGGTGTATTGTGGGTAAACCTAGTGGTTCCCATAATTGCTCGCGCGGCTGCATTCTGAACTAACTGAAGCCTCCGGGTGCACCTCAAGGGGAGCCCCATGTAGAGAGAGTTACAATAGTCCAGTCGGGATGTCACGAGGGCATGAGTGACTGTGCGAAGGGCGTCCCGATCCAATAGGGGGCGCAATTGGCGAACCAGGCGAACCTGGTAAAACGCCCTCCTGGCCATGGCTGTCACTTGCTCTTCCATAGACAGCCGGGTATCCAGGAGGACACCCAAATTGCGCGCCCCATCCACAGGGGCAAGATGTTCGCCCCCTATGGCCAGCGTTGGAGAGAGCTGGTTGAATCGGGCAGCCGGAAACCACAGCCACTCGGTCTTGGTCGGGTTGAGCTTGAGTCCGTTACCTCCCATCCAGATAATAATGCCTGTGCGCCGCCCTGAGTCCTAACAAGGAGAAGGGCGGGGTATAAATTCGAAAAATAAAATAAAATAAACCAGAAAACACCGGGAAAATATGTCTATGGAGATTCTCAGTCATCCAGATCATAGTTGCCCCAAAGGTGCTTTTTCCAAGAGGCAACTGGACTTTCTGGTTTTTCTCTGAAAACATTTCACTTCTCATCCAAGAAGCTTCTTCATTCTGGCTGAATGGTGGGGAATGGAAGAATTTATACTCCTTGCAGACAGCTGGTCATTTGCATATTTTTAGCGACACGTTAAGGCCACCTGTTAAGGCTATCTGTGTCATCAGAGTCACCTGAGTAGTGCAAAATGGGTGTGGAGCTTTCTTGGGCAACTGTTGAAAGGACTGTGTTATAGATTGGAGATAGATGATGCTGTATCCCTCCCCACCTGTTGAGAAGGTACAAGTTTCCTACATAATTTTTAATTCTTTATCATGTAAAATAAATAAATCGTTCAACATTTACTATTTTCTATCTGTGCTTCTGATCACCACAGTACGAAATGCAGCAGGAGCTGAATAAATTCAACTTCCGCAGTCAGTCAAGCTAAAGTAGGAGTTATTTTCAAAGACAGGATATCTGGGGGAGGCCAGTCTGAAATACCATGTAATTTCCTATTTGTTTTATTAGCCTAAAAGAGTTGGTGGGCTCAATTATGAGCTAGGTTGCTTTTTTTAAACTCCAAATCCATTACTATCTTTTAGGAAATGAAATAAATGAAATGTAACAAAACAAATGAAATAAATGAAACATAACAAAAAAATGTAAAGCTGGAACTTCATGTAAACTATGAAGCTGGAACAGATTATCAAGGCAACCATTTCTTCATAAACTCTATTCCCACTTCATTATGCTCATTTAGTTTTGGTTGCATTTGCAGAATTATATTTATAACAGACTTAAGTCTACAGCCAATCCAGTTTTTCGGTGCGCTTATATTCAGAAATCAAAAAGACATTGACAGGTTTTTTCAAAACCCTAAAACACCAATTTTAAAAAGTATTTCATTGTTGGTTTTTCATTGCCCTAATTTTAACTTCGGTTTTTATATTTCATTATAAACCCTTGAGAGATCTAAGTAGTTGACAATATATATAGTATAGTGAGTAGTTGACAATATGTTGAGTTGACACTATATTGAGTAAGCAAATACGTAGATCAATCAGTGGTGTTCTTTTTACAAGATGGTAAATATGGAAGATCTTGCCAACTCATGAAACTGCTGCCAGGGTATCAATATGTAAAGTAGTTGCTATTAGAATTATTTGTTCTCATAATACATTTTTGTACTTCTTACACCACTGTTTTTTAAAACAATTATTTCAGATGATTTAACACAGACCATGGGACAGCAGCATCTGTGGGAAAGGTTAAAATGAGCAAGATGGTAGACAGAACATTGCTATGCCAATGCTGCTTCTTTTAAACATATGTACAGCATCAACATATGTATCAAAGAAGGTTGAATCACAACCTTCTTCCTAATTTTGACACACATTCTATTCCACTACCATGATGGCTATGGATGCAATTTCCAAATTAAAGCAAGATGTTTTACACAGGTTTTTCCTATTAGAAATGTGTTAAAAGAGATTCTGAAAAGTGTTAGATTTCAATTACAAAGAAGGCATTTTAGGTAAACATTAGGAAGAAACTCTTGAATATAATGATTGGATTCATATATGCTAACTCACATTGAGATTTGTTAACATTATATGAACCTAGCCAACTGTACTTTATTCAATGAACCTTGATTAAGTGAGTTATGGCTTAATGATGTATGATATGCAGCAATATCCAATAGATTTGATCCAAATTAAATCATGGTTTGTAGCA
Source organism: Rhabdophis nuchalis (assembly GCA_039707465.1). Taxonomy (NCBI): domain Eukaryota; kingdom Metazoa; phylum Chordata; class Lepidosauria; order Squamata; family Natricidae; genus Rhabdophis; species Rhabdophis nuchalis. The sequence continues at coordinate 186,804,736 of CM077645.1, read as the reverse complement.
GATTTGATGAAAACAATGGATACGGTATTTTGTTGTTGTTAAGTCATTCAGTTGCTTCCAACATTCTCTGTTTTCTGAGGGACATTATTCTACCTGATTGTCTGTTCATATAAGTTTAATTCTTATAAACTGATGTTCATGCCATCAACCATAGTATCTTGGCATCTTGTCTTCTGTTAACGTTTTTCTAACGGCTTTGGATTTTTTCATCTGCCTTCTTTTAATGGTTTGTATTTGCATTATGTTGTTGAAATAAATCTCTTCCTGGGTTCAGCTCCAAGTGGGGAAAAAGACACTGGAAACATGGAGGCTGCTTGGAAAGATGGTTTAATAGTGGATAGGACCATGTGGCTTGCGTTCCTGAACAGAAAAGGGGAATCACATGCTTCAATGTTGGGTGAAGAAGCAGAGAAGGGCCAAGGAAGGGGCTTGCAGGGTTTTTCCTAATCTGTTCAGTTCCACCTCTCTGTTTCCTGTTCCTGTGTAAGAAATGTATTTTGATTGGTTGTCAGACTCCCATGGGGACAGGCAGGGGCAGCTCTCTAGACTGTTTTGAATCCAGGTTTGGTTGAGTTCTCAGATGTCATGTGGTGAGTGAGTAAAGTCTAATCATGCCTTAATCCCATCAACCTGGAGTTGAAGGGGAGAACATTTTATTATGTAAAGGGACTGGCTTGGGCATCTTAATGGCCCATTGACAAAGGGGGTGGACAGGAAGATGCAGGGAGCTACTTTGTCTTTAAAACATGTTTCTTCCTTTTCACATCCAGAGAAATGTAATATTGTGCCTTTTCAATATTTCCAAGGATATTTCATTTTTCTGGGAGAGGGCTGGGTGACAACTTTCTACAATGTCTAAAATATGTAAGCTTTGGTGTATGTGTGTCTTTATTTATTTATTTATTTAAATTTCTATACCACCCTTCTCCCTTCCGGGACTCAGGGCAGTGTACAGGAAGCAGTAAAAACACAAATAAAAATATAGAAACCCTTTAAAAATACATTAAATTATGGAGCCTGTCTTAAAACCTAGTTAAAATCCCTACTAAAAACCATGTAAAACTATAACATTTAAAACTATGCCAGTTTAGAAACTATGCCAGGCCAGCCGCACAGAATAAATAAGTCTTCAAAGCCCGACGGAAAAGGCGCAGGTCCGTGATTGTCCGTAGGTCAGGGGGTAGGTCATTCCAGAGGGCGGGGGCTGCCACAAAGAAGGCTCTCCCCCTAGGGGTCGCCAGCCAACATTGCCTGGCCGATGGCACCCTGAGGAGGCCTTCTCTGTGGGAGCGAACTGGACGGTGGGAGGTATTTGGTAGCAGGAGGTGGTCTTGCAGATAATCAGGCCCCTTGCCACGGAGCGCTTTAAAGGTGGTTACTAATACCTTGAAGCGCACTCAGAAAGCCACAGGCAGCCAGTGCAGCTCACGCAGGAGAGGTGTCACGTGGGAGCATCTAGACGCCCCCAGAATCCCCCGCGCGGCCGCATTCTGAACTAGCTGGAGCCTCCGGGTGCACCTCAAGGGAAGCCCCATGTAGAGAGCATTACAGTAGTCCAGGTGGGAGATGACGAGGGCTTGAGTGACCGTGCATAAAGCATCACAATCCAGAAGGGGACGCAACTGGCGTATCAGGCGAACCTGATAAAAAGCTCCAATGGCCACGGCCGTCATATGGTCTTCTAGAGACAGCCGAGAATCCAGGAGGACACCCAAGTTGCGAGCGCTCTCTGTAGGGGCCAATGACTCGCCCCCAATAGCCAGAGATGGTACCAACTGGCTATATTGTGACGCCAGAAGCCACAGCCACTCGGTCTTGGACAGGTTGAGTCGGAGCCTGTTTCTCCCCATCCAGACTCGCACGGCCTTCAGACACCGGGACATCACTTCAACGGCATCATTGGGGTGGTCCGGGGTAGAGATGTACAGCTGAGTATCATCAGCATACTGATGGAACTCTACCCCGAAACCACGGATGATCTCGCCCAACGGCTTCATGTAGAATTCTTAAACAGGAGAAGCGAGAGGACTGACCCCTGTGGTACCCCATAAGAAAGGTACCTCGACGTCAACCTCTGCCCCCCTGCCAACACAAATTGTGACCGGTCGGAGAGGTAGGAGAACCACCGTAGAACGGTGCCCCCCACCCCCAGCCCCTCCAGCCGGTGCAACAAGATACCATGGTCGATGGTATCGAAAGCCGCTGAAAGATCTAACAGGACCAGGATAGAGGAACAACCCCTATCCCGAGCCCTCCAGAGATCATCCACTTTAAATTGGTGTTGCTTCCTGCAACATCAATTCTAGTCCCTGAAGTTTTGTTGGCAAAATTTCAAAAAGTAACTGCCATTGCTTTATTGCTAGAGTTGAGATAGAATGGCAATCCCATGGTCACCCAGCTGGCTTTGTGCATAAGATGGAACTAAAATTCTATCTGTTGCTAGTCTGATGCCTTAACTACTACACCAGACTGTCTACATTTAAGTTTTGTCTTTATTCGTAGTACTTTCTCTGAGGCAAACAAATGAAGATGCTGATTTAAAAAATCTCTCTGCTTGTATACTCTGATTGTAGAGTATATTCATCAGATGGTCTCTTAAAAATATCAACATCTGGACTATTTGTAATAGGAGATGCAATTTTTCTGATAGTCAGTGTCATATTAAAGCAAAAACCCATGAATGATGACATGTTTATAAGAGCTGTGCATGCTTCTAAAGTGTCGCAGAGTAAGCACTTTGGACCCCAATGAAAATGCAGGATCTTTCTACTGCTCATTAAAGTAGCTTGATATTTTTCAGGCTTTTGCACATTAAGAAAAAAGGTCCCACCACTCTAAAGTTGCATTGAATGTAAATCTCACAGTCTGGGAATAGAGGATCCAGTGTAGATAGCAGTGAATTTATACTCCCCAAATTTGTATCTTCTGTGATTTATAATAGATTTTTGTTTAGGAAATGAATATCTTCTTCCTAGACGTCTGACTTGATGTCTGCTTAGGTTTTTACTTCATTTGAACTCTTGCCCATTGACAGCTGTCTCTGCCATGGGCTCATTCTTGAGGGCACACATCACTCATTCATCTCTTCTGCCACCAGATTCTTCTGAAAGTTACATTCCTGCCAAAAGCCTGTAAGCAGGGAACACTACATCTCAAATTCAAATATTATTTGGATTTCTGGGGACCTGAAAAGAGAGAAGCCAAACTTCAGATTAAAAGTGGAGAAGCCAGAATCTAGTTGATTATTGGCAGTCTCAGACAAGTGGGTGACAAGAATAACTTATCTAAACTCTAGGCCATGAAAAAACAACATGTTCCCTCACTTGCGTTTCTCCTTTGTCTCTTTCTCTTTTTCAAAATGTGCCAGAGATCTCACTGGATGCAATTCAGCTCATTTGATAGTTAATTCTGAGCACCAGCTAGCACTGAGATGTAAAGTAATGAAAGCAAAAGATCAATGTGCAAACTATTGATCCTGTCAGAGCTCTTCAGAGGTAATTACAGCATAACACTGGCTCCTGACAGCTCACCACAAATACATAATAAGGTCACTGGGCTATAATAAAGTGCAGACTTTGGCTCATATAATTCCTTGACTGTTTTCAAGCTGACCCACAACATCTTCAGTTTATAGGAAACATAATGCTCTTCATTTAAATATAAAGTACAAAATGCAGGAATGGACTTCACTTAGACTACTAAAACATTTAAATAGAGCAATGGGGGAGATGTGGGGGTATACCAACACAATTTCAGATTCTTCCATGAGAACATAGTTGTTGTGTGCATTTTATGTGCTCTTTTGTGCCACCGAGCACCATCAAAAATGAGAAACCTTTTGAGCATCATTCTTTACATAAGTGCATCAACACAAAAAACTAAGATGCCATTTGCCAAGCAGCAAATAGGATCTGCAACTGCCCCTTTCATCTTTAATAGCTCATCCACTGAGTTTGCTTCATTTCCATTCTTTTTTGGAGAAACCGTTAAGAAGAAATTAGCAATACATTTCTGAATTAGCAATTCAGAAATCATGATGTGATGGTATGTAGGAATGACCTTGGGAGAAAAGGAAAATATGCTGCCTAGGAAACAATCAGAATTGGGGGAGGGGGGAGCCTGCAGCTGCATAATGAGCAGAGGGAAAAAACTCAGAAAGGACCCTTCCTAATTTATCAGACTCTAAAAAGAGACAGTGAAAAATGTGTATTTTTCAGGCTTGCAAGATTCTACTAATATAACCTTACAATAAAGTAGAATTAGTTCATCTGGTCATGTTTCCTAGAGTGACAGACTGACACATACAATGCAAAATTTAGCAATTGAGTTCATTCCCATTTTACTGTCTTTTTCATTATTCGAGAGCCATGTTGACAGCCCAAGAGGTAATATTCATCCTTTTTTTTTTTTAATGAAATGTTGAAAGATTTCAAAATGAAAATGAAGATCAATCCACTTATTTATGTAGCAAGTAGAAAGTCAAAAATCCAATGCAAGCTGTGATCTAGGGGTTGGAAATATATAAATGTCCCTGGGAGTTGGGGAGAATATACATGATGATGATGATGATAACTAAGTTTTCAATGTGCTTTATTCAGAAAAGCATATTAATTCTGATCTTCATAATGGATGCAGTTACTTTATTTATTTTTTCTGTATGATCCTGAATATGGTTTTAGTAAAACTCTTGTTTGGTTCATCATCTGATTCTGCAACACATTTTCCACTTTTGACATTCCTTGGGTCCGTTTGGAGAAGGGCGGGGTATAAATTTAATAAAATAAATAAAATAAATTCCTTTCCCTTTATTTCACTTTTCCATCTACTGCCCTATCATGCTACCAGGACATGATTATGTAGAACAGGGGTAGTCAACCTTTTTATACCTACCACCCACTTTTGTATCTCTGTTAGTAGTAAAATTTTCTAACTGCCCACTGATTCCACAGTAATGGAATTATAAAGTAGGGAAGTCAATTAAATTTTAAAAAGGAAAGTGCTTCAGTATTGGGCAAAACCCCTATCACCCACTATGAAAGCTGGTACGCCCACTAGTGGGGGTAGGGACCAGGTTGACTACCACTGATGTAGAATATACTTCAGTCAGTTAACCACTTGACTCGCTAAAATAAAAACTCCCATAGACTAGCTTTCCATAGCGCTTCCTGTATAATTAATATCTTTGGAAAGTCAGATTCCCGTAAACGCTACCACATGGTCATTCTCTGTGTCCAAAGAGTTTTATTGGCTTTCAAAATATACTTGGGAAAGGTAATAGGGTGTATATAAAATTTTGGTAGCTCCCATGCCGGTGGTGGCAGTCCTCCCAAACCTCATAAGTTTACAATTTTGAAAAATAACGGATAAGCATATACAGAGTTTACATTGTATCAACCGAGTGTTCAATCATTTCTTTCTTTGCCATTTTCTATTGTATCGACAATTACAATAAAATTTCAAATAAAATCATTTTTGTGATCTGAGCCTTTTCGATATTGCATCTTCTTCCTTGTCACCAGGTGGGGCCATCGCCCTCTTCATTCCCCCATCTCCGTCCTCTAGGAGAGATGAGTGCTTTTGAAAAAAGGCTTCCGCCTCATTTAATGTTTTAATTCTTATTCTACCCCACTCCCAGAAGATCAGCATTCCCTCTGGCAATAACCATTTGAACCAAATTCCTTTGTTGTATAATTTCTTAGACAAGAAGGAGTATTTCCTTCTTGTTTCCCTAATTTTTTTCAGAATTTGTTTCAAGATGGTTATTTCTTTGTCTTGATATATTAAAGGTCCCCCCCTTTGGGGCCCCAGTATCTTATCCCTCGTGGACCTCCTAAGAAATTTAACATGGACCTCTCTTGGGACTTTGTGAGTTCTGGCATATGCTGAATTAATTCTATAGACCAGGTCCATATCCCACCAGAGTTGTTCTTTATCTCTTTTAAGGTATTCTGCTAATATTGTGCTCATAACATCTTTAAGATCTTCATTTTCTATCTCTGGTATATTCTGGAACCTGAGAAAAAAAAGACATCCTTTCAAATTCTATTTTAGACATATAATCACCTAATTCTAAATATCAATATCAATTCTCAATATCAGAAAACACTATTACCCAAAACAAATAGCTCTGTACTAGCAAAGGTGCCATCCATGCCAACAAAATTGCAATTGATAGTGCATTTGTATGAAAGGTTACATTTGGATGCTGCACAACCTTAGTCTTATACAAGACTTAGAACAGGTCCCTAATACATAGAAATGTAGCACCACTTCAGAGAAGGGACACATAGCAAGAGTGGACATCTGCGAAACAAAAACACCCATAGCTGTGATAGGGGGAAGAGCAGTGTTTGGACTACTTGTTACATAGGACTGTATTAGAAGCAAGATATATACAACACTTAAATGTGAATGCAGACAACCATGTTCTAAATGACTATAATTATATTAAAGTTGGATTGTTTAAAGCAACAACCACCAAGAGTTGGGTAATGAATAAATGATCATATGTAGCCAGGCACTTATACTAGTGATACATCCCTTAGACCGATACGCTCGCACAGAGAGGGCCTTCTCAGGGTGCCGTCGGCCGGACAATGCTGACTGGCGACACCCAGGGGAAGAGCCTTCTCTGTGGCGGGCCCTGCCCTTTGGAACGACCTACCCCCTGAACTTCGCACCATCTCCGACCTCCGCCTCTTCCGCCAGTGTTTAAAGACACATTTGTTCCATTTAGCCGGCCTAGCGTAACCTCCACAAATGACTATTTTAGACAGTTTTAAATTTGGGGATTTTAATTTGTTTTTAGCGCAGGATGGTATCAAATAAGTTTTTTAAATTTTTTACTTGATTTTGTATTGTATTTTAAATTCCTGTGCGCCACCCTGGGTCCTTTTGGAGAAGGGCGGGGTATAAATTTAATAAAATAAAAACTAAAATAAATAAATAAATATTATTATATTGGATACATGATATCTGAATGTTGAATAGTTTCTTCCTTATTTCATCGATCAGATTTTCAACTGAGATGAAAAAGAGGGAAAGAGGCAAAAGGAAATCCTATTTCATATATAGAAGTACAGTATGCTTATATACAATGGTGGGATTCCAAATCTTTTCCTACTGGTTCTATGAGTGTACTCTTTGTGCGCCCACGGGCAACACTCAAAGACCATCCTCGGTGTCAGCGCTGGTGAGCTGAGCTGTTTTTTAGCTCAGCTGAGGCACGGCAATCCACTCTGCCACATGAATCAGATGAACTAAACAACAAGGGAATATAGGACAGAGAATGACGGGGGTGGGATAGCGTGGCCAACCAGAGGTGGTATTTGCTGATTCACCAAACTATTCAAAATTTCCACTAACGGTTCACCCCAACTGGTCTGAACCAGCCGAATACCACCTCTGCTTATATAACATTATATGTAGCTCATTGTAAGAGATAGTTGGGGGATGCTATGTAAGAGCAATACGTTCAAATGGCACACTGTAAGGTAGTGAAATATTCTTCACATTCACTTAATTATTCTTTCCCCAGAGAAAGACTTCAGTTCTTTCTTCTCATTTTCAGAATCCTCCAGAATTGATTTTGCCAGAGTTTTGAACTTACAATATTGTTAAGGATGCTGGTGTCTGTTTTTCTGTTACACACCTCTCCATCATGTGGGAGGGAGGGAGGGAGGGAAATCAAATGTTATTAAAGGCTGAAACAAATCCACTTGCCAATTTAAAATAGGCTGTTTGGTTTCCAAAACCTCAGGATTTCCAAATGTTTAATTCACTTTCCAAATTTAGAAATGGCAAGGAAGACAGATTTAATACTCCTTGTCTAATTAAAGTTCCCCTATCTTCTTCCAAGCCGTTCCTCTGGCAACTCAAATCCTACATGACACAATGACAGGATAGCAGCTTGTGTCAGAGGATGGAAGATGCGTATTGGTTTTTGTACTAAAAAAAATGAAATGTGTTTAATAAAACAGTTTTGTTTTTTGTACAGCAGGTTTATGAGCATGTATCTATATAATGTTTCGTTTTGGGCAATTCTCACAAAAACACAGACTAATCAATTGTAATTAAAATGCAACATGGTTAGTATTATATTACAATATTACATAAAACATAATGATGACACTATTACATAATGTCACATAATTTAAATGTCTGAGATGTGTGTTTCTTGGTGGCTTAATAACTTAATACAGTTTTTTTAAAGTTCACTTAATCTTTTTACTCTTTTTTTAACATTACATATATTTTTAAACATTTGTAAACATAATTTGTTATAGTTTAATCTGCCAATTAACAGAATTTATACAGAGTGACCATAAAGATTGCATACACTGTGGTTTATACACAATATAGTGGTCCATAAATAATATAATAAAAATGGAATAAAATCTATAAAAACATTATTCCATGGTAATGTGGATATTTAAATATTCAGAATACTAAATACTTTAAAAAGAAACATTGTCTTAGTTTTGGCACTGAGTAGAGAGCAAAATAGGTGCAAGGAAAGGGGAGAGCATTTCAGAAGTCAGATACCATAACTGAGAAAGTAGCAGCTGGCCAAACTGATTTCAAAAAGCTAAGCAGAGTCAGACCTGATTAGTACTTGGGTTGACACCACCACAAAAAAATAACGTGATGGTAATTCAGACAGAATTTAAACAAAGAATAATCCTAGTGGCAAGACAGTGGCAAATCACTTCTATGCCGCTGCCAGGAAAACTATAAAGAGGACATCAATCCAGTTTGATTTTAAGGAGATATAATTTCTGTACTTTATCTTACTTCCTGCTAAGTTCAAAAGGATTCCAGTAATGGCTAACCTTTATATAGATTACATGAAATTAATTTTGGAGTCACTTACCACCATGAGATTGAAGGTTGAAGAGTAGAATATACAAATTAATAAGAATTAATTTAAAGTACACTTCAACTAGAAATAAGTTATTCTGTTGCTTGCTTTACTGAAACTTCAGGAAGAATTTGCTCTGCTGTGTTTGCAAGGTCCTTAATTCAGGGGTGAAATTCAGCAGGTTCTGACAGGTTCTGGAGAACCGGTAGCGGAAATTTTGAGTAGTTTGGAAAGCCAGCAAATACCACCTCTGGCTGGCCCCAGAGTGGGGTGCGAATGGAGATTTTGCATTATCCTTTCCCTGCCATGCCCTCCAAGCCATGCCCACAGAACCAGTAGTAAAAAAAATGAATTTCACCACTGCCTTAATTACTTAACTCATTGCAATCAATTGATAATAATAAACCAGCGTACTATACTTTGCATAGTGGATTTTTTTTTTAAAAGGATAATAAGCCATACAAATGTTGATCATTTCATATTTTTTACTTTAATTCAGTAATCATAAAAACTAGAATAAAATGTATAAAGATATATATTAAAGATGTATTGTGTTACATAGCATCATTTATTACAACAGAAATGTGCTGATTGTCTTTTAGTGCTGGTAGGTAGAAAAATGGTACAGGGTATAGAGAGAAGACAAGGAAAAGGGCTACAAACACTGGAAATGTGTCCAAACTCTGGATCAATAGTTCAGACTAGATCTTCACATCATGTAGTGTCATTCTCCCTCTAAATACTTTGGAATATAGCCACATCAGAAACAGCATCCAGAAGTTATTATCATACAAACATCACACAAAACACATATAAATGCAAAGAAAACTGGATGATCCATGGCTTTTCTGCCAACCTAATTCAACTACAAACTTCCATTTATCAATTGGAAGGTTCAAATCTAGGAAGCCCCCACTGGCACTTGCACAACATCTGCTTCACAACTTTGACATTGATTCCCAATGAAAAGCCAAATATATTGCTGAATGCCCAGACCCAGGAAGACATATAGATAATCCTGTGCAAAAAGCGCCAGGCTCTGAATTACTTCATCAGCAATAGACAATCCTAAATTGGATTCACCCTTTACATGGTATCACTATATAAATGGGTTTAGCATCTTCGCCTCAGTGTGACTGTAGATCACATCTTGACCGGCTATAAGCTGAAGACATGTCCAGTTTCTCTTTTCTTTTAGATAAATGATGCTGCATTTCAATTGCTAAATGATCTAGACATGGGAATTTGAATATAGATTTTTTTTAATATTCTACTATTTTTTATTTACGTGAAATGTCAATATACCTTAGAAATCCATGTATGTTGTACCCTACACTGAATAAATACACTAAAAATAGAATTGTGACGTATGATTGTTGGCTACCCTAAAACTTAACTTTAATATGTGTGAAGAACTTAATATCATAAACTATTAAACAGATTAATATTGCATTACAGAGGACTCTTTTGATTAATTTCTTCTGTTTTATGCTCCGCAGGAACATAAGGAAATTAATACCCATTATATGTTATATAGTTGTAGCTGTCAGTTAAGATTTTAAAATGTTTTATGTCACCTTGGGGAAATGTTTATTCTGAACGATATCAAATATTACACGAACAAAACTTAACTAATAGAACCGTGATGATGACCCTATGGCACACATGCTATAGGTGGCATGCAGAGCCCTCTCTGCTGGCATGCCTGCTGTCACCCCAGGTCAGCTCTCCATGGCGTTTCTTTCGTGAGCTTGTATTTCCCTGCAAATGACAAAACAGAAGCTCACGAAAGAAAAAGATCTTACCTCTTGCTGCGCTGCCAGTGTTGGGATGCCCCGCCTCCTGCCAGCCAGTTGGTCTTCAGATTTCTGCTGTGCATGCATGCATATTGGTGCATGCGTGTGCGCATGTCAGGGCATGCATGTGTTCACATTCACAAGCTCAATTTTCAGTTTGGCCATGTGCATGCGCAGTTTGGGCACTCGGTCAAAAGGTGTGCCATCACTGAAATAGAGTGTTCCCTTTATTCTGAATCCAAAAACTTAGGAAATCTCTTAGATGTTAAGTATAAAGTATGAAAAACGTAGCAATATATAACAGCAGTCTTGCCTCGCCTCACAAATCAGAACTGGGAACCATCTCTATGTACCTTTAAATCTCCGGTTTAACAACAGAACCTGTAGTATTGCTTTTAAAGTTGTTAGCACATTCAACACACCCTCTATTGAGTGTTCTTCTTATAAAATACAAGGGAGTAGAAGACACATTCAGCATTTTATTGATTCCCCAGTGCCTGTACATCTATTTGCACTGCCTGTTTAGCAGACAGAAATGGTGACTATGCAGCTGTCTCATAATACAATATGTAAAGTATGTCTGGTATGTTGGATGCTTTGTAGTCTAGCCATCCATGATCAGAAAATATTCTCAATTAGAGGTTGTTATGCTAAGTCTTGCAGGCTGGATTTGGTGTGGGGGGGGGTGTCTATGAACAGTGCACAAAACACATACAAATGTAAATTACATGATATCTAGATAGCGATATCTTTTTATTACTAGTGGTATGGCTATCAAAACCTGATGCATTTATAATGTCAATCACCACCTACTGAAATTAACAAATACATTGTACGAAAAAATATCCTGCATATATCTTTGCATATAAACATTACATTACAGCGCTTAGGCTCTGAATGATATTGTCTGGATTTACATAACATTTTAATGCATTTTATGCATCATACTAACCTACTATGTCTAATGGCTACTTTGTCTGTGACTGGTATCATGTCTGAACCTATGTGTGTGATCTCTGAACCTCTCTGTACAATATTGTTCAGTTTCCAAGCTAGCATGAATTAATTCATAACAAATTGTTTCTGAGTGTCTGAGTTCCTAAAAATTCCTACAGTTTTTGAGTTTCAATTTTAGAGAAAAAGGAAGAGATATGAATGAACTCAGCAATAACTCTGCCTTCCCATTTCAGTGATTGAACACCTTACTCTTTTTAAAACTGAAAGGACTTCATAAAATATGAAGTGAATCAGAAAGGGATTTTTTCCTGGTCTTTCTGTGATTTGGAGATGAGAGGAAATATCTATATCTCAAAGATATGGTTAATGTATTGCAACATCCAGGCTTGCAAAATACACATTCATCTAGTTTGTTAAAGCTGCAATTAATTATTTAACGTACATTTTGATTTTGCCAGCAATAGCTTTCCAAACAATGGTGTTTTGTGGTTACTATACACAGCTTTCTTGATTTCTCCTGGAATAAGCATGGATCAATCTGACCTGGGTAAGTCAGAGATATGGAGAGAACAAGCACTTTGTGAGAAAGTATGGGAAAGCAGGAAAACAGATCTTTTGCAGAGGAATCAATTGAGCGTCCCCTTTTTCAATCTGTGCATGAAAAGTAATGTCAGCCACATAAAATGAGAGCAGATGTTTTTCCTGCTATATATAAAGACCTCAAAAAAGTGAGGCTGCCTATACTTTGTTTTGCATGTTTACACTAAGTCAACTCCAATAGAAGACACAATTTGTAGCTCGGGGTTGAACTGTGGGGTTTTGATGCTCTCTTGATGCTCCCTGAGTTTGATGATTTTCTTACAGATGTTTCATTACCAAACTAGATGACATCATCAGTGGGGAGTGGGGTTTGCTCTTATTTTTATATACTAGTGCTGTGATGGCGAACCTAAGGCATGGGTGCCACAGGTGGCACACAGCGCCCTCTCTGTGGGCAGGTGAGCCGTCACCCCAGTTCAGCTTTGCTGTGCATATGCTTCCTGCCAGCCAACTGGTCATCAGATCTCTGCCACGCATGTGCAGGGGTGAGGTGTAGGGGGCATGTGCGCATGCATGGGGGTGGGGCACATGTGGAGGGCTGCATGCACATGTGCAGGGGACAAGGTGTGTAGGGGGCATGCACTCATGTGCGGAGGCAGAGCACATGCGAGGGCCACACGCACATGCATAGGAAGCAGGGTGCATGCGCAGGGGCAGAATGCATGCATGGGGCAGGATACAGGCATGGGGCTCATGCACATTGCATTTTGGGGGTGCGTGCATGCACGCATGCATTCACACACACACATGCACACTTTGGACACTCAGTCTGGAAAAAATTAACCATCACTGTACTAGTGGCTTGCCCTGTCAATGGGAGTGGGGGTGTTCTTGGTGTTCCTTGATTAGGCTGTATACTGTTAGCTTGTTAGTCTGAATTGATGGTTTCTTGATTGAGATATTGTTTACTTCTTGATTGTTGGTTTAATATTGGTATTATTCTCTGTTCATATGGATGTTCATTGCTTGGGAGGAGGTGTTTTGGTCTTTTTGTTTTCTTTCAGGCTTTTTGATTGTCTCTTTTGAGTGGTATGTAGATCTTGTTTATCGCTGTGTGCCCATTGATGGCCAATTTGTCTATGTGCCAGGCCTCCAGGAATTCTGATTTCTTGGCCTTGGCTTGATCGAGGATGCTCACAGTTTCCCAGTTGAAACTATGGTTGAGCCTATCCATTTGTTCTGAAGTTAACAAGTTTTCATCATTTCTTCTGATTGCAAGTTGATATTCATAAATGCAATTTACTAGTCTTCTACCTGTTTGCCCAACATAATAATTGTTACAGTCCTTACAATGTTGTAGATGACACCTACTTTTTCTTCTGGGACTGCTGGGTCTTTCAGCTTACTTAGGATGTTTTGGAGAACTTTAGTTAGTGTGCTACTGTAATGCCATATGGTTGTAATAGTCCATTGATGATTCTAAGTCAACTGCATAGCAGTTTTATGGGCAAGACATTTGACATACAGGATCCATGTTAATCTGAGAAGAGAGAAATAGATTTATTGCTTTTATTATTTGGCCTGCCTTTCTTGTCATGCTTGGGATGGGGAAGGGAAGGGGAGTTTCCTTTTGGTTACATTAGTCACTGTATAGAAGATTCTGTGACGTTTTCAGCTTTGCTTAGTCTGGCTGTGTTGCATCTTCTTCATGAGCTTGCTTAATTCCAAAGCATTTGGCATATGCAAAAGAATTTCCCCGCTCTTACTAACAGCCTAGGACAAGAGGAGATTTCAGTAGGTTTAGATTGCTTGAATTCCACTCTTCTACATGCCTATTAAAGGTGCAGAAGCCCTGTCATCTTTTACATCTATCCACCCTATGTTTGGTATGAAGATCTAGTTTCCACAAATATCACAGGCATCTCTTGCCCAAAGATTCTACAGGAACATTTTGATTAGTTCCCCGTGTTCAGAGGCAACCCAGTTTCCCCTCTCCCACTAGCTCCTTGTTCTTATATATGGAACTTCTCAGATGTTCAAATCCAGTCACCTTGAATGACCCACAATTACAGCAGGAGTATTTTTACCAAGGAGCAAAAGGCAGTGAATATATAGCCGACTGTCACATAGCCCCATTAGAACACTGGTGTGACATAAGGTTGTAAAGAACAACTTGCACATTATGAAATCTGGGGTGGCTGATTTCCTTTGTTCGTTTTTTGACTGAAATTATTCAGATGTACGAAACCAGAAGATGTTTCCAATAATCAATGACTCAAGAGAGAAAATTCAGGATAGTGCCTCCCACTAGCATTTAATGAAATCTATGGAACTTGTTATGAATCATTTCAGTCCTGGTAATGAATCAAGCCACAAAAATAGGGAATATTAATTTTCATTTTGGAGATAAAGTCAGATTATATTACACATAAAACTCTGGTTCCCAGTTTCCCCACATCACAGAGGTAATCACTGTGTGTATATATTTTTTAAAAAAGGAATAATTAATTCTTAAGATGGCCACACATTACCATATAATCAGTACAAGTTGTGAGATGGGCAGCTATATAAATTTAATTATTTAAGTAAGTAAGTAGCCTGTTTGCCATTACCCTGCCCTTCTTAATTCTTTTTTTACTGTTCTTTCTTGAACAGTAAGGCAAAGGGATTTATACAGTATATTCAAGCAACAGTTTTGACATTAAGGTCAACGAATGCAACTATATCATACATACTATATATCATGGATGAATTTTCAAATTAATTTCCTAACTTGTATTCTTCAGTGTCTGCAAAATAATGGTGATTGAATAACCTTTTTCAAACGGTGAAGCACATCACAGCCTGGTGGCTACAAGTTAAAATGCAGCTTTAATTCTAGGAACATTATGTGATCAGAATCCAAAGAAGTACAGTACTAGCATTTTCATTTGGTTAGTCACCAATAACCCACCTGACTTTACCAACATATATAACAAAGACATTCAGATGATCAGATGTCTACTCCTGGAAACCCTGATAGATTCTAACTATGCCACCAACAGAAGTCCTTTCCAATAGCCTACAGGATACATCATGCAAAACCAAGATGTGTTTAACTACAATGTGTGAACAGGCTACAATTGTCAGAGTGAACAATATGTGCTAAAGTATAAAAACTAGCATTTTTAAAACTTAGAAGTGCTAAAATTATTAGCTGATGTTGTTTTCACTGTAAGACCTTCACCATGAACTATTTTCAATCACATATTTCATATGTTCTTATCTTTCCAGTGCTATGAAAACCTGACATCCATGGTAGGACCAGGAAAATAAAGACAAATGCATTATTTGTCCATCACACAAATGATATAGATTACATATTTGCATTAAAGGTCATGATGCCATTATTTAATAATGTCATTTGAATGATATCACAATGCATAAGTCATCATTTTGGTATTATTTCACTAATCACAACACGAAAATACTTTTTTAAAAAATTAGTTTTTAAATTTTTTTGTACAGCAACTTTCTTCTGTTTTATTACCACTTTTTATCCATTGGGTGTTGTATAATGTATGAAAAGTCCACTAACTGGTGGATATTTAAATGCATATAATATTGGAGAAAGTTTCTGGGAAGCACATGAATCCATTAGAAATGTATTAGGTAAGATAAGATAGTAAATAGAGTAAAATCCTAGGAATGACAACTGATGCTGATGGGATGAGTGAAGATGAAGGGCATATGAAGGTGGAAGGGAATAGAAGTTGGGCCTGATCTCTGAGAAGGTGGCAATAGTGATGCAGATCCGAATCTTGATGGAAAATAGTGGGGGGGTCAGAATGCTGAATAGCTTGTTGCAGATGAAGGGAGGGTCTATATATAGATGCATGATGCAGGTCCTCTTTTCTAGGACTATCACTATAGGGCAGAGGTGAGGAACTTATGCACTTCAACTCCCAGAATTCCTGAACCAGCATGGTGGACTCAGGAATTATGGAAGTTGAAGTCCACAATTTATAAAAGGACCATAGTTCTCCACCCCTGCTATAGGCAGTAAGGAAGATGACTCTGACAGAAATATACAGGATATTTATTTATTAAATTTATATGCTGCCTATCTCAGTCACGAAGTGACTCTGGTTGGCTCACAATAAAGAATAGAAAAAAAATAAAAAATGGTAAAAATATTTAAAGTGTTAACGTTTTATGTACAAATGTGTAAATACATCATTACCTGGGGAAAGGAGACCAAAACATTTTTTAAGCTCTGAGAAACACAATATTTGGAAGCAGCTTGGGCAGGTGCTGATTCCCTGGGATATGGGGGTGGGATGACTTGTGAGTTTAGCACAGTCAGACTTGTAAGATTCTGTTAGTACAGCCCATTTCAGTAAAGTCTTTGAGTGAACTTTGTTTCCTGCTCTAATCTACCTAAAGCTGCTGACAGTTGCCTGGTTCTGGGCCTCAGTAGCTTAATTATTGGAAGTCTTGGATTCTGGTTGCTGCTGATTGCCATTAGATTTGTTTGGAATAAGAGAATGCATTATATGGTGACACATGAACATGCAAATTTGGCATGTATTATTGAGATCTGGCTAGGCAATAGTGGGGTTCAGTTGAAAATCTGCTAGCTCAGGCTTCAGGAAGCAACAGTGACAGGGGAATGATAGTAGGCCATAATTCTTGCTTCCTGGATGTGTTTTTAATTTATTGTGCATAACATCATTTATTTCTGCTCTGGTTTGAATATTAGTTGGGCAGAGACCACTGTAGCAAATAAATAAATTGGGGTCATGTGTTATGCTGTGATGAAGATTCTTTTGGGTGTGAAGGACCTAATAAGGTGTCTAGAATTTTCTGCCCCCCATAGTCTTCATCAATAACCCTCGTCTGGCTGCTTTGATTGGCTAGGTGAGGCAGCCATTTAGAAGCCAAAAAAGGACACTGGGTTTGCATACTTCCTATTCTAACCATGCTCAAGAATTGCTTATTCACTGCTTTATTTAAAGTTATTTAAAATATTTTAACCTGCCTTTCTATTTTGTACTTGAATAATATAAAAATACATTTAAAATCAGAGTTTTAAAATGCTGTGTGATAACATTTGTGTCAATCGGATGAGTTGGTATTAATTAATAGAGTATACAATAATTTACTTATTGTATATAAAGTCAGGAAGGGTTGATGGGAAAAGGGAAGTCATTGTGCATCAAAAATCTGAATTGGAGCTAGTCCAAATCTCCTGCTTCTATGTGAATGGGAATTTGGCTTCACAAGGGCAAGGTGAGGTAATTTTCCAAACCATTCTTACACGCAGTTAAATCTGAAAGCAAGCTATATTCTAGTCACATACTGTACCACATGTACATTTGAACATTGTATAGAATATGATAGATTTGTACTTCTTGTTTTCATGCCTCTTTGACTTCTGCTCATCGGTGTTATGCCATATATCTGTCAGCTGAAGATAACATGTTATTCATCCTACAAACTGGGCTGCAGTCCTAAAAGCTTATGGCAAATAAATCTCTCAGATATCCTAGGACTCTTTTTTGTGGGGGGGAAAAAACACCTGATAATATTTCTTAAAAGATTATTTAATGGAAACCACCTGGCTGTGAAATAAGAATATGCAAAAATGAGCCCCACCTTTCACTCTGGTACAGCCACCCCTGTGCTGCTGGAAGACACACACAAAGAGCATCAGTGCTTTCTTGTACTTTGAGACAATGCCCTTTTGTTCTCATCCTTTTGTACTGTGACACATGAAACACTGAATAAATGAAATTAATTGCCAACTTCTGCTTTTTTCTCCAAGCGGAACAGGATGGAATGTTGTGATTTTCCATCTGCATGCCTGCAGAAACATGCTTTGCTCCAGCTTGTCATTAGATAAATGTATTATCCTCTGCTACAAATTAGGATTTCTCACCCACTTTGGGGTACCATGATCAGCCCCTAAAATTAGGGAGCTGGCATGAATGTTGCGGAGTAGCACACAATCATGGTATTGTTTGGAAAGTGTATGGTAAAGAGAATCAAGGGAAGTGAGGCTAAAATCAGAAAAAACCACCTCTGCTATTGTATTTATTTTATCTATACAAGTTCTGTACTACTGTGTTTTTATGTAACTGGAACCTCTTTGTAGCTGAGGTGACTCTAAATTAGGAAAAGACAAGCATAATATTATGAGTCTACTCAATGCCTTATAATTTTCCTTTACGTTTTAATATGGGACTTTTTTTAAAAAAAATGTAATTTTCATTTGAGTGAATCTCACAGAATGTCATTGGTGGAGATATCACCAGATGAACCACTGTATGGGAAAAAAGTAGTGGCAGTGACAACCTCTTAGCTGCACGTCTAAGTAAGAAATGGAGCTCTGTATGAGGAACAAGAACCCAGAAGGTTTCTAGAAGAAATGACTGAGATTTTCAATTATTCACCTTCTATCATTTCATCTTGTATGAAGCAAATGGCCACTTCAGTTTACTTAAGGACTATCTTGTCTTCATTGACTAAGCCTTAATTTTCTGCCTTCACCCTAATTTCCTTTGTTTCCTTTCCAAATAAAAAGGATTATTCATTTTCACACAAGTGCTATTTTTTTTTCTTAGGCACTTCTATGTTGAGCACCTCACAGATTGCTCCTTCTGTTCTTGGGGGGAGAGAGCCATGAAGACGAATGCCAATAATTCCTTTTGAAGTTTTCCATAAATGGCTGGAAAATGGAACTCCTGATAATATTTGCATTATCCACTCATTCACTGTCACTGTGTTTGTGGTGATGAACATTCCTAGCGTTTTTCAGAAAAATAAGTAAAATATTCTCAAAAGAATATTTTTTGAAATAGTCAGTTGGGGTTTTATATCCAGTGTTCGGTATGCTTGATTTATGAATTCTGCACCCCACCAAATTGTTGGATGTGCAAAGTGCCCCCAGCGATGAGCAAAACATGCCTATCTTCTGGGATGACACTTAACTAGGGCATCTTGAAATTATGTCTTTTTTTAAAAACTTCTTTAAGCATTGTGAAAGACAGATTTATCCATCCAATAGCCAGATAAAAGGCTACGCTTGCAGCTGTGACGTGGCGGAATCAGGGAAAACAATTTTCAGATACATAATTTCTATTAATATTCTTGATTATAATAGTATAAAGTATAATCTCATATAAACTAAACATAAAGAAAGAGTACAAAGTACAAAGAAAAATGAGAAAAAGAGGAAAAAATAAAAATAAAATAACAAATATTTAAAGCATCACAACAAATATCAACAGATGTACTGATTCATTATCCTTTCTAAGGTTACAAACAATGATTTCCTCATTCCATATCCCATCTCTGATCTATAGGCAAATCCATAAACTATCATTTTACAGCAGAAAGTCCATAAAGGGTTGCTAGAAGTAAGAACATATCTTGTTTCAACCTTGATCAAATAATCAACTTTATATTCCTTCTTAATCTTTAGTTCATTCAAATATTGCCCTAAGATTTTATTTTTATTTTTAAAATCTTCTTTATCCCATTGCAATGGGTGGAAACTAACCAAGGAGAGAAGCAACTTAGAACTAAGGAGAAATTTCCTAACAGTAAGAACAATTAACCTCTGGAACAGCTTGCCTCCAGCAGTTGTGAATGCCCCAACCCTGGAAGTCTTTAAAAAGATGTTAGACAGCCATTTGTCTGAAATGGTATAAGGTTCCTGCCCATGCAGGGGGTTGGACTAGAAGACCTACAAGGTCCCTTCCAACTCTGCTATTGTATTGTATTGTATTGCAGAGTTCTTCAAGTCTTTTACAAGCCTCTTTTGTAATTCCATTTAAAAAATTAACTAGCTCACTTTCTTAATCATTAGTTTCATTTTTGATTTTTAAAACATCAGCCAGTTTCTTTTGTATATTTAGAGATATCCTTTTCCATGTTATTATTTTGCCCTGTCACTTGAAATTCAAATTTCAATACTATCTCTATCTTATCAGACAAAATTTGTTTCATCTCTATTATTTCTTTAGTAACATCTTTTGAACATAATTATTTATAGATGAAGACGTCATGACTGATGTTGTGGCTACTTATTTTTGGCTCCATTCTTCAAATGTCTCTGGTACTATTTTCAGTGTTATAATGCTTTGAGTTATTTTGTAGATCCCATTAATTAATACAAAATGTAGGCTAGTGTTTTTCCCCACTGCCTAGAATCTTTAACCCCCTCTAGTGTCTAATTTTTAAAATCATAACATTATTTAGTTTTGCTATGTTTTGCAAAAAACAAAACACATTTGTTTTCTATAAAAAGCATTTGTTCTTTATAACTAATTTCAAAACTTTTTGGTAAAAAGTTTCTATATTCTAAATTTATCTAGTACCTTAATCTAGCAGGCTCCAACCTAATTAACAAAGGGGAGAAAAGTGATTGTTCCATGCAAGTGGCAGACGTGCATGCTTGTGTGCGCAATTCCATTTGCACAAGAAGAGGTACATGGGACTGTCACAAGTGCAAATGGAGCTTTGAGCGTGAGTGCCCGCTGCAAGTGCAAATCGAGCTTTGCATGCGAGCACTCACCACTCACACAAGTGGACCTGCGCACACACTTGCCCGCCCTTTGCGTGGCCTGATTCCAAATGGGATGTGGACTGGTAATGAGCTGCAGCCTGGGGCTTGGAGACCCCTGCCTTTGTCCGTTTATAGTTTTCTAAAATCAAACTCTTATTTAATTTTTTTGATTATTCAAATTCTTTAAATTCTTAAGCTTATGATTTTCTTTCATTTAAGATTGAAAGTAAACTCACCAGGCATTTTCAAACTTCTTTTTCTGAACAGCTTAAAAATGCCAATTCCTGAAAATGATTATAACGTTAGGTTAGGGAACTTAGTGTCCTTTAAAAGGCACCAATTGTGTTTGCAAGCAAGATGGTTATTTCCATCATATCCCCAAGTTCCCTGTCTGGTGGTTTCCTCATGAGGAAGATCTATCAGGAGCATATGTGGATAATCTCCCATTCTCTCCTTGACTGAAGAGGTTCTGAACAGTCAGTCTATTCACAGGTTCTTTATTCTTTGTTGATGCTATCAGCTCCACTTTTGTGGAGACATCTTCAGCCCACCATTCCATCCCCCAAGAAGCCCCAGGGGAGGAAAAAAAAAATATTTTGAGAGAGCTGCTTATGCCCCTAACTAGTAAGTCATTTTAGTTTTGTTGCAATCTTGTAAGAACATTAACTAATGTCAGATGTCGTCTACAGTATTTAATCTAAATGTACCATAGTAGCTCACTATCGCAGCAGAAAAGTGAATCTCAAAATGTTTTTAAATCCACACTGCAAATAGGGTCTTAATTTTTTTTTTAAAGCAGTAATGAAGCAATGTGCTTGACATAGTGTGGACTCAATTTCTGCTGTGATTTATCTCATTTGCATAATGATGTTATTCTGCAGATAAATTACAGTATTTGCATTAATTTACAACCTTTGTTGTGACACCATCACACAAATGATATAAATCCTCACAATGCCCGATTCTCTGATTCAGTGGATTTTCTCCAATAACAGACAGCTCATCCTCCTACCAGTGAGTTCATTCTGTGGATGTTCATTTCAGTTTTGAGAAGCTCAGTATGTTCTTGCAAATATCAAGTTATTGCTGCTTTTAGATCATCTGAAATCCACTGCCTGGCCCACCATCTGCCCCGCGTTTGAAAGTATTTCATCAGATAATGTTATGTTAGCCTCAAATGACTTTAAGTCTGACTTTATATTTGACTGCAGGCCACTGCATGTTTCCTGAAACATGCAGTAAGGTTTGTCTCAGTGAAAGTTCTGCCCATTGAATCTCCTTCCCTCACTCCTCTCCAGTTTTGCTATTATCTTTTGTAAATATTCAGGAGCAGTTGTTGATAGTGAGTCTGGCCAAAAAGTTAAAATAGTTTTCATTGCGCAGCCACATCTGCTATGTTGACTTTTTTTTTTATCCCTGCTTCACCTGAATAATAACAGAATAAAACCAGAGTTAGAAGGAATCTTGCAGGTCATCTACTCCAACCTCCTGCTCAAGCAGGAGGCCCATTACCATTTTTGAAGAGTGTTCAGTCTCTTCTTGAAAGCCTCCAATGATGAAGCACCCACAACTTCTGAGGGCAAGCTGTTCCATTGGTTGGTCATTCTCATTGTTAGAAAATTTTCCTTATTTCTAGATTGAATCTCTTCTTGATCAGTTTTCGTCCATTGTTCCCTATCTGACCCTTGGGTGTTTTGGAAATTAGGTTGTCCCCCTCCTCTCTGCTATCATGTCATCCCTAGTCCTTCTTTTCACTAGACTAGCCATGCTCAGTTCTTGCAACTGTTCTTCATACGTTTTAGCCTGTAGGCCCATAATCATCTCTTCTCTGCACTCTTTCTAGAATCTCAACATCTTTTTTGCAGTGTGGTGAGAAAAGCTGGATGCAGTATTCCAGGTGTGGCCTTATTAAGGCCACTTACTTACCTGCAGACATTCCTGCAAACATTGCTGATTCAGAGAACATCTTGACATCTTCACAGATCTCTCAAGATGGTTGAAGCTCTTTTAGAAACAAATAGCCACTGAAAGTATTTTCCCTTCTATTTTTGAGTGGGGTTTGATGTCTTTTAAGTTCCTTCTGGTAAAATTTGGCCAGGATGAGTGAGAGGAACTTAAACAAATCTTGCAGTGCTACGAATTATGCCGTTCTCCACTATTTGGCAAACTGAGAGAAATACCAAAACAAAATATTTTATGGACAAGAATAAAAAAAGTAGAAGTCCTAATATGCAGTCATGAAGGGTAGCTGACATTTATAACTTTATTATCCTTACATTTCTAATTTCAACTTTATATCTGTAAGTGTATCCGTTTGATGTAATGGCTACCAACATGGATGGTTTAATTCAGATGCTAGGTTAAGACTGTGTTTTCTGTGCTTTATTTAGTACATTAAGGAAAAAAGACACCACTTGTTCTTCACAATGGCCCATAATGTCTCTTGCTCCACACAGGCTTCCCTCAGTGTCCTCCTGGTGAAACCTTTGAGGTCTGGAATGGTTCTGA
Organism: Rhabdophis nuchalis; assembly: GCA_039707465.1. Classification (NCBI taxonomy): domain Eukaryota; kingdom Metazoa; phylum Chordata; class Lepidosauria; order Squamata; family Natricidae; genus Rhabdophis; species Rhabdophis nuchalis. The sequence goes on along the minus strand of CM077645.1, from coordinate 186,781,524 downwards.
AGCAGAGGAAGTCAAATCAACTTACTTCATTTTTGAAAGCAAAAGAACAACATGGCTTTGTAAAGTAGTTTTATTGCACTGGTTGTTTTGGATCTTTGTCAAGCAACACACTTTATTAAAGTTTCACATTGCCTCGTATATAATAAATATCTGTCTTCATCCTACATTTGTTTTTGGCTAATTATATTGATGGTACAATTCCACAATTTCAAGGCTCAGATGCTATGAGGATTTACCAAAGCCTCCTCTCCAAAATAATCCCTACTTAAAGATCAGGGTGTAATTCACACAAGTTGCCAACTCTCTGAGGCCTGTGAATAATTCAAACAATACAGTAAATTCACCCTATAAGAAAGAGAAAAAAATTAATTACCAGCTGTAGAAAGACTTTTTTTATATATTTTCAAGCAACGACTGCTTGTGGTTTCAGGTTTTCTGAAGTTTATACCTGTAAAAGACTCAGATATCTTGACCCTGAACCTCTGATTTTCACAGTTGTGTTGATTGTTTCTGCAAAAAAGAAACAGTGATCAAGAGTTTGCACAAATAAAAGTCATTCTGTTATTTTTCCACATTTTAACATATGCTGTAGATCAGGGGTCCCCAACCTTTGCAACTTTAAGTCTGAAGGACTTCAGCTCCCAAACTTCTCCAGCCAGCAAAGCTGGCTGGAGAAGTTTGGGAGCTGAAGTCCTTCAGACTTAAAGTTGCAAAGGTTGGGGACCCCTGCCGTAGATGAATAAATTTAGAAGCATAACTGGACAAATGATAGCAAATTACAAAGGATAAAAGACAAAAAAATTGGCTGCCAATGATTTAGCCATGCAAGAGCATTCAAATGGAGTGTTATATTACCTGCTGCACCCCTGTGGAAAATTGATGCCAGGTGCATCATGATATAATCACACAAATACTGAAAAAACCATATAATCTGCATGATAAGGTAATGAAACATATAACATTATTGCAGTTTGTATGTGATTTCTATAATACCACCTCCTAGGCAGCAGTGCACAACTTTTTGGTGGTCATTGCCAGGGCTCATAATCTCAAAAGTGAGAGGGTCCTAGAACACAACCTCAATGTGATTTTATTTAAATGACAATGTTACAGTTTGTCATCAGCTTACAACTCCAACTGAGCCCAATATGTCCACTGCTAAGTAAGACAGTTTTAAGAGAGCTTTGCCCCATTCTTTCTTGCCACAATTGTTAAGTGAACCACTGCAGTTAAGTTAGTAACACAGTTGCTAAGTGAGTTGACAACAAAATTGACTGCTTGTCAGAAGATTGCAAAAACATGATCACACGACCATGGGACATTACAACCATCATAAAAACAAGCCAGTTGCCAAGCGTCTGAAAATTAATCAGGCAGCTATGGGGATGCTGCAGCTATTGTAGGTGTGAAAAACAATTATAGGCCACTGCTGTTGAACTTCAAATGGTCACTAAACAAATGTGTATAAGTTGAGGACTATTACTTTTTATAAACCTATTACATTAAAATTAATATGATTAACTTTAGTGACTTCTCTTTTCTATTGCATGCCAAACTATAATCTGATTGTACCTTCCCAATTTCTACCACTTTAAAATTATATAATCTGGCAACAACGTCTGTGAAAAAAAAAATTAGGCTGCCCCCAGTGATGGGATTCAGAATTTTTGCTACCGGTTCTGTTGGTGTGGTGTGGCTTGGTGGGCGTGGCTTGGTGGGCAAGGCTTGGTGGGCATGGCTTGGTGGGCGTGGCTTGGTGGGCATGGCAGGGGAAGTATACTGCAAAATCCCCATTCCCTCCTCACTCCTGGGGGAAGGATAATGTAAAATCTCCATTTCTACCCCACTCCAGGGCAAGGATGATACTATAAAATTCCCATTCCCTACCCATCCCACTAACCTGCTCTGCAACTCTGTTCTCCTGTGCAGGACAACAGAAGACCCACCGATCAGCTGGGACACTGATCAGCTGGGAGTCAGCAGGCAGTGAATAGATGGGGGTGGAGCCAGCCAGAGATGGTATTTTTCGGTTCTCCGAACTACTCAAAATTTCTGCTACCAGTTTGCCAGAACCATTCAGAACTTGCTGAATACCACCTCTGGCTGCAACTAAGGTTTAGATCATGCATGTGATTTAATAATCAGACTGTAATTGCATGTTCACATCCTCAGATTTCAGTGGCTGTAGGGATCAGGATTGCTGTCACTAAGTGCCAAGGTCATAAAGCATGATACCATGTATCTTAACCAGCGGTGGGTTCCAAACTGGTAGTGGTTTGGTGGCCTGGGTTGCTGGAACCAGCAGTGAGCCAGACCTGCCACGCCCCTGAACCAGTTCTCTGGTTTTTCACTTCTGCACACGCGCAGAACAATTTTTATTACATTGCGCATGCGTGCACAGCATACCCACAAGCAAACCAGCAGTAGTGCCTGCCGGAACCCACTCCAGGTCTTAACCACATGGCAAATCTGTGTGGGAGATGTCCATGGATTACCAACCTTCTCACACCTCAGATCCAGGTATGTTTTCTGATGCTGTTAACTATCGGGATCACTTTTATACATCTTTCTTAATTATAAGAATTGTGGGATCTTCATTGGTGCTTAATTTCTTTGGGGTTTGACCCACAACAACCATACCAGTATATAGTCTTTAGTCTGCAACAACAGTTGGGGCTGGAATTTCTGTCACTAAGTGATATCATTGTAAAAAACAATGTTGCATGAGCATGTCACTTAGTGATGACAGTTCTGGCATTTCCTAGTTGTCAATATTAAGCAAATCATCATGGTCATTGCTTTTTTTGTTTGCATTTATATTGTGTTTTATTCAATTTCTCCCTTATTCCGTTTTTTGAGGTGTGTGTTTTTAGAGGGGGTTACTATTGCATTGTTTTTGCTGTATTTGGTCATTGTTCCTTAATTTTTACGGTTTTCCTTTTACCTTACTAACAATGGATCATAATTATTTTGTAAGAAATTCATCACAATTTTATACTATAATTTGATCTGTTTGATCCTGAGAACCACCAACTAGGTAGTATGCACTTTTGCGAAACACAATCCACTTCATAAAATTTAGAAAACATGAAGTTTATTAACCCTCAGTATATTATTTCTGTTGCTTTCTTCATAAAAGGATATATTGGAAGTCTGGATAAATAGAATACAAGAATCAGAACAAATTTCATAGGTCTGTTAAAGCTGCACATTCATACTTACCTCCCTTCAGAGCTCCACAAAATGAATAGTCATCATCCACACCATGACAAACAGTACTCTCCCATTTAAAGTCTTTGGAAGGCCCATTCGACAACAGTATGCGTGCATTGACAACTGTCAAATCAGCCTCTGCAGAAATATGTTACAAAAAGTTCATTGATAATGTCTCTATGCAAGTATATAATATAGGTCTATACCATATTCCTTATATGTTTACTAGCTGTTCCTGGCCACGCGTTGCTGTGGCCCAGTCTGGTTAAATAGCCAACCAATCTGTGTGTAGATCTACACCTGCACACACAAACACGTACACACAACCACCGTATAACCCCAACCTACCTACCTACTGTATTTCTCCCTCTCTCCCTCTCCCTACCTACCTACTACTGTATTTCTCCCTCTCTCTATCCCTCTACCTACCTACCTACCTACTTACCTACCTACCTACCTACTGCATTTCTCCCTCCCTATCTCTATCCCTATAGCTGCCTATCTACCTACTGTATTTCTCCTTGAATCTTATGAACAGAGTGTTTTATGTCATAAAGGATGACATAATACCTGTGGCCCAATGCTCTCTCTGTATCCATTTACCTACCTTTTTAACAAGTTTTTACTTTTTCATTGCGTGTACCTGGCACAGGTGTGACATCTACACAATCTATATATATCATTGGTGCCGTATTTGAAAGGAATGTTGTGTGAAAATTTGGAAGCGATCGGTGCAGTCCTTTCAGAGATTAGCGGTTTTAATAATAATAATAATTTATTACATTTATAAACATTCATATGTAATACATTTATTACATTGAACAAACTCTTGTTACATTTTTATTTATATAGATGAGAAAGAAAGCAAAAATTTGATCATTTTAAAATTCTTTTTAAATCCATGGGATTTCACAAAACATTTTGTTTCCTACAAGAAGACATCAGTTGAAAACATATTTATACAAACATTTATAAATGGTGACAACAAAGTCAGAGAAATGATAAATACTTTATTATATTTTATCATTTATTATGTCATATTATACATTATCATTCATGTAATGAAATTTGGAACCAATCAGAGACCTTCTACCAAACCGAGAAGTGAATTGGTTGCTTAGTAGTTTTTTTACATACCAAAAGTGGAGAAAAAATAATAATATACATACTCAGCATGAAAAAGAACTAGAATTTTTTTCTTTGGCTTAAAGATTCTCTCTTACTCTAACTCAAACAGTTGCTTCCAGGTGTGTTACATTATCCCTATCATCATTTTCAACAGAGTACCCTGTGTCTCTCTTGATTTACAAGCCTCTAAGCCATGATTTATGCATTACAAACTGCAATGAACAGGTTCACACGCTAGTCTAAGAAAAAAAATCAAATTGTTTGATAGCTCAGCAGTACAAAATGTATATTCATGTCATTGACTGGGGAATAAGCAGGACTTAAATGTGTACAACAGGACTTAAATGTGTACAATGAAAGGCTTGAACCAATATTTCTCACTTAGGACAAATTGCTGTCCAAAAACATTAATGAATATGAAAGAACAAGCACAAGATTGCTTTGATTGCTAACACCCCAGCAATCCTTAGACATATGAGATGTGTGCTGATAATATGAAAAACACAGAAAGGTGAACAAAAGCGCACCTTCTTGCACTTCCATTACCTTCATATGTCAATTAATATTTTGTGCAAGTGTATACCCTTAATAGTTGTATTTTCACTAGAACCAACTGTATGGCATAAAAGATTGGTAGTAATCATTTTTATCAATATTTTATCACTTTAACTGCACATCGTTCTGTGAGTAATCTATGATTGCTTTATTGTATTTATAGTAAGTTGCCTATGTAAGTATATAAACAGGGAGCAAGCCCCACATTCACTAGTGCTGATGTTACCTCAGTAGGGTACAATGGAATATCTGCAAGCAAATAATCAGATTCCGAGAGCCCTAAGGACTCCACAGTTCAACCCTGAGCTACAGATATTCTCTTCTACACATATTCTTTTGTTATTTAAGGTGACCATGAAATATGTTGAGTGTTGTGTGTGAATGTACTATAACTGCTAGGGTTATTCAAAAACATATTCAGAAATGAATATGGACCACTATAATATAGAAACATAGCAGTGAGTTCTATGAATGTTAACTTTGCAGTAGTTGACAGCACTTAAGATTTTTTTAAATAAAAAACACTGTCAGGCTTAACTCGCTCTCATGCTTTCCAATAACAGCTATTCAATACTGAAAGTTAGTCCTCCTGAAGTAATTAGTGTACAGGTAGCTCTCAAAATATCACCAGTCAATTAATGATCAAATGTACAATAGACCACCTGCCCAAAAAGCTGCATACAATCCTGTTTCAAATTGACAGAGGATATAATATCCCTGCAATCATTTGCCCTTACAACCAACCACAGGGATGCTCTAACATTCCCCAACTTTCTCCCCTCATCCTGCCCTGACAGGAGTCCATAATGCTTGGGCCTGGTAGCCATATTTACTGGAACTACACACCATTTTCAGTGCTCTGACAATTCCTTGAGGAAAAGGTGGCTGCATTCAGAGCTTTCTAGCCCGATCATGCAAAGTTGGCAGCTTTAGGATCAGCATCCGAAAACATTGCCCTCACTTCCCTCTTCCAAAAATCCACATTTCTTCAATAAAGAAAACAAAAACAGCTCAGAGGGTCAGACTTGTTGATCTCCCCCCACTCCCACCCCCCAAATAAATTAGCTGCTGAAATTAAACTCTCTGCCTCTGCCCTCAAATCATCCCTACGGCCGATCCGCTCCCACAGAGAGGGCCTTCTCAGGGTGCCATCGGCCGGGCAATGCCATCTGGCGACACCCAGGGAAAGAGCCTTCTCTGTGGCAGGCCCTGCCCTTTGGAACGACCTTCCCCCTGAACTTCGTACCATCTCGGACCTCCGCCTCTTCCGCCAGTGTCTAAAGACACATCTTTTTCAGCAAGCCCGCCTAGCCTAACCTCCCGCTGGGGCTATTTTAGATAGTTTTAAATTGGGGGTTTTAATTTGGTTTTTAGCATAGGATTGTTTCATGTAATTTAATATGCTTTTAAATTTTGTATATTCTGTTTTATATGTTTTTAAATTCCTGTGCGCCGCCCTGGGTCCTTCGTGGAGAAGGGCGGGATATAAATCAAATTAAAACTAAAAACTAAACTAAAACTTGATCCCCTTTAACCACTTCATTTGCTAAATTTAGCTCATCCTGAAGCTGCCACTTTTGCATGCAGGCAGCTGGCTTCCACAAAGCCAAGCAAGGGCCAGGAAAGGTTTGCAGTTCCCTGAATGCCAGCTGATCAGGGCAGAGACTCATCCCCTTCATAAGGTTGTTTGGAAGCCTCTCTGTCATTGAAATGAGATTCTAGGCCCTAATCTAGCTGGGGTCTTCTCCCCTGCTGGGCTGTTTTTGGCTTTGAAAATCTTTTTGCTGCTTGTCTGCCTCCTTTATGGACCAGCCTCCCTCACCCACGAGGTACCCCAGGCAAGTTTGTTTAACAGTAGCATCAGGGAGAGCAGGGGCTGGGATTGTTAAGCAAGACTGTCTAACTTAACAGTTGACACTACTTGCAACTGTAATGAGCAGGCTGCATTTGTGTTGTATGTGGAGAACCACCTGTATATATAATCCAATGAAACACTACAGTAGATGCCAAGATCAGCCAAGTCTGGTGCTTGATCCTTAATAAACAGAAGCACTTTCCACCCAAAGAAAGTTACAATCAGATCCAACCAGACATGGCATTAAACCGTTTCTCTCTGGTTCAGGTGAACAGGTAGCTAGAACAGGAGGCTTTGCCCACCCACCCCGACGTAATGCACAACCTTCTGCTTGTGCTCACATTTTCAAACTGGTAGGGGAAGGTAAGTGAATCCCACCGCTGGATCCAACCCAGCAACAGGAAAAAATAGCATGGTATACTTGCTATACAGTTAATACTTATGAGTGGGTTGTTAAGCAAGGCCCATCTCTAATGGAGAACAATTAAATCTGGTGTGGTCTGACATAGACAGTAAACTCACTTGGAATCCAGAAAATAGTACCCTGCCATTGTGAACGACCCCGTAACACACATGGCTGCGCTGAAAAGAGGAAGTTATCCCTCCCAGGACCTGTGAGGCAAACAAATGTAGTAAGGTAAGAAAAAAACATTAAAAAATGACATGAATCTTTGGCCATTCCTGTTGGACTACTAAAACACACAACTAACATACTTTTGAAAATAAGTGTCAACCAATACTTTGAGTTGTGCAGGGATGGAAGAAACTAGCAAGACAATACTTAAGAGCAATTTCACCTAGAAAAACAGATTATATAAAAATGAAATGCAGAGTTTAAGAGTTCTTTTATATCTGTAGCTAATCGATACAGCTGAGATTGCAACAGGGTTTATGCAGACATAGTATTCGGCAGCTTTCAAATTTGCTTGTTTCTCATCTTTGGAGCCTTATTATTGGTGGGATTATTCTATTTTTGCTCACCTACCAAGATAGTCTACAAAGCATGTGACCCAATAAGTCGTAAGAAGTCATCTTCAGCTCGCCGAGGCTCCAGCTGCGAGGGAGAGTGAGTTTTAAAAAGACTTTTTTTTTCCTTGCTGCCAGCCAGGCTGAACGGACTGGGAGGGGGGTGTTTGTTTCCAAAACCCCCCCTCGGACTTAAGCGGCACTTTAAAATGGTTTCTCTGGAAGAGAAAGCGGAAATCTTAAATCCGGACTGTCTCTAACAAGGGAAAGTGGTATGCGGCTACTTGCAACATTGTTTCTAGGTCTGGCTGGTTAAAAAAAAATATTTTTCTACTTTCTCCTCTGGGCTCTGAGATGGGCGGTGGAAAGTGGCTTTTCTTTGTCCCTGCCTGACTATTTTAACTATGGAAAATTCCCAGCGTCTCTTTACAAGTGGGACTCTCTCTGGATATTAATGAAGAATTTTTTTCTTGTTGGATTTGTGATTCCTTTCTGGATTACCTTCGTTATTATAACTATTGAGCTGGAAAATTGTCTCTCTCTTGGTTCCTGAATTTTACAAAGTCTCAACCTTGATCTGAACTTTTGGCTCCCGGCTAGTCTCACCAGCCCCACCCTGAAAATGCCATTTTGGCTGGCACTGACTTTAACAGTTAATCATGGCTCAAGAAATAGCACTGGCAAGTTTAGAACAACGGATGGCTTTTCTTGAAACTGTTATACAAACTTTGGTAAACGAAATTCAGGCCCAGAGGGCTGAAAACATCAATTTCAAGAAGGAGCTATTGGACACAAGGAAGCAGGTGCTGGAAAACACACAGAAGACTGAAGAATTGGAAGGGGGGTTGGTGGGGGTTAAGGGAGAGATTAAAAATGTTACTAAAGAGGTTGGGGAAATAGATGGGCATGTGTCTAGGATTGATATGGAAAGAATGACATATTTTTTGAGATTTCAGAACGTTCTTGAGGAATCTGGTGAATGCCTCCCTGATCTTATGAGCACAATTTTAGCAGACTATTTACAAAAACCTAAAGATGAGATCAGGGGGGACATTGACCTAGCCTATAGAATTAACTCAGCATATGCCAGGATAAATGAAGTGCCTAGAGAGATACATGTGAAATTTGTTAGAAGGTCAACCAGAGAGGAAATCCTGAGGGCGCAGAGAGAGAACCCTTTAATTTACCAACAAAAAACGGTCACTATCTTGAAGCAGATTCCTAGAAAGATTCGAGAAGCAAGGAGGAAATTTTCCTTCTTGTCTAAAACATTGTTTGATCATGGGATTTGGTTCAAGTGGGTGACACCCGAAGGGATGCTGGTGTTCTGGGAAGGAGGAAGAGTGAGGATTAAAACAGTTGCTGAGGCGGAAGCCTTTCTTAAAAAACATTCCTCTGCCCTGGGGGAAGATCCAGGGGGGACGGAGGGGGCCACGGCCCCGCCCACTGGGGGCCAGGGAGGAGAAAAAGAAGATACAATAGCCATGAGACTTAGATCGAAAAAATAACTTTGCCTTGATTTTTTTGAACAATCTTGCATAACATTTGTATCTGGATTTTTTGTAAATGTCTGACAGCATGGAACTGAGAATTTAGGTATATGTACTTGCTTTTACCTTGTAGTGTTATGAAAAATGTTTTTTTTTTTGTTATCTTTTTATTGTGTATTTTGAGGTCTCGGAAGGGCCGACGACTCTGATGTGAATGCTCTCAAAATTTCTTTGTATCCCTTACCCTACCCTTTAGAAAAATGTAAAACCAATAAAACTTTTTCAATATAGAAGTCATCTTCTATTAAATGAGGTCATGTCAGAGCTTTCAATAAGCGAAGGAAGAATTAAGCCAAGTCAGGCCATATTCAATGGCTGAACTTTTCTGAATCGATCTCAATTTTCACATGGGACCCCAAATAGATTTAATATAGTATTATTTTCTGCTCCAAACCAAATATTTGAACAAGTTTTCTTTCAGCTTTGTAAGTTACAAAAAATGGTAAAATAAATGTAAAGGCATCCCCACTGCTTGCTCAAATGTGATATTAATTCATTAGGTCATTTTATTTAAATTAGAAGATTTAAACTAATTTACAAAATGAAAAATAACTTTTGTGTCAATTCCAAAAAACTCATTAGCAAATGAGTGGGACCAAGAGTGCCCATGAAAGAAGAATGGCACAAATGAAGGCGCAAATGTGATGGTATCATCACAGACTATGCAGCTTATATCTTTACATCAAATGTGATGACATATTTTAATTAAAAGGTGGACTTAAAAAAAAAACAATATAGCCATGTTGCTTTATACTAGAACCATGTTTTCTAAAGTTGGTCTAAAGATGCTTTGGAGAGACCTGGAAACCAAAAACAAAATTCTTACAAGATATTGAAGATATTGTAGTTCGTGGAGCCAAGATGTTATCTGTGCCCTTCTTTGGGCACCCATATTACCTACGTGACCACATTCTACATCAGCTGAAGCTTCAGATACTTTTCAAGGGTAATGCTTTAATTTTGGAAATCTATGAGCATTTGTACTGCTTTATTTAATGTTTGCTTTATTGTACTTCGCCCAGAAACTCTGAGACACATGGGTGGTTCAGCAATGGGAAATATAAATAAACACACACACACACACACTAGGAAGAAGATGACAATGGTTGTTCACTTCTGAATAGGGAGGATTCAAGGTTACCATGACACTGTCAACCCCTATAATAGATCTAAATAGAATTGTACTTTCTGTGTTTCACAGCTACTTGACAGGAATTTTTACAGAAGTTAGAAGAACACTGATAATGAAATGGAAATTAGAGCATCTTAGGGTAAAAGACTTGGGATACCTGTTTAAAATCTGAAAATCATTCTATGAGGCTGCAGTCATAAGACAACAGAAATCTGTTTTGGCCTATACTAGACTAGATGTTAAATCAAAAGCAAAATGCATGTAAAATAGAAATCGCTAATGAAGAGCATAGTGGAAACTCAATGCAATATACCATAGGCTTAAAATGAGGAAGTTGCTTGGCTCAGACTAACTGAGGGATAAATTATCTAAAGAAGCAAAAAGGAAATAAAAATTAAAAAAAAATTTTTTTTAATGTAAATAAAAATTTAATTTTAAAAATTAAGTTGCTTGTAAAGTTTTGCAAACCGAAGAGATTTTCCAGCTCAAAAGCATCACGCATGTACTATTTTCTAATTAAAATTGTGCATCCTAGATTGTAAGTTATCCTATTAAGAGTAAAGACCATACTGGTACATGACACTAAAGCTAATTTTGTCAGTTACTTTATTGCAAAAATAGGGCAACTGCAGAAACAGAATTCCACTTTACTGAAGACAACACAGCTTTTCACACAGCTCTAAGAGTGTGTGTGTGTGTGTGTGTGTGTGTGTCTCTCTCTCTCTCTCTCTGTGTGTGAATCAGTGTTAATTGCCTTGTCTGGACAGTCCCTGGCAAGGTTTTGGGGAACTGATTTGGCAATGGAGGAACTTGGCTCAGTCACCCAGCTCGCTTTGTGCTTGAGGCAGGACTGGAACCAGAGGTAGGTTGCTCCCCGTTTGCTCTGGATGGGGTGAACCAGTAGTGGCGGCAGGAGGCTCTGCCCACCCACCTGGATGCTTCTGCACATGCACAGAAGCAGCAAGCGCGAGCAAACTGGTAGTAAAAAAAATAGGAAATCTACTACTGACTGGAACCTCGGGGTCTCCTGCCTTCTAGCCTGATATCTTAAGCACTACACCAAATTGTCTCCCTTTCCAAGTTATACCAAACTGGCTCTCTACCTAAAGTTACACATAGCCTTTTAGTAAGAATATAGCAAGAAAAGGGAGCAGAGATAGTGCGCAAAATGGCTCTGGGTTAGTGAAAAGCAAACATAACAGTTCACCAGAATGAGGGCTCAATGGTAGCCTTCCCAAAATGATCTTTCTTCTGATCTGTTTCCAGGTATTATCCAGGACACAATTTTCTGGCAATTTTAAACAAACAGAACAATAGAGCTGAAGAAGGGGCAAACTAATCTGAAAGGATGTGCAAACTGTTTAAACAAAGGCATAGTTTAGTTTAGTTTATTTCGAATTTATATATATTTATAGTGGTTCTTTACTTACCACAATAGGAATATAAAATATCAATGTCATGGGATGTACAAAGCAGTTGTTTTTCCAGTGCCATAGTAAAGCCATAAACAGAAAGAATGATAATAACAAGCTGGAAAATCTGTAGATATCTCAACACCATCTTGCCAGCAACAAAGTAACTTCATTTTCAGTAAAAAGAGGAAGAATGTTACGCTGCGTCATCCTCAAACAAGATTTTTTTTTTTAAAGGGGAATAGCTATGTTGTATCTTAAATGATGCCAAAACAATTATTTGAAAATCTTTTGCCTTTTGTTACAGAAGGCACACAATATATTTTGAATCTCATTTGTGTAAAATAAGAAAGGGAGGGAGGGAATCATTCTATTCACTGAAGCTTGATTTGATTATGGCTGTCAGGAGGCAGACTCTCAAGAAATATTGGCTTCTCAATTCAACTTTATTTTTGGCATCATAATCCTCATGTAACCACCAACCTTTTCATTCACAAGCATGAATGGACCCTTTTGGGACATATATGCTGGAATAATCCCAACTACACAAACCTGACCTAGTTTAATTAGTTATTCCCATGGTGGCCCTCTTTAATATGCTCAGAAATAGCAATTTAATTAAGCAAACAAAGTCTAATCAAAACCTGCCAGTTTAAAAGAAAAGTTGGAATAATTTGGATTGAATACTGTTGCATCCTTCCTGTTCACATTTACACATAATAAGATTCTGATTCGAAAGATAATGGGGTTAGCTAAAATCAACTTTGATCTTATATCTAGAAATGACATACGTAAATTATGGTATACCTACAAGAATTTTATCATAGACAAATATTATCTAAGATAACAGGCAAGTCTTTCTTATGCTATATATAAACTTTTCAAAAAATTTAGTTTAAAATTAGGTTTGTATGCAAGGCTGTAACCCCAAGGCAATTCCTGCTAGCATAAGAATTAAGCAGATGCATATTTGGGTTGCTGCTATGGCACATTTAACGGTCTAGCAGCCAAGATCATACTTGTCATTCTCCAAAACTGAAGGGCACATTTAAATGCAGACCCCTCTAATGCAATCCTCCTATATGTAAATGATGCTGTCAGTTCCAACTGGCCAAAAGTGAGTTATACATTGCAATTCAGCACTCAAAATTAATTATATCAAACCCAATGTTTAGGATTTGCCAAAGAACCACCTGTACTCTTGTTTAGATTTAAATGTTATGGTCACACTTCCAAAAAATTAGACATCCATCTTTCTAGCTATTCTTGTACATATTCAAGCTCAACCCGTCCAAGACTGAGTGGCTGTGGCTTCCGGCACCCCGATTCAGCCAGATTATTCCAACTCTGGCCATTGGGGGCGAAACACCGGCCCCTGTGGAGAGGGTGCGCAATTTGGGTGTCCTCCTGGATTCCCAGCTGTCTATGGAGGACCCTGTGGCAGCCGTGGCCAGGGGGGCGTTCCATCAGGTACGCCTGATGCGCCAATTGCGCCCCTTACTGGATCGGGATGCCTTACGCACAGTCACTCAAGCACTCGTCACGTCTCGACTACTGTAATGCTCTCTACATGGGGCTTCCCTTGAGGTGCACCCGAAAGCTACAGCTAGTCCAGAACGCAGCCGCGCGGGTGATTATGGGAGCGCCTAGACACTCCCATATAACACCAATCCTGCGCGAGCTGCACTGGCTTCCTGTGGTTTTTCGGGTGCGCTTCAAGGTTCTAACGACCATCTTTAAAGCGCTCCATGGCTCGGGGCCTAGTTATATGCGAGACCGCCTCCTGCCCCACACATCCCTTAGACCGATACTCTCCCACAGAGAGGGCCTCCTCAGGGTGCCGTTGGCCGGACAGTGCCAACTGGCGACACCCAGGGGGAGAGCCTTCTCTGTGGCGGGACCAGCCCTTTGGAACGACTTGCCCCCTGAACTCCGTACCATCTCTGACCTTCCGCAAGTGTCTGAAGACATACTTATTCCAACTAGCCGGCCTAGCGTAGCCTCTAATACTGACTCGTAGATAGTTTTAAAATGGGGATTTTAATTTGGTTTTAGCACAGGTTTTTAGTTGAATAAGTTTTTAAAAAAAATTTTTTTATATGTTTGTATGTTTTTAATGTTCCTGTGCGCCGCCCTGGGTCCGTTTGGAGAAGGGCGGGGTATAAATTCAATAAATACAAATACAAAATACATTACTGTTAAGAGCTTCAGCCTTTCTTTTCGTGAAAGTAATCGTCAAACAATATTTGGCTGTGATCATTGCAGATGCAGGACATGTGCATTTAAACTACTTAACCAGATAAAAATGTTGGGAATAGCCATAATGCTCTTCATAATAAGACTAATCATTCTTTCTATGTAATAGAAATCATTTTGAAGACTAAACCGGATTAATAAATGTACCTTTTTACTTACTATTTCAGACAAAGCCAGTCCGAATGAGACATGATTGATTTGGTCTCCTTGTATTTAAAACTAGTGCTTTATTATCAAGTTATATTTCTTATTATCCCTTAAGTATGGCCAAAGATAATGGAACCTGTATGTGCACTAGAGGAATAGACAGTTTTGCCTATTTGCATGAGAATGGAAGACATAGGACTGTGTAGACTGTGCAGTTTGCAAAATTCATCCTTCAAAGGATATAATTTTTCATTATTTTTATTAATGTCTTACAAAGAAACAAATCTTGCCACTGTTGTCACTCATGCCAGAGGTAGTGAACTCTTGTGATATCTTATACGAAGTCATAAAAATATTACTGAAATCAGTATGTGTCAACAAATCCAAAAATACAGAAACCCTTAAGAACATTATTTTAAAAGAAAAAAAATGTCTCTGCCCCACTAAGTCATTTCTTATTACTGTAGTAAGCCAATTATAGTTCCATTTATTTAACAATGCATGCTTTTTGAGCCCTCCATTAGAGGCCCCTGCATTTAAAGGTGTCATACAGTATTGAGGTCCGGGTCCCTCTAGTGGTAAAAACTAACTTCCTTCACTGTAGTGAAGTTCATCCATTCTTTAGTTATCCGTAATTGTGAATTGAAACTTCCTCAATAATGCAGGTTGGGGAAAACTGAAGATGACCTCAATAGACAGACACTTAAAAATAAAGAAATAAAAAACATGTACTCCTTAAAACTGAGCTAGTTCTTAGAAGTGGGCAAGGATTCTTTGAAGATTGTATTGATCCATCTTTGAAATAAATGCTATTGTCACAAAAGTGCTTTTTCAACAGGCAACAGACTTCGTTTCTCCGGGGCCTTCCCTGGACGTTTTGCTTCTCATCCAAGATGCTTCTTCAATTCTGACTGAATGGGGGCGGCAGCAGTGTGGGGGTGGGGAGAAATGGGAGAATTTATATTCCTTGCAGTCATCTGTCATTACCACTTTCTCTGGGAGTTGTTGGAGGTCTATCAGGATTGGTGGATCAGAATGGAAATGGGTGTGGAATCTTCTTGGAACTGCTGAAAGAACTGTGTTGTAAACAGGAGATAGAGGTGTTGGATACCTCCCCCTCTGTTGAGAGTGGGCTGTTCAATTTTAACATAGATGACCTCTTTGATCCCTCTGTTCAGAATGTGAGCTCTGAAAGAGGGGTCAAAGATGCAACATCTTAAAAGACCATTTTTTGCTCAGCAGACTAAATGCCCATCCCAGAAAAATATCTTTTAATCACGTTTATCAATATTTAAAATAACAAAACTAAAGTAATGATGAAACTCCCCCCCCCCCCCCAAATATTAAGTCATCCAGAATCTGTGAAAGACTTCTGAGCATCAAACAGAAATCAGGTAACAGACTTTGACATTTTAGAATTCTATTTTTCTGAGTCCTTCAAAGCAAACTGAAAGGGTTTGTCATATCCCATAAGATGGCTGTAGTCTTGAGCATAATTAAAAAGGAATGGATTAACAAGCATTGCTCTTCTTTTAACATAAAATGTGGTGAACATCTTGCTTATGTCTGGAACATTCACATCTTTCTGATGGAACAAAGTTTTCTTTTCTCTCAAAATGCCACTGTATGTAATTGCTGTGTATGTGTCTGTTTCCTCTTTATAGTACATACGGATAATATACCTCCTAGTAAATAAATGTAGGAGCAGAGGTGTTAGGAAAATAAAGAATAGTGTGGCACTATAAAAAGCAATTTCTGAGTAGAGTTTGTCAAAATTTAAGCCATACTTATGTATAATAGCGAACAACATGGAAGCAGTAATTATGCTGGTGGTAAAACAGAACGTTTTCACTCCTGCAAGAAAAGAAAAACATATTAATATGTAAGAGGTCCAAACTGGCTCCCAACCACATATTGGTATATACGCAGACAGTAATTCAAGAACTAAACAGTACTTAGAGCCTTTTACATCCATTTGCTGCTATCTTCTTCAACAGGATTGGCTTCTAAATTGATATATCTCAGTTAACAGAGATAAATGAAATATTTAACAATATGCAGAAGTATGAATGGGACGCCGAAAAGAGGCCCTGTTATCACTCTTGTAAAGACAGGCAGCTTTTCCTGGACTTCCATGGCAGAAAAAGCTGTACAGGTAGTTCTTGTTTAGCACTCCCAATTATGACTAGCAGCTCTGTTAAGTGAAACAGTTGATAAGTGGGAATTCATGTGACAGGACTATGCTTTCCTTTTTCCCAAACTTTGAGGTGCTTGAAAGTGACAAGACTAAT
The DNA here is from genome assembly GCA_039707465.1 of Rhabdophis nuchalis. Classification (NCBI taxonomy): domain Eukaryota; kingdom Metazoa; phylum Chordata; class Lepidosauria; order Squamata; family Natricidae; genus Rhabdophis; species Rhabdophis nuchalis. Next base: position 186,765,019 of record CM077645.1, on the reverse strand, counting down.
CATTTTCACACCTTCCTCTTTTGCTTCCCTCCTAACTACTCACCCACCTTTGAATGCTCACCCTGGCTGGATGCTGGAATAATAGGAAGGAAATTAATAATTGCATTCACATTTTTTGGAGAGAGATTACAAGAGAATGTGCAGGCACACAATGAGGAATACACATCAAAAGCAATGTGATGAACCCGCAGCTATGAGCATACAATGCAAATAGTCCAATGTAATGCCCATTGTATGCCTGCTTAACTTTTTGTAATCCCTTCCATTCTAATTTCCTTCTCTTGGCAAACAAGCAATTTCTAAATCAGGTGTCACCAACCTTTCAGACCACTAAATTCATAATTTTAAATCCCAGGGACCGCTAATATGATTTTTATAAAAATATAAATAGTATTTAGTGCAATATAAAAAATGCAAATAATTTTTCTGCGGACCACCGGTTGGTGACTGCTATTCTAAAGCAATATCTCCTGGGCCTGACTAGTTTTCCCTCCCAACACCCAGAGTAGAAACACTGGAATGAAAGGGATTACAAGAGAGTACCCCTTTTTTATCAAGTCCCACCCTTTTGCTAAAAATTGTTCCCCTGCCACGCTAAGCATACAGTATGCTAAGGCATACTGTATGCCACTGATATGAAGAATGCTTTTAAAAGTTGCTAGTTAGCTTCTGGGTCCAATTCAAGGTGCTGCTTATCACCTTTAAAGCACTTTATGGCATGGATCCAGTCTATCTGAAGAACTGTCTCATTCCAGTGGGATTGGCCTGGAGGGAGTATGGTGCACACCACATTGGCAAAGAATTTCAGCTGGCAGGATCCAGGGGAAAAGCCTTTTCTACCATGGCTCCCGCCCTTTGGAACATCATACTCTCATGGTGAGGTCTGGCCCTACCCAATTAGTGGTTACTAGAATGAAGACGATTCCACCTCCATTCCATTCCATTTACATATTAGTCCCTTTTTATCTAGTCCTTCGTTAATTTTAATGTTTTAATCCTTAATGTTCTTAAATGTTTTATGTTTTTATATTATTGTGAGATGGTTGACATATAAATTTAAGCATAAAAGAATAGATGAAAAACAAACAAAACATTTTGTTAAAAAAGGACTTTGGAAGGCAATTAAGTGGCCCAGCATTTCTGAAATTGATTGACAACTAAGAATTTGCAGTAGTTACTGATAGCTATGATTAGGAGTAAGGGCTGCAGACTGGTATAGTGCTGTGATGGCGAACCTATAGCACGTGTGCCCGAAGTGGCATGTAGAGCCATGTTGCCTGGCCCGTGTGGTATCGCCCTTTCCTCTTCTGGGTTTCTGGCATGCATGCGATGATCAGCTGGCCTTTCTGTTTGCAGCAGTGCCAGAAACTGGAAGAGCTGGTCTTCCATTTTCCTACGTGAGCATGCATGCCGGTCAGCTGATCAACACATGCACATGCGTGCCAGAAACCGGAAGACTTGCCTGAAGTTCATTTTCCGGCGCACGCATGATCCCTGGGCAGCTGTTCATCCTGGTTGCAGCCCAGAAGAGCACGAAGTGCTCCCTTTTCTGCACTTGTTGCCGAAAAGATTCACCATCATTGGCATAGTTCAATAAATGAAGACTGTTTTCTCTTTGCTTTAATTTTACAAAAAATAATGTAAGTTTTAAATAGTTGTATGTTCTACTCAGAGTTAAGCCCTTATTAGTTTAATGAAACTTATTCTTCCAGATAACTGGACATGAATTCTCATAATTTTCAAAAAGCATGTCCATAAAGGCCGAGTAGTAGTTAGTTGAATCTAGAGAGCATCAAATATGGGAATGAGATACCAGGCAGTATCTCAAAACCCCAGAGATAATAATGTAGTTTAGCTAGACTTTGAAGAGGAGTCCCAGCTGGCTATTGCTCATTTTTCAGGTGGTTGTACATAAAACAGAAAACTTTATGGCAACTTAAATTCAGAACATTAAAATATATTTATATCATACAAAGATGCCAGAAAACTCATTTCCATTTTTTATTTAGGTTTAATTCAAGGCAGGGGAGAACCTTTTTTAAACCCAAATACTTTCTGGATTATCCCTCTCCACCCACCAGCATTTTTCCTTCCAGCCATTATGTTCCCCCAATAGACTAAAAGGAGCCACCGAGGTGCTCTAAAAGTATTTTTGGGTTTTAGGCAGGAGAAATGTGTAAAATAGAAAGCATCTTACTATTCTTCTTTCTAGCAATAGTCACAAATGCCTGGGTTAAGCTACTATATTAAACAAGATATTTAAATGCATAAGCAAATGTATAGCTGACACACTTTGCATACATTTCTGTATGACAAGAATTTTCACTCATGCAAAAGCTAAAAAAAAATTCCAATGCACTTACCTAATACAGTTTTTGATAAAGTTCCAGAATAAATTAATCTTCCATATTCTGAGTGTTCTTCCAGGGGTGATGTACCAAAGCGGCACAGAGACGTTATATGGAGGAATGGAACCTAGGGGCCAAATACCATATATAATCAGTATCAATATCTCTTCCAGTAAGTAATCATATATCAACATATATATGTAGACATGCTTTTTTCTAACAACCAATTTAAATAATGATCCCAAGAGACTGGCAAGCTGCTGCCCTACCTCTAACCATGTTTCCCTTTGTTATGTGAGTGATGCATGGATCACATGAAAAATTAAGATTCCCTGCCCACGATTCAGATATATTTATTGTGTAAGGCTTATATGGCCACCTATCTTCTGCAATATAATCTGCAACTGCAATAAAGATAACAAAATTAAAGCAACTACAAACACCTTTTAGATGTCTCTCCTTAATAATTAGCAATTTCCACTCTATGCAACATGTTTGCTGATATATATGGATTTCAAAGAAGCAGCTGCAAAAACATTTTGACGTATTTCTTACCAAATTAAAATTAAGACCATTTGCTTTTATATCTCCTGGTGGAAAAAGAAAACAAGATACACGTTTCGGATTTTGTTTCCAAGTTCCTGCAGCTGCTGGGCTATGAAATCCTGACATCTTTCATCCCAAGCGTTCTTCGGCTAAGCAGAGGTAGGTAGCATGGATCACTCCACTTGGTGGCTCAGAAATTCTGCACCTGCACTCCACACACCTTAAAGCTACCAAGGTCAAGAATCACCGGATTACAGCACCGATCGTAGATCCACACGTGCAACCACCTTCAGGCCAGAAGCCGCGGCTTAAGCCACAGTTGCATGCTTTCTACGGTAACATCCGCCCTCCCTCGTCGTGTAAGGCAGGGGTCTCCAAACTTTGCAACTTTAAAGTCTGAAGGACTTCAGCTCCCAGAATTCTCCAGCCAGCAAAGCTGGCTGCAGAAGTCTGGGAGCTGAAGTCCTTCAGACTTAAAGTTGCAAAGGTTGGAGACCCCTGGTGTAAGGAAGCACGGTTCGCTGCAGCACCTACCTGCCTCTTTTCCCCAAGCCAAAACCGGGATGCAAACGCTCGGGGCGAACCAAGCGGCGTTAGCAATTTGCAATGGGAAACCGTGAACGGCTGGCGCTTCTCGGGGATTCCCGCCAACCTCTTCGCCGGCTGGAGCGCCCTATATGTTCCGGCGCTTTGCTGCCAGAGTTTTAGCCTGGGAGCGTGGAGCCTCAACCCGGCCACCAGCAACATCTCCTCCACGGTAAGCCAAAGCTACTGGGAAAAGCAACCCGAAGGCAGCTGCGGGGCCTCCTCTTCCGGCCTACAGAGGCCGAAAGCGGCGTTGGGAAAGCTACTGCAACGCGCCGCTTGTGGGAGGAGCGCGACGTTTTCAAGTTCAGCGCCTCTGCCTGAAGGTGGGGCTGAAAGGCGTTTGAAATTACTGGGATCCCGGTCAAATGCTAAGAACTCGACTTTTCCCAGCCGAGGAAATGGAGCCCTGGCTGAAGTGCCACTCTTCAAGTGGTCCTGGGAAAAGAGAAGCTCGAGAGGCGATGGAAAGATGGTGGAAGAAGCAATTGGATTTTAAAAAAAAGAATCAAAAATGCACCCTGGAGAAACTAACATAAGATTTGAGAATATCCCCCAGATGCTACATATGTATATGTAAACATGCTGCAAAGGATTCTGTTCTCTACCTGGAATAAAATGGTTTTTTAGAAGTGGTGTGTGTGTGTGTAAGACTAGGAAATAAAAAAAGCATAGCCTTTGAGATGCTTAAACATTTATTTGAAGCTTACATGTTTCGATTAAAAAACTCAGCTTTCTGATAGCGCCAATATTTACAATCTAATCCAGGGGTCCCCAACCTTTTTGGCACCAGGGACTGGTTTCATGTTAAAAAAATTCCGTGGACCGGTGGCCATGGCTCAGCCAGTGTAGGGGGGGCGGGGGAACAGGTGGCGCATGCGCGGTTGTGTGTGTGTGAGAGTTGGCTCACTCGCCCCTCTCGGGCCCCCAACGGCACAAGCGGCCGCGCATGCGCTCTCCCGCCCCCAGTGTGCGCTCTGCCCAGGGGGCTGCCCCCTTCTCCCTCCTCCTCCTTTCCAGCCCTTTCTAAGAGTTGCGCCACTCACTGTGGCCCGGTTCCTATCAAACCACGGACCGGCACCGGTCCATGGACCGGGGGTTGGGGACCCCTGATCTAATCATCAATTCTGCTAAATCTGGTACAAAAATTAATGATCACAGCTGAATATAAGTGTGTGGAAGGAGGGTGTAGGGTACAAATACAGAGAGTATTATTGGTTACAGAAATGCAGGTTTAATTATCCTGTAAGAATAGCTTTTCATAGACCAATATTCCCCTGCCGTCCTAAACCATAACTATTCAAATCACACTATGGGAAAGCATCAGGTTGAGGAAACTAGCTCGGAATATTTGCCTAATTAGGATGAAATGTTAATGAGAAATATATTGAATATAAGGATTTTTAAAAAAACCAATGGAAAAACTTGGCTAATGAATTAATATTCTACACATCCCTCCTACTTAGTGCAATAAACTAGGAAGTCTTGTAACAAGTCAATTTTTTCATAAAACAATATTTCCCAGATTATATTTTGACTTTAAACTCAAGAATATAGTATATTTAGTTCACTAAATAACTATTGACACACAGATGGTAAACGTTCTGGTGCTGCAACAATAGTCCTTTTGATTAAAATTCAATGGAAAAAAATGAATAATCTATAAACAACCCCTCCCCCCCAAAACCTATGTTAGTAATTTAACATATAATCTTTAAAGGTTGGGTTGAGTCTCAGCCCGTTGCTCCAATGTTTCCACAATGTTTTTCAAACGTTCTTCATCGTTGAAGAAGAACACACAGAGTTTTCTTTCCATCTCCTGTACTTTATTATTCTCCAGGACGTCCTTCTTAGATTTTATATCAGCAAGAAAATCTGTGATAAGCTGATTTATTTTATTCAACTGGAATTCCAGCTGCTGAAACTGTTCCGAAAGTTGCTAAACATGAGAGAAATGCAATAGTCAGTTCAATACACGTCTGTCCTATCCTAGAAATATCTTCATATTAACTCATATTTATACAATCGTGAGTTTTTCTGCCCACGTCTTTTTGAAATATGGTTCTTTAAAATTAAAACTCGGAATCCTTGACATTTATATTATAAATCAAGAATATGAAAATTTTGATTTGATTCTATAAGCCAACTATTACTGGTCATTGACAAAAACCTGCTGAATAAAAAGCTATGGCTGGGTTGACACAATACATTTGATTCGAAGTCTCAACTATTCAAAAGTGCTGATGTCAACTGAATAGCAACTTCACTTTGGTCATGTAGTTTATTGCATATTTATTTCTTAAATTTATATGTCATCCATTTCACTATTCAAAGCAACTCTGGGCTGCTGATAATATAATAAAAACACAAATACAAATATAAAAACATTAAGATTAACAATAATTAGATAAAACTAAGAACCAAATGCACAAGTGGTATGATGGTTAGTTAATCTTTGCAGTTGCTAATTTAGTAACATGATTGTTAAGTGAATCTGGCTTCCCTATTGACTTTGCTTGTCAGAAGGTTGCAAAAGATGATCACATGACCCCAGAACACGGCAACTGTCATAAAAATGAACCAGTTGTCAAGCGTCCAAATGTTGCTTGGAGATACTGCAACAGTCATAAGTGTGAAAAATGGTCATAAATAACTTTTTTCAGTGCCGTTGTAACTTCAGTCCCTAAATGAACAGTTGTAAGTCGAGGACTACCTGTGTTGTCACAGTGAAGCAGGGGCTGCAAGCTTGGCGTTCAACAGATGTCAATATGAACAGCTGATAGCACTAAGATGGTCAAGAAAAAAGAACCAGCCTGAGTCAGAATATTAAGGCTAGGTCCACACTGTGTCACAGATTTGGAAGGATTTAATTCTGCCTACCAGCTTTGCGATAGTTTACTAAAGAGTTTAGATTAGACACATCAAAGTTATGTGAATAAGGTACTTTCTTATAAATACAGTAAATATTAACAAATGTACCGTTGAATATCCATGAAACTACCATCTCAGATTATCATAATCCAATTACTTACCTGATTACTAAGGCACGCACTTTCTCCTTTGCAATATATAGAATCATGAAGAATTGTTAAATCAGCATCCATTTTTGATAAAAGAAGATTTTGTTCTTGGCCAACTAGCACTAATTGGTCAAGCACTGATACTGAATCCAGATGAAACTTTTCAGCCATCTCCTCAAGCCTTTCATATGTTCTAAATAATTGCTTTGGATTCCTTCCTTCCAGAAGCTGACATATCCTTTAAAATATGTATAGAGGTGGGATAAAAATACAACAAAGTTAACAATGCCAGTATTTCATTAACAGTGAAGCATAAAATGTTACATTATTTAATAAAATCTGTAAAGTTCGGTGCAAATACAGTAATCCCTCGTTTTTCGCAGTTAATGGAGACCGGAACCTTCCACGAAAACTGAAAAACCGTGAAGTAGGATTCGCAATACACTATACCGGAAACTTGAGTTGGTGGACATCGTTTAAAGCAAGCACTAGGGGGCGCTTGCCTCCTACCAATGCATTTTTTTTCTATTCTGTATTTTTGAAAAACCCGCGACGCACTGAAGCCGCGAAACATGAAGCCGCGAAAAACGAGGGATCACTGTACAGCAGTACAAAAGGTATCGGGGCCTTTGCAACCATGTTATGCTTGGTCCAAGAGTCAAGCTTGACATTATTTCTTGTGCCACCACTGGAATTCATTATTTTAAATAAATAAGACCAAACCCCAGCAAAGCAGGGCTGATTTTGGAATGTATCCAATATTAGACAGCTATTGTATTGTATTTATTAATACAGGGAGAACATTAAACTATCCAATATTCTTGGTTGAAATGTTACCAAAGTTAGATGAAAAAGTACATTTGATACAAACTGTAACATCCATACACTCTTTTATTCAAATAAGGAAATAAATTATTGTTTAACTAGGAACAACTTAAAATACTGTACAATAAAAAGAAAGTAAATGTCTATTATGAGTTCATACAAACCCCGGTAATTCTCAACCTATGACCCCAATTGAGCCCAAAATTTCTGTCACTAAGTGAGACATTTGTTAAATAATTTTTGCCCCATTTTACAATCTACCTTGCCACAATTGTTATGTGAATCAACGCAGTTGTTAAATAAATCTGGTTTCCCCATTGACTTTGCTTGTCAGAAAGTCACTAATGGTGAGCACATGAGTCAGGGACACAGCAACTGTCATAAATAAGAGTCACTTGCCAAGCATCTCAATTTCGATCACATGTTCATGGGGATGTGGAAATAGTCATAAATGTGAAAAACAGTTATACGTTGTTTTCAATGCTGTTGTAACTTTGAACAGTCACTAAGCAGGATGGATAAAAATCAATTTTTACTTTTTTTAAAAAACTGATTTTTTAAAATTTAAATTGGATTTTTTTCAAAATTATTTTAATAAAATGCTTTTGGAATAAAAATCTATCTAAATATAGTTTTCTATTTAAGATGCATTAATAATTTAGTTTATTCAGCATGTAGCATGACTGTTGGTGAGTCAACAGCGGGTCAGAGGAGGAGCTGCAGGACAGGAGATGACAGTTGCGCTTTAAAAATTATGATTTAAATCAAATCCACCTTGTTAGTAAGCGAACTTTTGTATGTCAAGAACTACCTGTCCATAACAGTATACTCTGGCTTAGAACGTTACCAATATGGAAGACCCATTAATTTCAAACAAATTATTTTTATGTTTCGGCCTGAGAATTATTTATTGACAGCAGGCCGTATGTTTAGTGCTTCAGTAAGTTTGAAATAACCCAGCTTCTTACCTATGTGCTGCAATATCCTTTGGATCAACAGTGCTTCTTGGTGTCTTTTGAAGGGCTATAGAAGGCTCAGACATTGTTTCTATTGTCTGTACTAAAATGTCATTGCTTAATTTAAGGTCTTGCACCATATTTTCCAGCAGACGGCTGTTTTCCCTAAGTTTTCGAAATTCAATTTCATATGCCAACTGAAGAAATTCAAAGGATGCCTTCTGTTTGATCAGCTGGTTACAAATCTGATCCTGCCTAGATATATAGTAGTTCTGTCGAGCAATTTGTAAATCAAAATCCCCTTTAACTACAGGCATATTCAAGAGCTCTGCATTCTCCTTAATCAGCGAAGGTAGGGTTCCACTGTTTATTTGTGATAAATCTATTTTTATTTTTGCAATGTCATTATTCAAGCTAGAAATTTTAGCTTCAAAGTTTTCTTTTCCATGAATCTGTAAAATAGAGAAATGGTTTCTGAGTTTCGTTTAAGTAAATTCTTATGGTGAAGTCTTGAATTCCAGAAGTTATCCTCTAATTTTACACACACACACACACACACACACCTCTGTTCCATTCCTTTTGGTTCTCCTCCTTTCTGGCTATCTCACAGCATCCAACAGAATTGGGGTACTCTAGGTCAACAATTGAACAATGTCATTTTGTAAGATACAAGAAACATACCTTCTCTATCACAATGCCTGCTCTATGGAATACATCCTAACCCAATTCTGCCCTTTAAAAAATTCCCAAAAACCTAGCTCCTCCAAAATGCTCTGAGCCAAGATAATATGTCTGCTGCAACTACTTAAAGTCTGTGGTTTTCCCTAAAGAAGTGGGGGGGGGGGGGGTTTCCACTGCCTTCTTTACATATTGTGATATATTTAACCCTTACTAGCTGCCCAGAATCATTTGACAAGTGGCCAGCTATATCAATTGAATACATTCTATTTTGAGGTATAATTACAATTACCCATCTTTAAAATCTAAGTTGCTGTAGTCCTGAGCCAGTGAGAAATATTTTTCAAAATTTCATTTGTTTATCAATCTCTTTGTAATTATTTTATTCACACTATAATGGACTTTACTATGATGGATTTTTGAAAGGCACCATAATGGATTGTAACAAAGAAATTATTTCTATGAAACAAATTCAGCTATCAATGATTCATATAAGGATGAACACTTTTAGAAGTCTTTTGCTTTTTTATAAAGTATTTCTCACTTCACTTCCAATATTACTGACTGATATGGACCTAAGCCAGAGGCTTCATGTAGATGTTGAATAGGAAGGGACACACTATTGAGCCCTGTGGTATCTCACAAATGAGGGGACAAGGGAGCCATTTCTCCCTGCATCAATTAAAGTTGGCCCTAAAAAAAGAGAATGGTCTCTCCAATTCCCAACTGCCAAAACTAATCCAGATAGATAGCAAGGTCGATGTACTAAACCCCTGAGAAATTAAGGAGAAAAAGAATGTATGCATCATCTCCATCCTAGATCCAGCACAGGTCATCTGTGAGTGTGACCAAGATTGTCTCTGTACTAAATCCTAGCCTGAAATCTAAGTAAAACAGGCCTAGATAATCCACTTTCTCCAGGGTGCTCTACAGCTGCAGTCAGACTACATTTTCAACAACCTTTCCTAAAGAGGGATGATAACTACAAAAAGTATTGTCTCCAGGGATGACTTCTTAAGCAGGGGTTCAACCATTGCCTTCTTCAAATTTGAAGTTATTACCCCCCTCCTTCAAAGACCACTCTCAAATGTCACAGATAATCCTGTTTACTTCAAAAATCACTGATTCAAACTCATTCCAGCTCACACCTAAAAACCAGCCAAGATCCAACTCAGCATGGCTCTGAGCAACTCTTGCTTCATTTTCAGGATTAATCTATTCTAAAATGCCAAATGATTTTACTCAAAATAATGAGTGCCAGCCTATGGAATACTTACAAGGATGGCACGTTCAAGTCAACTCACTATGAATTCAAAGACCATTTAAAATCATATCTTTAAGGCAACAGCATTAAGCCTTGTGCAAAAATCACCTTACCTTTTTTAAAGTGCCAATATTCTTCTCTGCCCACTGAAGACCCGATCTCATACTTCGGTTCTTAGCTTGCTGTTGAATTAATTGATGCTGAGTACAAATATATGCCATTTGCAACCTAGCCAGTTCTGATCTTTCATCACATATATCACTGCTTCCCTCATAGTTGGAGGACTTACTTATATGTACAAGTTGAAAATTTTCTTCATTAGAACTTTCCACCAATTCAGATATACCCTGGAAAAACTGTTTTTTTGTATAGGAAGTAAGCGCTCCGGTGCTTTGTTCTTCTTGATACAAATAATTATCTAAAGGAAGATGGGTTAGTAGCACAGGAGGAGAATCCAGATCTTGTCCAGCTGCAATCACAAAAAAAGAAGCAAGTTTCTTAACTCCTTCAGTTAGGGTTTGAAGCTCATTGTTTATCTTTATATTCATGGCTGTAAAGTTCCCTTGACTATCTTTCAGGATTTTAAGTCCTTCCTCATCTCTTTCTTTAACCTTTAAGGAGATAAAACTATTAGCCGAAGCCATGACTTGAAGTTTGTTACGACGATGAATCTTTACCTGTTTAATCTTTTTAAGAGTTTGACATTCATTTTCTAACATTTTAAGGGTTTCCTCTTCTTCCTCACAATTGTTAGTTTTCAAATCAAGAGGCTTGGAATTCTTAAGAACTTCATTGAGAGCTTCTTCTCCTAAAATAGATTTTGATGATTTTAGGAGAGCATTAAATGACTGCAACTCTTCTTCAGATAGTACATTATGTTCATTCAAAGTTGTACAGAACCACTCCAGAAATGATTTATTTTCCAAAGTTTCAAATAACCAGTCAAAGTCTTCTCCATTAAGTGAATTTGCTTTGAAATATCCTGTCCGCTTTAGAGTTTCAACAAACCCAGCTCCACCATCCATAATGGACTTCACTTGTTGATGCTGGATATTGCAGCCGTTTTCTACCACATTTTCAAGTATTTCTAGTAAAGAAAAGCATAGGATAACAAAAATAAATTAGTTTTATAAAGGCCTACATTTTATCAATTTGTTTAGAAAACCATCACAAGGTTTCGAATCAATTAGAATTTTGCACGTTGATAACAATGCATTTCAATAGTCAGTGGCACAATAATACAAAAATTAAACTGAGTGAGCTAAGAAAAAAAAAGCCAGACTCGTTCTAGGTGGCAAGTAAATTGCTTTAAACTTCAGAAAAAGTTCCTTTCTACTCGTTTCCTATCAAAGTTCCTCTTCTTTGAAAATTAGCAGTTACTTGTCCCCTTACTTGGTATTACTCTCCAGTGTCTTTCCCAGATTTATTACCTAGTGATCACGAGAATCCACCCGCGTACGATTCAAAGGGATCTGTAGGGCTGAAGAGCTCTCGCACACCAATAAATCCCAAAGGGGAAGAACAATTGCTCTGCTTTGGCGGGGCGACGGTGGCGAGGAATTCAAACTTCCGCCTTTTCATGATAACCGACTCCCAGACACTCGCGAGAGCCGAGTTCATAGAGTTTTAGTTTAGCGCTGATTTCAGAATGGTTCAACTTAATTAAAATTCAGCTTAAATAAAAAAGAATTAATTTAATTCATTAAAAATGCTTAAACATTAAAAGTAGAGACATAAGAACCCGCAGCTTGTTATTTTTATGAATTGTCTTTTCCATTACATCGAGTACACCCAAGGCACAGGTTCCTCTCTTAGTACTAAAACAGCGTTTTTCAAAATTGTCAACTTTAAAATGAGTGTACTTGAAATAGCGTTATAGCCCGCACATCTTAGAGTTGCCAAGTTTGAAAAACGTATAAGGGAAATTAATCAACTTCTACAATTTGTAGTGTGGTATTCTCATCCTAAGATCGAAGTTATTCAAGTCTTTTGCTCCAGATTTTTGTAAATAGCTTTTGTAAACTGTGTATATGAGGAAGAAAAAAGTGCCTTTGCTTATATCCATGTGAGATTTAAATAACATATACATCAGAGGTCGTCAAACCTGGCAATTTTAAGACTTGTGGACTTCAACTCCCAGAATTCTCCAGCCAACTATGCATACATACTGGGATGCAGTGGTACGAGTGTCGGATAAAACACCCGAGACACAGGTGCTGCTCTGCTTTCAGACAGGGAAGGGGGTCACTCCAGTGTCCTTCACAGGGTGGGCAAGCTTGACGTAGCTCTAATAATTCAAATCTGTACAAGGACCATTCGTCGGCATTTTATAATAACCGTTAGTAAAAAACGTCGCGCCTTCCAGTCATCTGACTTACCGAAGAAAAGATTCCCCCAGTTGCTGCTACCCATAGCGGGCTACTCTATTTTATATATATATATTATATATCTATGGTATTTGTTCCACGCCTTGCGTTTTGGAAACCGGAAATCGTTATCGGTGACCTACAGGAAGTGGTTTCCGAGGAGGATTGTCCCGGCTGGAGTGGTGTCGTGCCTAAAAAGCTGCCTGGCGGATTTCTGCGGCTGGGGAGCGGTGAGTTGTTGGAGCGCGAGGAGAGCTCGGCCTGGTAGACACGTTTCTTTCTTGTGTCTTTTGTTCGTCACGAGAACTCGAGAGCCGAGAGCCGTGGGAAGGGGCTGGTGCCGATGCTGGGCGGAAAGTGACTTAATCCCGGGCTTCAATCTCTTCAACCAGCCTTCCCCAACGGTGCTTCGCCTTGCATTGGGAAATTGCCTCTGATGGGACTTATTGATGTCCTCTTAAAAGCACCCCGTGTCTTATTTTCCTCCCTGAATCCCCTGAAAATTATTTATTTTAATTTTATTTATTTATCAACCATGTACAAGGCAAACAGGTATTAGTATAGACATGGACATTACCGCATGAGATTGGTACAAATAGATGGATATAAATAAGTAAAACATGGCCATGATCACATAAAATGAGTCCATATCAATCAGTAGGACAGGGACTACTGACTTTTTATTACTTTTTATTCTCAGAGCTGCCACGTCTCTAGACAACTGTTTGTGAAAAGCATCCTGTAAGGGTTGCTCCGCCTTCTTCCCTTTTAGTAAGAACTCAGGGGACTTTATGTCAATTTTTTCCTGTAGGCTTCAACCTCTAGATTATTTGTGAACTGGATGGATTTTTTTCATGGGGTGGCTTTGCCACATTTTTTTCCCTATCATTTCTTTCCTCTATTCTCTAGCATTTTTCTCTGCTCCCTCCTTATGATTAAAATGAAATGAGCCACTCTGATAGCAAGATATTCATAACTCAAACATTTGTGTATATTTGAAATCTTAGGAATCAAGCCTGGTAGCTTTGCTAATGTAATACTATTCCCCCACTCTTCTAAAAACTGTTCTTTGCCTACAATTCCCAAGTATTTTTAACATTATTTAAAATATAATCCATGCAATAAGAATTACAAATTATACCATACATGTGCCTTGCAGACAGTTTTGACTCCTACCAACTGCTTGGATTTCTGCATTTTTTTTTGTGGCAAAGATTTAAGGTGTGGTTTACTGTTGCATTCTTCCTAAGAACTGAGAGAAAGTGACTGTCTCTCGGTCACAGTTGTCTTTGTATCTAAGGCAAGACTAAAAACCAGAGTTTTCCAGTTTGTAGCCTGGTGCCTTTACCACTGCACCAAACTGACGCTGTTACTGTAGATATAATGCTAGGAAATTAGGTACAGCAATAAATTATGTATCAAAACCAAATCACACATATCAGCCTTATCTTAATATGGAGCACTTTAAGTATATAATATTAGGATTGCAACTTCCCCAAATTCTCCGGCTAATGTAGCCATTTGTCATACTAGATAAAAAAATATGAGAATTATAGATCTGAATGGTACCATTGGAGGAAGAGCCACCTATGTCATTTCACTTTGTGTGTGCACAAGCAACAAAAACAAATCTTTTCAGATCCAGTTTCGTGAAACTGATTTGGATTCCGATTAAATTAGCAACTGTTTACAACTTAAGATTTAGATCTCAAAAACACAAGTCAGTCCAAGTTTTATCATTTTGTTTTTCACAATACCCAAGCCATGCCTCTAGGTTTCTTGCAAACAGGAGATAGAGGAATTACCCTTTTCCCCATTGGCTAAGATAGTATTTTGGAGGTATTTGAGTCTCAAGTTAAAAGTCCCTGATGTATCTGTCCTCCATGAAGTTATCCAAATCCTTTTAAAAACTATCTAGGTTAGTGGGCATTATTACATATAGTGGTAACTAATTCGAGAATTTTACAGTTCTTGTGGACTAGGATGAGCAGCCCCAAATAACTAAACCTTTTAAAATGTTTATCTAATAATTCTGAAACTGAAGGCACAATGTAGCTTTCTAATGAGATGAATGAAGCATGTCCACTTTCAGGAGATCTGGGCTTTTTGACCAATACATCTTTGATTTCATATTTTAAAAGGCAACATGTATAATTTTGGGCAAAATTAGATTAAATATTCAGGTAGTAGTGCCCTTTCTACAGGAATAATACCTCCCAAACATTCAAATAAATTGGTGAAAGGTTTTGTGCAAAATGGCATTCAAAGTAATTTTCTTTGCCCAGTGCCAGTTTTGTTGGTATACTGATCAATTGAGAAAGCAGATATTCATGCAATCTCTAAGTAGGGTCATGCATTTCTTAATCTCAATTGTTTTATTCAATAGGTAAATCATGGAATTAGTTGATAGCAAAGCTTCTGTTTTCTTAATTCCCAGCTTGGCACATCACAGGCTTAACCAAAGCTAAACAATTATGTTCTGTTCTTTCTATGTGTATTTCAGTTTTAAACAAGATCACTATCTCTGTATAGTATAGCAGTCAAGACAGACAATTCTGTCTTCTAAACGAGGACAGTATTTGTATAATGTACCTTCAGGATTTTTAACAGTATTCAGCTGACAATGTTACTTCTGGCCATGCTGCCTAGAATGAGAATTTCCTAATCATTACTAGGTTTTTATCTGTAAGAAATTTTGAGGTGTCATCCAATGTGTGTGTGGTAGGGATTTATCCTGAAAAATATACTTGTAAATTCAAGAATGAATATATCTATATTTATATAGCTATGTAAATAGATATAATATTGATATACTTTATGTAAGACTATACATACAATATGAACTGTTCCTTATTGGCAATTATCATACTTGTATTCTGATAATATGGGCAGTACTTTTGCCAAAAGGAAGATTTATTCTGAAAATCAAGGTTACACATTGCCAAGGTTGCGTGTTTTTTTTAATGAAAATAGTACTGGTATGTAAAAGAAATTCCTGGACTGGCTGAGTATTATCCATTTACTTTATGATGAAGTGTACTATCCTGTATCCACATAACATCTTGATTAAATAGATTGGGCTAAGAGTGAGTGAAAACTATACAGTGGTACCTCGGTTCACGAACGCTTCTGTTCATGAACAACTCGGTTCATGAACAGAAAAGTTCATCAAAATATGCTCCGGTTCACGAACTCTGCTTCGGTTCACGAACAGGAGCCGCGGCCATTTTAATGCTATTTCCTGGCTGTCACATGGTTGTGACTTCCTGTAGGAAGATCATGGAGAGAAGGAGACACAGAAAAAAGTACACTGTGAGTGTGTGCCTCGGTTCACGACCAATTCGGTTCGCGACCAGAGTCAGTTCATGAATTAAGTTCGTGAACCGAGGTACCACTGTATTTATATAGACTTTTATAAAATTTCCTGACAGTGAGAACAATCAATCAGTAGAACAGCTAGCCTTCAGAAATTGTGGGTTCTTTATTACTTGAGGCTCTTAAGAAGAGACTGGAGAGCCACCTGGCTAATAGTATAATAGGGTCTCCTGCTCAAGCAGGGATTGGACTAGAATACTTCCAAGGTCCCTTTCTAACTCTGAAATTCTATGTTCTATAGGCTACAGTCACCGAGTAACCTCTATGACTAGAACCCAGACACTCTTAATCCAATCATTTTACCACCCTGGCTCTCTGTGCAAGCAATGCCATGGATGTTTTAAATAGCAATAGCACTTAGATTTCTATACTGCTTTTTAGTGCTTTACAGCCCTCGCTAAACAGTATACAGAGTCAGTGTATTGCCCTCAACAATTTGGGTCCTCATTTTACGCTCCTTGGAAGGATGGAAGGCTGAGTCAACTTTGGCCTTTCTAGACACTTATCCTTGGCCTTTAGGTTGTAGGAGGTATAATCCAACATATCTGATAGTTATTAAGTTCTAGAAGACTGAATTAAATCATCTGACGTGCTTGTTATTGATGATGTTATCTAGTTTGGCTAATGAAACATCTACAAGAAAACAACCAAGCTTAGAGAACACCAAAGACCCACACATTTCATCCCTGAGCTACCGTGTTTCCCCGAAAATAAGACAGGGTCTTATTTTATATTGAGCACTTGGCCTTATTTTCGAGGAGGTCTTATTATTTTTGAGGTACAGGAGACGGCAAGCGTGGTCACTTCATGGGTGCTGTGTTGCAATATTTTCAGGGAAGGCTTATTTTTAAGTGAGGGCTTATTTTAGCGCATGCATTCAAAAGCCTGGTTGGACTTATTATCTGGGGAGGTCCTATTTTCAGGGATATGGTATGCATATTCTCATCAGTTTTTGTCTCTTATTTTGATAACACTTCCCATGATAATTTGAATGTCTATTAAAAGTCCTTCAGGAAAAACTTTATTCGTTTAATTAATCTGCAGATAACGTCATAAAATAATCTTTTTAGTATAAAATAGTTCTTGGATTATGACAGCGATTGAGAGTAGGATTGCCATTGCTATGCGATACAATCATAAAATGCAGTGTCACATGACTATCGTTTAGCAATGGCAATGCTGGCAGGTCCGGTGGCTGTTATGTTAACTGAGGACATGTGGGTTGTTGAGGGGGAAGCAGAGGGAGTCCCAGGTAAGGAGCCCAGAGTTGCTACAGAGGCTGGGGAGGGCTTGGGAGGCCGAGCTCATGCTGTGGGTGAAATGAGGGAACTGGGGGAGTGAATTAGTGGATGTTTGAGAGGGCTGGGAGAGGTTGTACACAGGCAAGAGTATCTGCTGTAGAGGGGAACAACTTACCAGAGTAATTTCCACCTTTCCTTGCTGACTTCCACACTTTGTGAGAAGCTAGCAGTGAAGTAATGATCATGTGACTGTAGTTGCCTGTGACATTGTAAATGAACTACATTGAAACCTATTGTAAATGTTTCTGGGCATACAATACCTAGATAAGATTTTAGCCAGGCATGTGATTGGCCAGTCAAATTCATAACTGTGACTTAAGGATCCTTAGATAACCTTGACCTCAAATTAAGGGCTAGTAATGTAAACACGGTGCTATATATGGTATGGTAATATAGTACAGTAAACATAGCTAAATCATGTTTTTCTTTGAGGTCACTACCAACTGTAGGAAGGACTGTAGTTAGTGACCTTGTACTGCCACTGGACAATATTCTTTTTTTTCATAATGAACTTGAATATGTATGTACTTTTCCATTTGTTTTCAGATCCTGTTTAAAAGCTCCAAAGGCATTTGTTAAGAAGAGATGGGTAAGGATATTGAGAAAAATATCCTTTAGAAGTATCTTTGCTTATTAAGAACATATTTAATATATCATAAAAGTGCTAATTTTACTTCCAGTAATGTTTAAATGAAAACTTGGGTGACAATTCAGAGTAGTAATTAATATATTACTTGTGATTGCAATTATTTGTCATTGAGTATCTTTTAAGGCTCCTTTTGTTTGCTGAATGACAAAATGACATTTTTTTTTTTAAAAAAAACAAAGATTTCCAGTACCTGTAAGAAAGGTGGGTATAATAAAAAACACCAGACTTCATTCTGCTTTATAGTGTACTGGAATTATATCTATATTTAAATTTTATCTTTTAAAATTTATTTCCTGCTATGAAGTATATGTGATAACTATCTAAAAATGTCAATAAGGATGCATTTTTAAAGTTCATCAGATTTGAATACTACCAAGGAATGCTTTAGTATTTTGAAAGATTTCAAGTTAGTAGATTAGTGTCCACCTAGTATTAAAGCAACTTGAGATAAGAACTCTTACAGTATTTATCATAAACAAGATATATCTCAATATCATATTTGCATGTTGGGGTTGCTGCCATTCTCATATATATTTATTTGATTTTTATCCCACTTTTATTACTTTAAATCAAGGAGGCAAACATATATAATACCCCTTCTTCCTCCTATTTTCCTCCCAACAACAATCCTATCAGGTGGTTTAGGCTAAGAGAGAGTCACTTGCCCAAAGTAACCCAATCATCTTTCATGCATAAGGAATGAAACTTAATCTTCTAGTTTCTAACCCTAACCTTAGCCACTACACCAAACAAGTCTCCATACCAAACTATTATATACTAGCTGTACCCGGCCATGCATTGCTGTGGCCCAGTCTGGTTAAATAAGCAACCAATCTATGTGTAGATCTACACCTGCACACATACACACAACCACCGTATAACCCCCAACCTATCTACCTACTGTATTTCTTCCTCTCTCTGTCTGTCTACGTACCTACCTACCGTATTTCTCCCTATCTATCTATCCCTCTCCCTATCTACCTACTGTATTTCTTTCTTTCTCCATCTACCTACCTACCTACTGTATTTCTCCCAATCTATCCACCTACCTACCTACTTATTTTTCCCTATCTATCCCCCTACCTACCTACCTACCTACTGTATTTCTCCCTCTCTATCCCTCTACCTACCTACATACTGTATTTCTCTCTCTATTTCTCCCTCTACCTACCTATCTACGTACCTACTGTATTTCTTCCTTTCTCCCTCTATCTACCTACCTGTTTTTCTCCCTCTCTATCTATCCATCTACCTACCTACTGTATTTTTTCTTTCTCCATCTACCTACCTACCTGCTGTATTTCTCCCTCTCTATCTATCCCCCTATCTACCTACCTACCTACTGTATTTCTTCCTTTCTCCCTCTACCAACCTACCTACCGTATTTCTCCCTATCTATCTATCTCTCTACCTACCTACTGTATTTTTCTATCTACCCCTCTACCTACCTACTGTATTTCTTCCTCTCTCTCTATTCCTTTACCTACCTACTGTATTTCTCCCTCCCCCCCCCCTCTCTCCCCTATCTACCTACTTACCTACCGTATTTCTTCCTTTCTCCCTCTATCTATCTAATTACCTACCTACCTACTGTATTTCTCCCTCTCTCTCTCTCTCTCGGCCACCTGGGAGTTTGCTATCCTCTGTGCCTTGTTTTGGCCCTTTTAGGCCTCCATTCAGTGTTGCTGAGGAAACAACTGTTGGAAATGCCAGGTGGGCAGAGCTACAGGGAGGTGAAAACCTGATAAGTGGGCACATTTTACTTTTGTGTATCTTGCACATGACACATGTGTGCTAGCCACAAAAATGGTACGTATTATATTATCAGAAGTCCTTGGGAACATTGGGTGAAAATTTGGTGTAAATCAGTCCAGTAGTTTTTGAGATTAGCGGCTTTGCACAAACTATTTTACATTTTTATTTATATAGATATGTGTGTGTATGTGTATATTATTGTTTATTATTTGTTAAACCTTCTAATAATCATAAATTGAAATTCTTCATTCATTTAATATTGTAGATGGAGAAGAGAAAACATATGGAGGGTGTGAAGGCCCTGATGCTATGTATGTGAAGTTGATATCTTCTGATGGCCATGAATTCATTGTTAAACGAGAGCATGCACTCACATCAGGAACAATAAAGGCAATGTTAAGTGGCCCAGGTTGGTATAACACTCATTTCTGAAAAACATTGAGAATTTTTCTTTGTCTTTTAATACTAGAGTAATCTTTGGAATCAGTTTCTCAAAAAGAACAGTACAGTTTTGTAGAATTTAGTATTTCAATTTCAGTCAGAGAATATGTGCCCAAACAAAAGTGAAAATAGTCTTGGAATCATAGGGATTTTCCAGTATTACCAAAGGAAAGATTCTAAGCTTTAGATACTTTTTATAGATCAATTTTTGTTTTTTTGAAAAGGGATCAGTTTTGAGTTAGCCATAATACCAATTTGGGTGAATTATATATATTATGGAAAAATAATGTCATTCATTCTGCTAATAATAATAATTGTACAATTCTTTAGAGACTGAGAGTGTATTTGCCGTTAACAAGTGATAGCACTGATAGGATGAATTTTCCTTCCTCACTGTAGCCATTTCCTAACAAATATGTTATTCTATCTGCCCTGTCCACTAAATCCATAAAATAGATTTGGATTCCTACAAGCCAGATTTATGGGGTGAAGGAGCTTATATTTCATATTACATTCATTTATATTTCACATTTGTTCAATCATGCTTATTACAATTTTATTCTAGGAATAAAATTAGCAGATAATCAACAGCTATCAAAATGAGTTTTAATTCAAATGTATGACAAATACTTTTAATAGTGCAGTTTTCAGCTTTCTTTATATGTACATGTGAATGTGCTGGTGTCTGTGTGTGCCTCTGTGTGTAAAAATAGTGGCTGAAAAGGGCAATGTTATTTATTAATGCATTATATTCAAGAAGTTAACTGATTTTCTTCTGATTAGATCCAATAGTACAATTAAAACAAGTTGCATTAAGGATTGGTTTCACAGGATTTATAAAAAAAATACCTAAGGTGAAATGGTTATATATGAAAACTCATTCTGAATTTGTTGAGGTTGATCAAATTTAAATTTAAAAGATAAAGAAGACAAATCTAAAACGCAGAAATTCAAGTAGCGGTGGTTTCATTAAATTATATGTATATACATACAAATACAACACACACTTCTGAATTAAACCTTTGTCAAAAATATACTGATGAGTTCTCTTTGTTTTTTATGTGCACAGGGCAGTTTGCTGAAAATGAAACAAATGAAGTGAATTTCAGAGAGATTCCTTCTCACGTCCTATCTAAAGTATGCATGTATTTCACCTATAAGGTTCGCTACACTAACAGCTCCACAGAGATTCCTGAATTTCCAATTGCACCTGAGATTGCACTGGAACTGCTGATGGCTGCAAACTTCTTAGATTGTTAAATAGAATAAATTATAATAAAAATGTAAACCACCCCCCTTCCCTTCCAGTATTTAATACATATGTTTAGTTAGCAACTTTTTCGTATAGCATGTTTTATATGTTTGGTCAAGAACTGTACTCATCACTGTGAAGGATATTTGTCACAGTGGTTTTGCATAGGAACCATTCATGCTCAATTTTGTTTTGCTGCCTACACAAGTACGGACTTCTTACCAATTGATAAATAAACATGCCAAGTTATGCATGACCTTTGCCTTATCCTTCAGCAAAAAAATAATTATGTTATCAACGCTTTGAATTTGCTGAAATTACTTCTTTCTGAGAACAGATCACAGTTAAAGATGGAATCCCCTCTGGGGATGAATCAGACTTCGCTCATTTGGAATGCTCAATATTGGGGTATGCTACAAATGTGCTGGGGAGGGGGGGTGGAATTTTATGTTAGCATATTCTCAGATTGTGCTAATAATAAAATGGACTTATGTTGTAATTGTAAAAATGGTATATAACTAAGCTTATCACACATTTGTTGCAATACTTTACTGCATTTAGTTTGTATATTCAATCTTGGTAGGCATTACATTTACATAGTAATCTCTCATGGTTTTTACCATACTTCAGTTCTTCTTTACTTTCAGTAATTTACTTTATAAATTTATCTATAGGCTTTATAAAAATGATGATTCCCAGCTATACTGTCACATGTAAAACACGACTGTGATAGACTGACATGTCTCAATTTAAAATGAACAAACCTCATCCTGAATAATAAGATTTTCAATGATAACTGGACTTCATTATTTGCAGTAAATAATAATTTATTAAATCCATATGCCACCTGACTCCCAGCGATTCTGGATGGTTTACAAATTGTTAAAAACACATAATACAGTACAAAAAATAAAAATCAAAGAAATTAATATAGCAGAGAAAACAAACTTGGATGGGAACAAGCGAAGGAAAAAACAAACATCAGCCGTCCTCACCATCCCTAATGAAGATCAACTGTCTTTAAGGCCTTTTGAAATCTCATTAGGGTGGAGGCTGTTCAGATCTCGGGAGGAACCTTATTCCAGAATACAGATGCTGCTACAGAAGACATACTATCAGGATCCCAAAATACAGGATTAATCAATGGAGCCTGGAGCATGCCAATCCTGTCAGATTGAACCAATTAGGCACATATTATGGGACAATATAGTTTAGGTCATTATTTTATGTAGCAGTTTATACTGCTGGAAAGTAGAGTATGAGTTAAATGCTGTTTTTATCCACTGTTTTTGTTGTGTTTGAGAGCTGGTTACAATGTTCTGTTAAGTTCATTTTGGATATTGCTGATTGGCTACAGAGGTATGCAGATGTTTCAAAGAATATTCTGCTATCCTATTCTGACCATGAATCAAACCATTCCAACTGTACCAGAGCTAGTTCAGCCTTAATACTTTTTTCTTTCTTTTTTACAAACTTCTGTTTAACAAGCATTACAGAAAAGAAAATAGTTTTGAATAAAAAAGTATAATAAATTTATATGCAGGGTGCAATCAGAGGTAAAAAGAAACAAGCTTCACAGATTTGATTTCAGTTCAAACTAAGATATCTGTTCAGGTTTTTTAAAAAAATAAGTTGAGGAGTTATGAAGGTTTGCCTTAAAATACTTTTTTAGAGGGACCTTACTTGTGAAATAAAGTTTTTTTTTCTTTTTGTTGTCTTTTGAATCAGTCTTGATTCCTGGTGACTATCTAGACTAGTCCCTGCAATTTTCTTGGAACTATTTAAGAAGAGACCTACCAGTGCTGCCTTCTTAGGGCTGAGAGTATATCTGGCCCAAGGTTACCCAACTGACTGGCTTCATGCCTAATGCAAAACTAGAAATTACAATCTCCCTGTTTCTTGTCTGCTGATTTTTACATCAGTTATACTAATTGCATGGTCAAGTAAAAGATCTTGATAAATATGATTTGCCATAATTTTATATACTTTTCATAATGTACTTATTCAGGCCAAAACAAGACATGATATTGGGGTGGGGGAAAATCTAAAGATCCAGCTTTTCTAGTTGAACTTAACAAATATTACTTACAGTACAAGTAGATATTTGCAGTAACAGTGTCTTCTGGCACAATTTGGTCTAGAACTTTACATTAGTCCCTTTGTTCTTGATTTATTGATTTTCTCTTCTTTCCCAGGCCAATATTTCTGTTCTATTTGTCATATACAAATCAAGTTTTTTTTAATCTATTCTGAATATTGTTCAATTGTGCATGTATTCTGAAAGTATAGTGTAATGTATTTATTTAAGGATTATTCTTTCTCTTTTTGAAAAATGAGGAAGGAACTGATATATAGAAAAGGTGCATAGTGAAAACAAAAAGTATACCATTCAATTTTGTTTCCAAATGCTCCCACTGTCAGTAGTTTCTAGTTTTGCATACGCTGAAGAAAGGAGAAACTGGAATAATTCTGTTAAGGTATAATGCTCATAGTGAGGTGGCCTCCTGATACTGCAAATGTGAGGTTGCTATGCAACTGGCCCAACAAAAGAATGTGAATATAAATCTTCCATTACATTGGGTAAAAGGTATAAACAACTATGCTGTAAGGGAAATACAGAAATATGTTAACTCTGTAAGAGATTCAAATATTTATTTATTTATAAAAGGTGAAATTGGTAAAATTTGAAACATCCAGGTCTACAGCTGTTAGGAAGCTGTCTCTACACATACAAAGCTAAGAGTTATTTCTACATACTTTACACTGAAAAAATATTCCACTTAAAATATTTATAGGGATGTATTCCCATACTGAAATGGAGTCGCATATTGTCACTTATGAAACATATTATTTTCCAATTTTAGTCTATCATTAGACTTTACCCAGTGTTTAGGGTTACTTATAATCATATGTTACTTATATGCTTATAGGATTAGTTGTAGTTAGTATTAAATAATGAACTATAATGGATATTTAAAATTAATTATGCTTCAGAACACTCCGTTTTATTTGTTTCCTTTAGATAGACACTTTTTAGTGCCTTTGAGTCAATGGTAACTCCGAGCTGACTGCCTGGTCATGTATTTAATGTCTATATATCAAAAAAAGTTTGAAAATCATAGTTCAGTAACATGTTGGCAATATATTGCACCATCATTAATGGCACTTCTAAGGAAAACAATCACCAGCTGTATGTTTTAAATGTCATTGATTTACTTAAAACAGTTAAAAGGAGTGAAATGGACATTTTAAATGCATATTAGTATATAAGCTATAAAGTATTTTATTTGTAAAAAATGAAATCAAACATTTTAAAACAACTTGAAAAGGACAATGGGATTCAGCAATTCTTGTATTCCAAACCTAACAACGAATAACAGTTTGCACAACGTGAGAACTGAAGAGAACTTGTTCTGATTCCCATACCTAGTACAAAGGCTAGGCCGTGCAGTTTTCTTAGCTATTTTTTTCCATAAATTGTTTGCCATTGCCTACTTTCTAGGGCAGGGGTCTGCAAAGTTGGCTCTTCGAAGACTGGTGGACTTCAACTCCCAGATAGACACTTTTTAGTGCCTTTGAGGCACTAAAACTGGTGGACTTCAACTCCCAGACTTCAACTCCCAATTCTGGGAGTTGAAGTCCACCAGTCTTCAAAGAGCCAACTTTGCAGACCCCTGTTCTAGGGCTTAGAATGAGTGACTGACCCAAGATCATCCAGCTAGTTTCATACCCAAGGTGTAACTAGAACTCAGTCTCCCCAATGCCTTAATCACTACACAAAATTACTCTATTAACCAATGGAATTTCAATAAAGATTATGGTAAATGCTTTTTTTAAAAAAAATGTCAAGTTCAAGATCCATATTAATCTATGTTTTTGTATATCATTTGCCACATTAGCAAACGTTCTGTACAGCGAAAAATATATTTATGGCCGTAATGAGAATTATATGGTTGTCGATGTCATTTGGCTGGATGATAGGAAAATCTGAAGTGAAGAATCATCTTCCAATTGCTTACATAAATACATTAATTTTCATTATAAATAGATCAGTACATGCAAAGCTTTAATGAATTGTTAAAATCATGTATTTATTTCTGACAAAAACATTAGGATTTCAAATTCCCTGTCCAGGTATATTTGAAAGATTTTACTTACTTGTAGATTACACTTTCCTTGAGTAACGAAAAACCAGGCATTACCAGAAAACCAAGTTATTTATTATGACATGATGTCATTTCCTATACATTATCTAAGCTAATTATTTCTATTCTGTGATAATATATTCTGTCTAGAATAAACGGAAAGCTATTTTTATAGCCTGTCAAATGCAAGCACACATTTTGAAGGTAGGTCTACCTAAGTATATGCTGTATCTGAAACGTAGGTCCCTTGTGATGTCACTGCTGGCGATACGGAGGAGATTCCAGGTGGCAACCAAAATGCGTTTGCTTCTCCTCCAAGCTCACTAAGTCGAGCCTTACAATGGGTGACCTCACGTCCTCCGTGAGGTTTTTTGGGCACTCCTTCCAGATGCAAGGCCGTAGTCGGAGAAAACACTTAAAGGGCATGCGATGTCTGGTGCGTCCACGAAGACATATATACCTATTTTTTTAATAAACCGCCTGGCACCCTGCACTCGGAAAGCCAGCACGGCACGCACGTGGCCTACGACCTTACCGAGTTCTGACGCCGTAACGAGAGGAGCTACGGTTTGCTTTTGAATTTTTTTTTTTTTAAGGAAGGCCAGAATTTTAGCAACCCGCCCGAAGACGTCCCGTGCCCACCTGGCACCGATTACGGCAGGGCTTCGGGGCGCATGCGCGCTTTCCACGGGATGGCCAGCGTTCCCACGTGACCCGTAGTGGGTGGGGGGAGAGGCGAGGAGGAGAAGGAAGCGACCGGGAAGAGTGCCGGCGTTCCTGCCGCCGTCGCCGCCGCCGTCGCCCTGCGTCTCTCCCGGTCCCGGCCGGCGGCGCCGAGAGCGGACCGTGTGGGGAGGCGGATTCATCATGGCGTCTATGCAGGTGAGCAGCCTGCGGCAGGCTGGAGTGGCGCGTCCCTTCGTCCCCAGGTGACTCTCTCGGGACTAGGGAGAAGAGCGGGGCGGAGGGAGCCGCTCTGCCGTCCAGCAGGAGTTGGTGAAGGTTGGACCGGAGGCTCTCGCCCCTCTCGCCTGCGCGGACTTCCGTGAAGCGGCGGCAGTTGGCAACTGCTGTGGCGTTTCCTGCCCGAGCGGTTGGGGAAAGAGAGGAACTTCGTCCTGAAGGGACGGTCGAGAAGCCGGCGAGGAGTGGAGGGGGGAGGCAGAGAAGGCCAGGAAGGAGAGAGCGAGCTCTGCCCTCCCCGCCTTCGTCTCCTTTCGCGGCTTGAGGAAGGGGCAGGAGACGGGGGAGAAAAGCTGGGTGGTCCTACGGCTCGGAAGCTTAAGAAAGGCGGGGGTGGACGGAAACGGCGGGCCAGGTTGGGCTTCGCCGGGTGAGAGAGCAGGTGGCTGTTTTCCTAGGTGTGGCTCTCGAAGACTTGGGGCTGTATTCGGCCTGGCTTGGTTGGTAGGTAGGTGCTGGGCAAATAACATGGGTTTTATTCTTTGCTGACTAACGTAGTTACTTTGAATCTTAATCTGATTTGTATTTTTTATTTTCAAGATTTATTAGCTTTTAACGTTCCTAAACTGATGAACAAGCTGGAGACTAAAATTCTGAAAAGAAAAGTTTGTTAGTACCAATTGGGGTCTGGCTTATCTCTTGTGAACCCTAAACAACCTTTCTCCTTACAATTTATTCCCCTTCAGACCTAATTTTAATAAACTTGCATGCTATTACCCTGTCCAATCAACTTTCCTTTTTCACGTTTCTTTGTTATGTTAACTATAAAAGGGGATGTAAGCTAAAGATTGGGGTTCCCTCTTTGAATGAGGAGTCCCTTTTGTCTGAATATTCTGATAAATTGTAATAAAAATGATCTTCCTGTCTCGGTTTGTCTCATTGGAAAAAAATGCACATGGAGGTATGGGCCTGAAAAGGCCATATTTGGCCATCATAGGTGAATGTGGGAAGGGGCAGTAAAAGGTGCCTACTGGCTGAGGCAGGGCTATGGCTGCTTTAGGAAATGAGATATCTTAAGAAACCCTTTTCTTCGTTGCTCTGGAAGTTTGGAGGAGAAGGAGTTTTGATGGAGCGCTTGCGGGTGAGAAAGAGGGAAAGGTCAGGAAGTTTTGATGTGCTTTTTTTTTTTTTTGGTCCATTAATCATGGCACATTTTGTTTTTGAAAGGAGTGACAGTACCCCACTGCACTTATCATTGGATCTATCATTCTCTGTATGAAGATAGAGTTCTAATTATTTGTCTGCTTCATAAACCAGTGGCCTCCAACCATGGCAACTTTAAGCATTGGTAGACTTAAACTCCCAAAATTCCTCAGCCAGCTTTGCTGCTTGGGGTATTCTGGGAGTTGAAGTCCACCAAGGTTTAAAGTTGCCAAGGTTAAAGACCCCTGCCATAGATCAATCACCCTGACTTCAGGGATGCCTATGTAATCCCTGGATTTCAGGGTCACCAATGGAGCCAAGTTCAAAAGAGCAGTGGACAGAAGTGAAATAGGTCCAGGATGATCTGTTCTCAAAAATTCAAATTCAAATTCAAATTAAGATTTATTAACCGCACCCTCTCCCCACAGGGACCCGGGGCGGTGCACAGGCATAATTAAAAACAATATACAAAATACAAACATTACTTAAAATAAAATTAAATAAATCTACCCATGCTAAAAATATATAATTAAAACCCATTAAAATTTGTAATTAAAAGACAGAGAGAACTATTCAAGGCCGGCCAGTCGAAAGAGATGGGTCTTCAATTTTACCCGGAAGGAGCGGAGGTCGGTGGTCGTTCTAATATCAGTTCTCCCCACTAAGTAGTTTATTACTATTGTTTTAGACACTTTGATTGCAGGCATATTCAAAAACAAGTATTTATGAGTTGTGAAATTCTAACTGACATTTCTGTTTTGCCTTTATGTTGGAATCAGGAAGTCAACCTCCTGCTGGTCAGCTAATTGGCCATGGCAAATCTTCTTGTAATAGCCCATTTGCTTTCTCCCCCTTATCCATTGAGAAATCTCACCATAACCGTTTTCTATGGTTTTGTATTTATTTTTATTGCTTTTGAATTAATAAAAAGGACAATACAGTACTCAAAAATAATAGTGATAGTGATACATATATTGTCAAAGAGAAAAACACACACACATAAAAAGTACTCTAACAAAAAGTGAAAAAATACAAAAATGTAATGTGTCTTTTATAACAATAAACAGTTACAATTCTATACGTACTTGTCTAATGTAAATATTGAAGACATATCGTTGTGATACATTTATATTATTATTTTTAACCTACTTTATTCTGTATCAATAAGTCCAATATTTCATTGTCCATGCAAAGCCTATGTAAGAAATCCACATATACCTTAGATGGCAAGTGCAATTAGGTCTTCAATCCATTGAGTGAAAAGGGGCATGAATTTATCTTTCCAATACTACAATATTAGTCTTTGGCCTTATAAGAGCATAGAAAACTAATTTATGTTGTCCAGTTCTCAAATTCAATGACTTAGATATGTAATTCAAGAGAATAATAATAATAATAATCTTTATTGTCATTGTACTAAAATTACAATAATAAATAATAATAATAATAATAGTTAAATTTATTAACCGCTCCCTCTCCCCACAGGGACTCGGGGCGGTGCACAGGGGAAATAAAAACAATAAATATACAAAATACATACCAATGTAAAAACAGATTAAATTAATTCCTGTGCTAAAAACCATTGACTAAAACCACTGACTAAAAATCCCCATTCCCCAAAAAACCCTAAAAAACCCTAAAAACAGAGGAGAAGTTATCCCAGGCCGGCAAGGCAGAAAAAGTGTGTTTTCAATTTAAGACGGAAGGAGCGGAGATCCGTGGTGGTCCTAATATCGGGGGGGAGGTCGTTCCAGAGGGCTGGGCCCGCCACAGAGAGAGCCCTTCCCCTGGGTGTCGCCCGCTGACAAAGTCTAGTGGACGGCACCCGGAGAAGTCCCTCTCTGTGGGAGCGAATCGGTCGTGAGGATGTATGAAACAATAACAATGAAATTGGTTATACCGTCTGAGAATTTTAGTTTTACTTGCACCATCATATTTATATAGTCCACTACTTTCTCCCAAAAATGTAGCTATAAGACATTTAAAAACATCTGTTTTAAAGAAGCATTACCTTTATTATATCTCCAATAAAATGCTGTTTTTGACAGTCCTTTCTATACAAATGTAGCAGAGTCTAATAAATTCTAAATATTTTTTGTTGCATAAATTGTAATTGGAGATCCACTTCTACTGACATTCTTGCTACATAAATTAAGACACTCTCCCATTATCTAGATAATATAGGAACACCTAATTCTATTTTACACTCATTTTTTAACCTTTGCTTATTGAATTGGTTTATTGATAACTAACTATAAAAAGTAATAATAGTTTTTTTTAGTTTAAAGAACTTAAGTTGTTATAGTACCTCAAGTGTCATAGAAACTGAAAACGCTGTTCTTCCAAGTAATGCTAGCAAATGCTGTAATTGTAAATATTGCCATTGACTTATATCTAATAGATGATTTATTTATCTTCGTACATAGGATATGTTAAACAATTATCCTTCTCTATCAGTTGGTCTAAAGTCAATATGCCTGCTTCTAATCTCTTTCAATATTTGATTTTTAATAGTATTTAAGAATTATTGAAGTTGTAGTCTGCTCCTTAAAAATGATTTACAGAATTAAAATAATATACTTCCACACTGAAATCTATGAGCAACAAAGATCTGAAGACATCCTTTAAGTAGTTGATGAAACCAAAGAATTATAAATGC
This sequence comes from Rhabdophis nuchalis, assembly GCA_039707465.1. Classification (NCBI taxonomy): domain Eukaryota; kingdom Metazoa; phylum Chordata; class Lepidosauria; order Squamata; family Natricidae; genus Rhabdophis; species Rhabdophis nuchalis. The sequence goes on along the minus strand of CM077645.1, from coordinate 186,734,748 downwards.
CCAGATTACCTAAATCTTCAGAAAGGCTTAGCAACCATAACTAGAGGCTAACCCTTACACTGTCAACACCTAGGAACATGTATAACTTACATTAAACCTGTTTTTCTTTTAAAAATATATGTATAAAGAATTAGTAGTTGTGTAAACTATCATAGCAAGTCCATCATCCAAATAAGAAATGGTTCTGCCTATTAAATGGTGGTTGATACATGCATACAATAGTTTTCAGCATAGCATAAGGCGATTTATTATCTAGTTAGCTGTGTGTAATATTTTGATTTCAACTAAAATGTTTACATTTTATATACGTTTAATTTTAATCAAAAATTTAAACAATATAAAAATGATACAAAGTAAAAAGAAAAGAAAGAACAGTGAAAAAGAAAAATGCAAACAAAAAACATGAAGTTGCTGATTTCCTTTTCAGCAAGTATAATTACAAATAAAAAATACCTCTTACTCCATGGTTACAAAAACAATATCTTTATTATATTACCTATTTCTGTGTAATTATCAAAACTATAAGTCATATGTTCATTATTTTCTACTTTTCACAAAAAGTCTATAAGGGGCTTGCTTCCATTCAACAGTGAATACCATGCTTTTTCTCTAATGAAATAAATCAATTTAGCTATCTTTGCAAATTCCATAATCTTCACCAACCATTCCTCTATTGTAAGTAACTTGAGTCTTTCCATTTTTGTACATTTAATATTCTTGCTGCAGTTGTATAAACTGTTGTATACAGTTCCGTGACTTCTTTTCCAGTTCTTCATTTATAAGTCTCAAAAGAATACCTCTGTTTTCTGTTGTTAATTATGTTAATCATCAAAAGCTTCTGCACTGTTCATTTGCACCCAAAATTTTCTGGCTTTTTTTACACATCTACTAAAGATGATAAAATGTCCCTTTATGTTGTTTATATTTCCAACATAAATTTGAAGTACAAAGTTACATCCTATACAGTTTTTCTGGTGGCATATACCAATGATCCATCACTTTATAAAAACTCTCTTTAAGGTTTCACAAAATGTACATTTCATCTTGTCAACCACTTATTTTCCATTTGTAGAGAGTTGTATTTGCAATTCAGTCTTTGTATGTTCATAATATTTATACATTCTTTTATCTACTTTAAAGTTTTCTGACAATTATATATAGGAGAGCTATTGAGAAATGAATCGCTTTTCTATTACATCTTCTCTTGACTTTATATTACATTCTCCTTCAAAAAATTCTAATATTTCATAGTATGCTAATCATTAATGTTTACTTACATTCTCATTGATAATTTCTCAGAGCCACAAAGGTGTTTTTGGGGAAAAACTGGATGTATATCTATTCCATATTCTCAACATTATTTTTAAATATATTTCCATATATTTCCATATATCGAACATTATTTTTAAAATCTATATTAACCTTAGTTGTATCATATGACAAATAATCATGCCACCCAAATCATAAATTGTCTCATCTAGCTCTAGCTCCAAAAGCATTTTATATCTCCTGGTTTCTAATCTGATGTCTTAACCACTACATCAAACTGGCTCTGCAATATTTCAGATTCAAAGCATAAATAGCCAAACAGTATATTTTCCTTAGATTGCAGAGGGTAACTGTGTGAACCTGGAATACAGTTACTTTGAATTTATCACAGTTGGCTTGAAGAATGTTCACCAACATCAATGATTTTTTTTATTAAGGTGGAGAATGCTGGCAGCATTAAAACTCTTTGATGTTAAAACCCGCGCCCTCATCCTCTGGCATACACAGCTCTAGGCTGCTTGACATGCTGCTGCTTAGGGACTTCTTGTCACACCAAAGGTCTGGGGCTGCAACAAACCCCTGAGCTGTCACACAAAGCTCTTCACAACCTGAAGCCCAGCTCCAACCCAGCCTAGCAGCACAACACAAAGAGGCTTCTTGGCACAGCACAACTATGGGCCTGCTAAAAAAGTCTATGTCATCCTCCCAAGTAAATCAGAAATGAATCCCAACAGATCAGCTAATTCCTACTGTAATGCCACATTAACAGAGTCTTGCAAATCTGAAAGAACAAACTTCCCACTGCCACTTTTAACTGCTTGATCCATTACAGCAGGTCCTTCCTAGGTTTTCTTCCTCTGACTGTTAATCCATTAGGATTAGGAGCTTCTGCCTCTCTTGTCTGACTGCCCCAAGATTATCCACATTTCATTACACCATGATTGCACGCAGCAAAGCCCTTCACAGCATAAAACTTGGCCCCAGCATGTGGCTCATCCTTACCCCTCCTGGGTGCCTGCTGTTCTGATCTCTTGTCACCCCAGCTGATATTTGCCATCTTTTTAATCCCACTGTTGGACAAGGCATACCACTCTGGCCTTTCACAAGGCAGATGCTGACCACATGAGGCCATCTCCCCCATGTCTTATGAAGAAACTTCCCAAGGAAAAAAGCCTCATGTGGCTAGCAGCTGCCTCACAAAGCAAGTCAGGCCAGGCATGCTTGGTTAGCAGTGGCAACAAGAAGACAGCAAAGGCCATTTACCCTGGCAGGGGCCTCAGAATGCTGGGAGTCAAAAGGGCATAAATGGGGAAAATAAACTGAAGGGGGGAGTTGAAGCACCCCTGTAGTCGTAGCAGGACATACCTACACTTGTATAAAAAGGAGGAAAGACACTAGTTAAATTCCAAGGGTGATTTTGAGACAAAGACTCAAAGGCAAATGGCATGAGAAATGAAAGTAGAAGGGAGCCCTATTGGCAAAACCGACACATACTCACATAAAATCTACCCCAAATTTTCCTATCGACCTACTAGGATACTAAACATTCTGTCATTATTTTCTGAAATTCTAGAATAGATTTTGGAATGTTATCCTGTAAATAAACTGGAGCTCATATATTTATTTAATTAACATGCTTTGCAAAAGCATGTCAATCTTTAATAAACCAAATATAGCTTTATAAAAGGCAGTGATGTATAAGTATATTTGTTTGTTACTCTATAAATTTATGCAATTAGTGTTTTAATGAGGAAGGAGCTAAAAGTCACAAAATATCAACTGCTGCAACTCACTTGCAAAATAACAATATAGGGGAGGACTAATAGGAGATGACAGTGAATAAGCATGCTCATTAATGCAAAAATTTTAAAGGTCCATTAAAAATGGAAAATAGAGAGTGAGAGTGAAATGAAATGAAATATTCAGGAGAGAATGAAGTAGGCTGAAAACCTGAAAAGAAGGATTTCTGTATTTTATTAGTATACACTGCAATGTTTCCTTCTGGATATATCATTGGTCAGCGATTTGTATATTTTTCCCCAATCCTCATTAATATTATTTTTTAAAGCTTCTCCTTAAACTTTGAAGTTTAAATAAATCAGTGATGGACTGTTGGCAACATGTTGATCCCCTGTAGATATCTTAATCTCCATAACGGCCTGAAGAAAATTCTGGGTTCATAGAATTTCATCACTATATGAATTTTGTGAAACTTCAGGATTGAAGTTTATATTGTTTTCAATATGAATGTTCATTAAAGTATGTTTCTCTTTAAGTTCTAGTTCTATGCTTTTCCTGCATCTGCTTCATGCCTTTCAAGTAAAAGTGTACTTTCACTTTTTATCCTCATGTTTATGGCAGCTCATGTTAATTTTTTCTCCCTCAAGTTGACTATGGATGTTGACAGTGTTAATCTAACAAATCTGAAAAGTACCAAGTAGTGGAAATCTATAGTTATCTCATGATTACCCGGATAATACTTTGATATATTTTTTAACTGCTGGGTGCAGGGATGTAATTTTACCCAGTCATGTACTACTCTTATCTAATCAAACATTATCTATTCGATTTCATACTGTAAATAATAAAAGCCTGTTTCTACAATGTCCTCATGCATTAATTAATTAATTAATGTATTTTTTCCCGTTGAAATTTGTTCAATTATCAAAGAATTGCCTTGACAAGTCCCTGCAATTTTTTTACAAGATTTTTCCAAAATGGTTTGCCCTTGTCTTCTGAGAGGTCTGAGGGATCATGACTGTAGCCCAAGGTCATCCAGCTGGCTTTGTGCCTAAAACAGGTCTAGAAATCATAGTCGCCCAATTCTTAACCACTACACCAAGCTGCCTCTCAATATATTAATAGTATGATGCAATGTATGTTTCATCTGAATTATCTCTATATTCAGTTAGGTTCACTGTTAATTAAGTTTCACATATTTGCAGCTTTAATTATGTGAATCAAGTCTAGATCTGTTTTGAAGTCATGTTACACATATGGACAATTGCTCAGATAAAATTTAATTGTGTCCTTTTACTAATCATAAATTTAATTAGTGGTCAAGCCAATTTGTTAAATATCCTTAGAAGAATATTAGAAGAATTGTTAGAAGAATATTTAGATACTTTAATTAAAGTTTCTTTATTTTTCTGATAATTATTGTGCCAATGAAATGTTGAACTTCATCAATAAATGTTTTCTGTTGGATATCTGTTGCTTGTGCTGTGCTGATTTTCCATATAACATATTTTGTTATTTGTGAAGTGCAGCTTACCTGTCCCAGTCTTGTTCAGAAATAATAGTTCTCTGGATGATAATCAGTATGATATTTATTTATTTACTTACTCATCTTACTAGGCTTATATGCTATTTGAGTCATTACCAATTCTTACCAGCTTATGTATCCTTAACCTACCTTTGTAGGTAAGATTAGAACAATATATAATTAAAAATAAAATGTAAGCTACTGTTCACTTGCTACACAAAATGCAAAGCAAATAATGCACATGGTGATTATGGTGTTTAAGGCGTAAATAAAAGACTTGGCTATTCAGATTGAGCAATGTCTTGTACTATATAGATAACAGCTTTACGGATTCAAATACTTTATGAAACATTTTTTTAAGATTTTTCTTTCTCTTTAGAAGAGGCTACAGAAAGAACTGCTAGCTTTGCAGAATGACCCGCCACCAGGAATGACTTTGAATGAAAAGAGTGTACAAAATTCAATTACACAGTAAGTATATGCAATTTTATTACAGTTGTGAAAGATATGATTTGTAGGAAGGGAGGGAGAATGCTCCAATATTTTATCACAATTTAATCCTTTTAAACAATCTATGTTTGTGATATTAGGCATAAAATGCTGCTTTGTAACATATATAGACAATATGATACCTATGAAAATAAATGGCAATCCTCAAATTCTGCTTATGAATTTATTTATACCTATATGCATATTCTGTATGAGTGAGATATTTTTTGCTTTGGGGCATTGGCAACAAATTTTGTTTGTCCCCTGACGTGAACAGATTGATTATTTTAAAGTTCTACCCATTCTCTATTACAAGGTGGCAGGACCCATTCATAAGGGGGCCTATATGATGATTATGGATGAAGGAGTTGTTTTCCTAACTGTTATTTTTGCATATCATTATGAATGGTTGTTTTTATTGTATTTTTACTTCTGTTAGCTGCCTAGAATTGCTGATTGCAAGATGAATGGCTATATAAATTTACTTAAGGAAATAAATTAAAAAAGGATCCAGCAAGTGCCAGTTGAATGCAATTCAATTTCACATGGTAATAGTTAGAATTCCTGATGATCAGCTGCTGAGGACTTAATCATCATTGGAATAAGGAGCTGGTGATGGCACTGCACCAGATTATTCCTGCGTGGCCTCTATTTTTTTTTATGGTTCCTTTAGGGTCCCATGGTTTTTACAGTTCATCTTGTGCATCCCACTGCTTCCTGTAGTCATCTTACAAGAATATTAATGCAGTGCATTCTTGGTGAGCACTAAGAAGCATCAACTGGTCCAGAATGTAGTGGAATGGAAGTATCTTGTTATGCTTATGTACATTTCTACTTTGTGAGCTGTACTAGTGACCAGAATGTAATTTTTGAATGTAATTCAAGGTATTGTGTTCCCCATAAAGGCCCTCGGATGGAACAACATTTTCTTGAGACTTGTATACCCAATCTTACCTGCCTTTCAAAAGGCATTTAAAGCCTTTTTTCTCCCCTCAGACTTTGGCTCTAGAAATGGTATTACCAATTAGTTGATTTTTTTTGTCCCTGGCACTTAAGTGTTTATATGTTGTTGTTTTATACTTTTATTGTGTTTATATATTTTGAAATTTTACTTATATAATTTATATCATATCACTATTGACTATGTTGGCTGAGATTATTGAGATTTTTATTTCAGTAGTAGCTGGTGGATCAGCCACATGTTATTTTCTACCATTTTGGTAAAAGCAGTATGGTTGAGGAATGGCTTTAAAGAAAGTGATATGCTCTATAATAATATCTGTAAGCAGTAAGCTGAAGGAGACTATTGCATGCAACCTAAGAGTGAGATAAGCAATATTTTAATTTCAATTCCTGTCAGCATCAATACATGTGCCCTATGTAAGGGATTGTGGAAGTTTAATTCCAGATAATCTGCACCAGATTGCTTATTCCTGACCTAGAGACAAGTAGAATTCTTCAATTAAAGTGGGTAAATATGTTGCAGGAAAATACTGAGTTGGCTTCTGCTAACTTTAGAATTGTTTCATTACTAGAACCACATTCCTCACAAGGTTTTTTTTTCTTTATAGCATTTTCCTACAAGGGAAGGATCAATAAATCAACTAAGTTTTGATCCATTGGTTGTGACAGGAATTGATTGACCAGCTTGCTCTCTGAGCCTGATGTGGGCTGAGAGAGAGTGACTGGACCGAAGTCACCTAGCTGGTTTTCATGCCTAAAGCATATTATAACTCTCAATCTCCTGGTTTTGTAGCCTGCTGCCTTAACTATTAAATCAAATGTGTCCAACCTGCTGCCTGCAGGCCTGGACAGCTGGTAATGCAGCCCCACAAGATATAATAAAAATAATAAAAAGTTAAGGAATTTTGTTGTTTACATATATTAACTATATTATATATATTTTTGTTGTCTCAAACAATTCCTCTTTGTTCAGTGTGGCCCAGGCAAGCCAAACGTTTGGACTATCATCCACTAGATCAAATTGCCTCTTGCTCCATACAATAATTTCTGCTCCAGAAATCTCAGCTGATCATAAACGTCTTCCTTCTCTAAGTCAGCAAAAATAACAGTGTAGAAATAAGCAAATAACAAGCAGTGGGTAACTTTAATAAAGGCTGTACATTTTTTTAATCTTTTTAGTTTAATTTGTTATTGCGGTATGATGCAGTATATACATATTCAATGAAAACAGGAATTAGGGTTAAAACCTTACTGAATGATCAAGAAGTAGAAGTTTATTTGTGAATATTGTGAAGCCCTACTTCGTTGGGCACAATCAGGGAAGCAAGAAATATGAGTAAGGTATCTTTAATTCTAGACTGGAATAAATACAGAATCTTGTACCCCATAAAGGAATGTTCCACCCTCATTTATAATGATTTCATTAAAGCAGAACTTCTGAATGGTTTAGAACATTTCTTCATACTTTTTGCCACCTGGCCGCTATTTTTGGAAATGACTTGCTGGTGATATATCTTTTTTTTTTTTTGATTGTCAATATCTATTCTTCCATTTCTTTCTGAAAGTCCTCATAATTTCTAAGAGGCATGATGATAATTGAGAATGATTCAGGGGGCAGTTAAGATAATACCAGTACATAGCTATCCATTGCTCTGTTGTCTGGGAAATGATAAACCAGCCTAGTGATTAAGAGAAAGGGGATTAGAAATTGAAGAATTATCTACTTGGATTCAACAGTTCAATTGTTAATACAATATTTCTGTAATCTAACTTCATTATTTTTTCAAAGGAGAATATTTATGGAGAATATTACATTTGGTAAAGTACATACAATGATCTTTTAAGAAAAAAAGGAGTACATAATTCTAGGATTTTTAAGATGCGTTTTTGAAATTGGGGACTATGGTAGCAATTTGCAAACAGTAACTTACATCAGGTTACTTACAGAAGATCAAATACTATAGTTATATGTTTTCATCATTGTAAACCATTTTCTTTCCCAAGGTGGATAGTAGACATGGAAGGGGCTTCTGGAACATTATATGAAGGGGAGAAATTTCAACTGCTATTTAAATTCAGTAGTCGGTATCCATTTGATTCTCCTCAGGTAATTTATTATATGCTCAATTAAATTATAAAATATTTGGTAACATTGAATGTTTATTTTATTGAAATTTTTGCTAGGATAGCTCTTTAGAAAACAGCAAGAATGGTTTAATTATATATCTGGTACCTGCAGGGGTTGAATGAAAAGCAATGTGTCCAATATTGTAAGGCATCAAAAGATAGCAATAATGATATAGTAGAAGCTTTGAGGTGTTCTTTTTTGGCAAGTTCTTTCACTTCAGTTGTTCGGAAATTGCTGTGCTATTGTTTATGAAGTGGAAAACCTACAGTGAGTACTTGTTGGCAGGATTTAAGCAATGTGCTGTGATTGAATTTTTGACTGCTGAATGAGTCCTTCCATTCACCACTAAATATTGAATTTGTTTTAATATTGAAGACTGCATTAACTTGAATATGTTTTCTTGAACCAAAACATGGAAAGTTGGTGAATTGGGAAGAGTTGATTTACAGTTTTTGATCAAAAATGAGGTAGCTGAGGAGTTTCATTTGACAATGGTTGATGAACTAGGACGATTGGCAGATTATTCAAAGGGAAATTGCTATGCATCTCACGGGAACATAAGGGTCACATTATTGATGTGCTTTAATATTAGAAACTTTGTCAAGATATATTTCTTGCAAGCTTACAGCAGAAATGGAAAGTTGAAGCTTTGGTTGATATTTGCCAGCACTTGAGACATGCTACAGGAGTGAAATTAAAGACATTCTTTACATCATTATGACAGCTGATAAAACATGTTTTTCATTATGGCCCAGAAATGAAGCATCAGTCCATTCAATTACATCATAAAGCTTCACCTGTAAAAAAAAATTCAAAACTCAGGCTTTAGCAAGAAAACTCAAGCGTTACAGGTGTGTGTGTGTGTGTGTGTGTGTGTACATAGATGTTATTTACATAGAGTTCCTTGAATCCAAAGTCACAATTACCTCCAAACTTTACATTGTAAGAAATGTTAAAAACAATCAGAGCTGAGAAGGAAATTTCCTGTAATATAACAATACTAGACACAGACCTCATAAGCAGCCCAAAAGATAATTGCAAAGTTGGATCCCTCCATCTTACCAACTTGGTTCTGTGTGGCTTCAATTTTTTTTCCAAATTAAAGAAATATTTCCATGGGATATTTGACACAATGAAGAGGTAAAAAGTACTATTAAGCAGCCAAGTTCTGAACTGCATATTCTGAATTGCAGAGTTGCATAACACATGATCAGGATTGATTACTCTGTGAGTAGAAAGTATTAAGATTCTTTTAAGATGCTTAACATATGTAACCTGTATGAACAATCGGTATAGAAAACCTCCGGTTAAAAAAGCTAAGAAGAGTAGTAAAAACAAAATAGGGAAAAAAATAATATGGAGGACATTTACCCAACAAGAATAAACATATAAAGGTGTATTTTCTTCTGTGAGAACCTAATTAGATAAAGAGCAAAGGAGCAATGCTTTTCCAGCTTTAAACTGAAACATTGGATATATGACAAAATAAAATGAGACTGATGAAAGCAAAATAGATTTTTTTTAAAAAAATATTCTGGGCAAAATAAAAATCAGTTTTATTTTAAATATAAATACACTCAAAATCCCTCAAAAAATAGAAAGCTTAGCAGTTATTGACACTTTAAATGAAAGAATGTACGTACACCACTATACAATTTATGATATCAAGCAATCTCCTATGCTGGAAATTATTTACTTGTATAATGTAAAATATTTTAAATTTGTGTATTGACATGTGACTCTTAAGTTAGATCCATTTCTTCCTGCATATCAAATTGTCTCAGGTGTGACTGTGGAAGAGGAAAGGAGTTGACACTTAAAAATTGGATTTTATGCTGTATTATTACCATTACAACTTCTATTTTTTATTTTTAGTATGTCCTTTGTGTTGGTTTCTTTAATAATGATATACATATTATTTTAACTGCCTGAAATTTCCACCTAATATATTTTCAATTAGTTATAAAAAGAACAAATAAATACACAATAAGTGTTCATATAAATGTACTGGATTTTAAACTAAATAATGGAAATTAGAGTAACTAGGACATTATTAGACCATAAACTGGGCTCATATAGAAAGACTGAGCAAGGGGGAAAAACTTGAACCATTTTATTACTAGCTGTATAATCACAGTACAGATACTTTTTGACTTAAAACAGTTTATTTTATTGACCATTTGAAGTTACAATGGCACTGCAAAAAATGACATGACCATTTTCACATTTAACAACCATTGGAGCATCCTCATGGTCATGTGATCAAAATTCAGATGCTTGACAACTGACTCATTTATTATGGTTGCAATGTCCCAAGTCATGTGATCACCTTTTGTGACCTGACAAGCAAAGTCAGTGGGTAGATTGTGATTGTGCAGTGATTTACTTAACAACTATGGCAATAAAGGTCGTAAGATGGGGCAAAACTCACAATTGTCACTTAGCAACAAAAATGTTGGGCTCAGTTGTGGTCGTAAGTTGAAGACTACCTGATTAGGCAATAGCACCTGAAGTAACACAACGTACATAACAGAATATAACCGAGAAACAGAGTTGAAAGAGATATTGGAGGCCTCCTAGTCCAGGAGACCCTGTGCCATTTCAGGCAAATGGCTGTCCATTGTTGGAGCACCCACAGCTTATGGAGGCAAGCCTTTCCACTGATTAATTGTTCTCACTATCAGGAAATGTCTAGGTTGTTTCGTTCCTTAATTTATTTCCATTCATTGCTTTTTATCCTGCCTTCAAGTGTTTTGGAGAATAGATTGACCCACTTTTCCGTGTTACAGACCCTCAAATATTGGAAAACTGCTGTCATTGTCACCCCTAGTCCTTCTTTTCACTAGATTAGACATACCCAATTCCTACAGCCGTTCTTCATATGTTTTAGTCTCTAGCCCCTATCATCTAATCATCATCTTTACACTCATTCCAGAGTCTCAACATCATTTTTATATTGTGGTGACCAAAACTGTATGCAATATTTCATGTGTGTCTATTATAAAGTAGTATTTCATATTATTCTGTTAATGCAGCCTGTGACTGCTGGCTTTTTTTTTTTTTGTAGTTTCAGCACATTGTTGGTTCATATTTAAGTGTTTGTCCAATACGACTCCTAAATCCCTCACATTTACCACTATTGAGCCAGTTGCCACCAATTCTGTACCTGTGCAACATACTGAACGATAAAGTTTCATTAAATTCAAGACTGACCGTGATATCTGGAAGATCAAATTTGATTCATACCTTTCTAACTTCTGTTATTTTACAGATTATGTCCATGTTTGAATTCAAATGTTTTTTGTATAAAAATTGAATATTTTACCAATAGCATTTAGTATACTTTTTGGTCTATTATGTTAATAAATTTTAACTTGATTTTTACTTTATAGGTTGTGTTTACTGGTGAAAATATTCCTGTTCATCCTCACGTTTATAGCAATGGACATATCTGTTTATCTATTCTAACAGAAGACTGGTCTCCAGCTCTTTCAGTGCAATCAGTTTGTCTTAGCATTATCAGCATGCTTTCAAGCTGCAAAGAAAAGGTATGAATTTAAAGATAAGGTTGTTATAAGTTTAATGGTAGTAGAATGCCCCACTCTAAACCAATTATTTTTCTTTTTCTCTTTAATGACATTTAGTGGACTCTAAAATAAGTATATTGTTAAACAATGCATTTCAAAAAATTTCAAAAAGGTTAATTTATGTAACTACAATGCAAACTAGTTAGATAACAATTGACTATTTTTCTTTCCAACCTTTGGAGACCAACAAAGCAGAATAATTGTCTCCAAAAGAATGCTCATTACCTAATTTCACTGAAATTAGTGTGAAGTTCCTTATTTTATTTTATTTTTTATTATTTATTCGATTTGTAAACCGCACCAATCTCCGTCGGGACGGACTCTGGGCGGTGCACAGGACATTAAAACAATACATAAATAACAAATATACAAAAGTTAAAAAGAAATTAAATGACAAACTTGTGCTAAAATTCCCATTAAAACCTATCTAATTTAGCTGATGCTCTATCATTCCTAGATCTAAATTCTATGCTAGTTCAGCTTGCTGAAAGAGATGTGTCTTAAGTGAGCGGCGGAAGAGGGGAAGGTCCGTGATAGTACTGCTTCATGTTGCCACATTTCTTAATATACATAGAGTTTCAAGAAACTCTGAAAAGTTCATTGGACAGGTTATGAATGTCACAGGCTGGTAATGGATATTTAGTGAGATATTTGTACTTTACACTTACTAAGCTTAATATTAATAACATTTTGAATGCTATCTCTGAAGCAAATTATAAATATTTTAAAACCCTGTAATGGTTTTATTTCTAAAATAAAATTCAGCTTGTAGCAGAGCACACTTGGGCACCAATGAAATTATGATGGCTGTTTATATAGTTACAGATAATTTCATTGGTATATGTTGCAGTGTTATAATATCTAAATTGTGTCTTGCTTCGATTCAGACTACTCACATATGGCTTAAAGAGAACAAATATAAAAACATTCATGCAATATAATATATGTGTGTGTGTGTGGTGTTATGTTTTTGAGCTGATCAATAAATAAGTCAGGGAGACTAGTATAGATCTATTTTGAGCTTTTTAGCTCTCATCAGCTAGCCATACCCTTACTGGGATTTGAACTGGGGCTGTATTACATGCTAGGCAGGAGCCTTAGCCATTAGGCCACCAGGGTCTCTTATTTATTGATCAGCTCAAAAATGTAACACACATATAAAAAAATTATACAACGGAACTCATAGCTTTCTGTCTAGACGGTCTCTGGTGATGAGCCGAAAGGCAGAAAAGGAGAGCAGTATGCTTCCTCCCTTAATTGGGGCTCAACAGGGTGTTGAGCCCCATATATGCTTGTGTCACAACACCCTGTTAAGCGTCATTTAAGGGAGGAAGCCTACTGCTTTCTTTTCCATACTGCTCAAAAAACCTAACACACATACATACATACATACATACATACATACATACATACATACATACATACATACATACATATGTATGTTTGTGCTGATAAATAAATAAACAAGGGAGACTAGTATAGATCTATTTTAAGCTATTTAGCTCTCTTCAGCTAGACATACCCTTACTGGGATTTGAACCGGGGCTGTATTACATATTAGGCAGGTGTTTTAGCCATTAAGCCACCAGGTTCTGATCAGCTGAGACAGGGGGGAAAGTATATACTTTATACAAAAGCAGAGTTGGAAGGGACCTTGGAGGTCGTCTAGTCCAACTCTCTGCCTAGGCAGGAAGCCCTATACCATTTCAGACAAATGGCTATCCAACATCTTCTTGAAGACTTGCAGTGTTGGGGCATTCACAACTTCTGGAGGCAAGCTGTTCCACTGATTAATTGTTCTAACTGTCAGGAAATTTCTCCTCAGTTCTAAGTTGCTTCTCTCCTTCATTAGTTTCCACCCATTGCTTCTTGTTCTACCCTCAGTTGCCTTGGAGAATAGTTTGACTCCCTCTTCTTTGTGGCAATCCCTGAGATATTGGAACACTGCTATCATGTCTCCCCTAGTCCTTCTTTTTATTAAACTAGACATACCCAGTTCCTGCAACCGTTCTTCTTATGTTTTAGTCTCTAGTCCCTTAATCATCTTTGTTGCTCTTCTCTGCACTCTTTCTAGAGTCTCCACATCTTTTCTACATCGTGGTGACCAAAACTGGATGCCGTATTCCAAGTGTAGCCTTACCAAGGCATTATAAAGTGGTATTAACACTTCCCGTGATCTTGATTCTATCCCTCTATTTATGCAGCCTAGAACTGTGTTGGCTTTTTTGGCAGCTGCTGCACACTGCTGGCTCATATTTAAATGGTTGTCCATTAGGACTCCAAGATCCCTTTCACAGTTACCATTATTGAGCAAGGTACCACCTATACTGTACCTGTGCATTTCATTTGTGTTGCCTAAATGTAGAACCTTACTCTTTTCACCATTGAATTTCATTTTATTAGATAGTGCCCAATATTCAAGTTTGTCGAGATCCTTCTGTATCTTAAGCCTATCTTCTGGAGTGTTGGCTATTCCTGCCACTTTGGTGTCATTTGCAAATTTGATGAGTTCCCCATTTATTTCCTCATCCAAATCATTGATGAAGATGTTGAAGAGTACTGGGCCTAAAACAGAGCCTTGGGGTACTCCACTGCATACTTCCCTCCATGTAGATGCAGTTCCATTGAGGACTACACGTTAGTGCGGTTGGTCAACCAGTTACGAATCCATCTGGTGGTGATGCTGTCTAACCCACATTCTTCTACTTTATTTAGTAGTAGGTTATGGTCTACCTTGTCAAATGCCTTACTGAAGTCCAAGTAAACTATATCGACGGCATTCCTCTGGTCCACTAATTTTGTCACATTATCAAAGAATGCAAAAAGATTAGTCTGGCATGATCTGTTTTTGACAAAACCATGTTGGCTTTTGGTTATCATTTTGTTTGCTTCCAGGCGTTCACTAATTCGTTGCTTGATTATTTTTTCCAGAATCTTTCCTGGTATTGAGGTCAGGCTGATGGGTCTGTAGTTTCCTGGATCTATCTTTTTTCCTTTTTTGAAGATGGGAACCGCATCAGCTTTTCCAGTGCTTTGGTAGTTAGTTCCCCGGTGTTCCAGGATCTCTGAAAGATATAGTTCAGTGGTTCTGCGATCTCATCTGCCAGTTCCTTCAGAACTCGGGGGTGTAATCCATCCGGTCCTGGTGATTTGAACTCGTCTAGGGTAGACAAGTGCTCACTTACTATTTTCTTCCCTATTTTAACTTGTGTTCCTAATCTGATTTTTGTGGTGCTGTTTTTGATATATTGGACTGTTTTATCCCTTTGTGTAAAGACAGATGCAAAAAATGAGTTAAATAGTTCTGCTTTCTCCCTGTTGCTTGTCACCTTCTTGCCATTTTCTCCCAGCAATGGACCAATTGTTTCCTTAACTTTTTTCTTGTTTTTAACATGTTGGAAGAAGCTTTTTTTGTTATTTTTTACTTTTGTGGCTAGCCTTTCTTCATTTTGAGCCTTAGCTTTCCTCACTTCATCTTTATAGGCTGAGGCTATTTGCTGATATTCTGCCTTAGTTATGTCCCCCTCTTTGCACTTTTTATACTTATCTTTTTTGTCTTTCATTTTGTCAGAGAGTTCTTTATGCAGCCATGCTGGCTTCTTTTGGGAGCTGTTATGTTTCTTCTTCATTGGTATTGTGCTAAACTGGGCTTTTGTAATCTCATTTTTCAAAATTTCCCAAGCTTCTTGAGTTGTTTTCCCCTTGAGGATTCTCATCCATGGAATTTTACCCAAGCTCTCTCTAAGTTTATTGAAATTACCTCTCTTAAAGTCCAAGATTCTAGTTTGACTTTCTTCTACTACTTGCGTTTGCATAATGTTGAATTCCAATATTGCATGGTCACTTGCCCCCAGGGATCCTGTGGCTTCAACACCTTCTATCATTGTGTCACAACACCCTGGTAAGCCCCAATTAAGGGAGGAAGCAAGCTGCTTTCCTTTTCTGTCTTTCGGCTCATCACTAGAGACCATGCAGACAGGGTATGGCTAGCTGATGAGAGCTAAATAGCTTGAAATAGATCTATACTAGTCTCCCTTGTTTATTTATTTATCAGCACAAATGTAAACACAAATGAAAACAAAAGGCAACAAAACAAATAGCTTTCTGTCTGCATGGTCTGCATGGACAGAAAAACAAAACAGCTTGCTTCCTCCCTTAATTGGACCTTACCAGGGTGTTGTGACACAAATATATAGATATAGATATAGATATAGCAAAATGCCATTCACATCGCATCACGAAATCTTCAGAACCGTAAAACCTACAAACTTGGCATTTGGCATATATGTTCCTCTTGGCTTCTAGGTGCTAGCTAAGAAAGGATTTTTTGAAATGACCATCAGATCATTAGTATTTCTTATGTAGCGGGGGGGGGAGATAAAAGGAGGGTTTGGGAGGAAGGGGAGGAGACGGAGTGCAGGGGAAGGAAGGAGTGGCTTGGCTGGGGGGGGGAAAAAGAAAAAACTGGCAGCTGGACGAGAGGAGGTGAGACCTGGGGGAAAGGAGGGATAAGGAGATAGGCTAGCAGAGGCTTCTGTGGGCCAAGCCTGAGGGAGAGCAGGGGATAGGATCAGTGGGGCTAGCCTGAGAGAGAGGAAGGAGGCAAGATATGAGAGGCCTCTGTGTGGCAAGCCTGAGAAGGGGAGGGGAGGGGAGGGGAGAGGAGAGGCCAATCATAACTACTCATTAATTTTCAAGCTGTGTGTCAATTAATTTCGTAGCAGAGTACTGGTTTCAACTAGTATATTATAAATACTAGATGGTGCATATGCAAAATACAGGTGGAAGAACATTTTCTTCCTGTATATTCAAAGTTTTATTTATTTTATTTTATTTTATTTTATTTATACCCCACTCTTCTCCTTGTTAGGACCCAGGGCGGTCCTAACAAGTGTGGTGCGGAAGGAGGAGGAGGAGGAGGAGGAAGACTTCTGATTATTTCCTCTAGAAACTGCTATTTAAAGTTTGGTAGAGAAATGTTTTCTTCTATCATTTAGTCTGCTTATGTGTATTCAGTTATTTCTTTATTCAGTTTATTTTTTGACACAACTTGAGGGTTTTTCCAAACCTGTACTGATTACATGCTAGTTTTCTCTAGTTTATTTAAACATGCCTAAGAGAGGTATTACATTTGTTTAAATATGTGTGCCTGTAAGTTAGGAATTTTAAAGTCACCTGAAAAATGAACAATTTATTCCTTTATGTTGTGCAAGAGTTGTGGAGAAGTCGAAAGTATTGCAAACCAGGAATAAAATCTTGGAAAGGAACATAGTTTTTTCTCTCATTTCAATGAATGCATTTCTGAAATTTCCTCCCTCACTTCCCTTAATTTGTTAGATTTATATCCTACTTTTAATTGAGCCACTAATTGGCAGTTTTGTATAATTGCTTATAATTTAATATAGTTTTACTTTATTGCAGAGAAGGCCACCAGATAATTCATTTTATGTAAGAACATGTAACAAGAATCCAAAGAAAACAAAATGGTGGTATCACGGTAAGCATTTAGTTTGAAAACAATAGTCTAAGTAATGAATAATTAGTACTTAATTTACAAAGCTTCCTGTATAATCCTTGGATAGGTTTTTTCATATTCACAAATAACACTACTAATGAGTCTACTGTTAAGTTACCTAGATTTGTCTTAATGAATTCAGGTGAGAAAGATCTATATCTTATAGCAGTGATGGCTAATCTTTTTTGGCTCGCGTGCCAAAAGCGCATGGGGGTTGTGCGTGGGTGTGCCACACCCATAATGCTATGTGCGTGACCCCTTGCTTTTGGCACGCTTTTTTGCCCTCCCCAGGCTCCAGAGGCTTTCTAGGAGCCTGGGGAGGGTGAAAACAGCCTTCCCTCCCCACCTCCAGAGGCTTCAGGAGCTTCCCTGAAGCCTCCAGAGGGCGAAAAACAGCCTCAAAAGAAGGCCTAAATCAGCTGGCCAGCACACACATGCATGCTAGTGCTGACAGGGCAATGCCTCACATGCCCTAAGAAATGGTTCCGCGTGCCACCTGTGGCACCCATGCCATAGGTTTGCCATCGCTATCTTATAGGCATATAAAAATTTCAGGTACAGAACGTTTCCAAGAAATCTGCTAGGGAATGAAGTTTTATCATTCTGAACTGCAGAAGCACTGAAACAGGCTATTTTAGTAGTATTTCAGTAGAATGAAATAATGAATAACCTTACTACTTGGTATAGAAATCTACTGAATGAATAAATCATTAACAAATTGGAATTGAACTGAAGAAATAGGTTGCCAAAGCTAGCATAAAATAAAATGCAGTGAACAGTTTAAAATATAACAATTTGTTTACTCTGCACAGAAAAATCAAGACAAAATAGTATTGAGGGTTTTTCTACCACCTCTCATCCTTCAACCACTCTATAATGTGAAGGTACTTGCACAGCAATAGATTTTCCCCCAAAAAATCTTTCACGATTTCTGAGCCTTTGGGCTTTTTTTTTTAAATTTGCATTTTTATTTGAAAAATGGACTATTTTACTAACTAGGCAGTTGAGCCTTAGTACATTGTCAGAATTGTTTGAATAGAACAAGGCAAGTCAGTGGTTCAGAATTATATTGTCTCTTCCAGAATTTATAATTTTTAATCCTTATTTTAATTTATTGAAGTGGTACTGTTAAGGGCTATTCCAGCAATAAAAATCTTTATATGTTTTGAAAATGTATATGTGCAGAATATAATATTTTACATTTTGTTTTTTTTAAAGATGACACTTGTTGACACCATCATTCTATGATTCTCCTAACAGAAGATAGTCCTACTGAGAAAACGAGCACTTTGATCATTCAGTCTTTGAACTTTAACCTCCTGACTGGAAATGATAAATAGGCAATGAAGACTACTTCCTTTGACTGAATTTTTACTAGTATGCATTCTGGGCGCATGTTGATCGCTGGTTCACACCATGCTACTGCCATGCCTTTTGTAGTCATACAATGTTAATGCTGGAAAATGTCATTCAATTTTAACATTCGGAAGAATTCCAGGTCTTCATGTATTGTGCAATAATATGAATTTCTTGGTGGTTTTGGTATATCCACTGCCACAAAAGATTGTATCAGGAAACATATATGCTTTCCACACAATAGTTTAGATGCATGATAGGGCCTATGAAAGGTTTTAAGTATATTAGGATGATAAGTAACCTATCTTTTACTTTGAAAGCCACCTAATTTGTTTAGATATGGATTCTGTGCACTGTGATCATAAAACTAGCAGCATAATTTAAAACATGCTTAACCAAGAAATTAATAAGATCATTGCATATTTACTGAACTGTCAGTGTCTTGACAAGCAAGTTTTTTCAAGTTATGTCAGCAGAAAGGTACGTTCTATGGTAGAATAAGTCTTTTGTTGGTGTATGTTATATTTCTGAAGAGAATGTATGAATAAATAAGGCAGAAGTGGTTTAATCAAGGAAAACCATGTTATGAAATAGAAACAGGTAGCAGTGATAAAACTGAATTTGCTGCAGTCCATGATTGGGCTTGTTAATATGTATACTAGAGCTATTTTCCAAGTAGATTGCACACTGTTATTTCATACTAGCCTTCAGCATGAGCCCTGTTGCCTACACAATACTTCATTTATTTATGTGTCTAGAAATTTTTGAGTTCACAGTTTCTTTTGTGGTCTTATATGTCATATTTGAATGTTACAAAACAATATTTTCACTGAAAAGCTATCAGAAGATATTTTCTTGTAAATTATTTCTTTATTAACATTTATCTTGTCTTTTAATTCTGTACCATAAAGGAAGAAATACATTTTGGACAGAGATGAACTGTTTTGACAAAAAGTGTGGATCTTTTTATTTAAACTTAAGACAAATATATATAAATATATATATTTTTCTTACCTTACTTGTCCCATACAGCCATAACAATTTTCCAGGTTTTCTTTAAAAATACGACAAAAACTAGATTTACCTTTTATACGGAAAAACAATTGTTAAACAATAGTGAATTGATCTTCACCTATATGTAATTTTATGATACTGGATCTAGGCTGTCTTTTTAGGAAGCAATGATGTGTCTTTTATAAACTTGCTACCTTTACACATATGCAAACTTTCTATTTCAATGCTCTTTTTAATGTTGCCTTATTGTTGCACTAAAAAATCAAATCTAGTAGTCAATAAATGAATGTCTGAACTGCAGAGTAAACTTCTTACTTGATTTTTAAAGTAAGAATCATATAAGCAAGACAAATCTCCCAGGATTGGCTGAAAATATTCTAGTGTGTGTGGATTTTTTTTTAACTGCTGCATTGAATCTTACAAATTTTATAGATATGTATATACTACAGTAGCTATAATATTTAAAATCAATATAATTGCTAAGCTCAGGGGTGGGAAGAAATCAAATGAAAGAAAAAGAGGTGTTTTGTCTAGGCATTGAATTCCAAATTATTGGTAGAGCAGTTTAAAATAAGGGTATGTTACCTTTTTTGTTTTGAAGAAGATTATTGGCCTCTTAATCAAAAATAAGATACTGTGGGAAAACTTGTATATAGATGTTTATATTTCTCAATTGCATTATTAATGTTACTATAATAATTTTTGTTCAAGCCAAAAATAATGTTGATGTTGAAATTTGTATTCCTTCTTGATTTTCTCCTAGCTCTTTTTCCATTTGTAAATTTAATTGTGAAAACATGTTAAGAAGTGCATACATGAAAGGTACCACTAAATATTTAAGTGGGATATTCACAGTTCTATAGCCCACAAAAACTATGTATTCATACATTTAGATAACGTCAATCTGTTCTGTAATTCACTATGAAGGACCTTCATATGTCTGGAGGTTCAATTTGTCCATCTTAAAAGTATAATGCAAATCATATAATATCTGATTTTTAAAGGTTGGTTACATAATCCATGCTTTAGTCTTGCATGTATTTTATTTGCCTATAGATTTCTCAGTTTGGATTAAATCAAAATTGCTCAACAAAATATTACCTGGGTTGTTTTACACTATTTCTTGGGTGTAGAGACTGTTTTAATATATAATAAGGATTTTAAACCAGAATTGTATCATTTAGATTTGCATAAATTGTATGGTCCCACACTAGGGTATGGAGGCAGAGGAAGAAATCAACTTTTGCTTTTTTTCACTTCACCCTTAAATTCTGTGTCACCTGAAAATCTCTTTTTGGGAAATTAGGAGCTCATTGCAAAAGTATATGAAATGACATAGCGAAAATGAAGGATTGATACAAATGACCATTCCCTTTTTTTCGTAAAAAAATGGTGTCACTGAAAAATATGTTCTCTACAACTGCTACATGCTGAGTTGATTCTGTGCCATCAAGAAGAAGTTCTGGATCTACTTTCTATTTAATCACAGTTCAGTCTGTAATAAATACATGGAAGATGCCCTTTCCTGGGGTTTCCCCCCCTAGAGGCTGCCCATCATTATGAATTGCACTTAGTAATAAACATCACATTTTATTATTCATTTTATATATGTGGTATTTTGCTTTAGAACATGCAAGGCAACTTACATAGAAATGTTCCTTAATTTCAATTTGTGAGGTGGATTGAAGACTGATTGACCTAAATTCAGTCATTAAATTCCTTGGTTTCTGTTAATGGTAACCACTTGCCTCAATATTATTTTATTACCAATATCATATAGTCCACTTGTATGTTTTTTTCATTATTTATTTTTGGTATCGTAGTAGCCTGGGCTATCTTTTCAATGTCATGAAAAAATAAAGAACCACGTGTCTTTCTATCAGTTCTTAGTTAAATAATCTTTTTCTCCCTTTGTGGCAAAAAATTATGACTGTTTATACATTTCTGTTTTCTGTTGTATAATACAATGTTGATGTATGAAAAGGACATTATCTTATCTCCATGAGAAGTTTTCTCAGAAGGTCCAGATAAATAATATATTAAAAGTTATGAAACAATCAAATTGCTTAGCAATGTTGTTTGGATATTAATATCCTATTTTTTCCAGTGAAGATGGATGCTGTGAATTAATTCAGTTTGCCTGCAGTCTCATGCTATCCTTAATTTCACTTTGTTCTAATTGGACATCTATTTAGGAAATTTGCTTCAACATCCATAACAATAGCATTTATGATTGCATTTATTTTGCCAGATTCCTCTGTTGATAGCAAACTGAAAATTTCTACTTAGAGCTTGACTGAACTATATGTAGTGTGTTTTTTAATGCTGCAGTAGCACATACATCTTTTGTATAATTATACGTCATGCTTATTGTTATTAGATAAGTAAATGAATCTATTTTCACTGTTGCTGCTGACTTGAATTGGGTTGAATTGATTGTGAGATGAGAATACTTACCAAAACTAGAATCAGAATTGAGCTAGAAGGGACCTGGGAGGTCTTCGTCCAGCCCC
Organism: Rhabdophis nuchalis; assembly: GCA_039707465.1. Lineage (NCBI taxonomy): Eukaryota > Metazoa > Chordata > Lepidosauria > Squamata > Natricidae > Rhabdophis > Rhabdophis nuchalis. Next base: position 186,712,649 of record CM077645.1, on the reverse strand, counting down.
CCCCCCCCCCCCCCCCCCGCTCAAGCAGGAGATCCTATACCATTTCAGACAAGTGGCTGTCCAGTCTCTTCTTAAAAACCTCAAGTAATGAAGCACCCACAATGTCTGAAGGCAAGCTGTTCGGTTGGTTGATTGTCCTTGCTGTTAGGAAGTTTCTCTTCAATTCCAGATTGCTTCTCTCCTTGATAGTTTCCATCTGTTGTTTCTTGTCCTACCCTCTGGTGCTTTGGGAAATAAATTGATCCCCTCTTTTTTGTGGTAGCCTCTCAAATATTGGAATACTGCTATCATGTCCTCCCTAGTCCTTCTTTACTCTATACTAGCCAAACCCAAATCCTCCAACTGTTCTTCATATGTTTTTGCCTCCGGACCTCTAATCATCTTAGTTGCTCTTCTTTGCACTTTTTCTAAAGTCTCAACATCTTTTTTGTAATGTGATGACCAAAACTGGATACATTTTTTCAGATGTGTTCTTACCAAGGCTTTGTAAAGTGGTATTAATACGTCACGTGAATTTGTTCTATGCCTGTGTTTATACAACCAAGGATTGTATTAGCTTTTTTGGTGGCTGCACACTGCTGGCTCATGTTTAACTGATTGACAACTATGACTCCAAGGTCCATCTCACAGTTACTGATTTGGAGCAAGGTTTCATCTAATCTGTACTTGCACCTATTGTTTTTTCGGCCCAGGTATAAAACTTTGCTTTTCTCCACATTATTTAATTTTGTTGGATAGGACCCATTGTTCAAGTCTGTCAAGATCTTTTTGGATCCTGAGCTCGTTTTCTGGGCTGTTGGCTATTCCTGTCGGTTTAGTATCATCTGTAAATTTGATGAGTTCTCCTTCTATTCCCTCATCTAAATCATTTATGAAGATATTGAAGAGTACTGGGCCTAGAACAAAACCATGTGGTATCCCACTGCTTACCTCCCACCATGTGGATGTGATATCATTAAAGACTACTTGTTGGGTACAGTTTGTTACAAATCCATCTGGTTGTGATGCTGTCTATCCCACATTTTTCTAGCTTACCAAGTAGTAGGTTGTGGTCTACTTTGTCAAATGCCTTGCTAAAGTCTATAAATATACTATGTCCACAGCGTTTCTACTAATGGTTGGGCTACTTGTCTACTAATTTAGTCACTTTGTCAAAGAATGAAATAAAAATGGTTTGGCATGATTTGTTTTTAACAAACTCGTGCTGGCTACTAGTTATTACTTTATTTGTTTCTAGATGTTCACAGATGTTTTTTTTAATTATTTTTTCCAGTATCTTCCCAGGTGTTGATGTTAGGCTGATTGGTCAGTAGTTTCCTGGGTTTGTTTCCCCCCCCCCTTTTTTTTTTGAAAATGAGAACCACATCAACTCTTTCCAATCCTCTGGTAGTTCCCCAGTGCTCTTAAGATTTTTTAAAGATATGGTACTATGATTCTGAGATAACATCTGCCAGCTCTTTCAGAACTCTGGGATGTAATCCATCAGGTCCTGGTGATTTATATTCATCAAGGGCAGACAGGTGTCTTCTCACCAACTGGAGCATATGAATTGTTTTAAAATAGTTCCAAATATTCGAAAACAAAACAAATGGATTATTGTGAAATTATTTTAATTCTTCCATGAATTACTAAAAACTAGAACAGGGAAGATAAATTGGTTTTTAGATTTCATTAATATAATCTACAATATTTGCAATGAAGGATGAACAGCACCGAGACGGCATTGGTCGCGTTGGTGGATGATCTCTGGAGGGTGCGGGATAGAGGATATTCCTCTATCCTAGTCCTGTTAGACCTCTCAGCGGCTTTTGATACCATCGACCATGGTATCCTATTGCACCGACTGGGGGGTTGGGGCTGGGAGGCACCGTTTTACGGTGGTTCTCGTCCTACCTCTCTGGTCGGTCGCAATATGTGTTGGCAGGGCGGCAGAGGTCGGCCTCGAGGCCCCTCGTATGCGGGGTCCCTCAGGGGTCGGTCCTCTCGCCCCTCCTATTCAACACATATATAAAGCCGCTGGGTGAGATCATCCGTGGTTTTGGGGTGGGATATCATCTGTACGCTGATGATACTCAGCTGTACATCTCCACCCCAGACCACCCCAACGATGCCGTCGAGGTTATGTCCCGGTGTTTGGAAGCCGTACGGATCTGGATGGGTAGTAACAAACTCAAGCTCAACCCATCCAAGACTGAGTGGCTGTGGTTTCCGGCACCCCGGTTCAGCCAGATTACTCCAACTCTGGCCATTAGGGGCGAAACACCGGCCCCCGTGGAGAGGGCGCGCAATTTGGGTGTCCTCCTGGATTCCCGGCTGTCCATGGAGGACCATGTGGCGGCCGTGGCCAAGGGGGCGTTTCATCAGGTACGCCTGATGCGCCAATTGCGCCCCTTACTGGACCGGGCTGCCCTTCGCACAGTCACTCAGGCCCTCATGACATCCCGACTTGACTACTGCAATGCTCTCTACATGGGGCTTCCCTTGAGGTGCACTCGAAAGCTACAGCTAGTCCAGAATGCAGCCGCGCGGGTGATTATGAGAGCCCCTAGATGCTCCCACATAACACCGATCCTGCGCGAGCTGCACTGGCTTCCTGTGGTCTTTTGGGTGCGCTTCAAGGTCTTGACGACCATCTTCAAAGCGCTCCATGGCTCGGGGCCTAGTTATATGCGAGACCGTCTCCTGCCCCATACATCCCTTAGACCGATACGCTCCCACAGAGAGGGCCTTCTCCGGGTGCCATCGGCTGGACAATGCCCGCTGGCGACACCCAGGGGAAGGGCCTTCTCTGTGGCGGGCCCTGCCCTGTGGAACAACCTACCCCCTGAACTCCGCACTATCACCGACCTCCGCCTCTTCCGCCGTTGTTTAAAAACACGCTTACTTCATCAAGCCGGCCTAACATAGCCTCCGCTGGGACTAATATTAGACAGTTTTAAATGGGGGATTTTAATTTGGTTTTAGCGCAGGTTTTGTGTCATTTAATAGGTTTTTAAATTTATGTATTTTGTATTATTTTTGTATGTTGTTTTAAATTCCTGTGCGCCGCCCTGGGTCCTGTTGGAGAAGGGTGGGATATAAATTGAATAAATAAATATACGTATTGCTAGTAATTTATTAAAATGTGATAAAATTGCTTATATATTAAGCCATTCCTATTTCACAGCATTTTCAAATCACCAGTTTCTTTTAGATGAAAATGACATGAATCCAATTTTTGGTATTCAGTACTGTATTTTTCAAGCTGTTCATAGTTCATGCCAATAAATAGGATGGGTGCACAGAGTAAAATTCAGTAGACATTTTTGCATTCGACTGCTAAACTGGAAAGCAGAAAAACAAGACACTGACTGGGAGATAGTGGTACAGTACATATTGTCTTTTCTTTTTCTTTTTCTGAAGAAAAAGGATAACGAAGGCATATAATGTTTTTATATTCTTAAATTGCTTATAAGACTTAAAACATAAATTGCGTAAGCCTTTAAGGAACTGGATGACATGTATAAAATAATCTGCCTAAAGATGTTTATATGATTTCAATTTATATCCACTTTATATGATTTCAATTTATATGATTTCAATTTATATGATTTCAATTTATATCCACTTTATAAATTTATATGATTTCAATTTATATCCACTTTTTATATGATTTCAATTTATATCCACTATATATGATTTCAATTTATATCCACTTTATAAAAACTGGTTTATTATGGATGCTACCACTTTCACTCATTAGTCCCAGGAAAGGCAGCCAATGGAAGCAAAATAAAATATAAACATTCAACATTCTAAAACAACTGAAAGGTTCTGGTTGAAAAGATGTGGCCAATTGCTTTTTTAAAGTTTATTGCGGTAGAATTCTCTTCCTTAGAAAGTTTTCTCCCCTATCAAATATAAAATACTTTTGAAATGTGTTAAGACTTTTTATAGATGCATAGTTTAATTTGTATAAATGACATAACTTTTTCACATTTTTGGAAAAATATATATGACAATTTATCAAATGTAATCAATTTATCTTAAATTTATAGTACATTGGTTAAAAAAAAAACCACTTGACTCACAGCATGTGCTTAACAGCAAATAATCCAGGAGGGCTTTTCCAAATTTGCTTTGTGCAGTAGTTGTGCCATTCTTAGATGAGAATATAAATGCCATAATCAGTTGATGGTTAGATTGCTGCAACATACTGAGGTTGCTTAGAATGGTTCAAAATACAGTGAGACAAATTGCTATGGGTGCACCATTGGATACCCATATCATACTGCTACTTTGTGAACTGCATTGGTTACCACTGAGCTTTCAAGTAAATTCAAGGTCTGTTGGTCATCTATAAAGCCTTTCAAGGTATAGGGGTCTAGATATTTCTAGGTCCATCTACACCTTCTTCCTCCTTAAAAGAAATATATCAAGGCCAGCATCAATTAAAGAGTGCCATTTCCGGACATACGAAGTACGCTTTCATCGTTGCTGCTGCCCTTTGGAATGGTATCCCCTACCCAAAATCCTAATGGCCCTAATCGCTAGCTTTTAAGAAGACATTTAAGACCTGGCTGCTCCCACAGGGCTGGAGCGGATAATGTGTGGTCTTGCTAATTTCCAGGTGAATATAGTAGTTTCGCTTTTCCTCAGTTTGATCATATTTTGATATTTAATATTTGTTTTTTACTGCTTTGAACCACTGCAAACTATCCAGAATCATTGAGTAAGTGGTCTCAGATATTTGCCAAATAAATAAATCTTCCTGCAGAATATACAGACTGATCATTACACCATTGCAAAGCAGTTAGTCCCCGAGCTTTGCATAAAAGCAGTTGAAAGCTCCACAGACTCACAGTTGATGGGAGTCAGACAAGTGTACCATGACAACGATTAAGTCATAAAGAAGTCATTTGTGGAGTGAAAGATATGAGTGATCTACTGACATATTTCAGTGGTCCAGGTGATAGTAGAAAGTGTCAGGTAGGGAAAGGCTGATAAATTGCTTGCTAGTTGCTTGGCCTGAAAAAATGCATCTTGTAGCAATAAACTCCAAATGGGAAGTCCAGCTAGGGAGAAATTGCAGCAGTCAACAATGTAGTAAATAGAGGGTAGTAGCAAATCAAAAGGTGCCCATGTTCCTCTCTCTCTAGCTTAAGCTCTTGCAACAACAGCCCAATAATGATGTTAACTTACTAAGGGCTGTGTTTACATGATAAGTCCAAGTTTCTATATCGTCATATAATCAGATCCAACCTAGTGGCAGGGAATAGAGGAAACTTGCAAGAGACAAAAGTGGATGGATGGTTGGTATGAAGAAGAGGAAGAAAGCTAGTTACATGAATCAAGTAGCATGTATTGTATTATAGTATCTCAGGAGTGATAAACAAGAGCTATCTGACCAAGTCAGACTTGGGATAGAAAAGCCCAAAATATAGGCTGTGCCAAAAAAAAGAAAAGAAACTAAAATCCATGTCTGCTATCTCTTCTAAGGAAGATCCGTATCAGTTGTTTGATAAAGTATTGCAGTATGAAGTAACTGGATAGAGAGATAATCCAGGTGCTGGGTTGAAATGATTCCCCAAGGTGCAAGAAGAAATCAGATAGTTACTTGACATTGGGGACAGGGTGGGAGAAGGATGATAGAAAATCCAGTAGTGAACTGCACTTGTTTATGATTTTGCATCAATAAAAGATGAAAAAATAATGTGTACTCCTTCAGGTTTAGATCCTCCAAATAAACATATTGTTAAAAGGAACTCCTAACCGCAGGAATAAAGAATGAGAAATTAATACTATTTCTGACGTCATTATTGACAGGTAAGGTGCGTCATGAGCAGGTTTGCCTATTTCCGCTGCCCCAGCAACTAAAAGTGCAGCAGAAGCAGAATAATATTTAAAAAAAAATAGACAATACAACACCATATGCCAGCAAAATGTAACGCCAGTTGTAAGAAGCTTCTTTTCTCCGTCCTGGGACTGAATCCAGAAGACTGCGGTGTCTTCAGCTGCCACCGGGGGGCGCATAACACCGCTCGCGGTTTGGGACTGGGAGGCGCTGGGGAAGGTGATGCGGAGGCGGCCCTTCGCACGGTCAGAAATTGGGGGAGTAGCGGCGGTAGCAGTCCCGCGTAGAGACGCTTCAACCCAGCCAGGATGGGCTAGGCCCCGGCTATCCAGGTCGGATAGCGGGCCGCGACGTTGGCTGCGCCCTGTCGCGGCGTGCAGCGAGAGTGGGAGGGTGGCGAAGCGGATGGTTGTCGGGGTCACTTCTTGTTAGTATTTGCCGAATTTGACGACGTCTCCAAAACGTCCCGGGAACCAGGTAACCTTGTGCCGCACGGCCCGCCGGGGTAGCGGCAGGACGGCTGCTGAAAATACCCGCGGTGCAGAAAAGAGCCTCCTCCCGTGGCTGTTGCGTCGGAGGCGGCCGGTGGAGAGGAATTGGGATGCGCAAGTCCAGCCCCTCCTCTTTGCCTCCGCACAGAATAGCAGAGTTGGAAGGGGCCTTGGAGGTCTTCTAGTCCAGCCTCCTACTTGAGCAGGATACCCTGACAAGTGGCTGCCCGGTCTCTTTTTTAAAAGCCTCCAGATGGGACGGCAGGGAGCTTCTCGTCGTCTCTTCTGGAGCTGCTTATCCGGCAGCTCAGGGAGCGCACAGATAAGACAACCTGCACCTTGGGAGCCTCGCAGTGCTTCTGAAAAGATCAGTTCAAATCAGGGGATGCCCAGGAAACATGTTCACTTATTTGGTAATAGTAATGAAAGCTATATTGATTACCCAACTCACTATCTGAGGTAACAAAAATCTTCACTTTTAGGAGGTTCTAAAGATGCGGTACAACTACATATAGACATGGTCCCATTTAACTTAAAAGACGTCCATTTGAATTAGTAAGTTAGGGCACATTTAACTTAACCAATCTTATTTCTGAAACATATAACATCACAGACAAGGAATATTTTTGAACAAAAATATACCCACATAATTAATTATTATTCCCTCAAAACCTGACAAACTCTGACATCAACATTGTACAGAAAGTAGAACTAAAACAGCATGTTGTCATTGTACAGGTTTTTTTACCCACTAAAGTCAAATGCATAGATATGTTAAATAATAATATTCCTAACCCCAAAAGATTTATGTAAGCTAGGTTCTTAGCATGTTGACTGCAGAGATGAAAACTTCATCCACCTTGGGAGAATGAAAGTGAAAAATCTCTTGACATCAAGATGACAACACAGTAGTTCATCATTATGATCCAGAAATGAAGCAGTCACAAAATAATACCACTAAAATGTCACCTGTGGGGGGGAGGGGGGGAATTAAAACATTGAACTTCAGCAGGAAAACTCATGGTTACATTTTTTGTGACAGATTATTCTAATAGTATGGATTTATTTGAACCTGGTATGTTTATCAACCAGCGTATTAAATATTATGACTTTTGAAACAGTGTTTAAGAATCATTCAGAAGCAAAGAAGGGACTTTTGCTATAATATAACAAGGTTAGGCCTCATACCTCACAAACCATCCAAGACGCTTTTGTGAAGTTGGATCTTGCCATTAATGGTACCCATCCTCATTTAGTGCAGAACTGGAAACATGCAACTTCCACCTTTCCCCAAAATTGAAATATTGCCTTCAAGGGCATCTGTTTGACTCAAATGAAGAAGTAGCAATAATTTCAGTCTCTAATTTATTTGTTTATTTGTTTGTCAAACATACCAGATAACACATATAAGTATGAACGTAAACATAAACATGTAGGAAGTAAATGCAGATAAATGGGGCCTGTAAAACAGAGAAGGTAGGTATGCTGGTGCGCTTATGCACTCTCTCTTTATGGATCTCTTAAGAATGGGATGAGGTCCATGGTAGACAGTTTGAGATTGAAGCTGTGAGGGTTTGAGGCTGTAATGTTGGGGTCGGGTAGAGCATTCCAGGCGTTGACCACTCTGTTGCTGAAGTCGTATTTTCTGCAATCAGGTTTGAAGTGGTTTACCTACAGTTTGTATCTATTGTTTGCCCATGTATTATTGTGGTTGAAGCTGAAGAAGTTGTTGACAGGCAAGGCGTTGTAGCAGACAATTTTCTGTACTATGCTTACTATGGGACTGCAGATGGTGTAGTTCCAGATTGTCCAAGCCCAAAATTTTAAGCCTGGTGGCATAAGGGATTCTATTGTGACTAGAGTTGAGAAATCTTCTTATGAAATACTTCTGAACATGCTAAATCGTGTTAATGTTCAATATACAGTGTGGGTTCCAGGTGGATAAGCCGTATACAAGAATTGATCTGGCAAAGGTTTTGTATGCCGTAGTTTAGCAATACAATGTTACCAGAAAATTGAAGAGACAAAGCACATAGTTTTTTCATAAAGGCTTTAAGAAGTTTGTTTGGCATTGGCAGAAATGTATAATAAATAGTGGTGCATATGTGTGGAGAAGTAAATACAAATAACAAAAGATCTCAGTCCAGGCTACTTTCCTGTTTCGTTTAACTAAACGTCCCTTTTTAAATTAAAAATATGGAGGTGGAATCATTGCTTTTCATTCAGCCCTTTTTGCTTAATTTTTTAATAGTTTGTGCGTATACTATCAGTCAATAGTTATGATTCATTTTGGCCCATGTTATGTTTTGACTGAGGTTTCCTAAGGGTGCTTTCCGGATTTTATTATATGTAAATATATGTTGTGACATATATGTCACAAATCACAACTACTGGCATTTGTTTACAGAAGTAAAGTTATTGGTCCTCAATTTAACACACAGTTAAGAAGGGGAAAGGGGAACAAAATGCTCATTACATGTAATGAACATTTTGCTTCCCCCCCACTCTACTTTCTAATTGTGTGCTTGATTGAGGGCCACCAGCTTTACTTCTGTAAAATAAGTAATTGTGATGTGTGAGAACAAACATGAGATTAGACATTGTGGTTCTGAGATGTCAGATCTTTCTAATATTCAGCTTGTGGGGCATCTGAAATGTATGTTAAAATAGAAAATAGTGCATTCAAAAGAGTTGCTGTATGTTTTGGATCTCATCTCTACCTTGAGGAACTTTGGGGTTTGTTAGTTTTTAATCTCAGAAGGTTGCCTATTTTATTTTACAATTGGCATTCACATTGTGAAGGGGATTTCGTGAAACATAATGAAACAGATGAACAAACGTTTTCTATAAGAATGCTCATGTGTCCATCAGCCATCACCCCCAAATAGGAATCGCTACTTTACTCCTTCCCAAAGTGGCCATTCAGAATAAATTAACTGATGATAAATGCTTCATGTACAACTGTAAGAATAGCCACATGAATGCACAAGCCTCTGACGTTTTAATTTTAACGTTTTAGCATCTTTTGTCATACAGTGTTTATGCATACAATAAATAGCCTCCATCTTAATATAAACACCTCATATTATATCAGTCACCATTGATTATGTTCAGTTTGATGCTAAAAATTTTCGTTTTTAGCGTGCTTAACATCTTCTTGAGTTGCCTCATGAGTGAATGATATTATCTCCAGGTTTAGCATTTAGAGATTTTGTAAATTTAGATCTGAATGTTCTAAGTCAGTGATGCTTTTTTTGATATGATATGATTCAAAGGTAGGAAATTGAAACAAAATTGATCCTCGTATTTCTGTTATGCCTGTTAAATATATATACATTTCTGTTTTTACAGGCTGAATTACTCCAACAGTGAAATTGAATGGTCTTGAAATGAAAAGAGGGGAACCTGCCATCTCTATACCATTAGATCAAAAGCCAGCCCCAGCTACAGAGCAAATTATAATTTTTGTGGCATGTACGATTGGAGGTTTGTGCATTTTTAATTATTGTAGATCCAATAGCATTTTAAAATGCCAGAAGATTTTAACCTTTTAATTTTTGTATGCTGCATTTCATTACTTGATACCTACTTCAGGTATGCCTTAGTTTCTGAATTTCCTTTTCCTTCACAGTGACAGAATGCATGTGGAAAATTATCAGAAATGAAGCAATTTCTCCATCTCAATAGATATATATCACATTCTTTGGTTTGCAGATGTTGTTATTTGATAGCACTTGGTTTATTTTTTTAAAAGAAAAACCTCTTCATTTCATATTTTACAAATCTTTCTGTTCAAGACGTTAGTGAAAATAGATGGGCTATAGCAGGGGTCTCCAACCTTTGCAACTTTAAGTCTGAAGGACTTCAGCTCCCAAAATTCTCCAGCCAGCAAAGCTATAGTCACTGTGTATGAATAGATAACCTTCCTGACTATTCGCTACACTAAATTAAATTACTTATGAAAGTGAATTGTACAGGCAAATGTGAAAATAGAGAATGTTTAGAACATATTTGAGTTTTCTACTATCAGATGACATGTGATTTCTCAGCACTTTGAGCCAGTTAGGAGTTTCTATAGTGTAAGTATGGTTTGTAACTTAGTCATCTAAAACAGGCTTCAATTGATTTCTGAGTGGTAGGCTAGCCGCGTTTAAAAAATAAATTGGGGCCAAATAACTTGAAAGGCTAGGACATTAATATAAATTTCTTATATCAAATAAATAAGAAAAACAAAAATAAGTTTGAACTGTACTAAAGATTTAAGTACCTTGAGGCCTTTCATCCTCTGCATGCTTTTCTCTGCCAATTATTAATTTGTTGAGAAAACTGAGGCTGCATTCATATATCATGAAAGTAATACAGGACTGGCATATTTTTAAATAAATTTGGGAGTGGGACACAGTCAGGTAGGGAATGTTCTGGCGATATGATCATTATATTAAAAATCCTTGTGCTCTTATCTGGAGTCATAACCAAATTATCTATATATTATACAAAAATTGCACATAAGAATCAGTTCAAGACCAGTAAATATCTGCTTACACCCAGATACTCAGCATGGCTTGAAGAAATGATATGGGAAGCTCATGAAAGTGCTGTGACAAAGTTGGTGTTCATGATTTCTATTTGCCTAGAATAATATGAAAGTCAGTCTGAAAACAATGGTTATTTATCCATGCGAGAAGTGAAGTTTACAGGATCAATTGTCTCTTGATTAGATTTAGAAAATAGTATAAAATAATTCTTATTGGCCACCAGAGGGCAGTATGAATTTATTATTTGTTTCTAACTTCTACCACAGAAGCTAAGGCATTTTTCAGCAGACCATTCTTTATAGTCTTTTTAGACTGCATTATTTTGTTCCAAGGGATTAATTTTTTAAATCTTTGGCTATTATAACATTTTTTAACAGCTCCTTATATTGAAAGACATGCTGAGTTATGCTAGATAGATGTCAGAAAAGTTAAAGAACACAGCATATGGTTTATTTATCACGGAGGCATTTTTATTCTGTTGAGCTTCATTCAGAGGATAGGAAGACTAAATTAGAAGGCATCCAAAAGTAGGAACTGAGGAAAAACTTCCATTATGAGGACAATCATGGAGGAGAAAGAGGGCTGTGGTTTTAATACCTGGAATCGTAACCAAACTGGGTTTTAGGTGAAACATAAAATAACTTTGGATTCAGAGATTTCCCCAGCCTGATATCCCCTATAGTTAACAGAAGCATTCTCTGGATTTTCTCTGCCAATAATGTATCAGTGGCTGGACTGGTTTGCGAATGTTTGGATTTTAAGTTCAACACACTTGGAAAAGTATCAGGTTCAGGAAAATTGAGATCAGTGCTTTTTAATGAGATAGTGTTTGGTCAGTGAAGCCCCTGGCAACTCATGTTCTTATGTAACTCAAGAGCCCATGCAATTGGACGCTTGCATGACACGATCTATAGGACTGGGACTGAGGATAACTCAGATTAAAAATGCAGCAGCCCAGCTGTTATCAGGTAGGGTCCACCACTATAGAGTAACACCTATTTTATTGTTGCCATAGTGGCTTTCAATAGACTTTCAATAGGCTCAATTCAGAAGTACTTGTTATCACCTATAAAGCCCAGTACAGATAGTCCTCACACAAAGATTGCTCCATTTAGTGATCATTTGAAGTTACAGTGGCATCGAGAAAGTAATTTTACAACTGCTCTACCCACTTATGACATTTTACAGCATTTTGCAGTCATATGATCACCATATGTACACTTCATAGCTGGCTTCTGACAAGCAGAGACAATGCAGAAGCCAGCAGTGAAATGGTCACAAGATGTCTCACTTAATGGCTAGTTGATTCACTTAACATCTAGGAAAGGTTGTAAGTGTTGCAGTCATGTAATCTCACTTAACAACTGTCAGTGACTATATTACTCATCCCAGTTGTGGTTGCTAAGAGAGTGTGATGGCAAGTTTGATTTAACTTCTTCAGAATAAATCTTTCCCGTCTTGCCAGTTCATCTAAAGCAGAGGTGTCCAAACTTGGAAACTTTAAGAGTTGTGGACTTCAATTCCCAGAATTCCCCAGCCAGCCATGCTGGCTGGGGAATTCTGGGAGTTGAAGTCTACAAGCCTTAAAATTCCCAAGTTTGGACACCCCTGATCTAAAGAGAGTCTACTGAAAGTTTTGGCCCATTAATAGGTAAAAAGTATGAAGATTAGAATCCATGCTTTCTTAATTATGAGTCATACTACATAATTGTTTGGATCTCTCGCTCCTGGATTTCAGGAATAATCTCAAAGCCTTTCTTTTTCACCCAACCTTCAAAGCTGAAACCTAGTTGTTTATGTTGTCTTCCATCTTGTATATACAAAGGGAAAGTTTGCTAAATGTGGGGTGGGTGATATAATGTGAGGCTTTGTTTTTAAGATTGTTATTGCAATTGGGGCAAATACATAAGAATTTCTAGTCAGAATTCTGGGAGCTGTGTTCTCAAAACATCAGAGGGAACATAACATGTTGGGGAAGTAAATATGAAGATAAGTAAAGAATAATGGCTGATTATAAGAGTTGTACTTTTATACGTAAATATAAGGATTATCCCAGAATTTACACAATTTATGTTCTGACTTCCTAAAAAAAGAGAATCTTCTTTGTGAAAAATTTTATTCCACAACTGAAAACACACTTATGAATGCAGAATAACATTTATATTTATTTATCCCCTCTTGCCTTGATATTCTTTTTTCTCCATCACTTTCTTGTCTTTGCTATAGACCAGTGATGGCCAACCTTTTCGGCACTGTGTGCTGAAAGGTTTGCGCGGAAACATCGCACGTGTGCTCATAAGTGCCACGCTCCAGAAAAGCTGAACTTCCAGGTTCTAGTGTGCATGCACAATTAATGATCAGCAGGCTGGCGCGTATGCACAGGCTGGTTTTTGGCACGGCTGTGTGGGGGAAGAGACCGCGCTCCGGAAAAGCCAAACTCCTGGGTTCTGGCCTGCATGCGCACCCGATAATCAGCTGGCCAGCACGCATGTGTGCACCGGCTTTCGTCACTGCCCTGCGCACGATCATTGCGCGTGCATGCATTCTTGAAACCAGGAAGACAAACAGGCAAGACCACAAGTGCCAGGCGGCACGGCTTCCCGTACCACTTTGTGCACGCGTGCCATAGGTTTGCCATCATGGCTATAAGCAAATTTTAAAGCATAAACGTGATGAAGAATTGCTGTTTTTTTAAATTTCAGATTATTTTTTGTTTTTTTGACTTACATAATATTTTATAAACATTAGTACTATTGTTAATAAATTATATTGCACATGTGAATGTAAATTAAATTATCTTACTACCATTTCTAAGCAGTGAAGAGAGGGGTAAACTGGCTTCAAGATTGCAGAAGTATAAAACGTGATTAAAAAATCCATCAGTGGAAGAGATCTTGAAATAGGCCATAAAGATTGAGTGCTCTCAGTGGGCATAGAATGTTGATATAGTTGCAGTTATATGTGTAAATAAATAAAGTTAACAACAACAACACAACTAGAACATGATTTAAGTACAATAACCCTTTTTTCCAGGACATTTTGTTTTTCAGTGAATATAGTACTTTTTATATCTAGATCATTGAGTATTATGTGTAATCAAAACAAAGCCTCTGCTAAACCTTTTTACTCTACAATTTATTTTTTTCTCATGAAAAGCTTGGGCTTTCTTATGGTTGCTGTTCTTCATTCCAACTTTTAAGCATTATGTAAAAGGAAAACATTCCTCTTAATAAGTTGTCTGAATTAGCCTGATGTATATAATGTCAATAGGAATAAATTTAATGCTAAATTAAAGGGTGGAAATACTTGGTTTTCTTTCCTTAAGCAGCCAGTATGGTGGCAAATACCGTGTTATTTTTAGGGTATGAAGATGATACTGTAGTAAGATATACAGTATTTTTATATTATTCTGTTTTGAAAATTTTGATGTATTTTGATGATGTAGAAAATTGTCTTTCTAACCACTGGCAGGGTGGTAATCTAGTTCATGGAAAAGTCTTATGTGCTGAAATAAATAGGAGTTGAGTAATCGATGACATAAAGGTAAAGGTAAAAGTTCCCCTTGCATATATATGCTAGTCATTCCCAACTTTAGGGGGCAGTGCTCATCTCATTTCAAAGCCGAAGAGCCAGCGTTGTCCGAAGACATCTCTGTGGTCATGTGACCGGCATTACTAAACACCAAACATGCACGGAACATGTTACCTTCCCACCAAATGTGGTTCCTATTTTTCTACTTGCATTTTTTACATGCTTTCAAACTGTTAAGTTGGCAGAAGCTGTGACAAGTAATGGGAGCTCACTCTGTTATGCGGCACTAGGGGTTCAAACCGCCAAACTGCTGACCTTTCTGAGTGACTCAGTGGATAAGACGCTGACCTTGTCGATCAGAAAGGTTGGCAGTTTGGCAATTCAAATCTATGACATAGATTCTGTCTTTTTTAGTTTGAAAAAGAAACTTTTAAATTTCTTGCCTACTACTGATCCCAATTGCCATCCTAACTCAAGGACAACCTTTATAAGAAGTCATGCATTTTTAAAAAAAAAAGCATTACACCTAGGAAATCTGAATTCAAAGTACATTTGCATAATTTGTAATACAGCAACATAATGCATTCAAATGCATGAATTTACTTGAAAGGGTAAATGTGTATTGTCCTTTATCTCAGATATGAGAATATATCTCTTTTCCTTGTAAATTTCTATCAGATTATGAAAGGTATATCTCTGCATTATATGGATAGAGTGCTTCCTAAATATATCCTAACCAGTAAGTCCAAAATTAATATAGTATGACATGATGTCACTACATATTATTTCAGACTCTGAGAAAATGTTCATGAATTCTACAGCAATTTTGGAAGTCTTGTTCAGACATTTTATATAACATTAATCTTGCTAATTTAAAGGATTAATAGTTCATTTAAAATATACATAGTCCTCGATTTAAGACCACAACCAAGCCCGAGATTTCTGTTGCTAGGCAAGATAGTTGTTAAGTGAGTTTTGCCCAGTTTATGACTTTTTTGCCACAGTTGTTAAATGAATCACGACAGTTGTTAATTTAGTATCACCAATTAAGTGAATCTGGCTTCTCCATCGACATTTCTTGTCAGAAGGCCACAAGAGGTGATCACATGAACCCGGGACACTGCAATTGTCATAAATATGAGTCATTTACCAAGTGCCTAAATTTTAATCAGGTGCCCGTGGGATGCTGCAATGATCAAAAATAGAGGGCTTCCGGTTCCGGCTCCGGCGGCAACGGGCGAACTTAGGGTTCGCTCGCCGCTTTGATCCTTTTCCTGCCCCCCCACGGGGGCGAGAAGCCCCTTGTTTGGGGCTTCTCCCGTAAAGCCGGCTCGACAGGGAAGCCCCCCCCCCGCGGCAGCGGGGAGAGCGACCCTGCTCCTCGGCTTAGGTGGAAGAGGACATGCTGCGGGGGGTCTTCCCTTCGCCAAAGGTTGGCGGCACCATTTAATTCTATGAAGAGAGAAGATCGGAAGAGTCGGGAGGCTTTTCGGGACCTCAGCTGCGAGCGGAGAGTGAGCGTTTAAAACTTTTCTTTTTGTGTACTGTCAGCCGGGCTGAAAGGGACTGGAGGGGGGTGTTTGTTTCCAAAAAAACCCCCTTGGACTAAAAGCGGCACTCGGAAATGCCTCGTTGCGAGGAATCGGAAACTTTAAATCTGGATGGTCTCTAACAAGGGAAAGTACTTTGCGGCTTGTTTGCAATTATGTCTCGAGGTCTGGCTGAAACAGTTTCTTTTTTGCTTTTTAACCGCTTTCTCCCTCGGGCTCTGAGTTTGGGCGGAAAATGGCTTCTCTTTGTCCCCGACTGACTATGACCTATGGAAAATTACCAGTGTCTCTTTGCGATTTGGACTTCCTCTAATTATTGATGAAGAATTTTCTCTTTTTGGATTTGTGTTTTCCTTTCTGGATTGCCTTCGTTATTATACCTATGGAGTTGGAAAAGTGTTTCTCTGTTGGCTTCTGAATTTTGCAGCTGTACAACTTTGAGGACTTTGGACTCCTGATCTGCCTTACCAGCCCCACCTAAAAACGCCATTTTACTGGCACGGATATCAACAGCTAAACATGGCACAAGAAGCAACGCTCGCAAGCCTTGAACAAAGAATGACTGCCCTTGAAACTGTTATACAAAATTTGGTATCAGAAATTAAGGCTCAGAGGGCAGAAAATGTCAACTTTAAAAAGGAACTATTGGACACTCGAAAACAAGTGCTTGAGAATACACAGAAGAATGAAGAATTGAAAGGGGGGCTGGAGGGGGCTAAGGGAGAGATTAAAAATGTTTCTAATGAGGTTGTGGAAATAAATGCGCATGTGACTAGGATTGATTTGGAAAGGATGACATATTTTTTGAGATTCCAGAATGTTTCTGAGATGGATGGTGAATGTCTCCCTGATCTTATGAGTACAATTATTGCAGACTATTTACATAAACCCAAAGATGAGATCAGAGGGGACATTGACCTAGTCTACAGAATAAATTCTGCATATGCTAGGATGAATGAAGTACCCAGAGAGATACATGTAAAATTTGTTAGAAGGTCAACCAGAGAGGAAATCTTGAAGGTGCAAAGAGGGAGTCCTATGATTTACCAACAAAAGGAGATTACCATCTTGAAGCAGATTCCAAGAAAAATTAGAGATGCAAGACGGAAATTTTCCTTCTTGTCTAAAACATTGTTTGATCATGGGATCTGGTTCAAGTGGGTGATACCCGAAGGGATGCTGGTGTTCTGGGAAGGAGGTAGAGTAAAGATTAAAACAGTTGCTGAGGCGGAAGCCTTTCTTAAAAAACATTCCTCTGTCCTGGGAGAAGATCCAGGGGGGGCAGGGGGAGCCATGGCCCCGCCCGCTGGGGGCCCGGGGGAGAAGGGGGAAGATACAATTGCCAAGAGACTTAGATCTAAAAAATAACTTTGCCCTTGTTTTTCTTTTGAGTAATATTGTATGATATTTGTAATCTGGATTTTTGCAATTGACTGACAGTATATAACTGAAAAATTTAGGAATATGTACTTGCTCCCAGCTTGTAGTGTTATGTGAAATGTTTCTTTTTTTTCTTTTTAATAATGTAATTTGAGGTTCCGGAGGAGCCGACGACTTTGACGTGACCACTCTCAAAATTTCTATGTAACCCTTACCCTACCCCACAAAAAATGTAAACTCAATAAAACTTTTTCAATATAAAAAAAAAAAATAGAGATGCTTTGCATGCATGCAAAGTTTTTTTAGATTCCAGGTAAAGTGTGGTGTAGAAACTGCTGTCATATAGATAAATTAATATGTTTTAGATTTCTAATCTTCCTATGGTAGGATCTAATCAATACAATACAATACAATACAATAGCAGAGTTGGAAGGGACCTTGTAGGTCTTCTAGTCCAACCCCCTGCGTGGGCAGGAACCTTATACCATATCAGACAAATGGCTATCTAACATCTTTTTAAAGATTTCCAGGGTTGGGGCATTCACAACTGCTGGAGGCAAGCTGTTCCAGAGGTTAATTGTTCTGACTGTCAGGAAATTTCTCCTTAGTTCTAAGTTGTTTCCACCCATTGCTTCTTGTCCTGCCCCCAGGTGCCTTGGAGAATAGTTTGACTCCCTCTTCTTTGTGGCACCCTCTGAGATATCGGAACACTGCTATCATGTCTCCCCTGGTCCTTCTCTTCATCAAACTAGACATACCCAGCTCCTGCAACCGTTCTTCATATGTTTTAGTCTCCAGTCCCCTAATCATCTTGGTTGCTCTTCTCTGCACTCTTTCCAGAGTCTCCACGTCTTTTCTACATCGTGGCGACCAAAACTGTATGCAGTATTCCAAGTGTGGCCTTACCAAGGCACTATACAGTGGCATTAACGCTTCACATGATCTAGATTCTATCCCTCTGTTTATGCAGCCTAGAACTGTGTTGGCTTTTTTGGCAACTGCTGCACACTGCTGGCTCATATTTAAATGGTTGTCCACTAGGATTCCTAGATCCCTCTCACAGTTGCTACTATTGAGCAAGGTATCACCTATACTGTACCTGTGTGGGATTAAGTCAGTTCGCACCTATTTGGGAGAACTGGTTGTTCACTTTCTAAGCACTTGGAGAACCGGTTGTTGGAAGAAATCTCATTTTGTTTTTTTCCAGTAAGGAAGGCAGGAAGGAAACATTCTGGCGTTGCTTCTAGCCTAATCTTTATTGTCCTGCTTACAGAAACTGCCTCTCTGGTTAACCCTTATTATATTGTAACAGCTAAGGCGAAGCGCCCATCGACGTGAGTGACGTTGAGTTGGCCACACCCACCCAATCACATGACCATCAAGCCACATGAACTCAGCTGGTCATTAGGGGTTGTTAAATTATTTGAATCCCACCACTGGATCCAATGATATGTTTTCAGGAGGAGTAGGTCTTCCTACACACACACACACACACACACACACTCCAACACTGCTTTGGGGTTTTTTCAGCTCTGGAATAAATTAGCTGTTTCTCCTTTTTGCTTCAGTTTTAGTCTTTTAAAAGATGCAGTTTGTTTTAAGAAAATCGAAGGATCACATAAACTGACTCTGGTCTAAACAGTGTACTAAGCTGTTTTGTGCCATTGATCAGCTATAGATAGATGTGAATTCTATAGGGGGAAAAGTAACTTGTTGAGATGGGCAGCTATAGAAATCAAATGAATAAATAAAATAAAACATAATTTCTGCTAATTGAAAACCATTTTTAATTCTTCCCTAGCAACAATTGCGATCACAAAACTGATCTCAGCTACATGACTTTGCCTTGAGATCAAAATAAACAGCCAGATGACTTTAATCTACTTTGTAAATGTCCCTTAATGATGTCATTATATAGCCAGATCAGAGAAGTGTTTAATAATATCATTGTTCCTTGAAACAAAGAGGATCATTTTTTTACTAATAAGCACACACAAACAGACACACAAATAGGCACACACACACATATGCACACACACCATCAGATATATACCCAATGTGATAAACTGCATGGCTATGAAGGAGTCATCCTGTACTAAAAGACAGTTACAGAATAAGAGCTTTATGAAGAGTATCTGAGAACACTTCCTCTAATACGTTTCTATGAGATGTTCCGTTTCTCTTCAGATGTTCTTTTCTGGACATTCCTGATGAGGAATGTTAGGTGCTTGACTCCAGCAAAAGGTCTTTTTTTCACTTACAGGTACCTACTTGTAGAAAGACCTCCTAAAAGACCCAGAATTTATTTTCCTTTTATTCAGGGTATTAGTCTTCTGGCATTTTTAGAGCATTTGGATAATTTTTAAAGTTCTTCTGATATTTTAGTTTAGCAACTGCTTCATTTAGCAATTCTTCCCAGTTTACAGCGATGATGAAAAACTAGCTTTACAACCAATCCTTGCATTTACAATTTCACAGTCTATAAAGCAAAGGAAAGCTGAAGTCAGATAATAAAATTATTTTTTGAAAACAAGTTTTTCAGGGCATTTCTTTTATGTTTTTATTTTGTCAATAAATGTTTTGCGGTAAAAATGGAGAATCTTTGAATACCTCAGAAATAATGTGGTACAAATATATTTATCCAGGAACTTAATGAATAGGCAATTCAGAAAATGCTAAAGGAGACAAAGTGCATAAACCTAACTTTGTGTTGCAAATTATAATATAAAAAGAAAATGGAATTAAATATCGCTTTGAAATTTTACCTATTTTGTTAGAAGGTTTGTAAAAACATCTATTCTTCAAGGAATGTTGATGCCATAGAGCAGGAGTGTCAAACTGGCAGCCTGCGGGCCGGATGCGTCCTGCGCAGTCCAAGCCCTCCCCAGCTCTGTGAATGGGGAAAACATCGCAATATATCACTTGAGGGCAAAGTGACATGTGTGTTTAACACCTGCGCCATAGAGGGATCTGAAAAAATATGGAAAATGTAATAGATTGTTTCATAACATAATACTTTACTTTTTATATTTAGTGGTCGTGCATGGAACATTTTTAAGGCATGTTTAGTGTGCAAGTAATATTTGGCTAGAAAGTATAGGATTGATTCAGCATGTTTGTTTCATATGACATCATACTCCATTAAAATTGTAGTAAACACAAATTGTTTGCCTCTGTGGCAAACCAAAATTAGCTTTGTAATTGCCAACAGACCATAACAATTTATTTAATTACAATGGCGCCTAATCACACCAAGTTGAAGGCATATTTTAAATCCCCTTTCAGATGCTAAGAACTAGTTATAAACATTCTTCATTGCATAAGAGCTTTATGCTGGATCATAGCTTAGAAACTGAGTTTCAGTTTAATATTTTTAGTTCTTAAATTGTCTCCTATTAGTGGTCTCCCAAAAGCTGCCTACCTTGAGAATTTATTTTAAACTTTATTTAAATATTTACAAACCTTATGCTAAATGCATTGGGACCTTTAAATCTTACCCAGGCAAACCCCCCTTTGATGAAATGTTCAATTATACTAGTATGTTTGCCAAAGAAAAAAAATGGCTGATCATTATTGCCACTTCAATGCTTCATAAAATGTCACTTTAGATAATGTGAGTAATAATGGCTTCAGGAGAGTCACAGTTCACTTATGTATTATTGTAGTTCTCTTGGTAGTCACTCATAAAACCTCTGTTTGGATTGATTAGAAACATATACTACAAAAATGAACACCCTAATTAACAACTAAAGCTACACATCCTATAAATACAACATGTAGAACAGCCCAGTGCATATATTCTGGAGAGAGAGAGGTGTTCCCTGATGATGGGCTCCAGCATGAGTTTGAAAGCTTGGAAGAATAAATCTTTGATCCAGGTGACTGGCTCAGATTGGATCCTGCAGAAAAGTTTGGATCAGATTGATCCTGAAATCTGCTGGGTAGGTATTTTGGGTCTAGCATTAGAAACTCATCCGACCTGAATTTATTAGAACAAAATGATAAAACGAATGATAAAACTACAAGTGAAAAAAATAATCATACACTGAAATGTAGTTTGGAAAAAAATGGGGGGGGGGGGGGGGGAGATGATACAGTCTTTTATTAATGTATCCAACCAAAAGATTATAACCAGATCTTAGCTCCTTATGATATATTTCACTATAATTTATGTACAAATAGCTTAGCATGTGGATTTAACGTACAGTGAGAAACACTTTCCCCATATTTTTTCTCTTAGATACCACCACCCAATGCCTAAGGATTTCTATGTTCAGTTAACTGGAGGTGAGCGTGAGATTTTTGGTAAAGGAAAGACACTACCACAGTGATGGATAACCTTTTTGTTGTTGAGTGCCAAAAGTGTAAGGGCGCGTGTGTGGTAGCACATGCATGTGCTGGAACCCATAATGAAAAGCACGCCCCCCCCCCACATGCATCACACTACTCACCTCCAAGCTAAGCTTAGTATTTCTTCCGGGGGGGGGGGGGCAAGGGAGGCCATTTTCACCCTCTCCAGACTCCAGGAAAGCCTTCACCTGCTCATTTCCAAACTTCTGGTTGGCCCGTTGGGCCTGTTTTTCACCCTCCCCAGGCTCCAGAGGCTTTCCTGGAAGCTGGGAAGGGCAAAAACAGCCAGAAGGTGTTGAAAATTAGTGTGCCAGCAGATATGGCTCAGAGTGCCATCTGTGGCATGCATGCTATAGGTTCACCATCACAGCTCTACAAGTTGCTAGACACAATACTGCAACCTCTTAAGCATGAGCCAATCCCTTCAAAATTATCAGGTGAGTGATTTATTTTTGTCCTCTAAACACTGTATGCACACATTTTTAATTTATATATTTAAGTGATGTAATTGTATGGATTTTGGAGGAAAGTTGGACTTTGCTGTTCAGAGGAAATGTACATACATATAGACACACATCACATAGACACACATAAGCCAGTGAAGTGGAATGTTGGATTAGAGCCAAACTCTTACTAGATTTACTACCAAGTCTTCTGCCTCCCTTATCAGCATTTGTTTCAAGTCTTAATTTTGTACTTTGTTGTCGATATCATTTTTCTTATAGATCACTAGTCTCAGTCTAGTGCTTTGGTATGTGGCTAGAGTTCTGCGTCCTGATTGACTCTTCCATTTCTATGGGCATATTGAAGGTTCTTTTAGGGGGGGGGAAACAGTTGTTCTTAATCTTCATCAATGTTGATTTTAGCATTAGGGCATAGAACTACAATTCCCCATCATGTGTGGGGAAGACCAGGTTGAAAAAGAATGCTTTATATGTCAGTTATGTGGCCTTCCAAACTGATGGTGGAATCTATGTGGAATCTATTGCTTTTTCGTGTAAAGATCTATATACGATCATTTTTATTATTTTAACATTGTAGATAAATGATATACTTTTATTTCAATGTAGATTTCATTGTAGATTTCAATGCAGTAATGTTTATATGCTTAAATGTATTAACATTCTGCTATTTGAAAACATTAAACATAAAAGAGAAAAGTAAAAATTCTATCACAATTAATTATCATTTAGGTATCAGTGAATTAATTATCTAATATTAAGATCTCCATTGTATTGTTACTTAATATGTGTATATAGCTAGGTGTGGGGGACTAAATATATATATATTGTGTGTGTGTGTGTCTGTCTGTCTGTCTGTGTGTAGGTATATATACACACATGTATCTGTATCTATGTGTGTCTATATATATGTTTGTGTGTATATATGTACAATATGTGTATATGTATGTATATTTAGACATACACACATACATAAACATAAATACACAGATACATATATACACACAGAGACAGATATACTCACGTGTATATATGTGTCTGTATATGTACACACATACATCTACACATATGAAGCAAGTTTATCAAAAATTAAATTATAAAATTACCAGATATTGAAAAAAATCTTTGTGGGTTGTGTGTTATATTTAGTCATAATGGAAGCACTATCCAATTGAATGCCATTCAATGCAAAACATCAGAGACATTATAGAAAAGGTGAATTGTATTTAATCATTAAATTCTACTATATTTTGTTTGTTGGGAAAATAATTATTAATGCACTTTGAAATAATGTCTATGTGTCTGATTCCCAGCTACCTACTCTTAAAAATTAGCTTCCTTCAGATCTCCTAAATGATGACATGTTAATGTTTTTGTGCATGAGAATGAGATTACAAAAACATTTTGACTGAGCTTCAGAACAGCTGTCAGATGGTTTTAGGCAGTCTATTAATCCCTTGGTGTATCACTGAGCAGTTGTATGAGCGTATAGTTTTGTTATTCTTCGCACCTGCCCCCCGGCAGCATTTTTTAAAAATTGTAAAAATATTGTGAAAATACATAGGACTAAAATAAAAGGACTAGAATAATAGCATTTCTATATTTACAGACATTTCTAAATGAAGATGAAAGGGAGATAATATTGGAATGTTGAAAGTCGATGAAGGTATCCTTATTTTTCTCTCATGCTATTTCCAGATTTAAATTACATTCAGAGTTTATTTCGGCCCTGCTTGGAAAATTCAGGTTTTTTCTCTCTGATTGCTAAACAGATTGGAAGAAGTTGGAGAATTCTTCCTTATACCCCTGTTAATGTTAATTCTTCCCATCTTTGAGTCAGAAGCAGTGGTGAGTTGCAGGCGATACGCCCCGGTAGGGGCATACTGGTGCCTGCGCGGAGCACCAGGTACCGTTCTGGTACCATGGTGCTCCAGAGGGCCCACCAACCTGCTTGAGCTCCTTACCTGTATTTGAGCTCTTTGGCACTTATGCGCATGCTCACGGAGCACACGGCAGATGTGCAACACTCCGCCGAACAGCTGGAGCGTTGCGGAGGCATCGCAAAAGGTAACGATGCATGCACACGTTCATGTATTGGACGCTGGGCCCCGTTGCAACCATACCAGTTTCAATGGGATCCAGAACCCACCACTGGTCAGAAGGAAAGTATACTGGTATAAGTTGCATTGCTCGCCCAATTTTAAGTGCCCATGCATCAGGGCTGGGCAGCATTGATATCCTCATGTGAGTCAATGGAATAGTTTCACCAAGGGTAATGCATGGTAGGTTCCATGTTCTCTTTTCCTATTCCATCCAGCATCACCTGCCACCAGAGAACTCAACCATCAATTTCTCTCCTGAATGTGCAGCACATCAGATTTTGGGATTAAAGTCCTTTTTAAAAAATTACCCAGTTTTAATTGTTATTATTATTTCATACTCATTTTGTAAATCAATTTCATAGATACTGCCCCCCGCTCTCACCCAATGTCCAAAGAATTGATTTGAAATTCAAAGCAGAGAAACACAAGTTTAAACACTCTCAGTGCTGTTATTACTCTCTGGATCAATGTTGCCTTTCTCCCTCCTGAGATCAATTTTCTGAGGAAATCCCTTTTGATTAGGCAAAAGGCGTCTTTTCTTTTCACTTCCCGTTCTTCCTTTCAGTGTGTGAATTTCAAGGGCTTTCCTGAATTGATGATCATTCCAGCACACGCATATGCATGTGACTTGCACACACAGCCAACAGCATGTTTTCTGACTGAATTATTGCTAAGAGGTATTCCATCGTAAAAAAAAAGAGAGACCCTTTTTGCAGCCAAAACTGCCCAAGGAGGTATAATCCCTGGCAATCCAATAGAGAGGGAGCATTTTTAGTAGTCCGGCAAATCCCTGTCCCTGACTAGCTCATCTCCAAGCTTGTCCTAGTGTCGGCTTAGATTACTACTATTAAGGATGGCTCTAGGCTGCCTTAGCAGTGTATTGGAAATGACATGAAGAGGAGGTTAAAAGGACACATCTCTCAAAAACCATTAGCAAAGCACATTTCTGCAGTGGCATGCATGCTGTAAGTCTGAGCCCTGAGAGATTACGCCTTTCCTTCAGCACTCAGTACAACTTACCTGACTTTGAGTAGGCGTTTTTAACTGGAAATACTAAATTCTTTACATGGATATCTCATATTCTATAGCACTCCACATGCCTACCTCAAATATGACAGTGATACAAATCAAGAAGGTAATGCCGTTTCAGCCGTCACCAGGATTAACATGGTCTACTTCAGATGTTGAGGACCAGAGATAATCTGATGATAAGTGTGCTACTGGAACCAAGCATACATGGATGAGACAAGGGGACATGGAATTGAGGGAATGCTACTACAAGAGTAGATATAAGGATAATTGATATATCAAATCTATGAGGGAAATATGGATGGATAAGCTAGCTAATTATTCCACATCTATATATTGAAGAGGAAGCTGCTCTCACAACTTGAGATAAAGTCTGGTAGAGGACTCAAGAAGGGATATGTATGTGTGTGTGTGTGTGTGTGTGTGTATGTGTATATATGTATGTATGTATGTATGTATGTGTGTGTGTGTGTGTGTGTTACATTTTTGAGCTGATGAATAAATAAGTCAGGGAGACTAGCATAGATCTATTTCGAGCTTTTTAGCTCTCATCAGCTAGCCATACCCTTACTGGGATTCCAGGGCTGTATTAACTGTTAGGCAAATGCCTTACCACTTTGAGCCACCAGGTTCTCTTCCTGCTCAGCTGAGACAGGAGGATAAGTATATACTTGTGTCACAACACCCTGTTAAGCCCCAATTACGGGAGGAAGCATACTGCTCTCCTTTTCTGCCTTTCGGCTCATCACCAGAGACCATCTGTGACACAAGTATATACTTATCTTCCTGTCTCAGCTGATCAGGAAGAGAACCTGGTGGCCTAATGGCTAAGGCTCCTGCCTAGCATGTAACACAGCCCCGGTTCAAATCCCAGTAAGGGTATGGCTAGCTGATGAGAGGTAAAAAGCTCGAAATAGATCTATACTAGTCTCCCTGATTTATTTATTGATCAGCTCAAAAACCTAACACACACACACACATATATACACATACAATAGAACGCTGATTTTTTTTTTCAGAAAGCCACAATATAATATATATCACTCATTTTTCAAATATGTTACTTATACATTTATGACATTGTGAAAACAAAGAAAATTAATTATGAAAGGGAAAATTTCTTAGGGTTTTTCCAATGAAAATTTAGTCCTTCTTAGAAGTAATCCTAAATGTCAAGTTTTCCAGTGCCCTAAAGAGAATTGGACAACTATTCTTCCCTGAGGAAGGAGGCAGTTGAAATACTTTAATTCTTCTCTTGGATTCCATAGTAAATGTCATCCATCCTTGCTTACCTATTTTAATCCTATTTAATATTTATGTTCATGTCTAATATTTAAAAATTTTTACATGTTGCAGAGTAAACTTTGCAACAATCTAATAAGACTAACAGTATTACTAATATCATAGATTATTTCATTGTTAGTTTAGTAATAGGAACATCCATGCAACCTGCTTCCATATGGCCCACAGATCAAATAATTATAAAGAATGCTGCCCTGATAGTAGCTTGTTTTGCAGCTGATTAGAACAATCATCAATCAAGTAATGGAGTAAGGGAGACAGTAGATCTTTTAAATTATACCACCTTGCTTGTGTTGTAGAATATGTGGCACAGACTTCTTACTGAACCAGTGGTGTTTTCCCCCTTTGCTTAATGTTGGAAACACAGTCTTTCCAAATACTGTATGGTGGAACTTTATGAGTTTGAATATTTATTGGGACTGTTTGTTAAAATCACAATTCAAACAGCGGTGATGAAAACAGGGAGTGTATGGGAACACAAACTTGCATTCATGAAAGAACTGCTGTATAGTTGCCAGCTTACCCCTGCCAAGCAGCCAAAGTGAAGCCTGAGAAGGGAATACATCGCCAAGAGTTTTAGTTTTGTGATGAGATCACACGTAAGTCAGGGATCTCTCAGTACCACCAATCATCCATCCATCCCCTTTCCTTTATTTTTGACAATGGCTAGGAAGCCGGTGTGAAAGGGTCTCAAAGACTTACTGTTCAGTGCCAATGCCAATAAACAATGCAGAATAGTTGTGTCCCTGTTTACTCTTGGCTTGACTTTTACTGTCTATTTTTATAATTTAACAATTTGGGTGTAAGGAATTTAGTTGCTCACTAACTTAGAACTTATGTTCTACTTACATTTAATTATTTAGTAAAATATAATGTTGGTGTACTGAAATTCTCATAAAGATCAACATTTGGATTTCTGTTGCTTAAATTTCATGAAGATATTTTTTGCATATGCATGCTGGTTAGTACTGTATCTGAGAAATTAGATCATGACTTAAGATGGGTTTCAAACCATTGCTTGTAGTAACAATAATCATCATTCCTACCCTGAACAACTCCAAAATTGAGGACATTTCAAATATCTTTAATGGGTGGGATTTGAGATTTCACTGTATAGGCCATATTGAGGATATGTATATGTTTTCTATCTCAGTTACAAGTGGACAATGTGTTGTTTTCCAGTAGCAAATTCAGCTATTTTTATAATAATAAAAATAATAAAATTTAGCTATCGTGTTTGGATTTCAAGAACTAGTGCACCTACATAGAATCAGAAATATGTTTCTATCCAAAGAAAATTATGTTTGATTTGTGACTATAACTCTGTATGCTTTAAATGCAAGAACATTTTTTTAATTTAGGGCCCTTTATTATGCTCTTAAAAGAAAGATGATTGAAGAATAACTTCTCATGTGTGACGAGAATGGATCAGACAGGAAATGAAATGGAAGAAGGAAAAAGATGCAAATAAGTCAGAAGTCAGTGCAGTATTTGAAATTGAACTGAACCACAACATGCCTATGTTTTGAAGTATGTTTTACATACTTACGGTGCCGGTCCGTGGCTAGGTAGGAACCGGGCCGCAGGGCCGGAGAGGAGGAGGAGGGAGGAGGGGGCAGCCCCCTGGAGAGCGACTGTTCGCACCATTGGAGTGTGGCTCTTCCTCCACCCTCGTCGACGGTGGGACTCCTGGGCACCGGAGCAGCAGTCCTCCCTACCGGCCGCCGATTCCCACACACACACACACACACACATGAAGCCTTCTCAGCTCCTGGAAGGAGCCTGAGCGAGCGAACGAGCGACCCAGCGCGGCGGGCGGGCGGGGCGGGCTAAGGCGAGTGAGCGCGGCGGGCCGGGCTGAGGAGGTGGGGCGGGGGTGGGGCGGGGACGACGACAGACAGACAGACAGACAGAGACACAGACACAGAGAGAGACAGGGAGGGAGGGGGGAATCAGAGAGTGACAGACACACACAGAGAGACAGAGAGAGGGAGGGAGAGAAAGAGAGAGACACAGAATGAGTGATTAAGTGCGTGAATGCAAGACAGACACACACACACACACACAGAGTGACAGATGGGCGGATGAAAGAGAGACAGAGATAGAGAGAGAAAGAAAAAGAGAAAGAAAGAAAAAGAAAGTGGGAGAGAGAAAGAAAGACAGAGAAAGAGAGAGAAAGAGAGACGGAAAGGAAAGAGAGAAAAGGAGAGAGAGAGAGAAAGAGAGAGAGAGAAAGAGAGAAAGAAAAAGAGAAAGAAAGAAAGAGAAAGAGAAAGAGGGAAAGAAAGAAAGAGAGAAAGAGAAATAAAGAGAGAGAAATAAAGAGAAAGGAAAAGAAAGAGAAAGAAAGAGAGAAAGAGGGAAAGAGGGAAAGAAAGAGAAAGAGAGAAAGAAAGAAAGAAAGAGAAAGAAAGAAAGAGAGAGAGAGAAAGAGGGAAAGAAAGAGAAAGAGACAGAGAAAGAAAGAAAGAGTAAGAAAGAAAGAAAGAACTTATGACTACAATTGAGCCCAAAAGTTTGGTTGTTAACAAAGACCATTGTTAAGTGAGTTTCACATTTTCCAAGTTGGCCACGCCCACCCAGTCTCATGACTGCTGAGCCACTCAGCCGGTCCGCAAAACTTCCTTTAAAATGAAACCGGTCCCTGGTGCAAAAAAGGTTGGGGACCCCTGTTTTACATGATCTCCCTCCTTCTCTCTCTCTCTCTCACTCTCCCCCTCTCTCCCTCCCTTCCTCTCCCCCCTCCGTCTCTTTCTCAATCCCTTTTACGCCCTCTCTCTCCTGTGCTGTGTCCAAAACTAAGAACAACATTAAAATGTACCATAAGTAGGAGTAATAATTTCCATTAAAATTAGGTACATATAATGGATGATATTCAGATATTAGTTTGAGTGCTACTCATTTTAAACAAACAAAAGACAATAGTGAATCTGACTCATGGCAACAGGAAGGACAATGGCAAGCGACTGAGTCTTTCCTGTAAGAACAATCAACCAGCAGAACAGCATGCCTTCAGATGTTGTGGATGCTCCATCACTGGAAGCTTGTAAGAAGAAATTGGTTATCCATTTGTCTGAAACGGTTTAGGGTCTCCTGCTTGATCAGGAGGCTGGACTAGAAGACCTCCAAGATCCATGATGATGATGATGATGATGATGATGATGATGATGATGATGATGATGATGATGATGATGATGGAGGAAAAGGAGGAGGAGGAGGAGGAGAAGAAGCAGTAGTTCTTCATTTTTAATCTCATGGCTTAATTGATAAAGGACTGTCAAGCCTCATTTAATGGCAAAAATTAAGCAGGTTTCAAGGAAATATGGATTTCAAAGAAGCAAGAATAAGTTGGATTTCAGTAAGAGTGTTCATGTTAGTCTGGGGTAAATTAAAAATCTT
Organism: Rhabdophis nuchalis; assembly: GCA_039707465.1. NCBI lineage: Eukaryota > Metazoa > Chordata > Lepidosauria > Squamata > Natricidae > Rhabdophis > Rhabdophis nuchalis. The sequence continues at coordinate 186,682,686 of CM077645.1, read as the reverse complement.
GCAAATTGTTATAGGAATCTCCCAATCTTACTCATAATTAGTTAAGGCAGAGCCTCTTAATAGAACTTTTTTTTCCAGATCTCTCAGACCTGGACTGAGTTGCCAAGTAACTTGCCACCAACCTTCTTATCTCTCACATCAACATTTATTCCATAAGTGTTGGTCTCTATCCTTTGTCAAGATGAAAATGTTGGTTCAAGACATAAATCATAGAGATTGTATTCAAGTCAATTTATTGGCACCCAGTTTCCACTGATATCAGTAGAAAAGTTTGGTCATAATTTACTTGTATCCTGTTGATTTTAGTAAATATTAAGTGTATCTAATTTTCTGTCTAAAATCAATATGTGGTCATATGTATATGTGTGTGTGTATGTGTATATGTGTATATGTCTGTATGTATATATTATATATATTCCTGTAAAAGTAGAACATGAAGCAAAAATAACATTAAAGTGGAAAAGGCAAGAAAGGAAACAGTTAAATGTAGCAAATAAATAGCCATTGTCTTCCCTAGCATAGGTAGTTCAGCTTTCAGTTTCTTGTTTGGTCCTGACAGTTGCTGAAATTCTTTCCTTTGGCCTTCAGCCATGAATTACCAAGAAAGGTCCTCTGTCATGCTACTTGTATTCAGGACAGTAGCCTGGTAGAGATTCAAAGGGATGGTGGAGCCAGATAAAGTTTGGTTTGATCTCCAGCCACTAAGTGAAAATTGGTTCCCTATGTACCTCTTCCTAGCTCATTCCTCTCTTTTATCCTTTGGACTTTTTGAAAAAGATCTTCATCCAGATCCCTGTCATAACAACATGACTGCAAGAAAATTTTGCAGGAAGTATCTTCTGGAAATAGTGACTATGGCAAATTTTCATACAATGTTTTCTTCAGAATTATTATAGCAGGGATACACTAGTAAGAACACAAGATGAAATAATAGACTAATAATATGGACCTCCTCCAGTGTATAACATGAGATAATTACCTTAAGGCATAGCCTTCACTTTGCAGCCGTTTCCTCTGAACACATTTATCCGCTTACCTGAGGCATTCTCTTCTTAAGTAAAAACTTTAAAGAGTGCAGAACCTACCACATTTTTCGGAGTATAAAATGCACCTTTTTCCCTCAAAAAAGAGGCTGAAAATCTGGGTGCATTTTATATACTAAATATAGCATTTTTTGCCTCCCGAAACTCCGCACCCTTCACCAAAATGGCCATGCATAGCTTTTAGAAGGCTTTCGGAGAGGTCCTGGGGACTGGGGAGGGCAGAAATGACTGAAAAATGCCCCATTTTTGCCCCCCTCAGCCCCCAGCAGAACTCTATAAGCTTCCTAAAGATTATCCATGCTCTTTTTTTTTGACAAAAAACGGGCCCGTTTCCCTCCCAAAATGGGCCATTTTTTGCTCATTGTGTCCTGTACCCCCCAGCCCCCAGGAGCACTCTACAAGCCTTCTAAGGGCTATGCATGCCCTTTTTTGCTAAAAAGAGGCCATTTTTGAGAGTTTTGCAGAGTGCAAAACCTTTTTTTAAAAACATTTCCCTCTTCAAAACATTGCTGCATCTTATACTCCCGTGAGTCTTATACTCCAAAAAATACGATATTTCACTTGCTGCTAGGATTCAGTGTTGACCCAGATGTTATAGTTGGAAGGCAGATTTTATTACATACAATCAGAGCTGGGGTTCTAAGGGAGAACCTGTAGCTAATGTTATGGCTGGTTTGGAGAACCTCCAAATCCCACCCCTGGCTGGCCCCTCCCATCCCATCCTGCCCCTCCCAGGAGTCTCCACAAGACCTGTTTTGGATGAGAGGTAAGTGCAGGGCCTGTGTGGAGGCTTGGGGAGGGGAAAATGGGCCTCCTGGAAGTTCTGGAAGGCCAGAAACAAAGCCCGGAGAAGACAGTTTTCACCCTTCCAGAGGCTTGAGGAAAGCCTCCAGAGTCTGCGGAAGGTGAAAACGCCCCCCCCACCATGGTGCAAGAGGCCAACTAGATGACACCCACCATGGCTATGTCCACTCAGCAACCGGGCAGAGAACCTGTTGCTGAAATTTTTGAAGCCTACCCCTGCATACAATGACCTACGAGATCACCTTCTGCCACCGAGAGCCTCCCACCGGCCCGTACGCTCCCATAGAGCAGGTCTCCTCATGGTGTCGTCGGCTAGACAATGTCGACTGGCGACACCCAGGGGAGAGCCTTCTCCGTGGGAGCACCTGCTCTGGAACGAATTGCCCCCGGAATTAAGAACTAGCCCTGACCTACGCACCTTCCGCCGCAGTCTCAAAACCTTTCTCTTTCAACAAGCCGGGCTGGCATAAAGCATGTTTTTTAGATTTTAAATTTAAATTTTTAAATTTAAATTTTTATTATTTTAATTAGTGTTAGTTTGGGTTTTTTTCCCACGTTTTGGCCAACATTTTAATGATGTTTTTTAATTATGCCTTTTAAATCTTTTTTTAATTTTTATATATTTGTTTTTATTTTGGCTGTACACGGCCCTGAGTCCTTCGGGGGTAGGGCGGTATAAAAAAACCAATAAACCTAAACCTAAACCATATTATTTTGTAATTTGCCATAAGATTTGTTGTTATTAATAGGATCTTAATTTAAGCACAATTAATATTTACAAAGTGGCTTGCATTTTTTTAGGTTACAAGACCTGCAGAAAATATTATATATATCACTATTACATAAGTTAGCAAACAGTTAAAATATTAGAAGTTTCATGTAAACAAGTTGGACTTGCACAATATTTGATGAATGGGTAGGGTGTGTAGTGTCATTTGAAGCCAGGTTCTGCCCAGTGATGTCAGCAACACAGCCTGAGGGCAAAATCTTGTCCTAAATACTAAATCCAAAGGGATTATGTGGTCACCTAATCCCATTCACTCTGTTTTATAAAATAGACTTGAGTTTTATTTATCTTTTAAAAAAGAAATGGCGTATAACTTCTTAGTAAATTGTCTGGTTTTCCGTCATAGTTTTTCCAATTAAATACTATTGTTGTCTGCTGTTACTGTTCAGCATTGTAAAGACAGGTTTTCCTAGCCTGCCACAATTCAGTTGTGTTGCCTGGGATTTCATATGGACTGAAGTGTAGCATATCTAGAGGGGAATCAGGTCAGCATTCGTGCATTTAAGAAAACCCTTGCTATGTAATGACCACTGCACAGATAAAATAAAGAGCTGCTGAAGCATTTATTGTGGCAGTGGTGAAGGTGAATGGACATTTCTGGTGCTAAGATGTGGATCTTACTTGTTAAGCAAAATAGAAAAAAAAATAGTAATGAAGGACTGAAGGATTGCAAACTGCTAAGTTGTAGTGGAGAAAAGGATCATACTGCATAATATTTTTCAAGAGGTAAATATGTGATAAGTATATTAATATTGTGTAGGTATATCTATACATATAGGTGTATGTTTGATGTATTCTTGTAGCATTAGATGTTCAACATGTTTTCCATATTTTACACAGGAAAAAATATTTTGAAATAGCAATGTGATTATAATGCAAACGAGGTGTATCACAATGGTCATATTGATCCATCTTAGAAGCTTATGCTGTTTATAGCGCTATATTTTTTATATATTTTAACAGATATTTTAATGGTTATTATCTGACCAGTTGTAAAATTTATTATTTATATAGGGGCTTAACACTATTACACTGCTATCTATCTGCTTCCTTCTGATATGCCTATGTAGTATTGGTTGACTTTTATATTTATGATAAGAAAACAAAATTCCACACAGGCATATTATTCAGGATTGTTTTGTACTTCTAGATGATATTTAATGTTATTTACAATCCTTATTAAACTCTATACATTAAATCAGTATTATTATTCTCTATAGTGCAAATTAAGACTGAAAGACACTGGTTGCTTCGCACTTAGTTCGTGGTAGAAATAAAGTTGAATCATGGTAGTTTTCTGTTTTATGCTATTTCTCTTAGATACCACACTTCACTAGCTCTCTGAATCAGAATCATAGCAATATATGTCTGATTAAATATGATAAAAATTATAAAAATTTATTATCTGAAAAAGAAAATACACTATGAAACCTGTTTAGCACAATGGATTATTCATTTATTTTCAGTAAATGCAGTTTTATATATTAGAAGTTCAGTTCTATAACCATTTTATTTATTTATTTTCTTGGCAAATAGATAATAAAGAAAAATAGTTCCCATATATGAAGAGTTTTGTTACTCAAACATCAGTTGGAGATTTCTCAGTTTATGGTGAAGGAAACACCATAAATCATCAAAGAAATATGCTGCAATAATAGTCCTGCAAGAACTTCAAAAACTTTCACTTCTTCCTGTAATTTAAAAGCCAAAAGCCATTTTAAAAAATGTCAAAGAATAATGTTAAAAGTAAGAAACTTTGTGACTTGGACTTAGAACTTAGTATGTCCTAGTAAAATAGCTGTGAAATCTTCCACTTAATCTGGAAATACTGCATATATCACTTTCATTGACTAAAAAGTCATTTTTAATTCCTAGCAACCATCTCAGTGGTGGGTTCCTACCAGTTCGGCAGAACCGGCAGCAACCCAGGCTGGCCATGCCTTTGAACTGGTTCTCTAGTCGCCGCCACCATCTTCAATTTCTATTGAACTTTGCATGTGTGCACAGCGCGCATCAAGCACATCCATGAGCAAACTGGCAGTAACGCCAGCTAGAACCCACCCCTGATACAAAGAACATTTCTGGGGAAAAGTTGTGGCAAGTAATAGGCTAAGCGTTTAATTCCCAAATTCCCACTTTTCCAGAGCTGGACTGCAACTTTAATCTGGACAGGAAAAAAGCAATTTAATTGCAAAGAATAGCAATGATTATACAATACAATACAATACAATAGCAGAGTTGGAAGGGACCTTGTAGGTCTTCTAGTCCAACCCCCTGCGTGGGCAGGAACCTTATACCATTTCAGACAAATGGCTGTCTAACATCTTTTTAAAGACTTCCAGGGATGGGGCATTCACAACTGCTGGAGACAAGCTGTTCCAGAGGTTAATTGTTCTTACTGTTAGGAAATTTCTCCTTAGTTCTAAGTTGCTTCTCTCCTTGGTTAGTTTCCACCCATTGCTCCTTGTCCTGCCCCCAGGTGCCTTGGAGAAAAGTTTGACTCCCTCTTCTTTGTGGCACCCTCTGAGATATCGGAACACTGCTATCATGTCTCCCCTGGTCCTTCTCTTCATCAAACTAGACATACCCAGCTCCTGCAGCCGTTCTTCATATGTCTTAGTCTCCAGCCCTCTAATCATCTTGGTTGCTCTTCTTTGCACTCTTTCCAGAGTCTCCACATCTTTTCTACATCGTGGCGACCAAAACTGTATGCAGTATTCCAAGTGTGGCCTTACCAAGGCACTATACAGTGGCATTAACACTTCACACGATCTAGATTCTATCCCTCTGTTGATGCAGCCTAGAACTGTGTTGGCTTTTTTGGCAGCTGCTGCACACTGCTGGCTCATATTTAAATGGTTGTCCACTAGGATTCCAAGATCCCTCTCACAGTTGCTACAAGTGGACTGCAATTTACGGTGGCAATTGTAAGGTGTGCCAATTGTAAGATGTGTTGGTTATTCAGTGGGAAATGGTGAGAGTCATAGATAAGGAGTGCAGAACTGCTGCAGCGGGGCAGGGGAGGCCGTAACAAGCCTGGCACAGGCACACACAAATTGGGGTTCAGGAGTACCACAGTGTGATGTGTGCAGGGAGACCAAGAAAAAGAGGGCATGGGGCAATGCAAGTAGAGGGATACTGAAGATAGGAGGGCATAATCTATGTGTGCACAGGAAGGTTAAGGGAAGGAAGACACAAGTTGGTGCTAGTACAGGACGACTGAAGGAAGTTAGTGTAGTGCGCTACAGGTTAGTGTAGTGCACAGGTAGGCTTGGTGGGTCTTACCTTTGCTGCCTTTGACTTTGCTTGTGAAAAACCGACGGGGTGTTATAAACAGTGGCCACATGACTGTGGGATGCTGCAACTGTTGTAAACAGGAATTGGTTGCCAAGTGCTTGAATCATAATCATGTCACTTAAGGGGATGATGCAACAGTCCCTTCGCCTCCGAAGGATCGGAACATTTAGCGCTTTGGAGAGAGCTGGTCTGTCGGAGTCGGAGGCTTGGCTGAGACTCTTGACTTCAAAGTGGAAAGTGAGTGACTTTTTTCCTTTGCTTGCAATCTTTACTTAACAAGGCGATGGAGGGGGGAGTTTGTGAAATCCCCCCTCGGAACAAATAAGCGGCGTTTTGAATCTGCTTCTCCGGCTGGAGAACGCACAGAAACCTGTTCAGTGCCCTTTCAACTTTAGACAGTTGCTGAACAGTGGTCAGTAAGTGAGGACTACACACATCTAATGCATATATGATATGAATTAAATGTTTTTTAAAAATACATTTTAGAAAAGATAGACTGATATGTTTTGCACTGTTATCTCATTCGTATTAAGAAAAGGTATGAGATAGAAAGATAGACATTTCAAAATATTGTCATATGTTATATCATGTTCTTAATATAAATTGAGACTAGCTAATCATTGCTTTTCATGAGAGTCTGGGCCATCAGAATGTTTTTTATAACGGGACAATAGTTCTCAAATAATGACTTCCATATGATGAGTAACTTTGTTTGTCCTATTTTTACTTTTCTCTTTTCTTTAAAGATCTCTGATACAGAGACAAAGGAGTCTGGCTGCATCCAGTTAGATCTTATGGGGTAATAATGCTTATAGTCAAAGCTGGGCAATATTCAAACACAAACACATATATTTCATTTGTGCATCACACTTCCACCAATCTAGTTCCTCCCACTCCAAAATTAACTAGAAATTTAAATAGATGTTCAGTTATTCAGTAGCAGCCTGAGAACCCAGCTCACTTCTAAACAACTGCAAAGCACTGAAGCAGTTGTAATGGAAAAAGCCTATAATGCTTCTCCTACCTATTGCTTTCTCTTTGAAGTCTTTCTCCTACAGCCTCCTTCCTTCCTTCCTTCTCAAATTATATTCTGGATGTAATCGTACTGTATAAATAAATAAATTATCCCAAACAGATAACTATCAATATATCAAACATTAAAGCATTCTGTGACACCATTCTTACTATTGTTTCCTTAGTTCTAAGCAACAGCTAATGCTTATCTGTGTCCCCATTGGATGAGAGGCTGTATTGATCTAAAGACTATTATGGATGATTGAAACAGGTCTCACAAACATGCTCACATTGAACATTTCCCTGCTCTTATTGGACATGTAGCAATCCCATCTTGCTATGTGTTTGTGTTCCTAGTCTCTCGTATATGGGCAACTGTCTTATTTGAGATTAGGCAGAGATATTTTATTTTTTATTTTTTTTAAAAACTGCCAACATTTGTGAATGGTATTGTCCTTTAAAAAATTATTGCAAGAAGCTGTTTGTTACAACTCTTCAAATCTGAAAAGTCAATTGGAGTTTCATAGTTGCCTTATAATTATTACGTCCATAAGTACACATTGAATTACAACCTGCTTATCTACCAAAGATGTTGGATTTTTTTTCCTTTTACTGAATATTGGTGTGCTTTCCTGTGCTTTAATGTAACTTCTTTCTAAACCTCCTAAATTCCTGTGAGCTCAAGTTTCCTAAATGGAGTGTTTATTTCTGGTGGCAGTAGATTTATTGCCACTTCTGTAATTCATGAGCTTCAGTTTTGCGGGGCTGGCCCTAATTTGTGTATTCATCTGAAATTCCTTTTGAAAATAGGGGAAAGGAGTAAATTTAGTTTTATCTGCATTAAATCTGATCAAACTCAGGTGTGTAAGTCAGCCACATGCCATTCTCTGTATAATTTGTGAAACATTATCACTGGTTCTTTACCATAAAAGCCACTCTTAGCCTCTCAGCAAAGTAATCGGTTTTGTAAAAATTCCCTCTTATGTTATTTTATTGAAGTCTGTTTAGGAGTCAGGAAGAAAATAATAGTGGAGTGAAGCAGTTAAAACTCTTTAACCATAAGTGACGCTTCCTTACATCTTGTTAAGTCATAAACAGCAACACAATACAAGCAACTTCTTTCAGAATTAATTTCTTTCCTTATAATTACTCAGTTTACAAACTATACCTGAACAATAACAAAAAATCAGTACAGGATATGTGAACTAAAGCTTATTTACTTTCACTGGAATTAATGGATAGATTGTCCATAAATTTGATGGGAATGTAATGTATATTAATCATCAAAAAAAACCCTTTCTAATTAATTTACTCTGCCAAGATAATCCATTTTACTTAAATTCTTTGCTTTCTATTTGGTTTGTGTGTGTGTGTCTCTATGTTCTGATGAAGTTTTTCACCTTTCACTTCAGTTTAATCACTTTATCTCTAACATTTTAGCTTTACATCTTGTTAAATGCTGTTTGCATTTTAGCTTCTTTATTGTCTTTTCCTACATTCCATTTAAAAAAGATTCTTAGTTTCCTGTCTCGCTCAGTGTATTCATCAGTAAAGCATGTTTTAGAAGAATTCCTAAGATAGCAGATCACAGAAGTTCACTGAGAAATATGGATGTAAAAATCTAAAAATTGCCTTTGGTTTCCCCCCCCCCCCAACATATGCATATGTACGTGTTTGTGGTGTGTGTGTGTGTGTGTAATAACATTGAAAAGGTAGCCAAGAAAATAAATAAATGGATCATCCCAAAAATCATTCCAGAATTCTTATTTAAGGCACAAGTGACCAGGGTCAAATTATCCTACTTCCAACCCATTATGCAAAGACCCAGCTCTCTGGAAAAGGCTTTTAATACTTAGAAAGGTAGAAGGAAAAACAGCAAGAGAATGACAGTAGCAAGGTGGATGAACTCAGTTATGGTGGTGAAGAGTACACCCTTGGAAAACCTTTAAAATCATGTTAGGACAGATTATGCAGAAAATCCATCTATTGTTTTTCATTTCTAATAACAGGATGATCTTAATTTTCTCCACTGCAGATGCTCTGCTCATTGAGATTTAATAGCACATTCTTTTCCTTTGTTTGCCTTCTTTCTCCTAATAATGAAATTCCTGTAATATTAAGTATGTACACTTTTATCTGTACACTTCTCTAATGGGAAAAGGAAGCCCCATCAGTACAAATTTTGAAGTTAGCTGTGGGGATTCACAGAGAAAGCTTCAAAAGCTCCAGCTTGACCCCTAAGTCAACAGTTTCTTCACAGACACATATAATTAATCAACTTTGAAAACATCCCTGTGTTTATATTCATGTTACAAACATTTAACTTGTTTATTTAGTTGTATTTGACTTACTTATTTTGTTATTTTTAACATTTCCTACATGGGCTTCGTTTATTCGATGATTCAACACTGTTCTTGGGGGGATTTTTTCTCCCCAGACAAACCTTTAAAATGGTTAAAATGTTAATCTGTATAAATAGACATATATAATTAATTTAGATTTACAGATTTTAATAGATAGGCTAAAATTAAAGTTTTACCATTAGACAGTGCTTAACCTACAGCATAAACTTTTTGTACAGTTTGAGTAATTTTATCTGATTTATATAACACAAATCATATTCTAAATTTATTGATTTATAATTATTTGAGTATTTATAATAATCAAATTATAATCACATTTTATAGCTGCCCATCTCACTAAAAGCGATTCTGTGTGGCATGTAACAAAAAACCCAAATCTACAGAAAGGATTTTAGAGCATGTTGTGTGAAGGGAAGGTCCCATTTTGATCACAGTAAGGGGGTTGAAGAGATAGACTTCATTTCCCAGTAAGAGGTCCTAGTCTTATAATTATTTAAAGAAAAACAAGTTAACATAGCTAGCTGTTGCAAGTATTAAACAAATCTCTTGTTGGACCTAGGGATATAATCCAATCAGTGTTGAATACTTTCACGTCCTGTTGATTTCAGTCAGGGAATTAAGCATGGGTTTTAATTGCTCCCATGAAAGTCAAGAAGAATTAACATGATTTAATGTTGTTGGACACTATTGTTTCTAGTTTGATTGCTTTTAGTAGTTATAAATAAACTTTATGGCTTGAGACATATAAGTCTATTTTCAAAATAGTCACACTAAAATCATGTGATATTTGACAGAAACAAAGTCTTGGTAGATTTATTACTGCCTTCAAAAACTTATCAAAGCAAAATGACTTTTGTATAAAGTACTTAAACCTTGCTTTCATTTGTTTTAATTGAATGTGGAAGTAAAATATCTGGAGATAATATGTTCATTTTTATCTGTCACACAAAGAACAAGCTTAGATGTGATGAAATGGATCCAATTACTTATGCTGACTGTTAGATAAACAGAAGAAAACCTCTGATGACATTAGTTGAAGTTTTGTTCCCAAAGTTAATTTCAGAAAACTCTTTCTTTGTAGTCAGACCTTTAATCCTCAATAGAGGTTATAATAATACTTAAATCAGCTCTACAAGTCTGAGAAATAGCAGTCCATGCATCAAGCACTGAATTTTCACTTCACTATTTATTTTAAATGTTATTTTATTTACAGTGCAATCATAAACATGTCTGTTAGCAAGTATGACCTACTGAATTCAGGGGGGATTATTCTTTAGCAGCTCATAATTCTGTTCATTTGGTTATAATTTAATTTTAAGACATTTAATTTTTTCAGCAATAGCACTTAACATTTAGACTTATATACTGTTCTGTAGTGCTTTATAGCACTCTTTTATGTGGTTTACAGTGTTGCCCTCAACAATCTGAGTCCTCCTTTTACTGACCTCAGAAGGATGGAAGACTGAGCCAGCCTTGAGCCAATTAGGATCATTTTTTTTAATGATTAATTTTAACTTTTTAATTACATTTTACTTTTTTGTTACAGTATTTCATATATTGCAAGAAAATACTGTATTTTCCATAAAACTGAGAGACTCAATATCTGCATTAAACTTGCAATCGTCAATAATAAGTAATTCAGAACTCTTTTTTTGTCTATCTACTCTAAGCATTACTGAATTTGGATATTATCCAATTAATAAACATAAAAGTAATTGCACTTTTTTTAAAGTCACATAAAGTTTTTCATTTTCTTACAGATTATATTTTATTAATTTATATCCTGCCTTTATTACTTTTACAAATAACTCAGTATTTATTTATTTAATTTAATTTAATTTAATTTAATTTAATTTAATTTAATTTAATTTAATTTAATTTAATTTATATACCACCCTTTTCCCTCTCGGGACTCAGGGTGGTGAACAGCCACAGTAAATACAGAAAACCAAAAAAGAACACATATTAAAATATATTAAAATATATTAAATAATTTGTCCCGTAATTTAAAATCAATACTAAAAACCCAGTTAAAACAAGGATATGACAGGCTGCATGAAATAGGTGTGTTTTCCTATTTATGAATAGGAAGTATGAAAACCCTCCCACAATACTACCTCCTATTTTCTCCATAACAATAACCCTGCGAGGTGAAAGAAAGTGGGCTGAGAGAGACTGACTCATAGCATTTGCTGGCTCACCTGTGCTTCCTAGCACCTGCCTGTATCACTGAGCTTAGCATTCCTCATTTCCCCAGCACCTCCAAATCCTTGACACTCCTTGCTTGGGACTCCCATCTCTTCCTACTTAATGACCTGCACAGTCCTGGAATTACGACAGCAACCGGGACTTACCATCACCAAGGGATGCAGTCACATGATATGCTTTATGATGCACAGCTTAGTAATTGCAATCTGGGAACCAATTACAAATTGGTTGATTTGTACAATATCAAGAGTTGCTTTCATACCTAGCTATATAATGTGATGTCGCTCTTCTATCTGTCGCTTTGCCACTCCTATATCAATTTCCTACCTTCCTTCTGATTTTAGGCTGATCATAATTTATTATTTGAACCATGATTAAAACTATATTATCATTGTTATTGTTATGTTATCTCTTTTCTCTAAGAATGTAGGTATCATATATGGAAAATATTCCTTGCAACCATAATTAGATTAGGCTAAGACAAAGTGACTAGCTTAAAGTCACTCTGGAGCTACATAATGTACTGAGAACTTTGGTCTTTATAGTTTGTCTGGAAACTAATCAATAATATATCCTGGCAATTGCCTAATGTACAATGTGAGAAACCAGACCTGAACAAAAAAATCCTCAGGTATAAGTTGCCTTGCAGTTCAGCAACAGAAGTTGAATGACTAGAGTATTATGATGTTGTCTTAAACACCAATGATGCAATGTTATTTTTTATTCATTTTACTAGGTTAAAGTGGGACATGAAATTACAATTGGAACAGGACCCAAGAAGAAAATAGCAAAACGGAATGCATCTGAAGCTATGTTATTACAGCTTGGCTATAAAGCCTCTTCCTCTACTTAAAGAACAGCCAGAAACGGTAAGGGTTTGTTCAGCTAGAAGAAGAGAAATGCCATTGCCTTCAATATTTGTTTTCTAAATATACTTAGTCCAATTGCTGGTACGGTTATTTGTGATCTTCCCAGCCAGTTTCTGACAAGCAAAATAAATTGGGGAAGTTGCATTCGCTTAATGACCTTATAATCCTTAAACAGCACACCAAAATGGCTTTAAAATGAATCCAGTCATGTGATGATTCATTTCATGACTGCATTGCTTAGCAAATAAAATTTTGGCCCCAATTGTGGTGATAGGTTAGAGTACCTGTGTGGTTATTGCCTTTGGTACGTGTATGGCCCTCTCCTAACCATCTGGTTGACTACTGGGGAAAAGAGATGGTAGAAACACACACCATTCAATGCTCTCATTGAACACACACACACACACACACACACACACACACACAAACATACATACATACATACATACATACATACATACATACATACATACATACATATATATATATATGCTAGTTTTTATGAGTTTCTCCTCCCTTAATTGGGGCCCTTACAGGAAGTTGTGGTAACAATTATATATATATATATATATGAAGACTAATTATCACAGCTCCTGTGAAGAGGTCCCTTTAAGGGGAGGAGACTCAACGTCATCCCTCTCTGCCCTTTGACTCAACCCAGAGTCATCCAGACAGAGAACCAAATTAGATTACTGCTGTGTGACATTTTTTAGATGTCACTGAAATATCTAACATATATATATGTATATATATATATACACACACACACACACACACACATATATTTTATATATAGTTTTCTAGCCTCTCTCTAGTTTGGGTGAGGAGTTTTGAGTAATTGTCTTCTTTAATAGTGGAACACTTAGGGGAGAGCCAAATACCTAAGTATTTCACTTTTTTGGCTATCTGAATTTCTAATGTTTCTTCCAACTGCATCTTTTTAGTCATCAACAAATTTTTAGCTAAGATCTTAGTTTTTTCTTTATTTATTTTTAGCCCTGCTACCTTCCCATATGCCTCCAGCTCTTGCAGTAAAATCGGTCCCGATTCCAATGGATCTTCCAACACAAATATCAGGTCATCAGCAAAGGCTTGCAATTTATACTTCTCCTTTCTAATCCTTGGTCCTTTAATTCCTTGATTTCTTCTAATCACATCCAGTGATGGTTCAAGTGTTAAAATGAATAATAACGGAGATAAGGGGCACCCTTGTCTAGTGCCTTTTCCTATATGTATCTTTTGGGACTCCTCACCATTAACAAGTATTTTCGCTACCTGTTTTGAATATATAGTTTGAATTGCCTTGATAAACTTCTCTCCAAATTCCATTTTACTTAGTTGTGCAAACAAAAATCTCCAACTCACTCTATCAAAAGCTTTTTGTGCATCTACGAAAACCAGAGCCGCCTCCCTATTGCAGTTACACTCATAATATTCCAATATATTTAATATAATTCTCACATTGTCTTTAAGTTGTCTATGAGGTAGGAAGCCATTCTGGTCTCCGTGAATGTACTTGTTAAGAAAGGATTTTAATCTCTTTGCTAAAATTGCGGAGAATAATTTGTAGTCTGCATTAAGCAGGGAAATCGGCCTATAATTGCTTATCAGGGATGGATCTGTGCCTTCCTTTAATATTAATGTAATATAAGCTTCAGACCATGAGACTGGCATTTGACCAAGGGACAGCACTTCGTTACATACTTCAGTCAGGAATTTACCTAAGGTCTTAAAAAGAATTTTATACAATTCTACCGGCAGACCATCTGTGCCTGGGGTCTTCCCCCCATTTTCAGAGATGTTAGAATATTTTAAATAGATAAATCATGCTCAAATGTCCCAGAAACTGTTGCAGAGTCTTACTGAATGACAGTACAGCTACATGCCTTTCAAATTTTTTAATGACTATAACTTTATTTTGAAAAACAATGAAATTTGCAGAACAAACAGAACTATCTGTAATAAATTATTGGAAGACAGTCCTAGAAGATTTTGTCTAGAGCACTGCTGATTGACAAGGGTAAAGAGCAAGAAAAAAGATATACAGTAGTCCTTAGATTAATAAACAAGACGGTTAAACTTCTGAGGGGTAGCTTGAATAAACTTTTAAAAGTTCTTTCAATTCTATTTCTCCCAAAACATTAGTGGCACAAACCAAGTGGCAAGAGTCACTTGTATTTTGCCATGATTTTTATAATACTTGTAATTTTATAGTACAGGTAATCCTTGACTTACAACCATTCATTTAGTGACTACTCAGAGTTACAAATGGCACTACAAAAGTGACTTATGATCAATCTTTGCATTTACAACTCTTGTTCCTAAAGTCACATGTTCAAATTTCGGCCTTCAGCAACAGATACAGGGGTCACATGCTCACCATTTAAAGTTGATTTTGGATAAATTCGCCTTCTCCATAATTTTGTTGAAATGATTATTTTGATTAAAATATCAAAATTATTGCATTTTTAAAAAGATTATTACTTCATTTGCATTATTTCATCTTATTATAGCATATATATATATATAGTTAGTTTTATGAGCTGATCAATAAATAAATCAGAGAGACTAGGATAGATCTATTTCGAGCTATTTAGCTCTCATCAGCTAGTCATACTCTTTACTGGGATTCGAACCTCTTGCTTTTTACCTCTAGCTGATGAGAGCTAAAAAGCTCGAAATAGATCTATCCTAGTCTCTTTGATTTATTTATTGATCAGCTCATAAAACTAACACACATATTAAAAAATTAACACAACGGAACTCATGGCATTCTGTCTAGATCAGGGATCTCCAACTTTTGCAACTTTAAGTTTGAAGGACTTCAGCTCCCAGAAGTCTGGGAGCTGAAGTCCTTCAGACTTAAAGTTGCAAAGGTTGGAGACCCCTGGTCTAGATGGTCTCTGGTAATGAGCCGAAAGGCAGAAAAGGAAACAGTATGTCTCCTCCCTGAAAACATCTGAAAATGTCATCGTAACCTGATAAGAAGCAGCACTATAACTATTTGTTTATGCTTTTCCCCCTGCTAGATTATGAAAGGGTAGACTATGGTTTTCAAGATTTGAGTTTAGTTGGAATGAACTAAGCCAAGATCAAGACATAGTGGGCAGTTTTCCCAACTAAGAGTTCTGCTTTGGAGCAGGTCAGGCTGTCCTGCTTGTAGAGTCCTACTGTTCTAGTATCTGTTCTGTCTCATTCCAGTTTTTGAAAAGTAGCCAATTTTCTATTCAAAGCTTTTGGTCTGACAGCTTATTCAGTTCTGCAGTGGAAACAATCCAGACATTTTCATATCAATATTTAATTGAAATATTTTATCAATATTTATTTATTTGAATGCAGAGGAAGAAAAAGTACATACATTCTCAATCTCCAGTTTACAAAATCTATTGGGAAAAATATTTAAATACTGAGAATTATATATACCAAATATTATATTCTATGGATATTCCACAGTTGGTATTAGATTCCTGGAAGACTTTATCTTTAGAGAAATCTCTATGTCAAGACAACGTTTGCATGACACAATCACATCTCATTGCTTATGGCTGTGGCAGCATATGAGTTTTTGCACTAAATCAATATTTGCAGGCAGGCAGCAGAGTGTACAGAAAGAAGTACAAATGAAAGAACTGATAAAAGACTGCAATCTATACAAACTCTCTCACTCTAGCTGACTATCCAGACTATCACTCATCCTACCCTTCCTCTGTTCATCATGAGCTCTTCCATGAGTTTTTCCTCTTGTCCTTTTCCCAATTTGGCCACACAAATCGGAAGGAAAGCTGCCGGTACCATCCAACTTTCAGGCTAATTTCCACAAAATGTCCTATAAACCAGATATATTCTTCTGGCAAGGAAAGCAGAATTTTTATTACAGAAGAAAAGCAACAGCAAATGTGGCAGATGTAACATACCACAAGCCTCACAAGGAGCATAAGGTAATCCAATAGAAGCAGAAATGGAGGAAACAAAACACACACAAGTACCTTAGGACAGGGGTCCCCAACCTTTGCAACTTTAAGTCTGAAGGACTTAAGCTCCCAGAATTCTCCAGCCAACAAAGCTGGCTGGAGAATTCTGGGAGCTTAAGTCCTTCAGACTTAAAGTTGCAAAGGTTGGAGACCCCTGCCTTAGGATATATCCCTAGCACCAGGATCTCTAAAACAGGAGGGTCATCATCATGGCCTTGCTCACATCATGTATGCTGGATGCAAGCAGTTCTCCAAACAGTATTATTTGGAGCCTTGTTGTTTGTTTACATTTGGAAGTATATTGCAGAGTTTGTGAGTATTTTCACAGCTTAGGTGTGAAGAGTCCCTGACAAGGTTTTTTGGGGAATTATTGATTGTAAGTAAATGCCTGCAGAAAGAGTATTGTATTTGCAAGCTGTGTGATGTAGCAATGGCTAGCTGGCCTGGGAGCCAATAAGCATTAGGTATATGTGCTCAGTGGCTGTCAAGAGTGAATTTTAAAATGAATATCCTGACTTTGCTGGCCACTCTTCCCAATCCTTTTTCTTGAAGGGCTGAATATCTAAGTTGGGCAAGTGGAGGGAAACTTTAACTAAAAACAAATCCAGGACTATTTTAATCAAATGGTGTACAACTAACTGGACTGAAGAATTCCCACAAAACATTAACTCTAATTAAGCCTGTCATGGGAACACAGCAAGAATAAACAGTTTGTGGTTACTTATACAAGAGGTAATTATCTAGAGGAACTACTTTTATCTGTAAAACAAGACAAATTATATTCCATGCACACATTTCTCAGTTATCATTCTGGCACAGGGAAGAATAGTATTTTAAGTAGAAAATTTGTGGGCAGTAGGGAAGCTGTTCCCCTCTGCTAATTCTCTGTAACGTGATTGGTTTGAGTTCCCCTTAGCTGGCCTTAATTATAGTTGCAGAACTGTGGAGAGAGATTGTGATGAAGAATTCTTGGGTGAGGAGAAATATCCACGCAGATTTTGAGATTCCCACAAGACCCACTTTGTCTTTTGGTGTGGCATCTTACTGAGTATGAAGAATAGTATGTGAAAGATATTGTGATAAAAAATTGCAGATATTAAGGAACTGTTTAGGAGAAAAATGCAAAAGTTGGAAATGTGAAGGAGTTAGCTTTAGAATTAAAGGAGAATATGAACGTGGAGTGAAATAGAAAGAACGGAAGATACAAAAGATGGAATACTGTTTTAATAGTGTTCTGACATTGACATTAGTCTTAACTTTCTCTCTAGTTGCTAGCAGTCCCCATTCAGTACTACCCAGCTGATGCTGCTCTTCATCTAACACTGGGTACTACACATTCAATACAATACAATACAATACAATAGCAGAGTTGGAAGGGACCTTGTAGGTCTTCTAGTCCAACCCCCTGCGTGGGCAGGAACCTTATACCATTTCAGACAAATGACTATCTAACATCTTTTTAAAGACTTCCAGGGTTGGGGCATTCACAACTTCTGGAGGCAAGCTGTTCCAGAGGTTAATTGTTCTTACTGTCAGGAAATTTCTCCTTAGTTCTAAGTTGCTTCTCTCCTTGATTAGTTTCCACCCGTTGCTTCTTGTCCTGCCCCCAGGTGCCTTGGAGAATAGTTTGACTCCCTCTTCTTTGTGGCACCCTCTGAGATATCGGAACACTGCTATCATGTCTCCCCTGGTCCTTCTCTTCATCAAGCTAGACATACCCAGCTCCTGCAGCTGTTCTTCATATGTCTTAGTCTCCAGTCCCCTAATCATCTTGGTTGCCCTTCTCTGCACTCTTTCCAGAGTCTCCACGTCTTTTCTACATCGTGGCGACCAAAACTGTATGCAGTATTCCAAGTGTGGCCTTACCAAGGCACCATACAGTGGCATTAACACTTCACGTGATCTAGATTCTATCCCTCTGTTTATGCAGCCTAGAACTGTGTTGGCTTTTTTGGCAGCTGCTGCACACTGCTGGCTCATATTTAAATGGTTGTCCACTAGGATTCCAAGATCCCTCTCACAGTTGCTACTATTGAGCAAGGTACCATCTATACTGTACTTGTGCATTTGGTTTTTCTTGCCTGGTGATTTGAACTCGTCCAGGGCAGACAGGTGCTCACTTACCATTTTCTTCCCTATTTCAACTTGTGTTCCTAATCTGATTTTTGTGGTGCTGTTTTTGATTGGTTGGACTGTTTTATCCCTTTGTGTAAAGACAGATGCAAAAAAAGAGTTAAATAGTTCTGCTTTCTCCCTGTTGCTTATCATCTTCTTGCCATTTTCTTCCAGCAGTGGACCAATTGTTTCCTTAACTTTTTTCTTATTTTTAACATGTTGGAAGAAGCTTTTTTTGTTATTTTTTACTTTTTTGGCAAGCCTTTCTTCATTGCGAGCCTTAGCTTTCCTCACTTCATCTTTACAGGCTCGGGCTATTTGCTGACATTTTGCCTTAGTTATGTCCCCCTTTTTCCACTTTTTATATTTATCCTTTTTGTCTTTCAATTTGTCAGAGAGTTCTTTATGCAGCCATGCTGGTTTCTTTTGGGAACTGTTATTTTTCTTTTTCATTGGTATTGCGCTAGACTGGGCTTTTGTAATCTCATTTATCAAAATTTCCCAAGCTTCTTGAGTTGTTTTCCCCTTGAGGATTCTCATCCATGGAATCCTTCCCAAGCTCTCTCTGAGTTTATTGAAATTAGCTCTCTTAAAGTCTAAGACTCTAGTTTGACTTTGTTCAACTACTTTTGTTTGCATAATGTTGAATTCCAATATTTCATGATCGCTTGCCCCCAAAGTTCCTGTAGCTTCTACACCTTCTATCATTTCCTCTCTGTTAGTGAGAATTAAGTCCAATATTGCTGATCCCCTTGTTCCCTTCTCTACCTTTTGGGAAACAAAGTTGTCTGCTAGGTTTGTTAGGAACCTGTTGGATCTTCCACTTGGTGCAGAGTTTGTTTCCCAATTGATGTCAGGGTAGTTAAAATCTCCCATTACTATTGTAGTGTGCTTCCTACATACCTTAGTTAGCTGGTTAGCAAAAAGTACATCCACTTCCTCTGCTTGGTTGGGTGGCCTGTAGTATAGACCTATGACAATATCATTCCCCCCCCCAACCTTTAATATTGACCCAAATACATTCAAGATAGTTCTCATCATTTTTGTGCTCTATTTCTGTAGAGATGTAATTATTTTTTATATATAGTGCAACTCCACCTCCTCTTTTATTTGGTCTATTTCTTTTAAATAATTTAAATCCTTCTAGCTGTATGTTCCATTTGTGGGTTTCATCCCACCAAGTTTCTGTAATGTCAACAATATCGTATCTGCCCTCATTTACTTGAATTTCTAATTCACCCTGTTTATTCCTCATACTCTGTGCATTGGTGTATAGACATTTGAGTCCATTTTGATTGACCCTGTGTTTTCTGTCTACGAAACCTGTGTTATGCCTTACTATGGTTTTATTTTATTTATTTTTATTTTATTAAATTTATACCCCGCCCTTCTCCTTGTTAGGACCCAGGGCGGCGCACAGGCATTATTAAAACCACAAAAATACAATAAATATCAATTTAAAATATATTAAATTAGTTAACCCGTGCTAAAACCCATGTTAAAAACCTTCCCAAATTATAATTTATTTTTAAAAAGTCAGAAATGGGGGGCTATCCTAGGCCGGCTTGTTGAAATAAATACGTCTTAAGACGTTGGCGGAAGAGGCGGAGGTCCGAGATAGTGCGAAGGTCGGGGGGTAGGTCGTTCCAGAGGGCCGGGCCCGCCACAGAGCAGGCCCGGTTCTCTTTGCCCCTATTTCTTTGCCACTTGTATGGTTCATGTACATGGTATGGCACTCACTGTTAATTGTTTGGTTTTGCTTGACAGCAGTGTTGATAATATTACCCGCACAAATATCTATGTTACATGCACTGATAACCCTATGAATTTTAGTTTGCTGGGGACAGAAATGTTCTTTATATATTGATTCTCTGTCCCCACTATTCAGTTTAAATGTTTAGTCAGGAAATCTGTGAATTTAGTGCCAAGTAACTCAGTCCCTTTCTTGGATGGGTGCAAACCATCTCTTTTGTACAGTTTATCATTGGACCAGCTGCAGGCATCATGACTAATAAGACCAAAGCCTTCCTTTTTACACCACTCCTTTATGCGCTGGCCCTTTCCTTTTTGTTCCTTGTATACTGGTATAACCTCTGAGAAGATAAGCCTACAACCTGTACTACTAAGTTCGTACCCCAAACTCTGGAAATCATTCTGCACAGAAGCTACATCTTTTTGGGACAGATCATTTGTGCCAAGATGTATAATAGCATCAACTTCACAGTCCTTACTTGCATTCTTGACTATCTTAAGAATACGCCTCTTGTCTCTGCTGGCTGTAGCACCCGGTAAACATCTGACATCTTTCAAAACCTCCATATCCTTACCTAAGTTTACATCCCTTACGATTGAGTCACCAATCAGGAGGTGACTTCTCTTTTTGGGTACCTTGCTCTTGTTGTGTGACTGATACATGATCCCTGGTTCACACTTTTGCATTTCTGAAGTAGGTTCTTCACTTTGGACCACAATCCCCTGCTTATTTGAGTCGTCATTATTACCTTGACCTGTCACTTTAGTGTCCCCATTAAGATCAGCAAGGGCGCTATATCTGTTATGCTGGGACACAGCAAAAGTTTTGTGTTTGTGGGTCACAGCTCTCACCCTGCCAGATCCCACAGTTGTCCAGGCTGCTCATCTTCTGTGGGATCTTTGCGGTAGAGGAGGCTGGTAATGTGGCATCTCCACTGGGTGGAATGGCCGAATTGGACTATTAATTTCTGCCTGGAGAGCACAAATTACAGATTCAAGATATGTGATGTGTCTATGTAATCTATTGATTTGTCTGCAAGGGGGACAGTATCCAAATTTGAAAAGAGTACTGCGGAAGACAGGTGCAAAACAGTTATTACATTGAACTAAGCCAGTCATTTTGAAATAAAATACAATCACAGTCTTAAGCGCACAAATCTAGAATGTATTATTTCTATTTTTTCCTTAACATGGGACTGTTCTTCTCAGGCCGTGCTGTGCCAGATCATTTCTATCGTATAATTAACTTCCTTCATATTCCACCAGCCCTGAATCTTTTCTAGATGAAACATTTTTCAAGCTTCAGCAACTTCTGATATTTTATCGAATAACAGACTTAGAGGGAGGAGAATTCACTTTCTTTGACAATGGAAGACTTGAGATTTGTTTTTATAGATAAATGTTGGTATATTTCTGGGTTTCTTTTAAAATGCCCACACTGTTGTTCTTCCATCATTGTGAAATAGGACAATTTCAATAATGCATGTCCTTGGGTCTCTGATTACAGCAGTCAAAACCATTCACTTGTTTTATGGGAATCGTCTTATGGAGCTTATTTCACATTTATTATTACATCTTACCAGATGTGTCAGAGATGTTTCTCAAGGTGAACAACCACAAATTTTGTGTTGTTACTTGTAGCATTTTGATGTAACCTCTGGCTCTGTTATAAATAGGATATTTTTATTTTAAATCTGTGCCACTAATATAAAGCTATACAGTATAAAAGCTTATGTAATAAAGATCAGTTATGTTATATTCAAAGCTTCCCTGTTTAAAGTTATGAATCATATTAGAGGCCTAGGACTATCCCTGGATAGCAATAAAAGAATAAATAATTTGAGAGAAACCAGGTGGTAGTAGAAACATGTTATGTTTTTTTCTCCCAATATTTTTTAGAAATTAAAATAAATAGTATTTTTATGATTTTATAAAAAAAAATGTCATGACATAGATATGCAAATTTTAGTGCAATTGAAAACTATTTTTGTAATGAAAGCAGCTAAACAAATAACTTAATATTTCTTTGTATCATTGCCCAATAAAAAAATAATACAACTAATTCCAAATAATGTATTTTCAGTCAAACAACCAAGCACATCAAATAAATTAACTTTTGAACTTTAAAATAATGATTGAACTTAACTCACCAAGCTTGTTGGAATGTAATTTTTTTTCTATATGCATTGGGAATAAATTCTGTGCACATCTAAAATGTTCATGTGAAAATCAAAACCATGGAAAACCTTTTATTTCAAAACACTTGTTTTTCTTCGTAACTCATTTATTACTCTGGACTTATGCATGAAACCAGGAACTTTGTTCCTTAGGAGTCCATCTGCTCCTGCTGTTTGTTCACCATCTGAAATCATAATCATCTGTTTGTGACACACTAATCATTTTCACAGTAACTAATTGTGATGTCACAAACAGATGATTATGATTTCAGGTGGTGAACAACCAGCAGGAACTAATGAACTTCGAAGGAACAAAGAAGAAAAAGCATGGGGAAAACAGATATTCATGTCATAGTTGGGTTTTGTTTTGTTTTTTACAAATTCAAGTTTGCATGAATATAGTTATTTCTGGTCTTTGGACAGCACCAGGTAGGAAAACATGTCAAAACATTTTTATTCCCTAGTTGACTAAATCTCCCAGAAACACATTGTCATTGACTTCATTCTCTCTCTCTTTTTTTTTTTTTTGCATAAACAAAATACACCAAGACAGATATTGTGAAATGCAGCATACTTGCAAGTACTTTATGTGAAATGAGAACCACATTTATAGATCTGGTGTTGAATAATTTTGTGAATTCTTTCTTGCATATCTCCACGTGTTTCTTTTGAGCGAGAGACAGGAAATGTTAGTTGAGCCTTCCTATGGCTATTGTAACATTTGTGAATTTTCCATGAATGATAAGTACAAGCATGTAAGATTGAATAAAATGCCTTCCTTATATTTCATATCTGCTAAAATCTGATCTGGTACTTAGGAAAGTAATTGTTTTATGAGTTGATATACTGTACATTTTTACTATGTCTAAAGTTTTATAGGACAGGGGTCCCCAACCTTTTTGGCACCAGGGACCAGTTTCATGTTAAAAAAATTCCGCGGACCGGTGGCCATGGCTCGGCTGGTGTAGAGGGGGAGCGGGGAGGAGGGGGAACAGGCAGCGCATGAGCACGGGGTGGGGGTCTCACTCATCCCTCTCAGGCCCCCAACGATGCGAGCTATGCTCTCCTGCCCCTGGTGCACACTCTGCCCAGGGGGCTTCCCCCTCCCCTCTTCCTCCTCTCCGGCCCTTTCTAAGAGTTGTGCCGCTCACTGTGG
This sequence comes from Rhabdophis nuchalis, assembly GCA_039707465.1. NCBI lineage: Eukaryota > Metazoa > Chordata > Lepidosauria > Squamata > Natricidae > Rhabdophis > Rhabdophis nuchalis. The sequence continues at coordinate 186,659,130 of CM077645.1, read as the reverse complement.
CCCGGTTCCTATCAAGCCACGGACCGGCACCGGTCCGCGGCCCGGGGGTTGGGGACCCCTGTTATAGGACACTGAGTTGCATTGTGTTTTACTAATTTGACTTTTACTTTTTAAAAATAAAAGTCAAATTAGTAAATTAGTAAACATTGAAGTTTCCCTTGGATACTTCAATGTGCTAAAAATCATATTTAACACAAGTTCCATAATTATTAAAAAAAATAGCAACAAAGGAATCAGCACCTCTGCACCTTGATGCTTTGTTGGACAAGATAGGAATATTCTCTTAAATTCCTCAACAGTGATATCCTTAAAATATTTTCCTAGCTATGAGGAGCTTTATAATTTTCATTATGTTTAGTTTAGTTTAGTTAGTGTCATTGCACCTCGTACATTGATTTAATTAATTAAATTAAATTATTACTTATTTTTGTTAAGTGATGCTGTCCATTTACTTTGCTTATTTCCAGCGCATATGTTTTCAAAATATCTTTTTTTATTGTCTAGGTTCATACTCTTTTGTGAGTGATGTTCAGAATTTATAGTATCAGCATTGGTATCAGCATTTTTCACAATGTTCTCATTTTTCTCAAGGAATTGTTTTATTTTATGAAGTTTTGAGAACAGAAAAAGAATATTGATCTCAGCTTCTTTAACTTTGTTACCCAGAAACTGTTGAGTTTGAATATGTTGTTGAAAATTATGTACACTTGATATTTTTGTGTATGTGTATGGACTTCTCTTTTTTCTTTGCATTTACAAAAGAATTTGGCAAAAATTTCCCAAATTTTGAATAAAGCTACAATGTTTCAACTCAAAGGAATTGCAACTTTTTCCTAGAATAAACCTTTACCAACTATTGATAGGTGAATGCCTCATATTTTTAAATTTTCTCACTAGCATTTTCTAGAAAGTGCAATAATCGGAATTAATTCTTTTTTTCATTTATATGTTTATTTATATTATATTATATTAAGCTATTTGTTCACTTATCATTGGCTTTGTCGGCAATGTCCATCATCAAGGTTAAGAAACTGGTCATCTATCATAGGAGAGATAAGATTGCCCTTTGATAGCATTAAGAAAAACATCAATTTCCTACTCCTGGCCCAAGGCTAATTGTGAACAGATGCAAAATATTTTGGAGAATCTGAAGGTTGTCAATTTATATTTTCATTAAAGTTTGCTATCATATCTTTCTGTTACTATAAAGGCATGTACATAAATATTTCATGGTCTTCTTTTTAGTTTCTTTCCTTGAGCTGAAGATATTTTTCTTTCTGGGAATAAAAATACTAAGCAATATTCATTATGAATATTGCTTAGTATTGTTTAGTATCTATTATGCTTAATAACTTTTTTTACACTGAATCCTCCATTTTATGTCCAGGTTTTTGTGACCCATAATACATTTTCAAGTGATAATGCAAATATATTGTCAATGAAAGCATTTTATGATACTTAATTGTAATGCATTGTTGCTGTTATTCACACTTCTGAGTTTCCATCTATGTTTCTGATTCCATTAGCTGTGCATCTCCTTTTAGGAAATAAAATTAAATAATATATAAGGATAGTGTTACAAGATGTATTTTTAATTAGCTTACAATTTCAGTTAGCAGATTTATTTTCATAGGTGAGTTCAGGGTTTCGGTGACTTCTTTATTCCTGATCCATTAAAGTCTAGAGAATCAGGTATTTCTTGATTGACTGATTGATTGATTGATTGATCAAACTTACATACCACCCATCATGGGCAGTGTATAGGTATCCATGGAGTGTGTGTGTGTGTGTGTGTGTGTGTGTTCGTGTTCCATGGATACCTGCACACATACACATACACGCATGTCTGTCTGTGTCTGTCTATCTATCTATCTACCCATCTATCTACCTATCTATCTATCTATCTATCTATCTATCTATCTATCTATCTATCTATCTATCTATCTATCTATCTATCTATCTCTGTCTTTTGTCTGTCTGTCTGTCTATAATATATCTATATCTCTAGTTAAGCAGATAGGTGTGCATATTCTTTATTCATTGAAAACCAATTCTTTTAAGAGAGGTGCATGCCGAAATATATATTGGGCTGTAGTTACTGTTTTTCAACAGTGCATTTTTTTCAATGGAATGCATATACATTTTGCTGTACAAATCAGCAGAACTAGTCATGTATAAATTCCTTTTCAGGGTGTAATATAGTTGGACTAAATTAAAATAAATTAATTCCAGATATAAGTTAGATAATATTTACAGTGAAAACATCAGGTTGTTTTGCAAGGGATTTCATAATTATTTTATAGCTGCTCATATTCTTTATAAAATGAAGCAAACACACTTAGTAACAAGAAAGTGAAAATGAATTCAATTATTTTTATTAAATACCATTGATAATTTAAAATGGAAAGAGGTTAATTAATGTAATAGAAAAGCAGAACTGAAATTAATGTGTTACACTGTTGTACTTTTGTCATTCATTAAACTGATATAAAAGTGAGAATTCAAAAAGGAGTATTTAAAATGTCAATGAGGTAAAAAAACACCATTTATTGTAGGGGCTGAGACAATTATATTTCAAATGTTATTTCTAGATAATATGGACAATAGAAACCTCAAAAGAGTATTGGGTGACATAATTTGTTTTTGTGTATACTGTATAGGTTCCAAAAACCTCAAAATAGAAGGTGTTGCATAAGTGGAAAGTCCTTGTCATTATTGCTAATTGAATGATCATATTACAGTAATGTGGATGCAATTTAGAAACATATGGGATATTATGACAGAGAACTTTTTATTCATCCTGTGATGCATATTAGTTGTTTTAACTTTTAAAGAGATTAGTAATCTGGAAGAATTCCCAACTATTGTTCCAGACAGCAGTTAGATATTTGGGTGGATCATGTAAAAACACTGAAAAGGCTGAGAGAGCATGTGAAATGTTTGTTTGAAGTGATATTACATCAGTGAACAAGACATCTGTACTTTTTGATGTGGTTTTAGAAGGTTTATAGTATTGTACAGGAATTTTAAATGGGTGCTCTTTCACCATATTAATTCTCTTATTTCTGTATTTTTCAGTTCTGTTATTAAAGTTGTGGCATTCTTATATATCTGGAGTGCTTTTATGTTAACTGAATTTGCACTGGTCCAATTCAAAGGAAACATGAGTACATCCAGTTTCCCTGAGCTGGTGTTGTCTTTTGTTTTGTTTTGCTGTAGATATATCAAGAAAATCTTGCTTTACCACTGTAGTTTACTACTTGTTATAGAACAAAAAGATGAGTATTTTCCTGGTTATAATAGGCGGAAGGCAGGTAAGGGACAATGAAATTAATAAATTCAATATGATGTGCATCAGGGACAGTGCTTGCACCTGGAGTTGCAGCTGCCAGCTGAGTTTTGCATTGATACCCAGCTTGGATTTCCCCCAAAATAAAAGAAGAATTGTGCTGGATTAGGCCAAAGACCTATCAGTCCTATATTCTGTTCGCATTGTGATCAACATGTACTTATGAGAAGCATATTGAGTGCAATTGTGTCCCTCAACAACTATATTGACACACATATTAAATACTTACATAATATCTATCACCTTAGCTACTGTATATTAGTGACCGCAGCCATAAATGTATATAACACTTTTGAAAACAATATAGGTTGAAAAGCATTAATCTCATAGTTGTAAAATAATATTTTCATATTTCTTAGTCTGAATTTTTATTTCTTATAATATGATTTGATAACCACATTTTTAGTTATATTGTGAAAAATAAACTGTTGGCTCAAGTACTTTGTTCAAGGCCTTAAAGTAGAGGGTTTTTTTTTGTCTTAAGTCTAGATTTACAATTGTAGACACTCCATATTATTAACAACCAATATAGTGCTAAAATATTATCTATGTAATAAAAAGGGGGCTAGACAATTGCTACATTGAACTGTATTATTAAATTGTCTTATAGAGGGCAATAATTCTCTAAAGCTTAAAGCAGAAATGTTTCTTACATATGCTAAATACTGTGGATTGGACCTTGGATTATAAATGTGTGAAGTTGAAGTTCACTGAAGTAAACTTTATGGCCCCTCCACATCACCAAGAGTGCCCAGACAAGGTGGTGAACTTAGATATCATAGACCCAGATCTGACATTCTATCTATTGAATCACACTGAAAATAATGATGACTATTAGGAAGAGAACACAAATTGCCTGATTACACATTTCGGTTTGGAGTGTCTTACCTTAACCAAACATAGAGGGATTATTGTATATACTACTTTAAGTAACAGAGGGAAAGACATTATTTAAAATTACAAATAATTAAATACATATTAAAATTACATCAAAATTTTGAATGATCTTTGCTCTTAATATTGGCACCCAGGGGAAATCTTCATCTGCCTCCTGATGTTTATCAATGGAAACCAGCTGCAACATAACACCTCCCCCCCAGTGCCTCCATAAACTATCTGACATGCAAGGAAATGAGCCAGACGCCTATTTGTTTTTTCAGTATATCTCCTGCCACTAAGAATACAGCTACAGTTGCAAGGCAATTCCTCATTAATGGAACATCCTCGAGTGGTAAAGCTAAAAGTCTAAAAGGAGCGTCATCCAAATCCCATTGTTGTATAGTATAGCCTTCAAAACAACTGAAATATGTGACAGGTATAGTAGATTGGAATAAATTGCCCTTTACAACCAGTACTCAGATATTTTCATATTATAATTGTGATCTAAATTTAAAAAATCTTGTACAGCATTTGTATACTTAGCCAATGTTCTAATAAAGTAGAAGCTCCTGTAGGAGGACTCGCAGAGGCAGCAGAATGGCTAAAAAGAGTTTATAATCTGTTTAGAGTCTGTTTAGAGTCTGTTCACGGTTTGTACCTGTAGCAAACTAAGTTCAGACCCCCATGATTGCTAGTGGACCTTATATAGCTCCAACCGGTGTTGACTGTTAGTTGAGAATAGTCCTGTGCATAGGCATTTAGCAATAATCAGTTAAATTGAACTTTCACATGGAGCTGGTTTTTCGTACCCATTAAAATCATCCACTTCCAACAAGCTTTGATCTTGATTGACTATTATATTAGTTGTTATATTATTTGATATTGATTTTTTTTAATCTTTCATTGTCTTACTGTGCTTTGTTGTACATTACCCAGAGTCTCAACTGTTTGGGCACAAAATAAAATATTACATATGCCAAATGAACCCATAGATATTGATCTCTGCTACCCATCATGGTTTTGATCAAGTGAGGCTTTCATATAATGCTACTGAGTAAGATTAAGAAGACCTAAACTAAGATTTTTGTCTTAGTTGTACACATGTTACATTCCCTATTAACGGTAAAGACAATACCAGTTAGTGTTGGAAGATTTTGGCCAGTAGCACTCAAGCACAATAAAAATAAGAGCCCAGTTTACTCCAAGTGTGACAACACTATTCTGTGCCAGTTAAATACCTACACCCTACTTTGCAAGCCACATATTGAAGCCTACATTCTCTTAGCTAGGAAGTACCGTATTTTGCAGAGTATAAGACACACTTTTTCCCCTCAAAAAAGGGGGTAAAATCTGTGTGCGTCTTATACACTGAATACAGCATTTTTTGTCGTACTTTAGACCTTTAGGAGGCTTCCATAGTGCTTCTGGGGGCTGGGGAGGGTAAAAATGAGCTAAAAGCGGGCCGTTTTTTGCTTGTTTTTGCCCCCCCCCCCAGCTTCCAGAAGCACTCTATAAGCCTTCTGAAGGCTATGCATGCCCTTTATTGACAAAAAACGGGCCAGTTTTCACGTAAAACAGGCTGTTTTTGGGAGGTCTGCAGAGTACAAAACCTTTTTTTTTTTTAATTGCCTCTTCAAAATCTTGGTGCGTCTTATACTCTAAAAAATACAATATATGCAGTGTGCTGATACACATTAAGGATATGTTTTATTCTTATAGTGCCAAAACTCTGTTCAAGGTAATGCTTTTGCCAAGTTATTTCCATACTACCCTAGCTGTGGGATACAATTACTAGACACTGATCATGTGCACCTTTCCCATTTCCCCACCTTCATTATTTATTTGAGCTTGAAAAACAGAAGCTTTGTTTTCTTTTTGCCAAGATTGTAGCTGATCACGCTTGCTTCATTCTTACTGAACTTCGGCAGATATTATCTGTAATTCTCACTTATACCTTTAGACTTTCAAGGAGCTTGTGATTTTGGCTTCCTACCCATATTCTTTTGTAAAGTTCAGCTTAATATCTTGGCTGCTTGAATTTTTGGAATGAGCAAGAAGCTCTGTGCTGGATCACTGAGCACCAAGGAGAAAGTTGAACAGAATCTCTGTGGGAAATAGCTTAGTGAGTTGTCAAATGCCTGTCACTGGTCTCTTCACTTTCTCACCACAGAAAGCACTTTCTGTTCATGATTTAAAAGCCTTTTCCTTTATAAGTTATTGTATTCCAGCAGGTTTCCAATTAAAAAAAATAAAACTACATCTATCAAAATACTTCACCATATTTTTAAAGAATAAAATAAAAAGAAATTTCTATTTTCTCAAGCAATAATCATTAACTTGTCCATGTTTTAAATCATAAGCCTATCTTTGTTTTTTACTGACAATCTTTGCATGTACAGTTCAATGCACTGTTACACTTTTAAGTTATTCAAAATGTAAACATTCAAAAACTACCTTCACAGGGTATTATTCACATAATAAAAAAGGGATCAAAAAAGATCATATGAATTCAGGGAAAAATCATATAAATTCATAATTAATCTTTAGCTAGAAAATGCAACATTTTTTTCAAGATGGTTACCTGATGTGAAGTTACATTATCACATTTTGGGTGCTTGGCAACTGGCTTGCACTTACAAATGTTGTGGCGTCACATGATCATTATTTGCAACCTTCCCTGCCAACTTCCCACAAGCAACGTCAAATTGCTTCCATAAATTGTTCCCAACACTTTTCCTGTTATGGAGTATGAGATCCCAAGGACTGAGATCCCACCATAATCCCAAGAGCTTCCTCTGTGTTGCAACTGTTATTGCAGCTCCTCTTTGCTAACATCTCTATTGCCATGCATGTACTACCACAATGGCTAACCAGACAAGTCACTAATAAAAACATATTGTCAGCACTGGGGGCCATCTTTTTCTTTGGATCTTCAGGGCTGCCACACTTAGTGCTGTGGGAAACTGGGAAGGGGGATTGCATGGAGTTGCGGGGATATCTAGCCATAATAACATTCCTTTCTCTGAGAGCCAAGGACATTCGGTCTGCATCTGGAATGGTGCGATGGGAGGTATCTCCAGTTGGGACGGTGCATTGATTGGACCATGTGATGGGCATGTGGGTGCAGGGGAAGCGAGTTGGGCTTTCTTTTGGGGTGGGGAAAACCTGGAAGCTTTCAGATTGAGGTTTTCCCAGATGTGCCAATATGACATCTCTAATAAAATGGAACTTTGAGGAATGTCTAGCCTTGGAGTCTTCTTGCATTGGGGCTGTTACTTGGAACCCTGACACATATTTTAAGCTAATTGGGTGGATTTATTAAATATTTAGAGCAGCCTCTCTGTCACTTAAAATTATGTAAAGAGCAGAATACTTGACAGTGAATAGAATGAACAAAAGTCACTGTGAAGAAAATGTGATAAATATTACAGTGCACTCAGATGGAGTTTAGGATTATTATTGTTTTAAAATCAAACCCACTAGTGTTCTGGTATTGCTTTTAGATGATCAAAGTATTTTAGTGCCTTAGTTGGAAGATATTCTCGACAATCTTAGCACTGACACTTCCTTTTCTTGTGAAATTTTACTACCACCTCTCAAAGTTCTATCAAAACTTCCTTCCCCTCCCACCAATACGTTTAACTAGTAAGAAGTGTGACCTTCTCAAAGGTTAAAAGTACTATAGTCTATATAAAGTTAAGTAAATTATTTTCAATTCTGTACCTGCAAAGATTAGTTTTATGTTTAATGCATGCATTATGGCCTGGAGTGCAACTGTAGTATTTTTGCTTTTTTGACACTTTTTGCAACCATCAGAAAATAGACAGTTTATCTTTATTTGGTGCACTCCAGAACAATTCTGTTAATGTCAATATCTTATTCATACTCACCAGTGACTGCAGCATAAGATCTAAAGACTTTGGTTAGGCTAATAATCAACCTAATCTGGAATTTTTTTTCTTTAAAGTAAGGTCATATAGTAAGTAGGAGTCTCAGTTGTGAGATGTATTACATATATAAATCAATATATATTAAAATGAACAAACTATAAAGAGGGAAAATGTGTAATGAACTTTATTACTGAATTTTTATTTATGTTTTAATTTTTAATTTTTAAAATAGACATTTTGAAAACAGAAGCCGGTTATGGTTCAAAATAAATAAGAGAATCTTATATTCTTAGATATATTCATGTTTTTTGTAATAACAAATGGTATTCTTATTTTTCTAGAATATGCTAATTGGATTTGGATCTGTCCATTCTATGAATATTCTGCTATTATAGGCCGCATTGGTCTAAAATGGACTGAAGACTCAGGCTATATGCATACTGTGACATTGATTTAGAAAATCACATGTAAAACATAATAATTGCATATATCATAATGACACTTGTTTAAATAAAAAGTTTGTGTATTTATTTGGTTTGCATGATTTAATCTCACATTTGTATGCTGTCATGTACTCATGGTAGCTAATATAAAGATGATTCAAACAGATTAAAAATAACAACAAAGTAAATGTAAATCCTAAAATCCTAAATCATTTAACAATTAACAGCCAAGCACACTGGGAGCCTAACATAATGTAGCCAGGGGACAATGCAGAAAAATGCTCCTGTATTCCAAAAAAAAAACCTAGCCTCTTGACAGCAGGACCATCTTCATAAAAAGTTTTCCTGCTAACCTTAACTATTTATTTTATTTATTTTATTTATTTTATTTATTTTATTTATTTTATTTATTTTATTTATTTTATTTATTTAAATTTATACCCCGCCCTTCTCCACAGAGGACCCAGGGCGGCGCACAGGAAATTTAAAAGGCATACAAAATACAATAAATATAATTTTAAAAACTATTAAATAATCCTATCCTGCGCTAAAACCAAATTTTAAAACCCAATTTAAAACTACCTAAAAGTCCCCATGGGAGGTTAGGCTAGGCCGGCTTGTTGAAACAAATATGTCTTAAGACATTGGCGGAAGAGGCGGAGGTCGGTGATGGTACGTAGTTCAGAGGGTAGGTCATTCCAGAGGGCTGGACCCGCCACAGAGAAGGCTCTTCCCCTGGGTGTCGCCAGTCGGCATTGTCCGGCCGACGGCACCCTGAGAAGGCCCTCTCTGTGGGAGCGTATCGGTCTAAGGGATGTATGGGGCAGGAGGCGGTCTCGCATATAGTTAAGGACATAACCTTTCTTGAGCTATAAACAAGTCTGTTTCTCCCAAATGATCGGCATTCTGAAGCTATCATCATGAAGCTGCTTTTTCAGAAAACTTGCTCTTATGAATGAGGCCTATATCGATAGAATCTAGGATGTGTTCACATTATGTGCATGTCTGTCACTTGGTAACAATAAACAAGTAATATCCTTAATTTGAGAAAGAGGAGGCACGATAGATTGATCATCAAGAGTTATTCAACAGAAATTACCAGTTTGAAGGCATTTAAGCACATCTATTTGATGTTTTATACCTAATAATAAATCTTAGTCATCATAATATGTGTGCTTTTAAGAAACAGAATGCAGCAGATGACTTGATCTGTAAAGTGCATTCCAGAGATGAATGACTCCCACCTTTTCTTCTCCCTAAATTAACATTTTATTTATTCTTCACACCTTCACTGGAGAATTCCCCAACCCTTTAAAGCAGATGAATGGAGATGACATTATACCTTTATAACTCACCAGTCATCTTTCATATTATTAGAGAGTTTGAGTATTTTTATGATGTTAGAAACTGATCTTTATAGTGGTAGTCTATTATTTATTATTATATATAATGGCAGTTCACAGTGAAGAGGTTGGGTTGGGTTCGTCTACACTATTATTACTGATGTTAGTAAACTACCTTCTTTTGTAAGTTTATTGGTGCAAAAAAAAAAGATAGTCAGGGATAAATTGTTTAATTTGATTTTATGTATTTATGATGTATCTATGCTTGTACGTTTTTAATTCTCCTGTGCACCGCCCCGAGTCCCTTTGGGGAGAGGGAACAGTCTACAAATTAAATTTTTTTATTATTATTATTATTATTATTATTATTATTATTATTATTATTATTATTATTATTATTATTATTATTATTATTATTATTATTATTATTATTATTGGTTTAACCTTTTCATGAAAAGAATTACAAGCATTACATATTAGTGGTGTTCCAATATTTGAGGGGTTGGTGCAAAAAAGAGGGGCTCAACCTATTTTTCTAAGCACCAGACAGCAAGAAACAATAGATGGAAACTAATCAAGGACAATAACAACCTAGACCTAAGGAGAAATTTCCTAACAGTGAGAACAATCAACCAGTGGAACAGCTTTCCTTCAGGGGTTGTGGGTGCTCCATCACTGGAGGGTTTTAAGAAGAGACTGGACAGCCACTTATCTGGAATAGTATAGGGCAGGGTTGTCAAACTGGATTTCTTCGAGGACCAGATCATCATTGTAGTTCAGCATTGTAGGTGGAGGGGAGGAGCAGTGGGGAGATGGGACGGACACCTCCTGCAGCACTCTGCTGGCTGAAAATGGGCCAAGTGGAGGCCCGCAAGGCCCTCGCGTGGCCCGTTTTTGGCTGGCAGAGTGCTGCTGGAGGCTGGGGACACTGAAAATTTGCCCCCAAAGCCCATTTTGGCCAGCAAAGGCAGCACGGCCAGTCCTTTGATATTTCCAGACCGGCCCCGGGGGGCAGATTTAAGCACTCAAATATTTGAGTATGTCACATGTTCATATAAAGCATTATTGTTCAGTAGTGTAATTCTTCTGCGACTTTGGGATACCCTTCTGTTTCATTTCAGTTCTATATGCTGCAGTTTAATCTCATTCAGGAGGCATCCTAATTTTATGTGTAGCATTTTCCATGGAATAGGCCCATTGAAAGAAAAGAGATGCTCCTATATTTGAGCTAATTTTGGTGGCTAAGCACTGAATGGAATGGAAGTACTGGTACTTAAAATGTAAAGATTATATATAAAAAAATACAGGTGTAGTGATCATGAATTGAATATGGTAATTTTGAATTATTTATTAATATGTTCCACAATATAACTCATTCCTGAAACTACTTTTACACATGGAGAAATCTAAGTGACATTTTTAACACTGATAAACTGGAATTTGGTTTTTTTTAATAGCTGTAAAACTCTCACAATAATGTAACCAGTACTCAACAAAGCAGCTTGTGCTTTCTGCCAAATTCCTGTTAAGCAAATCTTTGATAAACGTAGATGCCAACCTTTTACTGGAGTGAAGCCAACACTTCAAAAAACTTAAGTTGCTACAGACAGAACAGCAAAAGCAGAGTGCTGAATTGTTTGTCGGGTGATACTTGTTCAAAATTAAATTCAATGCATTTAATTTATAAAAATATATTTCTTCAAAAGAAAAGCCAGAAACATTGATTAAAATGTGGAAGAGAGGGGAGAGAATTGGACTGGAGAGTATCAGTTTGTAAACTTCCAGCATATGGTGAATGAAAGAGGCTGGTGGGGTTTTTTTGTTTTTGTTTTTGTTTTTGCACAAATGGAAATAGCTCTGGTTGCTCCATGTCATATTGTGAGGCTATAATTGAATCACCACCATAATTTTCAACAGTTTTGAACAGATTGATCAGTACCATTTGCCCATTTGTTTGCATGCATTCCAGATCTGGCTTCACTAGCAAGCATAAAATCTTTCTTCATTCTCACTTTAGACAAATAACAGTTCTACTAACCAAGACGAAAATTAGTAGCAGGTGAAAAACATTTTCACTGAGGCAGAAAACAAAATATTATTTGAAATATGATCTTTTTTATTAACTAAACCTACCTTAATTCTTCACCGAGATTGGATACAGCTTGCTCAGTTATTCAGTAGAAACATGTTGTGAAAAGAAATGTGTTGTGTTCTATACATAGAGGGGCTAGCAAGCTTTCAACTAGGTTTTTTTTAGATCTCTGTGGGTGTTTACTTTGCCTATGATGAAATAGGAGGTAATTGAGACCTCTCTATATATTTGGCAACCTCTATTTTTTTTAATATGAAATATTTTTTAAAAAGGATTTTGCTTGTGGATTTATTAAGCTATTGTCAGCAGAATTCATGCCATACAGAATAATACATTTGGTTTTCTCGCTCTCATTTCTCTCGTTCATTTCAGTGAAGCTTGTCTAGTTTGATTGTATAGCTCTGATTTAGATGCATATTACTAATTTAAAGTTGAAACAGTGGTGTTGGGTACCACTCAACTTAATAGAAACAGTTGAATGTATAATAAGAATGTACCATTGGTGGCCTTAAAGGGACATGTGCCACCAAAAACTGCCTCTAGAACCATGATGGCAAGCCTATGGCATGCAAGCCGTCAGCTCCAGTGTGCACATGTGCACTAGTCAGCTGATTTTCAGCCTTCTGGAGGGTCGGGGGAGGTTGTTTTCACCCTCCCCAGACTCGGGAGGCTTTCCTGGAGCCTGGAGAGGGTGAAAATGGTCCTCCCCCCCTGGAGGAAATACCAGGCTGAACGTGGAGACGAGCAGTGCGGCACATGTGGGTTGGAGTGTGGAGGGGGTTGTGCACCCATGGGAATGTAGGGGTGCACTTTGCATTATGGGTACTGGCACGCACACATGCTATTGACGTGCACGCCCTTGCATTTTTGGCACCCAACAACAAAAAGGTTAGCCATCACTGCTCTAGAATTAACCTAGAGTTACTAAATAGTAATTTTGAACATGACAAAATGGATATATAAGCAATATCATATTAATGACATTGAATTAAATTTAGATTACAGTAAGTCATAGTTAACTTCTTATCATTGGTTTGCCTTCAGTGTGCACATATTTGGGAGAGTTGTTTTTGTGCTTATCTTTTCTAGTACTGTACTTCCCATTTGTGCCTTTCCAGATAGTTTGGAAAGTGTCACCAATATAATGAACTGTAATCTAAAAAGCTGGGAGGATGCAAATTGAAATTAAAATATAGGAATAAAACGTAGCTCTAGTTTTCACTCAGCTGTGAAGCTGTGTTGGGTGAGTCACATTCTTTTCTTAAACTGCTTTACAGAATTGTTGTAATTAGTTACATCAGTCTACATCAGGTTTAGAAATGTTTTATTAGCTCCATGCCAAAGCCAAATATGAACATTATTCAATATTTTTGTCCATTTCAAAGTATAATAAATACTACCCAGCACATTAAAACATTTTACAGTGATATAGAATTCATTTATTCATAATAATGTCCATGGTGTTGGTTCTAGTAATCTATGTTGTTTTATTTTGTTCTGCTTCTCTATGACTGTTTATGTTTTCTTTCCATTAACTCTTGTACTATCATATATTAGGATGATACTATCATTTAGCAACCATAATTGGAACCACCAGCTCCATTGTTAAGTGAAATACCAATAAATGGAAATCACACGATGACCTTGCTTTTCTTTCGCCACTCCGCACATCCTTTGGAATGCTTACCCAGACACTAGGATAGCCAGTCCGCGGCTCCTGCCTATAATTGACAAAACTAATTAATTTCATACCTGCCCTTTTGTTTTCCTGCTAAATGATTTTACTTCAGCTTTTCCTCCACTCCTCTCCTCTCTGGCATGCTCACCTCAATGCTGGAATCATTAGCAGGAGGGGAAATAGTGTCGGTATTTATATTTTTGTGAGGGGAAAGTATTACGAGAGATAAGTGGCATACAATGAGGAATACATATTGAAAAAAACTGGTGGAGAGATTGTTTGGTTTTTGTTTATCTGCTTCCCTTTTTAAAAGCAATCTCTTCATTCTCCAATGGTGGGGAAGAAGAAGAAATGATCTCTGTTGGCAATGGTCCCACCCATTTTTTTTCTCCCTCCCCCCCCCCCCCCCCCAGCAAAGTGGAGAGATTAGGAGGGAAAGGGATTACAAGAGAGCAAGCTGGGACACTGGGAAATACACTTGGTCTGTTTCCATAGCACACTGGTGGTTCCCAGCCCCAAGTGCACTCGGGGATCCCAGAACCACTACATTCCTTTCAATGTGTATTTCTCATTATGAGCCTTTTTACTCTTTTGTAATCTCTCCAATCTCTGCATTCTGCTTGGGAGAAAAAGAAAAGAAACAGATCCGACAAGAATAACATGTACTGAATGTAATGGCAATCATATAACTGAAGGACACTGCAAGAATTGTAAATGTCAACATTGCTCATAAACCTATATTTCAGTACCACTGTTACTCTGAATGGTCATTGAATGAGGCAGTTGGTAAGTGGGATCCATCTGGACTGGCATAGGTTTCTATGATCATCCCTAACTACACTGACCCACACAATGCCATCAGTTTCCTTCTATCTAACATGCAATTCCATACATCTGAAAGTATTCATTGCGTTTCTGCATTGTGTATTATAAAGAACATTTCAATCCATTTTACAGTTGCTGAGTTGGAGATTTTCCAAGGAGGGAGCTTTTCTAGCAAGGCGCTATCAGTATTTAGCTGCTTTGTATCTCCCCCTTGATTCAATAGCTCACCACTGTGAAGCAGACACAGCAATTAATGAGTCTGAGGAGTAATAATCAAACATGTTTTCTTGACACAGTGATTGTATTATCTATCACATGTAAATTTGCAGGCCTTTACGGTTAATGATCTTGGAATGGTCTTGCTTAAATATGGGTATTTACATTGTACTCTGATTTATTCCACAGGGACTGAGTCATTAGCAGCTCCCTTGTGAGATTAGCAAAATATATAATTCTGCTGTAAATCAAAACCCCAATAAGAAAACTCTGATTTTCAGGAAATAAGAGTTGTTAAAGGTATTTTAATGGCATATTAAGAGAAATCAGACTAGGATTTTGGCATTTATCTTGTATTTATTGCACATTAGCATTAATTGCAAATAGCTTTATAATAGTTTCCAGATATCTTAATTTAGAGGGGTTTTGTCTTGCTATTATTGTAACCCAAATGGGGAATATGTTATGAGTGTTTTAAAAAGTCCTGTTGAAATCAGTGAATCTTATAGAGATAATTAAAATCATAGTCTGCACAATTATTCTATAATAGAATATACATTCTAATAGTATAGCATAATAAAACTTGCAACATTAACATAGGACTAATATTTCTGGAAGAAAAAACTGGATAAGAATGTTAAAAGATAATGGAAATCCTCAAGAAAAGACAGAAATTAAAGTATGGATGAATTAATTGTTACTTCAGATGTAAAAATGGTTTATTTAATTTATTTATTAGAATTTAATCCTACCTTTAATAGTTTATAATTAACTCAAGGCAATAAACATACCGACACTTTCCTCCTCTTTTCCTCACAACAACCATGTGAAGTGGGTTGGGCTTAGCAAGAGAGAGAAAGTTACTGACCCAAAATCACCTAGGCAAAATCACCTAACCATAACCCTAACCTTTATACCAGGGATGTAAAACTCAATTGCATTGAGGGCTGCATCAGAGTTATGTTTGACCTTGGGGGACTGGGGGGGGGGGCATGGCCAGGATAAGAGTGGCCAGATTGACGTCACTCATGTCAGGGGTGACCATGGTGGGCTGAGTATTCTGCCAGCAAAAACAGTCTCCTGAGCTCCATTTTTGGCTGTGATGGCCTCCTGCAAACCTCTATCAGTGAAAATAGAGCTTGGGAAGGCCACACGCAGCTCTCCCAAGCTCTGTTTTTGATGGCAGAGGCACTGCGGGCAGGTCCTTTGCTGTTTCCAGGGCAGCCCGGGGGCCAGATCTAAACACCAGATCTGGCCCCCGGGCCTTGAGTTTGACACCCCTGCTTTACACCGATCTGGCTCTGTTTGATAGACATAAATAAGTAGCAAAATATTTTTGATTTGTTACTATAATATACTAACAAGAAGAATTAAAATACACAATGTTTGTAAACAAATATCAAAAAAGAAAAGAAACTAATGAGAAAACAATCCTAAATGCATAATGAATATTACAAAAGTTTTATCTTGGCAAATCACTCAAATAAAGGTTTAACCAGTAGAGAATCATTCTGTCCAGATAGAATCATACTGATCAGTCTTTTCATGGCATTGATAAGTAATTCAGTTTAAAAAATGGAAAGTGATCATATTTTAATTCAATTGGAGTAGTAGCTTCTTTCTCAAAGTATAGCCACTGATTTAGCTATTACTTCAAGTTCATCCTCCCAGCCGATTCGCTCCCACAGAGAGGGACTGCTCCGGGTGCCGTCCACTAGACTTTGTCAGCGGGCGACGCCCAGGGGAAGGGCCTTCTCTGTGGCGGGCCCAGCCCTCTGGAACGACCTTCCCCCCGACATTAGAACAACTATGGACCTCCGCTCCTTCCGTCAGAAATTAAAAACTCACTTTTTCTGCTTGGCCGGCCTAGGTTAGTCTCTGCCCAGGGATTAGGGATTGTTAATTTTAAATGGGAATTTTAGTGCAGGGATAGTTAAATTTAATTTTTTTTATTGTATTTATTGTATTCATGTATATATTTTATGCTGTTTTATTCCTCCCTGTACACCGCTCCGAGTCCCCTAGGGGAGAGGACGCGGTTATACAAATAAATATTCAATATTCAAATATTCTATTCAATATTCAAGAAGTCTTCATAGATAAATTCCAAGATTTGATATATAATTGAGCATGACGTTATTTAAATCTTATTCCTCTTGACGGAATCATATTAATAAATGTTTAAATGTCTATCTGAAATAGAATCACTCTATAACAACCCAAATCATGTTTAAAAATCCTCTCATAGTACAGTGCACTGGCAGAGTCCAAATCGTTTTGTAACCTTTAATGAGCATCAACAGTCATTTTTCAGAAGTTCTCAAAAATCTTGTTAAAGCCATAACACATTTCCACATTTCTCTATTGTAAGGAATGGACATTGATTGTGAGTATCTTGAATTCTGTTTTTTAAATAGGTCTTCCCACATTTGCATGGAATTATTATCTCATTAATTGACTTTAATTTCTGCTTGAAATGCTAGAAGTTCAATAATTTTGCCACAATGAACTTCGAATCATTTTCCTAAATTAATAAATGAAGAAGACTCATTTGCTTAAATGAGCTGTTTTTTATTGAATTTTAGGACTTGTGTGGAAAAAAGATGATGTTTTACATCATATATATGCAGAAACCTTAACAATTCAAGAGTTAACAAATTTATGAGTATCCCTGTGACTACCGTATTTTTTGAGGGAGGCAGGGAGGGAGAGAGAGAGAGAGAGAAATACAGTAGGTAGGTAGGGGGGGAGAGAGTGTAGATAGGTAGGTAGAAGGATAGAGAGAAATAGAGAGAGAGAAATACAGTAGATAGGTAGGGGGAGTGAGAGTGGATAGGTAGATAGGTAGATAGGTAAATAGAGGGGGGAGATAGAGAAATGCAGTAGGTAGGTAGGGAGAGAGTGTGTGTAGATAGGTAGGGAGAGAGATAGAGAGAAATAGAGATAGATAGAAATACAGTAGATAGGTAGGGAGAGAGAGAGTAGGTAGGTAGGTATATAGAGGGGGGAGGGAAATACAGTAGATAGGTAGGAAGAGAGAGTGTAGATAGGTAGATAGAGGGATAGAAAGAGAGAGAGAGAAAGAGAGAGAGAGAGAGGCATACATACAGTAGATAGGTAGGTAGGGAGAGAGAGAGGGTAGGTAGGTAGGTAGGTAGATGTTTCCAGGTCTATTTACCCATGTGCTGGAGAAGGAAATCACTGACCACCTTCGGAACAAATCTTTGTTTCTGCAGGCACATTACTTGACCAACGTAATTTTCATCAATCACTCTAACTAAACAGCTTTCCAAAAAGGAAAAATAACCTTTTTGCACTTTGCAAACCTCCCCCAAACGGCCTGTTTTTCGTGAAAATGGGCCCATTTTTTTCAAATATAAGGAATTAATAGCCTTGGGGGGGCTTGCAGAGTGCTCCTGGGGGGGTGGGAGATGGGTCAAAAATGAGCAAAAAACCGGCACATTTATCGCAAAAACAGGACGTTTTTGGTCAAAAACATTGCATGCATAGCCATATGGAGGCTTATAGAGTGCTGCTGGGGGCTGGGGGGGTGAGCAAAAAGGTCCTGTTTTTTGCTCATTTCTGCCCTCCCCAGTCCCCAGGAGCTCTCTGGAAGCCTCCATAAGGGTATGCGCATGGCCATTTTGGTGAAGGGGTGGGGTTTCAGGAGGCAAAAATTGCTGAATTCGATGTATAAGACGCACCCAGATTTTCAGCCTCTTTTTAGGGGAAAAAAGGTGCATCTTGTACTCCGAAAAATACGGTATATTGCCCATTAAGTAATTGTATGGGTTCTCTAACAAGTACTGACTTAAATCTGAAGCAGTATCACGTTAATAAATTGCAACTAGAGGTATTTTTTCATTGTTTAAATAAATAAATATTAGAGACATTATTTTAAGCAGATTTCACCCTGGCAAATGGCAATAGGTTGTCAATTGCTGGGATTTGTGCACTGAAGGACATAGAGGTATTTTATTACTAGTTTATTTCTATCTGACCTTCTGAAACCCCTGCTGGTGTTTTGAGTCACACAGGGTATGTTTCATGTGTTAGATGCATGAACTTCACTGTCACCCATCACTTTTAAAATAATTTTTAAAGCTAATAAATGTTAAAGGAAGAAAGCATCTAACCAGACAGAAATGTGTTTTCAAACTGTGAGCAGCAAAGCTTTGGTGTGGGAAAATTTCTTCACATAATTACATTTTTAATCTCATTGATATCTGCTTAATCAAAGACGAATGCAGTTTACATAGAAATGTGTGGGAATAAAACAGAAAATATGCTTTAATTATTTATAGCCAATAGATGTAATAGCTATAGAATAGAATAGAATAGAATATTTATTTTTATAACTGCGTCCTCTCCCCGAGGGGACTCGGAGCGGTGCACAGGGAGAAATTAAAACAACATAAAATATATACATACATAAATACAATAAAAACAAATTAAATCTAACTATCCCTGCACTAAAATTCCCATTTTAAAATTAACATTTCCTAACCCCTGAGGTAGAGACTAACCTAGGCTGGCCAAGCAGAAAAAGTGAGTTTTTAATTTCTGACGGAAGGAGCGGAGGTCCGTAGTTGTTCTAATGTCGGGGGGAAGGTCGTTCCAGAGGGCTGAATAATAAATGGCTGCTAAGAGTAAAAGATTGTAAGCCTTTACTTACAATTCCTGTTGTAAACTTCTAGTTTGCCAGTTGTCTTCTTGAACATGATTCTAGGCCAGGAATATGGAAATAGAGGGACATGGTGGAGGATTTATTAACAGCGTGAAATAGAGAAAATCAGAAAATGAAACCAACAAATCATTACGTTGAACCTTAGCCTTTTGAGATTGTGAATGAGAAATCTTCAAAGAACGTCAGTAAAAAGCAGCTAAGTAGAATAAATGTATTTGGGTTACCACAGAGACTAAAGAATTACTGTCTCCAAGGAACAATGGGTTTGGATATACAAATTCCAAAATTAGATATCTGGCATGCAAAAAAAACCCAAACACTTTGAAGTGTGGCAAAATTAACTTTATGCCTAATTCAGATCGAATTTGTGCCACATTCCTGGTTCATTTTTAAACACTCTTTCAGGTTAAAATATGTTATTTATTTGTTAGTTTGTTTATTATTTATTATGCAGCTGCAATGTACGGTGAAATTTCTCAGCAGGCTAAGATGCTGAGCTTGTAAACTGGACAGCTGACAACTCAAGCTCGAGATCAAGGGTCACATGATGGGGTGAGCTCCTGTTATTCATCCCAGCTCCTGCCAATTTAGCAGATTGAAAGCATGCAAATTTGAATAAATAAATAAGTACCATTTTGGTGGGAAGGTTACTGTGTTCCATTTTCATGCTGGCCAGGTGATGATAGAGGCGTCTATTAAGCAACACAGTCTCTCTCAGCTAAGAATCAGAGATGAGCGCTGCCCACTTGAGTCATGACAGGACAGGGGAAACCTTTTGCTGCTGCAAAACTTTTATACCTCAGTAGTCTCACATCCTTTCTAGTAAACTTCAGCACAATACGGTGTTATGATGTGGCCCTTTTTCTGTATGCTTATATCCATCTGTGTGATGGATGTGATGTACTTAGATGAATGGGCTAATCGGTTGATGTCACCACCTGAAAAATCTTTAGTTCTCAGCGATTGAAAAACTGAGTGCTATTTAATATTCTGAAATCCAAGGATGAAAGCACAGTCTGTTAATTGTCAACATTTGATTTGAAGTTTTATTTTTAAAGGATAGTTTAATGAAGTTTGGAACATTAGCCCATCATTCCTGTAATATAAAACTCCTGACAAACTGGCACAGTAATTCATTCTGTGCTTCAAGTTTTATTTATCCATTTTCCAGTGGAAATAGGCCACAGACAGCTGTGTTGTATGTATGTTTACAAGAAGTAAATTTCACTAAGTTCAGTGATTTTAAGAGAATATAGGATTGTAAATTACGTTTAGTATTTTTTTTCCTCCTCATCTTTCTCTACCTTTGATTTCTTTGGAAACCATATAACATTCTTAAACATTTTTAAGAATTTCTCTGTCTTGAATTTCAAATATTTTTGCCTTGCCCAAATAACAAATTCTATATCTGTGGCAATTCCAAGAAGTGTTCCAATGATAATTGAGAGCATGAGTCAAAGCATTAAATTAAAATGCTAAAATGTAAACTAGAAAAGTTTTGTAGAAAATGTTTCAAATTATACAGAATAATATATGGGCATCGCAATGCTGTTATTTATTTCTGGCTCAATATCTTTATTAGAAGGAATATTTCTTGGTTAGTATTACATGCAGCAAGAGAATACAATTCCAGAATACTGTTAGCAAAATTAATTTAGACATAATTTTAATAGATAGACCATAAGAAGAAAATAAAACTGCAGTTTGCTTCAAGAAACTTCTGTTCAATCACTCTCTCCTACGTTCTTTGTTCCTTTTCTATTCAATAGAAATTTAACATACTCGATGTTATAGAAAATAGAATTTTCATTATATTGTTTTGAAATTACCCAAACTCCTTGAGGCTTTTTATCTCCTGAGCAGGGCTATACCTTCTTTTTTCAGGCTATAAGACTAATATATAATGCTTGCTTGCACTATGCACCTGAGTTCCTGCTCAGCCAGCAAAAGGGATAAAAGCATTCAGCAACAATCCAATTCAATTTTTTCAATTTTTTTCATCTCATAGGTGGGACTTCTGGGTCATGTAAGTTGAAGTCCCATGATGTTACATGTTACTGGGGCTCAGGAGCGAAATAGAGGCAGTTCATCCCTGGTGATGCCAGAGATGTGGGACTCCAGCTCATACCAGCACATCTATAGACCTTTCAAGGCACATCAGTGTGCTGCAGCACAGTCCTTGAAAACCATTGAACCAACTTCAGGACATTGCTGTAGTTTCTAAACATGTCCCTTTAAATTAGTGTAGAGGAAGTATACTCTTTTTCTTGCTTGATGTATCAGATGTGCGTGTTGGATATTTATTTATTATTTAATATATCACTCCATCTCATAACTTTTGATTGTTTACAATATTTAAAAAATACAACAATTAAATGTTTATAATAAATCAAAATGTAAGCTATTTAAAATTACAAGTTAACACAACCTTGATGATGTCATAATTCATCCCAAAATTCTCTAAAATAATTTGGAAGATTTTTAACGATGGAGCCAATCTTTTCTCCAAGGAAAGTCCATAATAGAGAACAGGGACATCATGGGAGTCTTGGATCCCCTTCACTTGGCAAGCCCTATAAGGTTTCAAACATGCATAAAAGAGATTTCCGAAAGCACCAAGAAATGGGGGAGGATTTGGGGCCAAATTGCTCCCTTTCTACAAATAAAAATATACAGGGAATTTACATGATAGGATAGCCTATCTTAAAACCACAACTCTGGATAGCTCCCCATCATTGACTTCTCAATCAATCACAAGAACACATTTTTCTTATTGCAAATACTAATAGCAGCAAGTATCTGCACTGTGTTAAGGTTTTGCACTGTTGCATCTGCCTTCCTAGCATACCAGATCAAAAATGAATGTGCGTTTTAAGTAGTTTTCTTGTAGTTCCCTTCTCTCTTAAACTCTACGTTTTAATAGCTGCTTCCCTTCTTTGACTTTTGTGAAATGTATTGGTTTTTTTTAACTATAATCAAATTTGTGTCTTCAATTGCTATATGACAAAATAGATTCCACTACTATTCAATCTCAAATAAATAAATGAAATGAAAAATAAGCTTTTAGTAATTAATTGAAATGTTAATGGATACACAGATTAAACTGCATTTTATAACAACTTTAAAAGATTGTTGTTTTCAGCAGCAAAATACTGCCTTTTGGGTACTGGGAAAATCTGATATCTTGGCAACAGAAACATTGCTTGGAAGGGGGGCCTCTAGATTATATTTCATGTCACTGAGTGGGAACCAAGAAGGAATTTTAGTACAAAAAACAAGTCATAGTTCAAAGGCGTATCTGTTAGACATAATCAGTTTTAAATCACTGAATAAAGGCTTCTATTTTCAGAGCAACTTTGTCACATACAGACATTGTATACACATACGTGTATAATGTAATAACTAGAGATGTAACTGCTGTTGTGTAATAAAGGGAAATTATTAAGTAACTGATAAGTTAAAAAGTACTTGTTTTAGAAATAGTGAAAGCAAAAAGAAAGTTGTAACCATATTTTGATAAAAAGAAACCTCAGTGATTTGGGCACTTAGTAAAAAGACTATGAAGGAAATAGAGGCAACATATTTCTATAAGGAAGAGAAAGAACTGAAAAAATGTAAATGCAATTTAGCTTGTCTACATAATATAAATATGATGGAGAGTATGTGAAGGAAGCAAAAAAGGCATCAAGCATAGGGTGAAATAAGATTCTACTTCAGTTTGCATGTTATAGCATATATATATTGTACAGTCACCATATGTCCTTTATTTATAAAGGACGGTTTTTAATTTCAACTCTTTAGATTTATTTATTTTTCAAAAACTCAGTTTTGCCCTTTATTTTGGTCATTTAACTTTTATTGTGCCACATAATGTTCATTCTTCTGAAAAATAAGGAAACTGAATTGTCTTTAAATACAATAAATAAATTCATTTACCCTTACTGGTTGATTTTACATATGTTTATTAGAATATGTATTTCTCTTGGTTTTCCTCTTGAATTTTAAAATAAAGACGTGTGAAGCAAAGTAAACTGCTTTTTATCCTTATGAACCTCTTTTAGATAGTGCTTTTTTCAGTTTATTTTTTCCAAGAAAATAGGGTGACATATTGACACTCTAATCTACAAATCAGACTAGCTTTCGCATACGTGGAGACTCTGGAAAGAGTGCAAAGAAGAGCAACCAAGATGATTAGAGGACTGGAGACTAAGACATATGAAGAACGGCTGCAGGAGCTGGGTATGTCTAGTTTGATGAAGAGAAGGACCAGGGGAGACATGATAGCAGTGTTCCGATATCTCAGAGGGTGCCACAAAGAAGAGGGAGTCAAACTTTTCTCCAAGGCACCTGGGGGCAGGACAAGGAGCAATGGGTGGAAACTAACCAAGGAGAGAAGCAACTTAGAACTAAGGAGAAATTTCCTAACAGTAAGAACAATTAACCTCTGGAACAGCTTGCCTCCAGCAGTTGTGAATGCCCCAACCCTGGAAGTCTTTAAAAAGATGTTAGACAGCCATTTGTCTGAAATGGTATAAGGTTCCTGCCCATGCAGGGGGTTGGACTAGAAGACCTACAAGGTCCCTTCCAACTCTGCTATTGTATTGTATTGTATTGTACTCTGTGATGCTAAAGTTCTCTAGATGTAGTTCTCCCTAGCTTTCTAAATATTCCAGTACATTTTCTTCTTCAATCCTTACTAATCCTTGTGAGCGAAAGAACTTATGAAGTCATTCTGTTAAGTTTATTTGTCAATTTTCTCATTTTTTTCATTTGTGGCAGGTATGAAACCATTAAAAATACACATTCCATCTGCTTTTGGAATTATTGTACAGATACAGTACAGTGACAGAATGGTAGAGAATGCATTACCTATATGATTTCGTTTCCTATAAAAAGATTTTTTCATGGAATTGGAAGCTTCGCTAAAGCTAGCCATGATCAGGTATGAATACATCTAATTGATCTCCTTTTGTTTGTTCCAAAATTCTATTTATCTGTTCCAAAATACATGAACATTCCACATTATTTTATAATAAAAATTATTTAAAAATGTGATTATTCAATTTTGCATGCTGCATCATGACAATGGAAATATTAATTCAGTTCTATCTAAAGTAAAAAACATGAATATTCTGCTGCTGAAAATATGAAGAGTTGTTCACACATAAAGGTGTGTGTTCCAATCTGAATCAGCAGTGTGAGTCTAGAGAGTCTTCATATATTTTCAGAATGATATAAGACGTTATTCAGGTATTTTTTTCCAATGCACATTGAGATGAGAAATGTCTCCCGTGGTTTATCTCCAACATCTGCTAATTACATTTTTTTTTAAAACACGGAAATTCCCTTTTTAGCTATCATAGAAAACAGCTGTTGATAGTCATGTCATCTATTAATATAGCGAATCATTTTGAATGCCCTATGAACTCATAACTATCTTACATCCTGTGGTAATGAATTTCAGAAGTTGTTTATTTGTTATTGGGTTATCAACTGAAAATCTATTCCTGCTTTCAGAAGACTCCCCAGAATGCAATATTTCAATGTAGTTTTAGCTTGAACAAAATTAATAACTGTATGTATGTTTTTCTTCTTTCTCTTTCTTCTGTTTTTATCACTTTATTTTAAAATATTATAAATGTTTCTCAAATTATTGGTGTACTCTCTCTCAAGCAAAAAATTAAGTAATACATAATAACACAAATAAATTCCAGATGAGGCAGAAAATATATAAATAAAACCATATTATGTAGCTTTACAGATATATTTCAAGAAATATTCAGAATAGGAAACATATAAAAACATTGTGGAAGCAGAAAAATATTTACATAACATTCTTAAATTATAGTCAGAAGTACATTTTTATACATTTTATATATATATGATATTTCACGGATTTAGAAATTGACCTTTCTTGACCATTTGTCATATGAACACACTATTTAGCTGCTTAGTAATTTCTGATCCTTTTCTTGATCCACAGTTCCCTTTAAATATATTCTTTTCTAGTTATAAAATCCTTTAGATATGTGGTAACACAAATTATATACCATAGTATAAATGAAACTTTGTGGAGATTTATGAAATAGTTTAGTGATTCCGACTTTCATTTTTAGTACTTATTCTTAATGTTTACCTTAGTATTTACTACAACAGAAAACGAGATGTTACTTTTCAATGTTTATAATATGTAAAAATGAATGCCAAACAATAATTTTTTATACTTTAAATCCTTTGCAAAAAATAGTTATTAAGTTTTCTATTCACTAGTGATAACTTTATTTTCCTCTATTTGAAAAACTAAATCATATTCAATATGCATTTACTAATACTAAATTAAATTCAGAAAATACTTCAAGTTATTTTAATTTATGAGAATTGTCACATTTTTCACTGTCAAAATGTAAGTGTGTAGTTGACAAATCCCATCTTTCACCATGCAAATGTGTCGTTCAATCATAATGTCTCTGTTATTATAGTCGTCCAAGGTTTTACATGTGTCTTGAAGATTGTGACATGTTTTTTCTAATGATTTGGCATTTTCTTCTTGTTGTTTTTTACATAGAAACCATTATATATCAATCCTTTCTTTGTCTTCTGTTTCATATTAAATTACTTTCTCTCTCATGTGTAGGAAATATACTACAGAATGTTTACTTTTCTGGCAATAGTTGGAGACATTTCTGGCACACAATCTATAAAAACATTGTATTTGCATAGTTGCCTATTTCTTCTATACAAGTAAGTTATTAGTTGTATCCCAAATGCAATTAGAATGTGAACTGATTGATTTAACTGGACTACAAAACAGAATTGCTACCATTATGTATCTTTTCAATATTTAGGCCAGGTTCACCCAGTCTGACATCCAAGATACTTTGAGATTACGATTTCCAAAATTCCCAGCCATCAAGCTGGGAGTTTTAGTCTTGTTATATCTGAAGGGCACTAGATTGGAGAAGATAAATCTAAGTAAACACAGGACTAAAATGTTTATTATCTCACTCTTGGTCCATCGGACAGAAAAATGTGATAAGAGTGGGGAAGATACATAATAAAAAGTCTCAGGTTACATGTGCATAAAATGTAAAGGAAGAGAAATCAGAGACAACTGAAAGCAGAAGTTGTACATTTTTTCAGTCTATGAAATATGCAAAGTGGGTTATCTCAGTATATACAACAACAAATTAATGGAAACCTCCTGTTTAGAGTGGAATTGCAGTATATTCTAGAATTTAATTATTAATAAGTTTTCTGTAAGGTATGCATAATACTGAAATGCTTCCTCTGTACTTTTATTCTTTTGTTCAGTAAACCATGCATGGGTATGTCACAATAGGGAAAACAATACAAAATGACAATACAATACAATAGCAGAGTTGGAAGGGACCTTGTAGGTCTTCTAGTCCAACCCCCTGCATGGGCAGGAACCTTATACCATTTCAGACAAATGGCTGTCTAACATCTTTTTAAAGACTTCCAGGGTTGGGGCATTCACAACTGCTGGAGGCAAGCTGTTCCAGAGGTTAATTGTTCTAACTGTCAGGAAATTTCTCCTTAGTTTAAGTTGCTTCTCTCCTTGATTAGTTTCCACCCATTGCTTCTTGTCCTGCCCCCAGATGCCTTGGAGAATAGTTTGACTCCCTCTTCTTTGTGGCACCCTCTGAGATATCGGAACACTGCTATCATGTCTCCCCTGGTCCTTCTCTTCATCAAACTAGACATACCCAGTTCCTGCAACCGTTCTTCATATGTTTTAGCCTCCAGTCCCCTAATCATCTTGGTTGCTCTTCTCTGCACTCTTTCCAGAGTCTCCACGTCTTTTCTACATCGTGGCGACCAAAACTGTATGAGTATTCCAAGTGTGGCCTTACCAAGGCACTATACAGTGGCATTAACACTTCACGTGATCTAGATTCTATCCCTCTGTTTATGCAGCCTGCTGCACACTGCTGGCTCATATTTAAATGGTTGTCCACTAGGATTCCAAGATCCCTCTCACAGTTGCTACTATTGAGCAAGGTACCACCTATACTGTACCTGTGCATTTTGTTTTTCTTGCCTTACTTTTTTCACAATTGAATTTCTTTGACTAAGAGTTTGACTAAGAGTTCTTAATTTTTTTCCTTTGAATTTGACCAGGGATATTTTCTGAAACAGATTCAATAGTTGCTTTACTCAAGGTTCTTCACTGAGCAGGCTTTATTTTTTTTCTATCATTTCAGCATGCAGTCTCATGCAAAAGCTTAACTTTGGCTTTTCTTTCTGTTCTTGTTATCTGTCCCAAGAAATGGAAGGATTTCATTAAAAGATCAAAGGTTTAACTACAACGATAATAGTTGTAGGACCAAGTGCTCTTCCATACTTAGATCAGATTTATTACTCAATAGATTCTTAATCATTTCAAAGCAAATGTAATGTTATGTTGTAATCTATTTCTTGATATAAGACAGATTACTTGTTCTTACTGTCAGAAAATTTCTCCTTAGTTCTAGGTTAATCAACTACTGGAATGGCTTGCCTGCAGATGTTGTGGGTGCTCCATCACTGGAGATATTTAAGGATTGCCCAGCCATTTTTCTGGAATGGTACAGGGTATCCTGCTTGAGAAGGGTTGGAGGTTGGACAAGAAGGTCTTCAAGGTCTCTTCCAACGCTTTTATTGTGTATTCTCCAAAACATTTAAATTCCTTATATTAGGAGCATATTGTTAGGAACCAAAGACAGATTTGGAAAAAGTATGTGATGCCAGTTATACAAAAATTATATAAATCCAGAACAAGGTGAAAATACTAAAAAGAAACTTAAACTGACTCCATCTTAACACTCTTGAATATAATACAGAGGGACAGAAAACAATTTTCAGGCTTTCAAGTTTCCAAATCTATATTTTGTTCCCTGATTTGGTCTACCAGCTAATAGCTTTTGGGGATAAAACTTAAAATTTAGAGCATATTCAAAACTATAGAGACAGTATATTACAATTTAATTAAATAAATATCTGATTAGAAGTATTCTGCTGTCAGTAATATGTAGAACAGTGCATTATATATATATTATCCAAATAAATATTAATTCATGAAAAAATGACATTATTTGTATAATAAATGTATAAGTGAATCTTTTTTTGATACATAAACTATTAAAAACTTATTTCCCAGTATAAAAACTTGGCCATACATATATACACTCAGTTAGGAAATGAGAAACATATGGATAATCCTCTTTATAAAATGTAAAGAATAAGCAATGAATAACCATTGGTGTGTATATATCCTCTTTTGTTTTATTTTCTCAGCATTTACAAGTAACAGTCATGTAGCCAAGCTAAATATCCTTAGAAAGATAAAGTAATATTAAGGTAATTAATTCTTTCTATCATTTGAGAAGTTATCATAGAGAGATCCTTTCCGAAAAGCATTTGCTGGAATATTTATTACGTTATTTTCTTATATGAGTTTATTTATTAATATTATTTTATTTCTTATGTTTTTTTATTTTAATTATCACAGATATTACAATTTATTGTATTGTAGTTAATTAATTTATGTTTGTTGTGGACGTTTTAATTGCTATGGATGTTCTTGTTTTGTAAACTGTTTATGGTTGCATACTTCATATGGACTGAGGTAAATCAAATTTTGCCCTGACTTCTCTTTTTTTCATTTTTTGTAGACAAAAGTATATGCTTTTAAAAAGATCAATTTTGAAATATTTTCTGTCTTAGCAATGTAATTTTGCACCCTATCATTTTATAACAGTATATATATTTATATAAAAATCACCTTATATTACTAGGTTTTCAGAAGTTGGTGTTTTCAGAAGAAGATTAGTTAAGTAATACAGTTATGGTTAGCTAATCTATCCCTTCTCTAGTTTATGAAAACACTTACCTGAAAGTTTTGATTGGCCAAAACACAATGGGCAGTGAAAATCGGTATTAGTGGGCCAATGTGATGACAAACACATCATATGCAAGATTATAAATTAGCAAAAGAAGTGGGGGGGGGGGGGAAGGAAAAACAAATTACATTGTGTTTCTGTGAAACTAAGTAAAAGATGAAGATCTACCCTACTGGTATTTTGAAGAACATTAAAGCTCTGTGTCTTTGCTCAGGCCTTTGATGAAGATGATTGATGTCCTTTCTTCCTTTCTTGTTCTTCTCTGGTTTTGTTTTCTTTGCCATCATTGTTCTTGTGCTGTTTTTGTTGTTTTGTCTTGTTTCTAAATGTTTTAAAAAACATTTAGGATAAACCACCCAGAGTTACAGGAAGTTGGTAGCAGATAAATTTAATAAATTATTATTTTCTACCTAGATCTTAATAAAGTTATATTGGAGTGGAGTTGATGGACAAAGGCAGGAAAGAGAAACTGTAAGGATAATTATAAATGTAAACTATATGCCAGAACTACATATATGCAATTGTGTGCAAATGGTAAGAATACTTGTTGTAGAGATGAAGTTTGAATTAAAGTGATCCAAGAGAAACGTTTATTTCATTAAATAACATGCTTAAATCGTAAAAATGATGGAGAAAGAGGATTAAAAGTGATTGCATCATTTCCAAACCCAAGAATCAATGTTAATGGTGACTGTTGATATTTGCTGTGAAAAAGGTCTTGAGACAGAAAATGGCTCAAATATAATTTTATTGCATACATATTTTTCAGGGGGAAATATAGATTTAAGAATATAAATCTAAAAGCATGATTGTTAACAATAAAATATTGTGATAATTGGTGAAGGATACAGAGTGATGAATGATTCTGTATGTGGTACAAACTATTATTTGGTAATGCCAAAAGTGGGTTGTGGGGAAAAAATGGTGGAGATACAGAATAAAAATGGAAGAACTGCAGAAAGAAAAATATTAGGCCTGTATTTAAAAGATTAGAAGTTAAGTTAATGTCCTAACAAAGTGGGGGGGGGGGGGGGGGAAATTAGACGTAGGATAGGAGAATATGGAGAGTTACCTGGAACAGAGTGAAAAGAACTACATTATCTAGTGCTAAAGAAGTCTGTAGAATTATGTTGAGGGGAGTACAAAATGGATAATTACCATAGTAGAGAGGTGAAATAAGACATGCTGTGAATGAGGAAAGTATAATGTAATTGCTGCAAAAATGAGATGAGATATTGTACAATGTGGATAAAGAGAAATAATTGCAGAAAACAATTAAAAACAACAAGGAACAGTTAAGCAAAATGCAGACTAATTTGGTTGGAAATAAAACATTGTGCATTTACTGCTTTGCCCACTTTGGTGTGTGTGTGTGTGTGTGTGTGTGTGTGTGTGTGTGTGTGTGTGTGTGTGTGTGTGTGTGTGTGTGTGTGTGTAACATGCTGGCTAGGTTTGCTATAAGCAATACAATGTAGTCGCAATGAAGTATTTAAATGTGTCTTGTAAAATAAGAAGTAACAGGATCTAGAATGAAGGGGATAAATGAATATGAATTGAATACAAAAGTGAATATTCAGTATGAAAGAATTACATTGAAGTGATTTAGTCCTATTAGAAAATGAATGAGGATTGAATTACAAAATGGATACATGAAGGGTCACTGCTCAAGAGGAATTGCAAGACTGAGCTAGTGGGATTACTAATTAGTATTTTTCCTTGATATATGCTTATGTCTAAGCAGAGAACAAGGCCTCTACTCCTCATAATAACCATCTTTTGAGTTGGCCCAAAGTCATCCAGTGACCTTGAGTGGCTGGAGGGGGACTAGAGTCTAGAATCCTGCCGTTCCTAATCCATCACTTTAACCTCTGCACCTCATTGAATCTGGTTGTCACAATCATGGCAGGCTGTCTGTCTGGAGCTGACAAAAGTGTGGAAAAGAGAGAGGTGAGAAATTTAATGAAGTCGTGTTTGAGTTGGGAAAGCCAGGATAGTTTGTAAAGCAATGAGAGGTATTATGCAACTGACTTGTGTAAATTAGTTTTAGCTATTTTTCTTTTTCTTATCTCACACCTTTAATTTCTTCCTCTCTTTTTTTTTGTACTTCTGTTCTGCACTCTGCAAACATTGCTTATCATGAAAGGAATAGCATGGTGGGTGTGTATGGATGTGTATACGTAGATGGTAACAAGATTATACATCTTTAGGTTCTCCAGTGGTGCATTAACTAAACAAAAAAGACAGCTATTTGCTTTGGGAGGCTAAATTAGACAAGGAATTCCACACAAAAGATTCTCCTATGTTTAGACTTTATAATATAAACAACTAATTTAATGCATCACCAATGATATACAATAGATGCCATCTTACAATTTGACAATGGGTAAAACACTGATGTAATCTGAGAGAAATTTCAAAGTGATTAATTTGGAATAGAAAAAGATCTGTTGTGTAAATTTATTTTCCCCCTTTTATTAAAAACACAGTTAATGTAATTTAATTGTATAAAACTAACAAGACATAATAGCTGGTTTCTGCAATATAAACAACACTTTTGGAACTGGAAAAAATATATAATGTGCCTTTGCTGATTTTTTTTTAAATATAATTACTTTTTGGAGTTTAAATATGAAAATAAGTTATTCTTTTCTTACGATGTCTTTCAAACTATTATGACATACCTTTTTCTTCTACTTTTTCATAAAATACACTTTTTAATAATATATCTATAATTTTATTTAGTATTTTTTGATAATAACACATTTAATAGTGGGCAAAAATAATTTTTATCTTTGTTTTTGGTACATTGCTCAAATGTACATGATACCTTTTGTGTTCTTATATATATATTCTTTCTCTGATAAGCTTCTACAACTTGTAAAAAAACCCATTGAAAATAGATTTGGGCAATTCCTATTTTCTCACTATTTATTACCACTACTGTGTTCTTTAAGGAAACTTTTAGACAAAGTTCATGTTTCCAGTGGATGTAGCTACTAGCAAGGGCTGGCTGAATGGAAAGATTGCTTGGCTTATCTGTTGCTTTGCTTGTTGCCCATCTCTACCTCAAAACATATTTAGAAGGTAGCTGTACTCCAAATTAAGAATGCCATCAATTTGACCTGTGTTGTGCGAAGTGGAGGGTGGTTTAGAAATACAAAATCTAAATAAATAAATAAATAAATTCCAAATGAGAAATCCTCAAAGTAGACTCAATTTACAAGATAGCTGATGAAGACAATTAAGGGGTTTGTTGAATTTCAGGATATAAAATTAATCTTTAAAAAACCAAATGATAACAAAACACTTATCCGGAAGAATAAAAGTACTCTCAAGAAAGAAGGAGAGGGGGAGGTTTAAAGTAAAATGACCAAATTTGGAAACACACAGAAACAAGACCTCCTGTTAGGACTTGCATAAAATTGCTCTTAAAATGTGAGGCAGAAGAAGAAGACAGAAGGGAGACAGAAGAAATAAAAAACTGTATGATTAAATTGTTGCAATTTTTAAAAAAAAAAACAATTTCATTACAACAATGGGAGAATTTATGGAAATATTCAGTAAAATTTACCACAAGGTATAATTTAAGAAGAAACTGGTACAAAGTGTTATAAAATAATACATCACTCCATCCATAATTGCGTACATATATAATAAATTCATAGAATAATAAATGTGGAAAATATTTTGATACAGAAGTACATTATATATGTGATGGTCATACAATAATATTAAAGGTCCTAGAAAGAAATAGACAGGATTATTTAAAAAATAAAAATAATGCATAAAGAGAGTCTGTTTTTTTCAACTAGGAATTTTTCTAGATAAAATATTTTTTTTAAAAACACTACTTTTTAAATTATATTCTAATGGTAATATAAATTTGGCCCACATTAGAAAAGACATAAATTGCTAATAATAGCAGATAGGGAAATCAAGCTTGATATATACCAGTAATGCCAAAATTAATATAATCCATCCAGAGCAGAACTTTGACTTAATTTAGGCAAGAATGACTTCTGTATATATTATCTAGCACACTCAAATACCCACTACAGGTTTTTAAGATGGAAATATTTAATGTAATATAAGTAGCCTGAAGTAATTTTAATGTCTATAAATATTTTAATATAATTACCAGATACAATGGAAGAAAATTTAGAACTTAATATTGTTTATATTGGCCTTTTAAAAATTATTAATTTTAGAGGATTAAGGGCATTTATTTTAGAAACAGTGATAAATTGTAGTGACACATTGTAATATAAACAGTATTTTGTGGTCATTGTCAATTATTTCTTAAGATGATATAATGAGTCTAGTTTACATTAATTAATCAATGAAATGATAAAAGTTAAATTTTATGACAATTGTAAATACTCTATTTACTGGCATTTTGTTTTTCATCTTCTATGTTCTTTTTCATTTTATTCTTTATGACTTTATTTTTTTGCAAATATTTTAAATTTAAAACATTTTAAAAACTTTAAAAGTGTATTAAAATAAATTTTAGATTCTTCCCCCAAAAAGTTTACATAATGTAGTCCTCTCAAGTTCAAGGGTTATTTGAACTTTCCCTGTTTAAGGGATGATGATGATGATTTCCTGCATATATTGATGTGAAAGTTTTGTTCATCCTCCAATGGTAGGAATTTACATCCTCTTGCACCCATTTTGGCACCCACTAACATCTGCATTCAGCATATACAGAAGAAAGAATAATTTTTCAGCTATATGGAATTAATATTTTCCAGGTGCCTCCATTCTAATAAGTAATAGCCATCGGAAAGCTAAAGTATACTCAGTTTAATCATTGAAGCAGAAATGCTGTTTTCTTGTTGAATATTTGTGAATTTTTATAGATGCCTTATCCTATATATATTTACGCATAAATATTTCCAGGTGTCTATGTGTGCTTACAGTCAATGAAGTTCTAGGAGAAATTCGTTCAATTTACTTTCTAATGTAAATTATTGTCAATTTCCTTACTATATTGAAACTATACTGCTATGTTGAATTTTGAAAAAGTGTAAGCATTAATGTGTACTTATAAAATATACAGCTTAAGAAGTAAAGCAGCATTTCAGAAATTAGCAAGATTTGTTATATGAATGTAATTATTACCATCTTCGACTTAAAGTAGAAGAGTGATAATTATGTTTCCTTGGACATTAGATCATTTAGTTTTGTTTGCAGGTACCAAGAAGCATGTATCATATTTAAGAAATTTTAGGAAGTATAGACACTAAAATAATGTAATTGAATTCTAAATGTTAAAATAAGCTTGAGCCATTTGTTTATATATCTAGTCCCTTTCCTCCTTTTGTGTGCAACTGCTAAACTACAATCACATTTCCAATTTTTTTCAAATCCAGAGCTTCAGAAAAAATTAGAATATTGAGGAATTTTTAAATGGAAGACAGCTTAATATTCTGATATGTCCCAAAGATAGTAATCATAATTTTCCAATTTGAACAAACAAGAAAATATGGATAGAATTTTTATTGTTTCATTATTGCACATTGTAAAATGTGAAATTAAGGAACTGCTTATGAGAAGGTATGGTTAAATGTAGAGGAGCTTAATAACAAAATTGTACTGAGTTGCCCAGAATGTGGTCTGTAACTGTCAAGATTTTATTTACTTATTTATTTTGTTAATCAAATTTGCATAACTGCCCATCTCCCCAAAGATGAATCTGAGCAATGCACAACAATGATTTGCAGTTCTCAAGAATTACACCAGGAAATCTAAGGATTAATGTATAGTCAGAAATCATAAATAATAGTAGTAGTAGTAGTAGTAGTGGTGGTGGTGGTAATAATAACAACAACAACAACAACAACAACAATAATAATAATAATTCTGGTTCAGGAGGTTTTAGAGAATGAGAAAGTCAAGATCTTGCAGGACTTCAGAATTCAGACTGACAGGCACTTGGCCTACAACACACCTGACATAACAATAGTTGAAAAGAAAAAAGTATGATTCTTGACATTGCAATACCTGGTGATGCACGAATTGAAGATAAACAGCAAGAAAAAATCACAAATAATAGAACCCAGTTGCTAAACTGGACATTATATAAAAAATACGACTTACCTGTATCCAAACACAAAGTGGAAAAAGTTGTTGAAAGTGAGAATGTGAAGATCTTGTGGAACTTTCGAATACAGACGGATCTTCATTTAGAAGACAACATGCCAGATATAACAGTCATCAAAAACCAAAGCAATTTATTGATATTGCTGTACCAGGAGATGCCCGAGTCGAAGAAAAAGAACTAGAAAAAAGAATCATAAAATGTCGCAACCTGGCCATCAAAATGACACGATTATGTGACAGTGATACCCTTTGTCATTGGGGCACTTGGCACCATGTCCAAGAATTTTACAAAATACATCAAGAAATTGCAGCTTCCTGCAATAGCACCAGTAGAATTGGGGGGAAAACATGCTACTCAGAACATTGTACATTTTAAGAAGATACTTGTTCAATACCTAGGATGCAGGCAGAAATCCATATCAACCATCAGTGCCAGTCAATAATATTTGTGATACATTTTTAAATGTTCAGTTGACTGAGTTTCATGTTTAATGAATAAAAGTAGAATCATCATCATCTATAAAAAAGCAATGGGAAACAGAAGAAATGCCTAGGGCACTATTGGAGAAATAAGAAGAGTGAATCCAACTAAGCATGTGAAAGAGCTTACATTAGGGATTATGCTGTGACAAAAAGAGTGATAAAATATAAGTATTTTCATGTTCTTACTACTTCTGTAGATAACCATCTATCAGCCTCCCTTAAGGTGACCTTTCCCAGCATAAGAGAAGGATGGGACACAGGAACATCTACAGGACTGTTATGCAGAATTCTAAGAATATGACCATAAAAATCATACTCTCAGGATTTGATTGGCTCAGTGGGTCCATTCAAGGCAAATGAATGAGGCACTATTGTGCTCAGTTTATTTAAAACCTAAACAAATAGACAGGATCCTTGGGAGAACCATGTCTCCCTTGATTGTTAAAGGCATCCAGAGGTGGTATATGGTTAAGTCTATACAGTAATGGTGTATTTGAAAGGAAGATGGTTCCATCTGCCATGAAGGAGCCCATTCCTCAATAGATCATTGTCAATTTTTTGTTCAACTTCCAATGTCCTCTTTAAGGAGAAGGTTGAAGAAAAATGGCTATGCTGCAGCTTCAGAAGAACCCTATTCAGCTAGGATTCTTAGAGAGATAATATACTGATATGACATTGAACTACTTGTCAATAACCACTAGCAGAGCTGGGACATAAGTGGTGCAACCAGCTTCGCTGTCTTTGAATTCTTGGTAGCTCTAGATTTAATTATGTGTATCCTTCTGGTTCAGTTATGAGAATTGGGACCAGAGGCACAGCATTAGTGTTACTTTTTCTCCTTGTATCTAATTGCAGTTGGTATAGATGGGAGAGAAGAGATTAGATCCAAATACCCTGACTTGCAGGGTGCCACAGGCCTAAAAAATTCACCCTCCTGTGTAACATGTTCATGAAGCTACTGAGTGAGATCATCTGTTGGCATGGGGTCAGGTATAATCAGTACGCTGATGATTCTCAGCTGTATATCCTGACTCCTGGCCAACTGAATAATATTGTCAAGATCTTGTCTCAGTGCCTAGAAACTGTGGGGATCTGGATGGGGAAGAAAATACTTAAGCTCATCCTTAGCAATACCAAGGAAATGGACATGTATGGACCTTCCAGATTCATGGATTTTCATATCTAGCTCTGAATGGGGTTGCACTTCCCCAGAAAGAACTGGTGCAGGTTTTTAGGTCCTCCTGGGATTTCAGCTCCTCGTTCAGGAACAGATAATATATTTAGCCAAGAACAACTTTATACAGAATTGTCTTGTGTACCAATTGCACTCTTTCCTGGATTGGGACTTCCTCCTCATGATTATTCCTGCCTAGGTTACTTCACACCTGGATTTTGCAATTTATTTTATATGTGGCTATCCTTGAAAACCATATGGCAGCTTCAATTGGTCCAGAATATAACAGCAAGAGCAATTACGGGCATGCCATCATATAGCAGTAGCGCTTAGCCTTATATACCGCTTCACAGTGCTTTACAGCCCTCTCTTAATCGGTTTACAGAGTCAGCATATTGCCCCCAACAATCTGGCTCCTCATTTTATCTACCTCAGAAGAATGGAAGGCTGAGCCAACCTTGAGCCTGGTGAGATTTGAACAGCCAAAGTGCAGTCAGACGGCAGTCAGATGAAGTATCCTGCAATACTACATTCTAACCTCTAGCAAACTTCACCAGTTACCAATAGACTCCTGGCTGCCGTTCAAGGTGTTACTTATCTTGGCGTAGGTCTTATTATTTGAGGGACTGTTTCTCTTCCATTGTTTCTGCTCTGAGTCAGCATGTTCTGTATCCTACTTATTAAACAGATCCCACCAGATAGTCCAAATCAAGAAATCAAACCACAGGATGGCTAAAACAGATTTTATTATATATAATAACAGAATCTTTCAAGATTGTACTGTCTGAGCCTCTCCTGGATGTCTTCTGTCTATGTGGACTTGGACTTAAAATGTATTTGTTCTTTCATCATTTTGGTAATAGATTTTACATATCTCCATCAAAATCATCAAGGCTCTCCATGGATCGTTGTTTGGCCTAGGAGGCGGCGAAGGGAGCCGGAGCGGAGGGCCGATGAACTGGAGCTATGGATGGCAGCGAATGGGCTCATTGGTGACTGCTGTGTGATGATCATCACAGAGACCTGGCTTCATCCACTTGTACCGGATGGTGTGGAGCTAACAAGCCGCACCACACACCGCTTTGACAGAGACAACAACTCTGGTGGAAGCAAGGGTGGAGGACTGTGTATTTACACCCATGATAACTGGTGTACTAGCGGTGGAGTTGCTTGTGCGCACTGTTCTGCAGACGTGGAATTTCCAACTGTCATTTGTCGGCCATTTTAACTGCCTGGAGAGATTTCTGTTATGGTTGTCACTGCTGTCTGTATTCCACCTGATGCAAATGTTAGCACAACGCTCAAACCAATTTCATTGTAATTTTATTTTATTTTATTACAATGACAATAAAGATTATTATTATTATTATTATTATTAAAATCATCTTCTTTATTCTCCACACAGTGCCAGCTGATGGGACCCAGGAGGCATGCTTTCTCTGTCATAGTGCCTGTCTTCTTGAACAACTTTTACCCCAGAGATTCAAGTGACCTCAACCCTACTCTTGTATAAATGAGCCTTGAAAAAATGAGTTCCTTTCCCAGGAATTCGCCTAAAATATGAATGTGGGTTCCCCATGTAAAACATATTATGTCTCTTTAACTGAGATGATCCTCTTCCTGTCTAGTGTTGTTCTATTATTTTGATTTTACCTTTGTGCACTGCTCAGTCATCAAGAAATTGGGCAGCTTTAGAAATAATCAACCAACCAATCCGGGGATTTTCTGGTGTCTCCATCCAAATACTAACAAAGTCAGATCTTAGGTTTTTTTCAGTCAGGTGGGAGTGAAGATCAATTCAAGGGAATCTTTTCATTTTTCTGAGCATTAAAGGGACTGCCTGAAATATTACACTGTGAGATAGTCCCAAATAATTTTGTCCATTCTGTTTGTTACTAAAAAACTGCTGAAACTCTCTATTCTACCCTAGATAAGCATTTGCGTGTCTCATAAGAACTCTCTTCTCTTCGTTATATATAAAGAGATATTAAAATCTCTATTCTGCAAAACTAAGTAAGAGCAGGTGGTATCTATAGTTCACTAATGATGCACATTATATTTAAACAAGTCTTTGCACTGAAGTAATATGCCATACAATTTAGAAGCAAGGTGACAGGAACTACCGCTATACTTTCATGTTCTTCAGCGGTGTGGAAGAAATGTTGATGTAGAGCCAAAGTGATCAAACTGAACTAATTTTCTTTTCTAGTTTAATTTAACAGGGTGCTCAGAGCCCTTGGAAGTTATTAAACTCTGCAGTATGTATGGTCAATTTAACTTCCCATGGAGATTGTTTATCAAACAATTATAAGAAGGCACTTAAAATCAGAAACCTTATGGAAAAACTCTAATCCTTCATTCGTTTTTAATTTCTGATATTTAATTTATGATTTGCAACTTTTATTTATGAAGGGCACTTTTAAAAAATATTTTCCTCAATGTTCCTCATAATTTTAAATATTTTAAGTAAAAACAGCATTGTTTGCTTTGAATTATTTAGAAATAAACTTTCAGTCAGGTACACCAGTTTACATATACAACTAAGATAGATATCAAACATATATACACAAACACCCTTTACGTTAAAAAAAATTGTAAACTGAGCTCCAAAGTATTTATTGTTCATTGTATTAATTAAACAATATTATTGAACAATAATGAAAACTTCAGGCTTGGACATCAGAAACATATTTCATAAACAACTTCTCAAATACAGCCTTCTGATCTGGATCACCAACTCATTACTTTCAGTTTGCAGCAGTACGTAATAAGCCTCAAATGAGCTTATTTAAAAATGTGTCTATCTGTTTTTATATTATATTGACTCTTGTTCTTCATTACATACAAATCAATAATTTAAATTAATAATACAAGCAAAATTGTTGCTCTCTCTAATTGGTGGTAATTCGTAAGAAGCTACATAGAAGAGTAGGATGCTGTGGGTGGAATGCTTTTGGAGTATGATCGAGAAACCTGTTGAGAAAATAGGCAACTATTGACAGGCCTGATTCATGACTGAGTGACTGTTCTGCTAGTCTTCACATGATCCCCACAGAGGGAAAGCTTTGACCACCTGCTAAACAAGGTCTGTTTGAAGTTTCTTCTTAACAGTTCCAAGACGTTAATTCAGCAGGACAGCTCCACTGGAGTTCTCAGTGTCACCAAATCAGCAGCTGTTGAGGTCCATTCACTCCAGCATGAAATGTTTATATAAGGGGTCCTACCCCAATTTATTTTATTTGTGACTACGGAAAAATAAATAGGAAACTGAAATGTTCACACTATTCAGCTTTTACAGAGGTGAAAATTATTGATGCCAATGTACTAATGGTCCTACTGGTCTTATGATGGCGATATCCATGTCTCTTGTTGTTTAGCCACTTGCTTCAATCAAAGATTATGATCTGTTCAGTCTCTCCTTTCCAAACTTGATCAACCTATAATAGAGGAGAACAGCTAAAATGAAGTAGATTACAGCAGAATCTGTACAATTTGATTCAGATGTCCTATTAAGTTTAATAAGTTTAATGCCTTAAATACATATGTTTCACTTTAAATGGTTAAGAAATGCTATACTGAGGAAAGAAATCCAGATATGAATGCCTTTGTTCCTTATTTATTATTTCATTTATCAATAAAGTACTGCCTGCGGGGGACAGAACAACACATCCATGTGTTCAAGGTTTTTGATATTTAAATGCTTTTATTTGCTAGATATACTGTGAGTTGTAAATATCATCAGGGGAACTGTTTTAACCTTAGGTAATATAACCACATAAAAATTTCTTGGTACAACCAATTTGCTTTTCTTTTTATTGTAGATTTGTAAGTCTTAAGTGTATTTTTATAAGACTGTTAATGTGTTCCATTCTTTCTGATGTGTTTTTTCCTCCCTACTATTATCAGATTTCATTATATGAGTAGAATTATCAGCTCAACCCATTGTACAGCAAAGCAGTATTAAGTCTGTCTGGAATTTGCTGCTCTTTAAGTTTACAGGAAAAAAAATGTGTAAATCAGGCTCTCTAGTTTCAGTGGGAGGCACAGGGTTGAACAGCATCCATTTGTCAAGTTGATTGCTCCTCACTGAGGTTGCCTTTGCTTGTCTTTGAACAGGAGTGAAATCCTATGTGAAGCTCCATTTCTGTCATTTACACTAACATCCATCCTCTTAAACCAAGGCCTCCAAGAAAAAAAAACAAAGTGTTGGCACAATATAATCA
Organism: Rhabdophis nuchalis; assembly: GCA_039707465.1. Taxonomy (NCBI): domain Eukaryota; kingdom Metazoa; phylum Chordata; class Lepidosauria; order Squamata; family Natricidae; genus Rhabdophis; species Rhabdophis nuchalis. The sequence continues at coordinate 186,617,841 of CM077645.1, read as the reverse complement.
GTCACTCAAGTTGTCTGTCATTTGTTTTTTAAAAAAGGAAGTTACTTTTAAGTTAGTGGAGCAGAAAATTGTGGAAAGTTGGGAATAGAGCTGTAGTAAAGGGAGGACAATTTAAACATGAAGAGAAGACATCCTGTCTATTTTGTTCTTTTCCCCCCCTGTAACCAGAGAGCATTCATTCATTTGTACATTGATTTCTGTATTCTTGATAGGTGTATAAATATTTTTTTAACTTTTATTTCAAAGAGATACTAGGTTTACACTTTACCTATATTATAGCTCACATGAATAATCAGGACAGGACCATTAGGCGCTGAATCAGAACAATGAAATTTAATCAGAATAAGGATTGGCAGCAGACAGCAAATTCTACACTCATATGATTCTTTGCTAACTCAAACAGGACTGAATAGAAGGGATGTGCAAAACAATGTGCACAAAATTCCACACTTGCTTGGATTCTTTCAGGTGGAAGTGGGTCAAGGTGAGGGCAACACAAAAAAGAAATTGAGGGAGAGGAGGAGAGGCTACGAAGATTGAGGACAAGCAAGCTGATAGGATATGCCATGATGTGATTTTATTTATTTATTTATTTATTAAATTTATGTGCCAGCCATCTCACTGTTAAGCAACTCCGGGCAGCTTACAACATCATAAAGGTCCCTTCCAACTCTGTTACTCTGTTATGTTGAAGCCAAGAGGGAAAAGTGTAAGCTTTTGTGACCTACAGCTCCCTTATCGTCCTTAAATTCTCCCCAAAAGACAAAAGTTCACTTACAGATAGAAATATTAAAACATTCATATTAAAATTCACAGAAATTAAATAAATTAGGAACCAGAATGAAAAAAAGGACAGAAAGATGATCAGAGGACGGATGGCCACTGAGATATGCTGTACAAGGCATTAGAAAGCAATAACTAGGAGGAGGGAAGACCCAGGGATGATGCTGGAATGATCTAATCTGCTTGCTACTGTTCATGATTTAACCAGGAATTCCAAATGGTTACCACAAAAGAGTAGCTTAAGAACAGTTAGAAATGTATATAAATCCCCATGTATGTTTTTTTACTAAGATTGGGACAAACTCTAAAGCTGCACTGCTTAAGAACAAATATATTTTAAAACTAAGCATAATGATACAACACAGATGTAATCTATACTTGCTAATATTGCATTTTAAATTCCATACTTTTTAAAAATCTAAATCAGTGGCTAGAGGATGTGATCCAAAAAAAAAAAAGAACCGATTAAATGTTATTCTTTGTTTTACATTTAAAAAAATCTTACATTGTAATATGATGTGAACTTCATAGATATCACAATTCTCCTTTAGAGCAATCCATGATTATTTTTCTTACTAAGGATACTGATAATATTTCTTATTCCTCTGAAGAGGAATGAAATATTGTTCTAGCTTCTGCACTAAAACTGAGAAAAAGTATTTAGGTAACTTAATCTGCAATGTAGTGAAATCTTAAACTCAATGTTGAGTTTTAAATTACCCCATTACCTCATAATTCTTCTTTATTTAAGCTCGGTGGTAGATTTTAAAGTTAGGGCTTAATTGCATAGCCTTATTTGGAGCATAAGAATTCTGCCCTAAAGCAATTTACAATGGGTTTTTGTCCATGAAGTAGGAAGGGGATAATAATATTCTAAAGTAATGAAACCTTTAATGAGATTAATTTATGCTCTGACTGTGTATTTCACCTATACATATTTTCATTTTTAGTACCGGTATTATAGTCTAGATGCTAAGGAAAACTCACAAGTAGTCTTTGACTTACAACTGGTCGCTTAGCAATCATTCAAAGTTACGACAGACTCTGAAGAATGATTTATAACTAGAATTCAAAGTTCTGATATCTGAGTCACTTGTATTTTGGCTGCTCAGAAACTGGTCTGCGTTTATGGCCATTTACAAGAATCCAATGTTATTTCTGGTTTTTGGCAAAAATCACCCCATAGTGAACAATGGGTTCACTTAACAACCACAACATTTGCTTAATGACTGTCTCATTTGTTTAAGAACTGCTGCAAAAAAGGCTGCAAAATTGGGAATGACCTGCTTTATGACTGTCTTGACTTATCACTGAAATTGTGGGCTCCCAAGGATGTGGTAAATCGAAGCCTACCTGAATTATAATAGGCTATAGAATTATATATACATTTTGCATGGAATATTTTGCATGGAATACTTTCAAAGTATTGAAAGTATACTTGAGCTTTTTATGTATGAGGTTTTGATGAACAATACTTTCTACAGGTCTAGACAACAGAACCAGAGGGAGGAAAAACAGCTTGTAAAATCCCTTAATTTAAGGGTAAATTAAGGGATCTTGCATGCTGTTTTTCCCCACTCTGGTTCTGTTGTCTACACCTAGCAATGTATCATGAGCATAAGTATGCTCACAAATCCCTCAGCATCACAAGGCTCCTTTTTATCTGATTTTTAATTCTAAAATTCTTTTGATAAAAAAAGCAATTTATAATATTATGAACTGGTATTCTGAAAAACAAAACCTGTATTTCTGTATCATGTTTGTTTATAACATTATTCAACATAGACAGTTAGAAAGCCTAATTTAATCAGACTACAACCATCAAAATGAATGTGCAAATTAGTATGACTATCAGAAGTATGGCTGATTTAAGTGGCTTTGCCCTACTTTTGATCAGATTTATATGCAACTGATCATCCTAAAACATGAGTTTCAGATTTTAAAGTCAGCTTTCTATTTTACCTTTTCATAACTTAGAAAAGTATTAATTAAGCAAATTAAGCCTGTAGCAAATCATGTAAATCTCCTAATAGATATTTTAAATTTTTATTCATTTTTGTACAGTGAGAAACTGTTTTTTAAAGAAATAACAAACCCCTCAAAAATATTCCTGTAAATGAAATGAAAGTAAAATTAGAAATGTTATTTTTTTTAAAGTTGATATTAGTCATATTTGTTCATACATTTTTCATTTAATTTGTATGAATTTGAACTGAGCTATTTCTAGGACTGTTCAAAACATGGTTCAAAGAAAATTTGCTAATCTTTAAAAACATTCAGTAGAAAAATTATAACAAGAATTAAAAGGACAACACTTTAATCAATGTATAGGAAACAGGAAATGGCCTTGAGGGACAGAAGGAAGAGCTGCTGCAAAGGCAACAGACAGAGAAAAGACTTCTAAGTAAGGGATAGCAATGTAATATTCACAGATATCTCAGACAAGTTCCTTCCTAGTTCATTCAAAGATAAAGAAAGGGAGGTCCATTCAAATTTACAAGCTCCTGTTTCTATAACTTTACAGTAAAAGTAGTATTGACCTACTTGGTTTCCTATGTGGTCTACTTTGAAGGGCTGACATACATGAGTATGCCAAGTCAGAGCGTGACTTTCTTTTCTTGAAATAGTGTGAGCCCCATTTTATCTCACAATACAACATTATTACTCATATCTCTGATCTCCTGAAAGGATAAATGCACAGCAAATGCCCATAAATTTTTCTTTGAAGGACAGGAGTACTAAGTATAATAGAATTATTATATATAGGGAGATTTAATAATGATTCCATCTCTAACTTATAAATATATATATAATTAATAACACCAGAGCAAAAACTATCCATTAAAATAATTTAAAATTATCCTAAAATATATTTTTAGGATTAATAAGCTTTCACAGCCTCATTCGGTACAATAGTTATTAGGTTTTGTTAAGACTACTTAGTTGACTTCACAATCGTTCATGTTTCTTGATAGGGCAGACTGTATGACTTTAACACTGGAATTTGTATAGGTAAATGTTTGCTTCTTTCTCTAAGAACATTTTGGAAGAGCCCTTATTACTGAATAGCACAGAAGTAACAATATCTATCAAATATGGCCACGCAAAGTAAGGACCTCTTCAGAAAAGGTGCACCATAGTCTCCTGCATGTAATGCTCCCTTTTGTTAAAGAAGTGTTCATAATCTCTTGGATGTAGCAACTACTGAACCACCTGGTTCCCAATGGTGTCAGCATATTTTGATAAAATATACAATGAAAAAAAATCTTATAGTTAGCATATAGAACTCTCATGATTTCTTTCTATTGATCTATTTATTAGCCACACAAAACCAGAAGAGATCTACGCCTTAAAACTTTGAAGTGACCTGTTCTCAAGGCAGCCATTTTGAGGCCCTTCTCATCTATCAGATCATGTATGCATGCATAGGCAATGCTTACAGTGGTATGGCCACTAATATATTGTCCTGGAATTATTAGAAAGCTACGGTACATCCATTGCTAAAGAAGGCTAAGACAATAGCATTGGAAATTTAAAAGAGAACAGATGTCAAGATACTCTATAATTCATGAGAACAGCCCAGGATTTTCATGCAAAATATATATAATGTATCAGGCATGTTATGTAACCTGTTGAGGCTGTTGAGCATGTTGAGAAAGAATGCATGCAGGTACTGACAGCATTGGGTAAAGATGGATTTGAAAAGCATTTTACTTTTTTTGTGAGAAAATATATAGCGAGTCTTAGCACTAGAATTCATAAATAAGTTTAAATTTCAATGTTATGTGGTGAATTTGGGGATTTTTAAAAATCTTTGTTCTTTGCCCAAGTTCTTTACATTTCTAAATATATGTTAGACTATACACCTGAAACTGTAATGTATGAAAAGGCTTTTATGTGAATGCGTAGCAGACAGATGCCAGTGTAACAAAAATGCTTTCATTATCATGAATCTTCATGGTAAAGTATTGATTGCAAGGCAAATTGAGCTTGAAGGTCATACCTAAGGAAAGTTGGCAAAGGAGTATAAAGGCTGCACCTCTTTTGTGAGTATACTGTAGATTTCTTTCCCTACAAATATCTCAAGGTTATATCCTAAGAACTGACTGAAACATAAAAGAATATGATAAATACTTTGTGCCTTCCTTTAATCTCTGCAGTTCAAGCAGTATTTTGATCGGTAGTGGGCGAGGGTTCTCTTTTTATATGCAATTCAGAGAAAGAGAAGCAAGGGGGGGAAATCTTCATTATCTGTGTATCTAATTCTTCCCTGTAAATTTCTAGCTACCTCACTGCTTCTCTTGCCAATTTAATGAGTAGATAAAATTTCTTATGTGTGTGTAAGTGATTTTCTTTTCCTTTGTAAATGATGTGAACCTACGATCAAATGTTATCTTTGCTGCTGACGCAAGGAAATTAAAAGCGGTATTATCGTTCTGTTCAGTGTTCTTTTTAGAGAAAACTGCTGGTTAGGTCAATTTACTTGGCTCGATACCATGCTTTAATCTTAACCTGGGGCGTACTTCAAATACACGGCAGCTGGCTCAGACATCTTCATGCATGATTGCATGTTAATTTCTCTTCGTTGAGAGGTGGGAATCCAGCAAAAAATTCTCTGCTGAATGAAAATGTTATGGGATTCCTAACGGGTGAATAAGCACTCTCATATGATCGAATAAACCTGGAATTGGCTGCCTGAACTTTCAGGGGCCTGATTCCTCCAGGGCATAAGACTTTAGTTGTATTATATTATGGATAAATTTGTCCCAACAATTTTCAGTCTAAGAATGTGGCAAGAACAAAGCATAGCATTCTCCTCTGCTGCTTTGCCCACTTTAAGTGCTCTAATTAGAACAAAATGTGCATGATTTTCCAGTAAAAACAAGAATTAGGAGGTTTGGGCATGTGACGGCTAACTGCTGGAATTACCTATCTGTGATAAATATTGAGAGACAAAAGATGCTGTTAACAGTCTTTACCTGGTAATTTCTAATGAGTACCCAACAACTCATTCAGCAGATTTTTATGTGCAATTCATCAGATTGTTCATGCAAGTTAAACATATGAGGTTGAAGCTCTGTTCATATTGGTACGGGTGACTCGTTTTCAGTACAGGTTGGCAGAGAATTTGGCATCTAGAACCACTGGCTGTAAAACTACCTTTATAAGAACAAACTTCAGGAAGAATGTACTTTGCAGTGGAAAAAAGTTAAACTCCTGTCCTGAATAATGTTGTTGTTGTCGTCGTCATCATCTACTTGCAATGAATTATGGAAGTAAATTATGAAACTAAACAATCCTTCATCAAGAATGATGAAGAATTCAAGTGGGTTTAACAAGATTTCACAGACTCAAAAGAATTTGATGAATAAAAAAATTAAAAATTATCCATCTAATATTTCTACTGCTACTTTCACAACCTTGTTTGAGGGAGCTGTTTTTTTAAATTAAAAAGTTATGTATATTTGTCACATATATTAGCCGTTTGTGTGTGAATAAATGCAGGCGCCAATCTTGTTGAAGCCTCTAATTTGTTATGTGTCTGGATTCATACGTAAGCAAGCTAAAACTAGTACAAAGCAGTACCAATAGGATCAGTTTGAGAAAGGTTCTGGATCATTCTGTTACCTTACAGACCACATTCGCTGGGTTCTGAGAGCTACTAGCATAGCATTTTGCAGAATCAGTCGCTTAATGAGCAGTCTGTTTTCTTTCCCTGTTAAATTAAGTGTTGCTTCTTTTAAACTATGTGTGTCATTTTTGTATAAATTTATTAGGAAAGACAAACTTCCTTTGAATTGCTCATTATTATTGTTTCCTGCTGCAGTGTACAAAGAGAAAGGCTGTCATCTCAGAGGGGGTTGTGAATCAGAACTGTGGGGCATGTCATTGTCACATTGTTTTTTTTTCTGCCATGCCTCTGAAGAGTTTGCCAGAGCTCCCCATTAAATATTCTTATTTTTGGATGCAACTTGATTGTCACTTCTACTTAACCGCACTCATTTCCAGCCCCCAACAATGTGCATGCTTTGTTTCAGGACCATGGAATTGTGTAAAGAAGCATTTTAACTAGATATAAAGTGTTGGCATATTTAGTGTAACCAAATCTAGAAATTAACCCTGTTTATAACAAATTCCTTAATAACAAACACACAGAACCCTATTGCTACATACTTCTATGTACCTCATAACATACCTGCATACTTTTACATTCGTTATTCATAGACATAATCTTCACACGCTTTTCATGCTTTTCCCCTTTTACATGATGTTTTAAGTGTGTTTCCCTCAAGTATAATGCATTCAAATTGATATAATGAAGATAAATTATCTCTGTATTTAAAAGCTGTTTTGATAACATGTGCCGTCTTTGTTTTTGAATAATAGCTTAGCTCTTAATGAGTTCTGAGCTTTATTTTGGGTTTTAAGTCACCACTAAAGTTGAATAGTAGGTGCATTTTCCCCATCACTAAAATGTTACTGTTGAAAGAAAAGTTAAACTTAGAAGCTTGAAGACAAAGAATTATATCTTTAAATTAGAAAAAGAATTGTTGTTGGTTGCTGAGATAGCTGTTTGACAAGCAGCCATGTGGAATTAGTACAGTATAAAAGTTAATAGTGTACATAAAAAAAACCTGATCAAAATTAGAAATAAAAAACCTTGCCAAGATATACTTTTCTCTTATAAAGGCAACTAAGGCTAGAGGTAGGAAGATTTGGGGGAGGGGGGGGGGAAGTATTTTAAAAATAATTTGTGTTTGCAGTTTATTTAGACTTAAGTAGATTGGTATTCCAGGTTGTACTAGTTTTGTCTTGTTTTATTTTATATCTCAAGGTAACACAAATGTCCAGTACAGTCAGCTGACATTTTATATTGAATATATACTGGCTCTTCCTTTTTCTGCAGGATATGAAATTAATTTTTACTGAGACAGATCAGTCAAGTTTAGGCCATATTGTCTCTCTGTGGAAGAAACATTTTCCTTCAGATCTTTTATCTGATAATCTTTTGCTTGGGAGTCTTTCTACTGTGGCTGTTTAATCCCTCAGATTCAGTTTTTTAAAGGTGCTTTAGAATGTGAAGGGGCATGAACACAGCATTGTCCGTGACCCATTAAAACAATCATGCTTGTTCCCAACTGCATGATCATAGCATCTACACAATCCTGGAAATAGACAAGGCTGCTGGAATTTTTCACTGATAAGTGTAGCATATACCATATTTTTCAGAGTATAAGACGCACACAGGTTTTGAAGAGGCAAATAAAAAAAATTGCACTTTGCAAACCTGCCAAAAATAGCCCGTTTTTTGAGAAAAAGGAGCTGTTTCCCCCACAAAAAAAGCTATGAATAGCCTTTAGGGAGCTTGCAGAATGCTCCTGGGTTTGCCCCCCCCCCCCAAATGAGCAAAAAACAGCCCATTTTTTGTCAAAAAAAATTGCATGCATAGTCTTTAGGAGGCTTATAGCGTACTCCCAGGGGCTGGGGGAGCATAATTGAGCCAAAAAAGGCCCATTTATCACTCATTTCTGCCCTCCTCAGCCCCCAGAAACTCTCCGAAAGTCTTCTACAGGCTCTGCACAGCCATGAAGGGGGCAGGGTTTTGGGAGGCAAAAAAATGCTGTATTTAAATTTAAATTTAATTTTAATTTTAATTTTAAATTATAATTTGGTAAGGTTTTTAATATGGGTTTTAGCACGGGTTTAATTAATTTAATATATTTTAATTGATGTATATTGTATTTTGTGGTTTTAAATAATGCCTGTGCGCCGCCCTGGGTCCTAACAAGGAGAAGGGCGGGGTATAAATTTGATAAAATAAATAAATTTTAATTTATAAACCGCTCTCTCTCCACGAAGGGACTTGAGCCGGTGCACAGGGAATTTAAAAATACATGTATAAAACCACAAACGTAAATACAATATTAAAATGAATTAAACTTAAACCCTGCGCTAAAATTCACTGCCTTTCTCTTTGGGATATGTACTATATGGAAAAAAGGTTCCTTTCAATATGAGCAATATAATTTCTAATTAGACCTTTAAGGATACTGATTCAAGATTTGATTGCAATACAAATCACAGTAGGACAATTCAGGAAATCTAAAATATTATACTTACTAAGAACATGAGCATTAATAATTAGGCAATTACAAAAAAAAATGTACACATTATTGCTGTTGTTGTTGTTAGAACTTTACATCAAACAGATCAAAATTAAATCAATTTTATTATGGTCATAGACTTGCATAAATAAACAATTTCTCTTTAAACACAAAGAAACAATAATACTGAGTAGTGAAAGAAATACCAAACTACAGCTACCTGTAGTCCTCAATTTATGACCACAACTGAGCCCAGAATTTATGTTGCTAAATGAGAAATTTGTTAAGTGATCCTGCCCCCGGCCCCCATTTTATGACTTTTCTTGCCACATTTGTTAAGTGAATCACTGCAGTTGTTAAATTAGTAACAGTTTTGTTAAGTGAATTGGATGTTCCCATTGACTTTGCCGGTCAGAAGCTTGGAAAAAGAGATCACATGACCCGGGTGAGCCAGTTGTCAAGTATCTGAATGTAAATCATGTGACCATGGGTGCATGGTCATGCTGGAATAGTCATAAGTGTGAAAAATGATAAGTTATTTTTTTCAGTGCTGTTGCAACTTTGAATGGTCACTAAGTGAACAGATGTAAATCAAGGACTACCCATATTAGCTAACAAGGATAGAATGCCTGAATATATATTTTTTTTCACATTGCAGAACATAAAGAATAAATATATGCAAAATAACCGTGGTTTGTGGGGAAAAAATCCTGAATGTTGAATTTTTAGTGGAAAGATTAAAAATTAAGATATCACTGAGATTGCATTCTATGTTTCTTGACAGTTCTTAATGAATTTCAATGTGAAAATATTGACAAGTTATCAAAATGCAGTGATGTCACTAAAATTGGCTTCATTACTGGAGGACTGGAATCTTGCCAACAGATCATTGATTTTTTTTTCCTAAAAAGTACTTAGGAAGTTATTGCAACATTAAACTTAACATCTGTATAAATAGATTGAATTTAGAGTTTTTATTAAAGCTACAGTTGTTAAACATAGAGAAGAAAATGCTCTGCCAAGAATATATCTGATTTTTAAAGAAGGAAATCCTCACTAATATTTTGAGATATTAACAAGAAGAAATTAAGATGTTGATAATGATGATGGAACAGACTAAGTCAGGCATGTCCAAAGTCAGGCCCCGGGGCCATTTGCGGCCCGGGGGTCTGTTTAATACGGCCCTCCAACAGCCCTCCCTGCTCTTTGTAAATGTGGCCCTCCCTTCCTCCCTCTGTCTCTGGGGCTGTGTGGCTGGGAGGGAGGTGGATGGAGGTTACGGACGCCTCCTCCCGCAGCAGGTGAGGGAGCAGGCGGGGTGAGCACCCAAGGCTACCGTCATCTTAAGCACCACCGAGGCTGTCGCCCGGCAGGGGCGTCAGGCAGGGAAGCTGGTCGCGCCTCCATCGCTGCACGTTCTGGGGCTGCGAAGCTGGGAGGGAGGTGAACGCCCAGCCCCAGAACGTCCGCTTGGCGCGTTCACCTCCCTCCCAGCCACGCAGCCCCAGAACGTGCAGCTCCCGCCGCACAAGGTCGCCCAGCAGGGGCGTCAGGCAGGGAAGATGGACGTGCGGCCTCAGAACGTAAGCCGTGGTGCCTGCCGGAGGGAGCCACGATGGAGACGTGACCGGCTTCCCTGCCTGATGCCCCTGCCGGGCGACAGCCTCGGTGGTGCTTAAGATAACGGTAGCCTTGGATGCTCACCCCGCCTGCTCCCTCGCCCGCTGCGAGTGGCGAGGGAGTGACTGACAGACACAGAGAGAGACAGAAGGGGAGGGAGGGAAAGACAGAGAGGCAGACAGAGACAGAGAGAAAGAGAGGGAGGGAGAGAGACGGAGAGAGACACAGATAGAGAATGAATCAGAATCGGATTGAATCGGAGACAGACGGGGAAAGAGGGAGAGACAGACATACAGAGAGAGGGAGGGAGAGAATCAGAGAGAGTGACACACACAGAGACAGGGAGAGACAGAGAGAGGGAGGGAGAGACAGATAGATAGAGACTGATTAAGTGAGTGAGAGACAGACAGACAGACAGACACACACACACACACAGAGTGACAGAGAGAAAGAGAAAGAGAAAGAAAGAAAAAGTGAAGGAAAGAGAAAGAAAGAGAGGGAGAAAGAAATAGACAGAAAGAAAGAGAGAGAGAGAAAGAAAGAGAGAAAGAGAGAGAAATGGAGAGAGAGAGAGGAAGAAAGAGAGAGAAAGAGAGAGAGAGAGTGAGAGAGAAAGGGAGACAGAAAGAAAGAGAAAGAGAGAGAGAAAGAAAGAGAGAAAGAGCGAGAGAAATGGAGAGAGAGAGAGAGGAAGAAAGAGAGAGAGAGAGAGAGAGACAGAAAGAAAGAGAAAAAGAGAGAGAAAGAAAGAGAGAAAGAGCGAGAGAAATGGAGAGAGAGAGACGAAGAAAGAGAGAAAGAGAGAAAGAGGTAAGTTTTTTTTAAATTTATTTTCAATACATTGTGAAAACTCAACTGTCAGTTGATCTTAATGTTATGAAATGAAAAGTATGTCATTTGCAATTAACTTGGCATAAAATAATTTATTTGCATTTAATTGTAATGGTTCAAAGAATGTTCGGAAAAATGTTCGGCCCTCCACCATGTTCACTTCATCCAATCTGGCCCTCTTTGAAAAAAGTTTGGACACCACTGGACTAAGTACACTTGGATTCTGAAATATCCTTCCAAAGGATCTTGAATAAATTTAGAAATCATACAATAATACATTAGTCTTAAATCTTTTGGGCTGATAGTACTGATCATCTTACACAGACAATCTTTTGGAAATACATGCTTCAAAGTAGACTGATGGCTCCAGTTGCCCACTGTCGTTCTAGTCTTCACATACAAGCATAACACTGAGATATTATAGAAAATGAAAGTAACGGATGACCAAAGCATTTCTTTTTTTTAAAAAAATGCAACATTAAAATGCAATATTAGAAATAATGTAAATTACTGAAATCAGGAGCATTTTTTGGCATTGGAAGAGGATTCAGGGATCATTGGAATCTGCAGTGCAGAACTTTTGTCAGAGCAGAATGAAATTGGGTGGCATGAAGAAGATTACATGAAAGAGATAAATGTAATGTTCCTTTCCTATTGAAATTCCTAATGTTGCTTCTCTACTACTGCATTCAAATTTTACATCACTGTGTACAGAGGTGGGTTGCTATTTTTTTTACTACCGGTTCGGGGTGCGCTTCTTCGTCTGCTCGCGTCCTGGCAGGTGGGCAGAGCCTCCCGCCACCTCTACTACTGATTCACCCGATCCAGGCTGAACCAGCAGCAACCCACCTCTGATTGTGTACCATACAATCTTTTTTTTGTTTGGGTTGTTAATCATACTGTGCCAACAGTTTATAGATAAGGCCCAGCAAATGTCCCAAATTTGTTCCAAATTTCCAGTGTATTATGAGATTTGAAATTCAGTGACTTGTTTCTGCAACTCTTTTAGTACAATGCTACTTAACTGAAAATATTGAAATCAGTCAGGCAGACTGGACTATTGTAAATTAAGTCTCTGAAAATCTCTGTCTTATTAATAATTAAACCTTGCAAACTAAATGACGTATTAGTTCTTCACTGAACTTTTAATGCTTTTCTATTTGTAGAAATAAACATTTAACAACAAAACAAGAGAAGAGAATTTGGATTTACTGTTTTTCTGTATTAGTTCCAGACATTCAATATTTTATTTACCACATGATCTCCTACACATTGTTTATTTCTGTTTATATCATTCCAAAGATATTTATGCAAACTCTCTGAAATTACTGCTCCTTCCAGAAAGGTAGCCAGACTATAGGGAGATACAATCACATCTGAAATCCATACAAGTAGTACAGTTTTCACTGTTGGGTTCTCTCTCTTTCTCTCTCTCTCTCTCTCTCTCTCTCTCTCTCTCTCTCTCTCTCTCTCTCTCTCTCTCCCCCTTCCTCCCTCCCTCCCTCCCTCCGTCTCCTTTCCTCCCCCCCCTCCATCATATCTTTTGATCCACTACACCTTGTAAAATTCATTAAAACAGTTTTTAAACAATGCATTGCTTATTTTTCTACACTCCTTATTCAGAATAAGGGTAATACTTTCAATATTTTCTAGCAGGGGTTCGTCATATTAGTTGGTTGCAAGAGAAACGTCAATGTGTTTTCACTATCTTAAAGATTAAGAACAAATTGTGATGTTTGTTTGTTTGTTATGTTCAATTTTCTTCTTCTGTTCAGTCCTGCCTGATTCTTGGAGGCTACCTAGACAAGACGCTGTAGTTTTCTTGACAAGGTTTTTCAAAAGTGGTTTGCCATTGCCTGCTTCCTAGGACTGAGAGAAAGTGTCTTGCTCAAGATCACCCACCTAGCTTTGTGCCTAAGGCAGGACTAGAACCTAGAGACTCCCGGTGTCTAGCCTGATACCTTTACCATTACACCAAATTGGCTGTCATATTGGGGACTATATTATACATCAGTGGTTATTATCATTTTCTTTACTACAGACACCCTTTAAATACCTTTGTGGCCAAGGACCATGGTTACAGACTCCCAAGACTTAACAAAACATTTAAATTATAACATTTCTTCAAGCCTTTGTGGACTCCCTGTGATGACATTGTGCCCACCCCCAAAGTCTGCAGACCACAAGTTGAGACCACTGGTATACATCATAAAAAGGTTATGTCGCAATAAATGACTGAGTCTTATAGATGCTACACAATTTTTTCAGCCATGTTCCCCCAATGTTTTTAAGTTGGGAATTAAATGTGGGAATCCTAGACAGGAGCCAGCTATGTTAGATTTAGTACCAAATAGATCCAGTCATGCTACGTTAGCCTAACAGGTCAGCATGTGACAGGAACTCTAAAATTGTGAAAGATTGAATAGGGTTTGAAGTGAATGGGATGTAAACCTTTTTGTATGAATTGGATCTTAGAATATTGCCAGTTTTCCTGTTAGTTATTCTTTCTTCCTTCTCCCTTTTCCTTTCACACTCATTAGTCCTGTTTGGGCAGTGGGGACAGGGTGAAGATGTTATGAAGCCTTGCCAATACTTGTGTGGGGTCAGGTTCTTGGGGTACCTGACACTTCCTGGAGAAATTGGGTGACTCCCAAAGTGTCTTCAGTAATTGCTACCTACCAGAACCGCTGGTAAATGAGATTTAAATAAATTAATAATTGAGAAGATAAGTGGAAACAGGGCTTTAGATGTTTTGTTCTGTATGGGTGATTTTTGTCTGAGAGATAATCTTGCCTTAAATTTCTGCAGTCTAACAGTTTTTCCCCCCTCTTATAATTAGAATATTTTCTGCAATCTCGTCCGCGGGGAGGCGGAACCTTCAACTCCTAAATGGTTCCACTCCAGGAGCCTGATGGACCCGGAGAGGTTCCAGACAGAACTTGGACCACTACCTGTGACCGTGACCCGCGCCCCAATGGAGGACCTAGTGGCGGCATGGAGTACCATGGCCACGGGGGCCTTGGATCGGGTCGTGCCCTTGCGGCCCCTCATGTGGCGTCAAACCACCCAGGCTCCTTGGTTCACCGAGGAGTTGAGGGTGATGAAACGCCATAAGAGACGCCTAGAGAGGAAAAGGAGATCTACACGGTCTGAATCTGACCGAACATAGGTGAGAGCCCATTTGAGGACTTATCTTGTGGCGATAAGAGTGGCCAAACGTCTTCATTGCACCACTCTCATCGCATCCCAGATAACCGCCCTGCCGCCCTGTTTGAGGTGACTCGCTCCCTCCTTCAACAGAGGCCGTGGGAAGCCCCTCTACAGGGTAGAGCAAGGGAATTTGGAGAGTATCTGCAGGAGAAAATCGCTCAGATTCAGAGCGAGTTGGCCTCCATTGAAAATAGTCTGGAGGGATTACCCGAGGCAGGTCTTGAGACAAGTTTGTGGGAGGAGTTTGACTCTGTTACTTCCGAAGACATGGACAAGTTACGTAGGCGACTGAGAGCTACCACATGTTTATTGGACCCGTGTCCCTCCTGGCTTGTACTGGCATCCTGGGAGGCGACACGAGGCTGGCTCCAGGAGATAGTGAATGCCTCTTTGAGTGAGGGGATCTTACCTGCCGTCTTGAAAGAGGCGGTGGTGAGGCCCCTCCTCAAGAGGCCTTCCCTGGACCCAGCATTAGTAAATTATCGTCCGGTCTCCAACCTTCACTTCTTGGTGAAGGTTGTAGAGCGTGTGGTGGCTCAATAGTTTCCTCGGCACCTGGAGGAAATGGTTTATCTGGACCCGCGCCAGTCTGGCTTCCGGCCCGGACACAGCACTGAGACGGCATTGGTCGCATTGGTAGATGATCTCTGGAGGGCCAGAGATGGGGGTTGTTCCTCCATCCTGGTCCTATTAGATCTCTCGGCGGCTTTTGATACCATCGACCATGGTATCCTATTGCATAGACTGGAGGGGCTGGGGGTGAGGGGCACCGTTCTACGGTGGTTCTCCTACCTCTCCGGTCGATCGCAATTTGTGTTGGCAGGAGGGCAGAGGTCGACCTCGAGACCCCTCACCTGTGGGGTGCCTCAGGGGTCAGTCCTCTCGCTGCTCCTGTTCAACACATATATGAAGCCGCTGGGCGAGATCATCCATGGTTTTGGGGTAGAGTACCACCTGTACGCAGATGACACCCAGCTGTACATATCTACCCCAAACCACCCCAATGATACCGTCAAAGTGATGTCCCGGTGTCTAGAAGCCGTGTGGGTTTGGATGGGAAGGAACAGACTCAGACTTAACCCATCCAAGACCGAGTGGCTGTGGTTTCCGGCGTCCCGGTACAACCAGTTTATTCCATCAATGGCCATTGGGGGTGAACATCTAGCCCCTGTGGATAGGGCACACAACTTGGGCGACCTCCTGGATACCCGGCTGTCCATGGAAGATCAAGTGACAGCCGTGGCCGGGGGGGGCGTTCTACCAGGTCCTTATTGGATCGGGACGCCCTTCGCACAGTCACTCATGCACTCGTCACATCCCGTCTAGACTATTGTAACGCTCTCTACATGGGGCTTCCCTTGAGGTGTACCCGAAGACTACAGCTAGTCCAGAATGCGGCCGCGCGGGCAGTCCTGGGAGCCTCCAGGTTCTCCCACGTAACACCACTCCTGCGCGAGCTGCACTGGCTGCCTGTGGTCTTTCGGGTGCGCTTCAAGGTATTGATCACTATCTTTAAAGTGCTCCATGGCACGGGACCTAATTATTTGCGGGATCGCATTCTGCCTCATACATCCCTGCGGCCGATTCGCTCCCACAGATAGGGACTTCTCCGGGTGCCGTCCACTAGGCAGTGCCAGCGGGCAATGACCAAGGGAAGGGCCTTCTGTGGTTTTTTATTAAAACAAGTTCCTAGAGCAGTTTCAACTCCATTTACAACTGAGATAGCTGCTATTATAGTAGAAAATAACATCTATTTCCTATACTTTAGACAGTGTAGTTTACTGTGAGTCTGTGAAAGCAAAAAGTTACTTTTAGAGGGGGCGCAGGAGATAACCAAGACTTGTGGGAAATTTCTGTCAGCACATCATCAAGGCATGGTGTTCTGAAAGTTTTTATGATCCTTGCTGGATCAGATCCAGTGACTTGGCATATTATCTAGAGAGTCTTTCTAATCTATGATGAAAACAGAGGCATATTTCCAAGAAATGTTTGTATTTTGTTAACTTGTGTACACATTTTCTCTGGTACTTTTCCAACGTTTATAATGTTCCAAGTTTCAAATAATTCCATAAGGAAGATGGCCAAGCATGTATTGTGCATGAATTTCAAAATAGTGGTTGAAGTTAGTCAGCAAAGAAACCTTACAAAAGACAATTGAACAATTGATACAGAATACTATTTACAGTGAGGTTTGGGCCTGGAAAAAATATCCAATCTGTATCATTTCCCGATGATGCCAAAATCAGAAGAACGCCTGACAGTCAATTTGAACAATATTGATCAAAGCAATATTGATCTGCTGCTACCCCAGGGTAGCATATAGTTCATGAGCCCTGTTTATCAAAGCTCGTAGTCTCCTCTGATCATAATTGCTAAAAAAATAAGTTTAACTTTGCTTTTACAAACATATTCAAAATTCTTTGCCCAAACTATGACTTACAGAATTCAACAACCCAAACCACATCTCTTTGCATCATCACTCTCTCCATTGCAGTCTTCAAGCTCTTTCCAAATACTAAGTGCTGCAGTTTCAAAAGATTGTCCAGTCTTGAAATAGATGAACCATAGCTTGACTTGTTTTAAAACATCTCATGTTCTCAGACGTTATTTAATAGACTTTGTTTGGGAAGACATATTCCACAACCTGCTTGGCCTTCATAGGTAGAGTGAACAAATAGTATAACTTTATTATGAATAGATGAAGCTACCTTATATACCAAGTCACAACTTTAGGTTCATACTCGTTTTGTCAGCTTCTTGCAATTCCAGAATTCTTCTTTTTCCAAAAGTACAAATACACATTCCATGTGATTTGTTGTTGGTGATGGTTTTGTAGTTATCTATCAGCTTGCAAGAGAAAAGAAGGCATATGACAACTGATTCTCTCAGATGTTTAATAGTCTGGTATTTAAGTAAATAGGTATGTTGATGCAACTGAAGTTCAAAACACCTGTTAGATTGTCACAATAACAATGTACTGGTTATAACATATTGAATCGAAATTTATTTTACAAGCAATTTTTTTTCATGAATGAGCAAATAAACCAGATGTTTGTGGTTAAAAAAAAACCTGAGGAACGAAAAAAGAAATCACACACTTTAGTGTATATTCACATGGTCTATCTGCCATACACAAATTTTATAAACATGCAGCAAGATGATGACCAGATGGTGACCAGGTGGTGGACAAATGTGAATAATCATACCAGATTTCTTGTGGGAATATGCATATTATACACAGATTATACGGGCTAATTTCAGCCCTAGGCTTTACATTTAAACCTCTGTCATTTGAACTGCAAAAGCCACTAACAAGCTTTTAAAAAATAAATGAGTAACAGAAATAACTTCACCAACAAAATGCAAAGCACTTTCTAGAAGACCACGCGTTTTAACCAGGCAGAGCAGCTGAAGGACTATAACATTAGCTCGAATAGAGTTGTTGTTGTTGTGGCCAAAGTAGGAGGCAGCCAAAACTTAACAAATGCAGTTAAAATAGAATCAAACGATACAGTTCAATAAAGTATTCCTTGGCATCCTTCCTCTGGCAACAATTTTAACAATTAACACCTTTGTGAAAAAGCTTGGTCCTAATTGCTTTCTGGAAAATCAAAATGAAGGGCAACATGTCTATTGCAGTGGGATGGAGGCTTAACTGAAAGCACTGGATCCTGTTCTGACTTAAACTTCAAGTAGTAGGGGAACCCTTAATGTCCTTATGTATCCATGGGGTGTGTGTGTGTGTACACTTATTATCAGCAGTTGGTCCATTGAAGGTTAAAGAGCATATTCTATCAAACTGGTATACTGCAGGTTAGCAGATAGAGGGTTTTTTCAAATTCCCAGTCTAGGGCTGAAAGAAAGTAACTGGCCCTAAGTCACCCAACCAGTTTTCCATACCTAAAAAAGTACTATAATTGGTGTCTCCTGTTCTTATCTTAACATCATAGTCACTACACCACATTGGCTCTAGGATAATTGGAGAAAAAGTGGGGCTGCATTTGTTGGGTTAAGCAGTTTCAAATAGGTTTTAGCCAGATGGAAAAATGCCTGGTAGCAAATAGCTCTAATAATTATCCATCAGCAATTTTTGTCTGTGTTCACGTTTATCTAGTTCTCTCCTAATGGGGAGCAGAACCAATTAGTTTCCTGTATTCTTTTTAATCGTAGAAAAATTTCCATCAATCTAGGGCTCTTCAAATAGCTTAGAGTTTCAGAATGCATGAAAATATGTCTTAGAATTTCACATTGTTGCTTCTATGTCTAAATATGTGAAATTACTATTAAAAATTAATATGATTTTTGCTTTCATGTCCATCAAAACTAAATACTTACTCAGAGTAAAGATACTCCATGTGGATCCATAAAATATTCATGCTTAAAGAAATTGTTGGTTGAATTTAGGATTTTCTGCTAATTTAACTGTTTGGGCCAGCTTGTTTAGTGACTGAAACTCTGAAGCGCTTATAAACATATCATTTAACTATAATCACACAATATCATCAGACTAAAACCTGAAACCTAGATAATAATAGTTTACTAAAAAATACAAAACTGTAAAAAAAATGATAGTTTCTCTGCGTTCTCCCTGTTTAAAAAAAATAGACACATTGTTTTGTGCACCAGATAAAGCAACTACTAAAGAGTCTGGAGGTTGAAATTTGAGATGTATTTTCCTGGCCTATGATGAAGTAGTGCTACACCCTCTTGAAAAGACAACAGCACCCACCAGGTTTATTAGCACTCTCTTGGTCCCCCAAAGATTGCCAGAAATGTTCAAGGGAGAAAAGATAAATCAGACCATCACGTTTATCTAACAATGAGAAATCAAGCAAACCTTTTCTAACAATTTAAAAACGGATCCATCTTAATGCATTCCAGTGACAGAGTGAAATACTAACAGTGAATCTCCCTATTTTATTTTCCCCACCACCTTCTTAATGTTCAACTCCTAGCTGCCAAACATTGAAAGTTAGGATTACTTGGCATTGTGAACTGTATTAGAGTTTACAGCAGGAGCAGCCAACCTTGGTTAAATAAATCAGTGACCAGAAACAAATGTGACCTTTCTTTCATATCCCTGTCCAAGTTCTGAGTACAGTTTATTGCTTTTGATCTTACTGGCCCATACCCATGCACTCTATTTTTTTCTGAGTCATAGATACGTTCAGTGTGATATATATATATGTATATATATATGTGTGTGTGTGTGTGTGTGTGTGTGTATGTTTGTATGTATGTATGTATGTATGTATGTATGTACGTACGTGTGTATATATATATATATATATGAGAGAATATTTTCACAGCTCCTGTTCAAGGGTCCCTTTAAGGGGAGGAGACTTAACGTCATCCCTCTCTGCCCTTCGACTCAACCTAGAGATCATCCAGACAGAGAACCAATTAGTTTGCTGCTGTGTGAAATTTTTTTAGATATGTGTTAGATTTTTAAGGGCTGAAAATAAAGAGACCAGGATGGATCCATTTCAGGCTTATTAGCCTTCTTCAGCTGGCCATACTCCTACTGGGATTTGAACCGGTGCTTTCCAGCATATGAGGCAAGCCTTTCTATGCCTTGAGCTATCCGGTATCCCTGATACATCAGCCAATTTACAGGACTTATTAATGAGAGAATATTTTCACAGCTCCTGTTCAAGGGTCCCTTTAAGGGGAGGAGACTTAACGTTATCCCTCTCTGCCCTTCGACTCAACCTAGAGATCATCCAGACAGAGAACCAATTAGTTTGCTGCTGTGTGAAATTTTTTAGATATGTGTTAGATTTTTAAGGGCTGAAAATAAAGAGACCAGGATGGATCCATTTCAGGCTTATTAGCTTTCTTCAGCTGGCCATACTCCTTCTACTGGGATTTGAACCGGTGCTTTCCAGCATATGAGGCAAGCCTTTCTATGCCTTGAGCTATCCGGTATCCCTGATACATCAGCCAGCTCCTGTGCTATGTGATTTAGATTAGCTAGAAAGCAGGAAATTGCATGTCACAGCTGATCGTTAGAAATACCGGTTCACCCAAACCAGTAGGATTTTTTTTACAACCAGTTCAGGCGAACTGGTAACATTTTTACTACCAGTTTGGACAAAATGGTCTGAACCTGTAGCATTTTACCCCTGTTGTGCAGTGGGCACTAAATTCAAAAGTTTTTGGAGCCACAGACAGCTCTTGTCAGAAAACATACAATAGGGAGTGTGATGGCTCAGTGGTTAAAGAAACTTGTCAAGTGGGAAGTTGATAGCCGGGTTTCGAGACTCAAGTACTACGCAAAAGGGTCAGCTTCCGTTCCTGCCCCGGCTCCTGCCCATGTTCAAAAGCATGCAAATGTGAATAGCTTAATAGGTACCACTTTTGTGGGAAGATAACAGAATAATAGAATAACAGAATTGGAAGAGACATTGGAGGTCTTCTTAGTTCAACTCTGGCAGGAAACTGTATACTATTTCAAACAAATGATTCAGACAATCTCTTTTTTAAAACTTCCAGTCCTGGAGTATTCACAGAATTCTGTGTGCCTTTGGTACATAGCCATGCTGGCCACATGACCACAAAAAATGTCTTCTGACAATTCTGGCTCCCTTGGCCAAGAAACAGAGATGAGCATCATGCCCTAGAGTCAGATACACCTGGACAGAGAAACCTTTAGCTTTTACGTTTATATTTAATTGAATATGGAACGATTACAGAATAATTGCAATATATTTCAGTAGCTTTTCCTAGGACACTGAATTCCTAGGACACTGAATTTTATGGACATTTTTTTTTTTAGTTCCCTTAAATGGAAAACATGGAGGAAAATCCACTTCTTACCACCTATTGAGGAAAAAACATTCTGTAGAAATTACTTTGGGGAATAATGGCAGTTGCCAGCTGCACAAACAATATAACAGGCATTGTTCAATTTGGGAAGTAAATAAATTCTCATCAGATTAGTGCAAATCTGTAATTAATATGATATCTTGTAAGCAGGCCATGGACAGCTTTGTGTAAAGATAGGAAGCTGGCTGGGATTCTGTAGGGTGATGAACACATCCTGCAAAATGTGCAATCCTTTTGACTCCCACTGAAAACAGCATGTGATGTTCTTGTAGAAAAGGAGATTCTTTATTCATTAAGAGAGAAAGGAGGGGAAGGACCTCCTCCTGTGAAATGCTTAGCATTCACTGTACTAATTAACTGTGCTGGGGTAATGGGAACTGTGAAAGATCACAGACTCACTGGGTGCCTGCGATACAGGATCGGGCTGATCTTGTAGGATTTGCAGTATCCTGGTCTATTTCAAAAGACTTTCCTTAACTTCAGCATTTTCAATAGAAGTGTACACATCTGTCTTTATACCCAGCAGCTTTCCTGGCCCACAACAAGTCCTCTGTGAGTTTCCCCAACCAAGCTCAGTGGGATCTCTGTCAGCTGCAAGATTTATGTCATCTTTTTCAGTCCTGAGAACTGTTCCTTAAGCTTTTCACATCTGGATTTAATTGGAAAGACATTAAAAGACATTAAGTGTGCTGGAAAAGCATATTTTAAGGAGGATCTTTATAGACACTTCCATTAAAGAAACTAGGAGAGATTGGATTGGGATGTGGACAGGACATCAGCTGTTATTAGGGACAAAATTGCACTACCAATGGCTTCCTAGCGGTTCTTGGAGAAGACTCTGTGGTACTCAAGTGTGAATTAAAGGAAAGGAAATGTACAATTATGGAAATTTTAAATATTCATAAAACTGTATATTTTGGGCACTATTTACTGTTGCTCATTTATTCTAAGTTTCACATTTTTAGGTTCTGTTGTTTGGAATCACAGTAAGTTACAATGTTTAAAAGAAAAAAAAATACAGATAATGTTACATCTCTTTGGTGATAAACTAAGATGGTTTGGAAGGTCTGCTTTACAGATCAGAAGATGCTACTGTGAGCCCCCTAGTTGGCCAAATAAATGACCATCTTAGGAAAAGAAAGATATGTTTCATATCTAAAGAACTTTTGAGAAAGAAACAGGTGATATCTCTATTATATCACATTCCTCATTCCAAATATGAGCACCCAAAAGCAGATACTCTATTAGACGGCAATGGAAGGCGAAAAGGACAGAGAGGATTATATTGCTCTTGCTAGCTGACTTTGGCTTCCTTTATCCTAAATTATTTCCATTTCATATTATTCTTAATTGAAACTGTAAGAACTGGTTCTTTCCCCATTTTTAATGTGTTTTTTTTTCTTTTAAATTGTGGTTGATGCTAAGCTACTCTAGCAGTGTATATGACTAAAAGGAAGTTAAATATCATCCATCAATCAAACAGACCATTAAATAGGAAGCTATAGAGATCCTGGTTTAACATTTCATGGGAGCGTGATCCTACAATATAAATTTATTTATAACCATGAATCTGCCTTCTAAAGTAATATAAATAGAAAAGTCCTTCAACAAGTTGGCCTATTATACAATACAATAGCAGAGTTGGAAGGGACCTTGTAGGTCTTCTAGTCCAACCCCCTGCGTGGGCAGGATCCTTATACCATTTCAGACAAATGGCTGTCTAACATCTTTTTAAAGACTTCCAGGGATGGGGCATTCACAACTGCTGGAGGCAAGCTGTTCCAGAGGTTAATTGTTCTGACTGTCAGGAAATTTCTATTAATGTGTACTAGGATTTATAAGGAGGCAAAATGACCATGGAACAATCATAGATAGTTTTGTATGGTTTTCAAAACCTTGTTCAGCTTGGAAAATTTCACAATTCAAATGGAGAATACATATTAAGGTATAGATGTATACATTGTTACATAGTTGTAATTACATTATGACTATTAAAGCACTTTATAAATTACACTAAAATGGATAGCCAAACCTGAAATTAGAGTTTAACAGATAACTTTTTGCTGCTGTCAAATAATTTGTTGCTGTTGACAAATAATTAAAGATGTCATGGATTGATAGGCAGTTAAATGTAAACATTTTTATTGTGGAAGCAGAGTACTACAATCTTTCTTTTCTTGTTCTTAATATATTCTTGAAATAAATGTGATATTCAAAGACTTTTCCAAAGCAAAAGCATCTGTAGCTAAACAAACAGGCCTTTGAAATTATATCCTGCCTGTCTTTAAAGTGAAAAAAAAGTGCATGTGTGATGTTTTCCTTTTTATCTTTCAAGAAAAGCAAAACAAATAGTAGTAGAAATCTCCTTCTGTAAACCATCCCAGCAAAACAAATGGATTTGATTTATGATTCTCCACCTAAGTCTAGGGGTGTGGGGAGATGAGTTCAAGATTTAGAGCACATACAAGTATTATTTCTAAATTATTTACTCACAGAAGCACTGTCCTGAGTCAATATCCACCCATCTGCATGCAGAGTTTTGCATATTATCATGTGTAATGGATGCCAGTGAGAAGAGGCTTTTTTATTGGCATGGAAGAGGGTGGACTGGAACTAAGGGGTATTATAAACACAATATTGGCTTGGTATTCACGTGGGGTCACAATCCTAATGAGACATTTCATCAATCTATCTATCCTATGTGTTACAGTTATATACTTCCCCAAGTGCTTGAACTCTAAGATAAATTATGAATGGAGGACTTAAAAAAAAATTAAACAAGTAATAGGATTTCCTAATCTTTAAGCCAAACACAAACCTATCAATTCTAAAGCCTTCAAATTGTTCATATCAATCTGTACAAGCAATTTAAAGAATTAGGAAGGAATAAAAATATACCAGACAACCCTTGCCCCATTGGGTCATTGTTTCAGAGATATTTTCTTACTAGAAATAGAACAACCAAGGACAGGCAAAAAAGCAGTGGGGGTAGGAGCAGCTCACAACTTCCTGTGGCTTCCCCATTGAGTTTCCTTGTGATATTTGTGGCAGGAGACATTGGAAATTTCCTTTCCCTTTTCTTTCCCTTTCCCTTTCCTTTCCTTGAGGGAGGTAAATCACTGCTGCTGAATGTGGGAGGAAGCAAGATATTGCAACAGTGGTTGAGAAACTGTCACAGAACGCTGAAAATAAATATCATGTGACCACATATCAGCACAGTAGCAGTCACTACCAACGAAACATCCACAATTTCTTCAAATTTCATTATTGGAAAACATGTGTCCCAGATTTGAACATATTCTATAAGTTAGCCCAACTGAAGTTACCTTGATTCAAAAATTGTTGTCCTATGTATATATCATTTCACTTAGTTAAATATCATGACAATCAGAGTTTTAGTAGTATATAGATTTCAAAGAATTTTATTCCACATTAGAAAAAATACTTCCCATTTAAAAACATTTCTTCCATACGTGAACTAGTTAACATGGAAGTTATAGTATAGCCATGGTATAGGTATCCATAATCTCTGGTTTGAAAGTCAAGTGTAGTAGTTAAGGCTAGGACTGACAATTTTTGAAAAATGTTGCCAAAAGAATTCCATGGAATTAAATTAATTAAAACTTAATTAATTCAACACAGTAAATATGAGTATTTAATAGCTTCCCTTTTGTACATTATAGATTATGATTTGTTACCAGATTTTGAAGAAGCTCTGATGGCCATAATAAAAATTGGCAAGAGCAAAGATGGTTTTTAAAAAAAATGAATGCTTGGATTATATTGCAACAAGATTGGTGTTGAATAGAAAATCATCTGGAATGAAAACCTTGAATTTCCTCCAAGCTATATATGTAATTTGATTATGTAACTGAGAAAACAAGATAGGGAAAGCATGCAGAATATGACTTCTTGAATTCTTCTCACCCTCTTTATCAGTAGCAGTTATAGAAGGCATCTTTATTTTCTTCCATATAGTGATATAGTATCTATTATATGTATATGGTACACATGTCTATCTCCACTGGGAGGCTCAGGTTAGTCTGTATATACACTGACCTGGGTCACATGACCAGGAGGGAGGACCATGAAGAGACCTACAATGGTGGAGTTAAAAAGGTTTCGATTACTAATAAACTTTTATTACCTGGATCTTCAAAGGAAGACACTGACAAATTTGAACAGTAAATCTTGGTAAAAACAATATATGGTACAAAGAGATGCTCCTTATATACACTATATTGCCAAAAGTATTCACTCACCTGCCTTTACTCGCATATGAACTTGCAGTAAGTGACATCCTATTCCTAATCCATAGGGATCTGTTCCTGAGCTAATCTGAAGGCCTGTAGTGATTGACTCTGCAGAACGTTGGCAACCTCTTCGCACTATGCGCCTCAGCATCTACTGACCCGGTTCCATCAGTTTACGTGGCCTACCACTTCGTGGCTGAGTTGCTGTTGTTCCCAAACACTTCCACATTCTTATAATACAGCTGACAGTTGACTGTGGAATATTTAGGAGCGAGGAAATTTCATGACTAGATTTGTTGCATAGGTGGCATCCTATCACAGTTCCATGCTGAGGTCCTGAGAGTGACCCATTCTTTCACAAATGTTTGTAAAAACAGTCTGCATGCCTAGGTACTTGTTTTATACACCTGTGGCCATGGAAGTGATTGGAACACCTGATTGATTATTTGGATAGGTGAGCAAATACTTTTGGCAATATAGTGCATATCATTTAAAAAATGCTTTTCCTAATATTTGGAAATATTCTGAGATATAATTAATTTATAATCTAGACTAATATCTTGGAAAAGAAGGAATATGATGGGAAATAAGCTATTTCTTTCCTGGCACCTCCTAGAGCTAAAGCAAAAAGACACTGATAATCAAGGATTACTGAAAAGTGTTATTTTCTTGAGAAATTATTTTAGGAGATATTACAGGTAATCCTCAGTTTGTGTTCATTGATTCAGTCATTACTCAAAGATATAACAGCACGGAAAAAAATTAAGATATGACTGACGCTTGAAGTTCAAGCCATCTAAGCACCCTCATTGTCACATAATCATGATCCAGGCACTGTGGTGCCTGGGTCATGATTTTGATGCTACAGGGAATTGTGGTCACATGACAACATTTGATGAATTCTGCTGGCTTCCCAGAAGCAAAGTCAGTGGGGAAGTCAGCAGAGAAGGTCACAGGTTGCTCTCGTAAGGTTCCTCCCACTTTTTCTCCCACCCACCACATGCATACATGCACACACGCATGCATACATGCACACCCATGCATCCTCCACAGGGGTGGCCTTCAAAAATTTCAGCAATGGGTTCTCTGCTCGGTTGCTGGGTGGGTGTGGTCATGGTGGGCGTGGCTTAGTTGGCCTCCTGCACCATGGCGGGGGGGGGCGTTTTTGCCTTCCCTAGGCTCTGGAGACTTTCCTCAAACCTCTAGGAGGGTGAAAACTGCCTCCCCTGGGCTCTGTGCAGGCCCTACACTTACCTTGCATCCAAAATGGACTCCTGGGAGGGGCGTGGTGGGGTGGTGGCAGCGGGGCATGGTGGGCAGGGCCAGCCAGGGGTGGGATTTGGAGGTTCTCCAAACTGGCTATAACATTAGCTACAGGTTCTCCCGAACCCAGGTAAACCCGTAGCAGCCCATCCCTGATCCTCCATCAACTCTCCCCTGGCTCCTGTGACTTGTGTGCAGTGGCACCAGATCTATCAAGCCTTCCCAGACCTACACACCCTCCCTCACAGCACCCCTGCACGCCTTACCTGGGACTCCTGCCTCTTCATGCTTCCTGTAATCCCACACATTTTGGATTTACAATGGCAATCAGGACTGCCAAGGATTGCTGTCACTAAGCAATGTGGTCACATGATGTTGTGCTTTATGACTGCATGATTTAACAACAGCAATCCCGGTCCCAATTGTCATTGTAACCAAAAGATTTCCTGTATGCAACTAATTGCACAAAGCTTACCCTGGGAATCCATTTTATCTTCCATACTGAAAGTATATATCTCTTTTTATGCCGATCTGAGATCAAGAATTGTAGATATGCTTAATGCTTTGCTAAGTAGTTTGTTTAGATTTTCAGGAAGCAGGCAGGGGCTAGTGAGCCAGCGGCTAGTGAGGAATATAATCTTAAAGGATAGAAAACTAAAATATAATCCTTAAAGGATAGAAGACTCAAAGTAATCTCATCCCAAGCTTAAACATGCCTGTGCTGAATAGAATTCCAAATTTCTTTAAAATGCAGATTTGCTGCATTGGGATGTACTTTAATCTAAGCTGCTTTCAAATAAACCCTTAGTGATGTAGGCTATAGCTTTTTTTTTTTTTTGGCCTGGAGGAAAAAAAATTCAGACCATTCTCAGTCTCCACACTTGACTGTTATAATGAATCAAGTTTTGATGATGTTGCTCTTGGAAAACATCTACAGATAGTAGTTAGGCCTAAGTATGGCCATTGGATCATTTTGTGGCAGGTGGAATGCTTCCAATGTTTAACTGTTTGTTTGTTTCAAAGTGCTGGTACTTTTAAGGTAATAAATGGTTAACTCAGTGAGGTACAAAGTAGACCAGAATCTACTGGTAACTTTCTAGGGAATGTAACATCACAAGGGATTTCAAGCTTGCAATGTATAAACAACTGCACCTTCTAAAATAGGCTAGTGAAATCAGGAAAGAAGTAATTCAGCAGAAACTAATTTGTGAAATTATGTGGAAACTTCTAGAGTGAGAGTAGCATCATGTACAACTGCTTAACAGCATGTGGTTCTGTAACTGTACGCTTGCCTTTTAAAGCCATTTTTGCACCTAACTCCAGTGAGTGGTCTTATGGACCTAGTAAATCCCTTAAGTCTATGATCTGATTCTGCTTATTCCTTCCTGGAAGAGAATTTTCTGCCCACTGGACAATAGCCCTCACTTGTTTTCTGTTCAGTAACTGAGGTCTTATGCCATGTTCCCAAGCCTACCTGTAGCTCTGTAAGTAGCCTTGCAGTGTAGAGCCACTTTATTTTATCATCTACCTCTAGTGATCTTCCCAAGAGGAGTGTGGCTGCTCCAGATTCTAACTATAATTTTTGCTCTGTAGTATTATTTCTATAGTTTGTTTTTGTGACATCATATCTATTCTGTGCCCAGTCACCCTTTTCTATTGTTACTGGCATTTGCCACCATACCACACATTTTCCTTCCTTCCTTCCTTCCTTCCTTCCTTCCTTCCTTCCTTCCTTCCTTCCTTCCTTGTTGGTGTTTTATTTTTCTCAGTCCCTTTTACTGTTTTATAAGTTTTACGTTGGGAGGGCTTTGGGTTGCAATTTAGAGCTCATAATGTGGACCCACCAACAATGACATTTCTATTCTTTCATTAATTTTGTAAGCTTCTTTACATAGTTGTCAAAAAATCTTAAATCAATTAACAATATAATACCTAGAAATAAGTCCCATTTAACTCATTGCTATTTGCTCACACCTACTCAACTTGCTCCAGCATTTGTGGAAAGATTCACTTAACAGCATTCTTTTAAGATCATAAGAATTCAGAATTAACTTAGAAAGGGACAATTGTAAGCCAAAACAGTGGATTGGCTGAAGGTTTAGGAGCATTATTGCTTTAATAACTGTTTTTTTAAATAACTGCTCATAAAATATTAAGAGCTCTTGACCAAGTTATCTTGTTTTATTTCTCTACCGTTGTCTTCTTTTCTTAATGCACTGCATCCTTTAGTTTATAAGCCTAAAGGCAGGAATTGTATAGTTTGATTCTGTACATTGTTCTGAGAGCCTTTAGGATAAATCTTGAAATAGACATGTTTTAGCTGAATTAATAAAGATAGAAATAACTAAAAACTATCTTTCTATAGAAAGAATTAGATTAGGCTTCCTTCCAATCTTCAGAATGTGTGCCAGTCGTATAAGATAAATGTCATATATATACAGGAGAACTATTGAGTCACACCTTGGAAAGAAATGGAAAAGCATTGCTATTATAATAAGAACCGTGCTCTTAAAATAATTAGTTAAGACAGCCGTTACATTTCAACTAAAAATATTGTCATTATCATAAGAACCAAACTGAAACCATGTTTTTCTAGAGTAGCCTCTGTATGCAAACTGTTTTTGTAAGAATGACCTGATGTTATTAAATTGTCATTACAATATCCAGTTTCCCACAAAAGAGAACCAAAGGGAAAGAAATTAACAAATTTAAGTATGATTTTCTAATTGCTAATTGGCTTAAGGAAAGCTAAAAACCACCAAACTGATTGGAAACATGCATCTCGAGCCAGATCCAGACATATTTATAAGAAGAAGAAGAGCCAAGACAAATAAAAAACGGAATTGTGCATCCTGTTGGCATTGTGTTTTGGCATTGCTATATCTGTACAGAAAACAAGTGATAAATGAAATGTGTAAAGACATCTGTTTCATAACCTATGGGGCTTTTCTCGCAGTTATAAAATCTTCTGAGGAAGAGAAATATTTCTGTATATCTATGCAGATGCTCTTTTGTTTAAAAAATCATTCAAAGAGGCTTTAGAAAGAGAATTTGTCCGTGTCTGATATTCCGTCTTGTCTTCAGTTTAACAAAAATTGACTAGCATCAAGTTATCAAGATTCTGACTCAGTTCATTGCAAATATGCTGAGTTTAAACTCATTGTCTTTGGAACACTTCATGGATATGGTTTTCTTTCATCCCCCCCCCCAATATATAGTGAAAATATTTTCAGAATATCACAGGGGAAGAGTTAAAAGATAGTAAAATGTATTATAAAACTTTAATGTTTTGTTTAATTCTTTCACTCTAGTATTTGATTTTAAGAACCAATCCTCAAATCCCTGTGCACAAAACATCCTGGAAGGAATTGCATATGCTTCTATGATGAAGACTCAAGAATCTCCAGAATCTAATGGTCTCGGAACCTAATAACCCTAGTCAATGTGACTTCAATGGACGACACCCAGCAATTTATCCCAAACATTTGTGCTACTCAGATTCTGCAATCTTCAAACAAGACTAGTACTCAGAGAATTTCATTTTTTACATTTCTTTATTTGGTTGATTATTTCCTGTGATACCACAAGAAACTCAAAATGGTCCAAAATTACACATTCCTCTTAGAAAACAGGTATTATTCAACCTTTCACTACTATGGTGATTTTTTAAAAGATTACCATAATGATATGTCACATATACTGTTAATGAATTAAGGCTAATTCTTTCATAAAGTAGATGTTGTCTTCATGTTTATTTTATGGTTTTTATTGCTAAAATCATGCCACATTATGCCCTAATCTTTCCATGATTAAAAAACAGTACAGTACAGAATGTGTTTTTATTAATGCTCCATTCCTTGCTTTTTAGCCCTGTGCTTTCATGGAGATTAAAAGTACTGTAACTAACTTCACAGCCATTTCATTATTTTAATAAAGCTCTTTCTTCATCCTGCATTGTTACTCAATCTAGTTAGGACTTATTTAGAAAATAACGTAAGAATTCAAAGCCATGTTGTTAATCAGATGATACTCTAAATTAATGCTACTTAGAATAAATACAAATGCCTTCATTCTGAGATTCTGAGGATATTTATTTCTTTTCAGTCCTATTTCAATCAGATCTCTCTAATTTGTATGTGTGTGTGTGTCTGTAAAGCTCCATGAAATTGTAGCCTAATGAAAGATGCAATGCAGATGGCACCATTTTGCCACATATATATATATATTATTTTATGCATATGTACATACATATACATATACATACACACACACACACACACACACACACACACATATGTCTCCTCCCTTAATGGGGCCCTAACAGGAAGTTGTGAAAAAACAATTATCTATACTAAATACTCCTGTCTTAGCTGATGCAATTGGGTAGAACCAGATAGGCTGTATTGCTAGGCTTCTGCCTTAGATGCATTGTAGCCCCGGTTCGAATCCCAGTGGGGTGTGGCCAACTGATGAGAGCTAATAAGCTCGAAATAGATCTATCTTGGTCTCTCAAATTTAAATTTATTGATCAGCTCATAAAACTAACACACACACACACACACACACATACATATATATAATATGTGTTAGTTTTATGAGCTGATCAATAAATTTAAATTTGAGAGACCAAGATAGATCTATTTCGAACTTATTAGCTCTCATCAGTTGGCCACACCCCACTGGGATTCGAACCGGGGCTGCAATGCATCCAAGGCAGAAGCCTAGCAATACAACCTATCCGGCTCTACCCATTTCATCAGCTAAGACAGGAGTATTTAGTATAGATAATTGTTTTCACAACTTCCTGTTAGGGCCCCATTAAGGGAGGAGACATACTGTTTCCCTCTCTGATATATATATTATATATCAGGGATGTCAAACTCACAGCCCATAGGCTGGATGCATCATGTGCTGGCCACACCCACCTCTGGTTTAGTAAAGGGGAGGGGGAGTTCCGATACATGACGTGATGATGCCGTGACACCATGATTTTGACACATCTGTTATATAATGTGTGCATGTATGTGTGTGTGTTTGTGTGTTTATTTTATTGCAATTTTATTCTGCCATGTAAAGTTTTGTAATAAATATTTTACTACTTTGTTTTAGCAAAGACTTCAGATAGATACATGTGTTTCACCTTTTTATCCTTGGAATTTGTTAAATGAGTCCTCTTATTCAAAAGAATTACTTGCTTTTGTTGTAATATTGTCTTCAAAGAAATAGAGATACATGTTATTGTGGGTAAAGAAAGAAACAGAAGTTCCCATGAATGAATTCTTCAAACTGCGTGAGAAACTAGGTTAATATTTCATGAAGGAGTTACAAAATTGCTGAACAAAATCTGAAATACTTAACTGAAGTGACAATGAAACTATTTTATGTTAAGTCCCCCTTAAAAAAAAAAAGTATTCACTGTCATCATTTGTGAAAGTAACACCAGAAAGAACTGTGAGAATATTTAAGAAAAGTTCTCTCCAAGAAGTGATCAGCCTATTGAAAAATTTCATTTAGCAAACCTATGCCATGTTCTTGCTTCAGAAAGCTCAGGGTGACATTCAAATGATTTCCAGATGGTCTTTCTTTAGGAAACCTTACAACATAATGCTTATTTTATCACCATCTTCCAGAGTTACTATTTTGCTAGGACATTAACAAAATAGGAAATCGCACAATCATATTTTTGCTTCCATCTATCTAGGAAAGTGATCACTGTTATATAAGGAGTTGAAAAGTTAGCTTCTGGTTTAAAGTATATAATGATGAAACCCCAAGTAGTTGATCAGATGCCAGAATAATATTCATATAGAATAGAAACACAGATTAATAACTAATAGAAAAATGGAAATATGAAATGCAATTTTTTTGGTATATTCTTAGAGGAGGATGCTTCAACTGGTACCAGCTTTTAATTTATTTTTATTTATTATTAAATATACATGCTGCCCATATAAACAAAATTATTCAAACATAGGATATGATGATATAATTGGATCTTATTCCTGCTTTTTTTGAATCTGTATGGCCAGGCAGATATTTTTAGAAAGTGGGCAAAGCAGAAGAAAGCAAGAAATGGATGAGAATGTTCAGTTGATATGTAGGGGTTGTCTTAGCTCATTTAATCAAAACCATTTACCACATGATCTCACCAGCATAGTATCTGAACATAAATATTGTTGTTCAACTTTAAAAAGTCTCCCCTTGAGGTGACCTTTGAATCTCATGTGCCATTTGCTAATAAAAATGTCTTGAAGATGTGCAAACCTGGACTTTACTGCTGTTGTTAATGTATTAATCTTTCAGAAGCGTCAAGCATCTGGGAGAAAATTTAGACAATAAACAGACTAACTCAGGCACAATTGCTCAGGACTGCAAAGATTCAAAGGCCATCATCTAGGAACATACCAGCACCCGTGACTGTCACTGCATCCTTATAAACCTGTCATCGGGTAATATGATGTCTAAGTAGAAAGGAATAAAATCAATTATCAATGCTATTATTTCAGTCTTATGTGGAGATAGTACCATAATATTCATGGTACTGTTCATGAGGAAAAGAAAGAAAATATTGACTTTTTTTCCTAGTAACTCAGAAAAAAATAAAAATTAATTATTTAGGCTACTCCAGGGATATTGAAAATCTAATCCAATAACTGGAGTCCTTAAAAAGCAAGTAATTAACAGTTGACCCAGAAGTGTAGATGAAATTCACAGTTAAATCCAACTCAGGGAAAACTAGAAGTCAACAATGAATTAAGTTTACTTTTTTGTAATGTAGAACATTTCCTCAAAAAAGAAATAGTTAATATTTTTAAATTAACCAAAGATGATAATTATAGTTCACAATAATTGTGATAATTGTAGTTGTTGTCTTCATATAGCTTATTTTTATGTCAGCATTATATATTGTTCCTACTATTACATTATAGTTGTTTCAAACTGAAATGTAGATCAGGGATATTTGCTTATATATTAATGATTAGTCCCAACATATTTCAGGTGAAAACTGTGGTGCTTTTAAATTTCTTATATTGGCTGATGAAACATTTGTCATCTCAATTCTGTTCTCCATTGTGTAAAACACATTTTTTTTTACTTTGATCTGTGTTTTTAATTGCCCCACCATTGTATCAACTGAGTGTTTTTACTCACTGCCTTCTGATCCCTATCCAATGCAGTAAAATCTCATCAATTCATTATACAGCAATTATGTCTTTGCTTTCTTGACTTGTAAATGACTGAAATCAGATTTGACATATATCACCTGCTATTAATAACAAGAACTCAATTAGACTGTACTTTCCGTCCTGCAGCTGTCTGCAATGAAAGGGATGTCTTCTCATATTCTGGAGTCCTATTTTTTTATATATCCAAATACTGTTTTAAAAATTAGCAAAAAATATGTGAATAAGCACATTTGCTGAACAAAACAAAAAACCCCAGTAAAAATAGTATATAGTAAAAATTTTCATGAACATAAGCAAAGGGTAAGGTTAGATGTCAAAAAGTCAAGATGGCATCCATAAACATGCCATCAAATCTCCCTTTACTACATGTGTTGTACATGCCTGTTGAGATGAGTGACCATATAAATTATACATAAATAAATAAATAAGTAAGTAAGTAAGTAAGTAAGTAAGTAAACGGCTAGGGCTTTAATTTCATGAACTACGATCTTGAATTTTGAACACAGAAAATGCACAAATAGAAGTGATATCCTATATGCTGTTGTGCTTGAATAATTCCTTCAAAAGTCAGTGTAGCAATGTAACTCCTATAAATTTCATCCAATCATTAGCTATATTGTTTTGCAGGAGGATGTATAAGGAATTATGTACTTTAGGCATTATAGTGTCTTAGTTGGAAGTATGGAAAAGATCACTTCATTAAAAAGAGATAAAAAAGATATAACTTCTTTTAAGGGAGATTAACAAGGTCAAAATGGCAGGAGTGGCCAGGAATTGAAACACTTTCTGTATACAGGTAAAAAGTGATGGAGCTTTGTTTGTCAGATCATGCCCACTATTGAAGTCTGAAGCACACACACCTACAGATTGCCCTGCTATCCAGCTGCAGGGATTTGTGTATAATTCAGCATGTTAAAAACATCTGTACTAATATTTTAAGGCTATTGTATGGCAATTTATGTTGAAGATTAATTTCATTGGACACATGGGAATAAAGTCTCAGCAGTCAGAACCAGCACTAAACTGCATTAAACTAAACTGTGGCTAACAAGATAGGTCTCAAATGCCCTGGCTTTGCCCATGCCAGTCTGAAACAAGAGATTCAAATTGTTGCAACATGCAAATTTCTGTGGGTCATAGAATCTAACTGTGGATTGAATCTAGTTCTTTATCTCCCATAGCAAAATAGACATTGCTGGGAAGTACCTGGCCCAAAATCATCTCCAAACATGAGCAAATGTTCACTCACATGATAAATTGATGTGAATGTGGGTGTGTCCATCCATATTAATCATATATTTTATTTTAAAATTTAGATTATAAAGCAACCTACTGTCTCCCAGTTGCTGAAGAGAAATTATTTTAAATATAGTTGCTTTACAAATTAATTTTTTTAAATTTGGTAGATAATATCAAAATATCCACATCAACTTAGTCAAGCTTATCACATCCTAAAAACTCCTCTGTGGTCTTGCTCAATGTCTCATTTTCCAGAAGCCAGTAGGGTTTCCTGCAAGTGACCCTAACGAAAAGAGATTTCACTCAAGAGGCAAAGACAGCATGAACATTGGGAGGAAGTGACTCTGTCATCTTGGGTCAAATGCTGCTGAAATTAAAATTGGAATCTAATTATTTTACATAACATTTCGGGATATCCAAGTTCAACAACCGTAGAGAAATACTTGGTCAGATCCCATGGAGAGAAATTCTGCGGTCAAAGGAAATGTGAATACAGGAGGGTTGGGAACTTCTAAAAAATAAGATACTGGAAGTACAATTGCACTTCATTCTAACAAGGAAAAGTGCAGCTACGAGTCAGTTTAGGAAACCATTAGAGTATTGTTTTCTTCCTTCCTTCCTTCCTATTTTGAATTAACTAAGAATTAAAAGGAACATGTATAGGATATGGGAAATAAGCATGATCACCAAGAAATTGTACGAATAAGTAGTGATGTCAGTAAAAAGTAACTTGGGCTAAAGCACTTAGGGAACTCAAGAGAAGCAAAAATAACAAAATAGATTTCCTGACTATGTAGGAGAGAAAAGGAAAACTACGTAAAAGAAGAGAAAAGGAAGTTAGAAGCCACTTTCTAGGATAGGAATAGTAAGAAAATGGAATTCATTAATACTTATTTTGCTCCAGTCTTCTCTCCCAAAGAGAATTGTATTATCCCAAAGCTTATATCTGTTGGATCCATTGCAGTGAGTAGAGAAGATATAAGGGTTCTTCATCTCTTCTATCAGTTCATGAGGACTTGGATCAGTGGTGGGTTTCAAAATTTTTTAGAACCTACTCTGTAGGTGTGGCCTATTTTGTGGGCGTGGCTTTGCAGTCATGTGATAGAGTGGGAGTGGCCACCCTTTAAAATGTGAAATTCATTTAACAACGCTCTTGCTTAGCAACCAAAATTTTGAACTCAATTGTGATGATAAATTAATTCTTTCTTTCCTTCCTTCCTTCCTTCCTTCCTTCCTTCCTTCCTTCCTTCCTTCCTTTTCTTCCTTCCTTTACTTTCCTTTCCTTCCCGTTGGGTCACTGGCAGCGGCGGGCCAGATTTACTTCCAGGTACGCTGGTGGAACCCCCTCTCACCGGTTCTCTAAATTTCACCAACCGGCTCTCGCGAGTAGGTGCGAACCTGTAGAAACCCACCACTGACTTGGATCATTTTAATATATATCCCAAATTATAAACCTTCTGAACAAAACATGTTTACATATTTCTCATTCATCACTACAGATTTATACTAAAGGATTAGGAAATGTCATGCTTATGATTATAATATTTTGTTAAACATATATACACACACGCATGCATGCACACACACATGTAATTATTTGTACTGAGCTTACATAATAAGCCTAAACTAAAGAGGTATATGATAATTAGCTTAGTTCCCACTAACTGGATAGAGCACACATGCATGAATATTTCTTCTGCTCAGGGTTAGATGACTAGGAGAAATATATCTGTGGGTAAGTAGGGTAAATGTTGCTTGACAAGGCAATACTTCTTATTCAGAGAAAGAAACAACAAAGCCAAGTTCTTTAGAAACCAAGATCTCAGTGAGAACGCTATCCATGGACCACAAACTGGATACAAAAACTCTACTTGAAGATGGATGTTGTCTAACCTTCCATTTCTTACAGTGGCCAGCTGAACGAGTCTGGGAATCCCACCCTTAGGACAGAAGGGCAATAGCTTGTCCAAGGCTGTTCCTTAGCAACCAGAAAGTCAATGGCAAAGCACACTGACAGGATGCTGAATATGCATTTCTCCCACAGGACTGCAGCTTGCACCTCCAGAAATGCTCTTTGTTGTAGGTTCTTTCTTTGCTGCTTCAGATTGTTAAAACCAAGTAATTTAAAACCAAAGCATAAATTTGAAAAAACAGATTTTTAAACATAGAAGGTGTTAAAATATATAATATAGTCATTTCTTTTGGCTGCTTTGTTAAAATCTTGGAATTGTTTATTTGTGACTTGTGTTATGCTCTATTAAGAATTCATAGTTATTCATACCACATGGACAGAGCTGGTTTTAAAACAGCTAGCTCATCTTTTTCATCAAATATTTTATACATGACAATATGTTAATATTAAGAAAAGCGTGGACACATTAAAACAAAATCCTTTGATTGTTAGCAGCTCTGTATAATTAATCAAATGTATTCACAATACACCCTTGGAAACTTTTTTGGCGTAAGATACATCTTTGAGCCAGTTACAAGTACAATTAACTTCACTATCATTTGAGATTTATGAAAATTAGAGACATCTGTGGGTGGGTTCAAAAAATTAAGATGGTGAGTTTGTCATTGAAGCCGCCATCTTGACATTTAGAATTCCCTGAATGAAAACTAAGGAATGGGGAGAACAACAGTACTTGATCATTATTTTAAATAGAAAATCACTAGGCTTTCTTCCAGATACAAAAACATTATGTAAACTTCTGTTTACTTCATAGACAGAAAAACATTACTTGCTTTTTTAAAAATAATAATAATCAGTGCTTTAGTGAATTATTTGGTCCAGCATTCTGCATCCCAGATTGGTCATCTTTCCCTTCTAAGGATGCCTAAAATAGGACAAAGGGATACAAACTCCTCCCCTCTCTGATGTAGCTGATTTTTAATGTATGCTGCCTGTGAATCAGAACATAATCATCAAAACAAGTGGCTATATAGCCTTTTTTCTGAATTTGCCTGATTCACTTTTAAAACTAACTAAATTACTCACATCCTAATCTTCCTGCATTTTACTTCAATTTTTTAAAAAAACAAACCTCCTACACCCCTAGCAGCTTTCTGCCTAATCCAAAAAACCCTCAGATTTTATATAATTTTTTCATTATAACTCCTGATTATTTTGATTGTCCCTTCTTGTATTTTTTCCACTGTACAATATTCTTTTGAAGAATTATGACCATTTATGGTATGCATAATTGGTAGCTTAAAATTAATTTCTCAAAGACACCCAAAAGCAAATCAACATTTATCAAGTGGGCATTTTGAAAAAGGTATATCAGTCATACACCATCAATTCTAAGAGTTGTTAGTATTATGGGTCAATTTATTCTTCTAATATCTTCTAAGCTATGAAATCAAGCTCTGAATTCAATATACTGGCCAAAGGGACATATTCCTATGCAACAAAAATATTAACAATAATAATAAATGACTGAGTAACATTGATCAATAGTTAATACCGTATGATTGGTAAAGGAATAACATGAAATTAGTCAGCCATAGTTTAAAACAAAAAAATTTACCAGTAGCAATTTTATAACTCTGTTGGGAATCTCAGTAGATGATTCTCCCTGGACGAACTTCTCTAAGCTTAGAAGCTAAACATTTTTAGATGTTTGGAGTCTTGGACTTGCAACTTCTGGTTAAAGAGCAGGTAATAGTTGTGGCCAAGTGGGCCTTTGCACTGCTTTAGTTGGCATGCCAGTTGTGCCTGCTCCTGAATTGTGAAACCCTTTAGGTAGTCACTTATGCCTTAGTTACCTCATAGTTGAATTATTGTAGTGCTCTATATGGACCTGCTCTTGAAAATCATTTAGAGGCTAAAATTAGTCCAAAATGCAGTACTGTAGGCAGTATTGTCCATATGATGCTACTGCCCATGAGCTGTGTTTGTTACTGGTGAGCTTCCAGGAACAATTCAAGTATTAGTTATTACTAAAAAGTTCTTCATGGCATAGTACCAGATAGTTGAGGGACAACTTGTGTCCTATACTTTCTGCTTTGGTAAGATCAGGCTGAGTCAATTTGCTTTGAATCCCTTCAATCAAACAATGGGGGTTGGGATTGGGAAGGATTCTTTTATTTTTTGAAATGGTAACCCCTCAAAAATCCATGTCCCATAAAGTTTTGGGGTAGATTTAAAAATATGACTGTCCTGTCAGACATTGGGGTTGGGTGATTATGGAACCCTGTCTATGCTGTGTTTTTTTAATATATGGTATATGGATGACTGGACCCTTAAGATTGTCTAATGTATTGCTGTTTTGAAAGTGTAAACCGTAATTGTGGAGTGGGGCAGACTCTAAATCGTAACAACGGCAACAATACCACCAGCTTATAATCCTGTGCAGCACATGGTGACTATTATTGTCTACTGCAAAATCGGGGTGGTAATTCTGGCAGAAGGGAGGGAGAGAGAAGGAGAGAGAAAGAGCAATAATGATGCCCCATTTATCTATGCTTTATTATTTAGAAAGGGAATGCTTTAAGAATAACCAAACATCCTTTTTTAACACCTGACATTAAATGGTTTTGTTCCCATAGGCTCTCTCACAAATGCTAACTCCAGTCTGTGATTTATATAAAACTTTCCTTTCCCTTAATTTCACCTACAAAAGCTTCATTCTTCCTGTATGAACCTGCTTTGTCAGTATTTGCTCTGATTTATGGAAGATTTCAACCAAACAAAATAACTATCCTTTTTCTTTTCATTAGAGCTAATCCCCAGAAAGACACTTTCATCTGCCGATTAGTCATGCCCCTGCAAGCCTCAATAACCTGAGGGTAAGTTATTGATGTGTTAAAGATGTAATCGCAAAGGCTCAAGGCAGCCAAAGAAATCTCACTTTTTTATCTAACCATGGCATCATTTTGAGTCATTTTAACCCTGATAGGAGATCCAATGTAGTAAATCATTATCTTGATCACCGTTCTTACGTTAGCTCTTCCTGTAATTGGTACATGGTTCCGAATATCTCAAGGGTTAAAATGAGCAAGCAAAAAATGAAATGGCATCCAAATATAACTAATTCAGGAGGTATGTGATGAAGATATGTGACTATCACAGTCTCATTATTAAGCAATGATTATTGCACTCCAGGCAGTCAGCAGTGAAAAAGCCCAGTTTTTAAAATCAATATTTAAAAGGGTATTATCTTACTTTAAATAAATTAGCTTCCAATTCTCTCTCTCTCTCTCTCTCTCTCTCTCTCTCTCTCTCTCTCTCTCTCTCTCTCTCTCTCTCTCTCTCTCTCTGTGTGTGTGTGTGTGTGATACATTGTGGAATAGCTTGAACTGGTTGATTAAGGTAACCTAATACAGGTAGTTTGTGACATATAACTACTCATTTTATTACTGTTTGCAGTTACAGTGGCCTTAGAATGGGTGCTTTATGACTTGCACTCCAAACTGTGGCAAAAAGTTACTTCTCCCTCATGGCCACATGCTTACACTTTGGTTGCTTGGCAACTGGCTCATACTTATGATGCGTTGCAGCATCCTATAGAACCCTTAATATTTTTTCCCTCAAATTAAACTTTCACAGCTCTTTCAACCAGTCCTTATAGGACTTGGTTTCAACATCCACATTATTCATTTGGTTACTTTTGTTCTAGACATGCTCCAGTGCCCTTTAAATATAGTGTATGGAAAATTATACAAAAATAAATTGAGAAAATGTAACATTCAGAACATATTACAGGGCATTACATGAGAGAGAAATAACAAGACTGCATCAATCACTGCTACTAGCTGGTTTGGCTCCTCTCTACTTTTGACAGGGTCTATGGCAACTTTTCCTGGTTATGCTGCAGCTGCCTCCTTAGCAAACCTCTTTGGTTCAGCCCTCCATTGTCTCACAAGATAGAATAGGGCTAGTTGGCATAAGCTGAAGTCAAAATGAGGAAATTCATTCGATAAACAACACAAGGAAGAACACAAGCACTGCACGAAGTGTATATTGCATATATTGTAATGTATAATTTGTACAAGTAAATATATAAATGTAAGTGTAATGCACAGGTATAAATTTGGAAATAATTGTGGCAATTTAAATAGAAATCCAAATTTCTAACCATGAAAGGGAGATAATAATCCCTGTGCCTATTGTTGTCCAGCTTTCTGATAACTTGGACAGCGCATTTAAACAGTCTGCCAAATAGAATAGCATCCTATTTAGCAGTGTATGTAGACCTCAGTAAGTTTAAGGCAGAGGTGGGTTACTCCCGTTTTGGCCCAGATTGGGTGAACCGGTAGTAGAGGTGGCGGGGGACTCTGCCCGCCCACCCAGACACTTCTGCGCATGCGTGCACCCGAACCAGTAGTAAAAAAAATAGCAACCCACCTCTGGTTTAATGTATCTGGGATTCAATTCCCAGCATTCCCTAATCCTTAAAGATGCTGAAGTTGAGAAACACAGCTACAGACAGTAGGAAATATTGCTGAAGTTTTCAGGAATATTCTTAAACATAATCTGCAATAAGGATGGCAATCTGAATCTGAATAATTCCATTCATGCTCTATTGGATAAGATTAAGTTGATCCTTAGTGAGGAAAATCTCTGTTCTGCAAAAATCATCATCATTCTCATCATCATCAAAGTGTGCTGGTTGCCCCCATAACCTGAATGGTCTGTGTGGGGCAATCTCAATAGAAT
Source organism: Rhabdophis nuchalis (assembly GCA_039707465.1). Taxonomy (NCBI): domain Eukaryota; kingdom Metazoa; phylum Chordata; class Lepidosauria; order Squamata; family Natricidae; genus Rhabdophis; species Rhabdophis nuchalis. Next base: position 186,575,861 of record CM077645.1, on the reverse strand, counting down.
ACTTTTGTTTATGCAAAGCAAAACAGGGAACCAGATTTTTCTTCATATGAACATATGCCAAATTTTCCTTTATCTTTCTTGGGAAAAAGACAAGATAGATAAAAGTACAAGGATAGCACTTGCTACTTTAGGTCATCTCATACCCTCCTCCCACCTGGGAAAATAGGGGTATGGACAAAGAGATAAATAATACTTGGCATTGCTGGAGCTTTTAGGAGGAGTCTTGGTTGAGGCCCCAATAGGAGGATAGCCAACCTTGATCGCCAGACTAAGTCTGTGGTCAATGACAATTATTAATTTACAAGTTATATATATATATTTAAAAACTTCATGATAATTAGGCTACAGCTAGGATCAGGCCTTCCTAGTTCTCAGTATCAATAAAGTGTAGTGCCTTTTACACAATGTTGGCTCCTGGATATTGCCGAATGCTTTTAATAGTAAGCCAGAAATCAAATGGAGCATTTGAGAAAAGAGGTAGGAAGAGTCATCATCTAATAATGAAGACTGTGGAATCAAAGTAATGTGTATTTGAGAGAGAGATATCATTGGTAGCATAAATAGTGTGAGGGGGAATGGATTGGGAAAGAAGTCAAGAGCTATTAATTTATCAAAAGACATTTTGTATATATTTCGGTATCTCTTTTTTCAATTTGTTTTTTCTGTATTCCCTTATTTTTCTATTCCTTTCCAAAGAAAGACCTCATTCAACAGAGTGCTTTTACAGTAACTGCAATCTAATTATTTTAAATTATCATGTTTGTTTTTCTTATGGAGTTTCAGCGTCATGTTCTGCGGTCCAAGTTCCCATATTTCGGTCAATAAACAAATGACATCTGGCTTCCTTTTACTTGGAAAGAGATACTTCCTGTTGTCTTCCTTCCTTCCTTCTAACTCTACATTCCTGAAAATATTATATTTGAAAATGATTTTTATTTTACCTTACCCTATCCTATTCGAAAAAATTGTAAAACTCAATAAAACTTTTTCAATGTAAAAAAAAGAAAAAGAAAATGATTTTAACAACCTTTTATTACACAGCCATGCAAAATCCGGACTCTTCCTTTATAATCAAGGAACTTCTTTGTCGTTTTAGGTTTTAGTAAGATATTCAGTGGAAATTGAGTGGAGTTTGATCATAGAGTTATAACTCTCAGTCCTAAATATGGGAATGTAATGAACCACAATTGTTAGCCAAAGAGGTCAAACCTCTTTGAGAATTTTTTGCTCAAGAATACGTTAATTGCCTTACAGATAAATATTTTAGAAAGGAGAATATTTCATGAACCCTGGATTATTGACCTGCTTTTATAAAAAGAAATGCAAGCACGCAAGTTGCAGTCCAAGTGCTATTTTTTATTAATAAAATTAATGTTTTATTTTCACAGGCTCTAAAATTCCTTGGAGACTGCAGTTGCATTCTAGTTTTGTTCGTGTACTTCCTGTAGAAAACTAGCTGGTTACCAGTTTGAATGCCTTTGATAGGCATTCAAACTGTTAAATTAATGGGGGGGAGTCAAAGATAATTTGCCACTGAAAGCCCATTATTGTGAAGAAGCACTTTGCCATCGTGTTGTTCTTGTGGGCTTCCCATGAGTCATCATTAAGCACCACTGTAAGAATAGAATCCTTGATTAGATTTCCCACTAGTCCTTATATGCTTTCATTAAGAAAATAAGGAACTAACATAATTAATAGGAAAGAACAAAAAGAGCAAGAGCAGCTAAAAGTTTTTTTTAGTTGAAATAATAAATGACACATCTAATAATCACTTCTAAAATATTCAATATTAAGCAATACTCAAGGTCTATTTAATGTTCTCTGTGTGTGTCAATATACTGCATGTAGCTACAAATTATTTATTATTTATTTATTTTATTTATCATATTTTTATACCGCCCTATCTCCCAAGTGGGACTCAGGGCAGTGCACAGAAGGAATAAAAACACAATAATATAAACAACAAGATAAAATAAGATTAAATTAGATAGCTCTGTGCTAAAATCAATTAAAACAGTTTAAAAAGTCCCATTAAAATTAAATTAAATCCTTAAATCTATGCCAGCCCGGCCAGATGGAAAAGATGCGTTTTAAGCCCCTGGCGGAAGAGGCATAGGTCTGTGGTGGTGCGGAGATCGGGGGGCAAGTCATTCCAGAGGGCCGGGCCCCCCACAGAGAAGGCTCTCCCCCTGGGGGTCGCCAGCCGGCATTGACCGGCGGACGGCACCCTGAGGAGGCCCTCCCTGTGGGAGCGGACAGGTCACAGGGAGGTGTGTGGTAGGAGGCGGTCACGCAGGTAACCAGGTCTCGTGCCATGGAGCGCTTTGAAGATGGTTACTAACACCTTGAAGTGCACCCAGAAGGCCACAGGCAGCCAGTGCAGCTCGCGCAGGAGGGGTGGTACGTGGGAGTAACGTGGCGCTCCCAAAATCCCCCGCGCGGCTGCATTCTGCACTAGCTGGAGCCTCTGGGTACACCCCAAGGGGAGCCCCATGTAGAGAGCGTTGCAGTAATTAGTAGAATGGTGAAGATACTTAACATATGCCAATATAACACCATTACTTCATGAACTACAATGGCTTCTAATAGGCATCTTGATACAATTCAAGCTGCTGTTATCAGTTATAGCGCTTCACAGCACAGAACCAGGTTATTTGAGATTCTATTGATGATTTCTGTTCATCCTATAAGATCCAATAGATGTTTCTTCTATGCTGCTAGCAAAGGCATTCATCTAATGAAATTGAGATGTGTCTTTTCTGTCCTAGTGCCTCCTCTGTAAAGCAGCATACTCTGTGAGATTGAAATGTGCCTGACTTTGTTGTCTTTTTGTAAGACATCAAAAACTTGGTTTTTTTCCTCAAGTGTTAGGCCACAGTGATACATGAGCCTATTTTGTACTTATATTTATGATTTGGAAAATTTTAATACCAAGCTCTGTCTGTCTGTCTGTCTGTCTGTCTCTCTCTGTCTCTCTCTCCAGATAGGTAGGTAGGTTGGTATATTAATAGCAAGCTAACCACTTGGTAAGGCCACCAAAAGTAATCAATCAGTAGGAAAACTGGATTGTACAGAGAACAAAGTTGGTCAGAGAATGTTGTCAAAGAGAGTGAAGAATGTTAAAATTAAAAGAGACAGCAAAAATGCAAAAATGTTTTGTAAATGGATAGAAAAGCCCAAACATAGAGACTCCAATAGAGTATGGAATTAAGAATAAAATTGACAAAAAAAATGGATTTGGGTTGAAACTAAAGTGACTGGAAGGATAATTTAGAGATTTCTGAGAATGATTTGACGTGACAAAAGGTAGAATTTAAACAAATGTTGTTAACGTTAGTATCTGGGAATTTAGCAATTAGCTAAATTCTAATTAGCAATGTCTATCCTTGAACCAGTAGCCCTTGCCTGCTTGTTGTAATGGTCAGTTGAGGCCAATATGCACTGTCTCCAGGGGGCACCCTAGCATTGTTCAGCATTCTTTGTCCATTGGTTATGTCAGTGTCAGATGTGAAGGACCAGGTCCCTATGCGAAAGTTCAAATAAGCTGATTTATTCCTAAAAGTCTATGCACTGGAATCTTCTCAATTGACATTCAGCACCTGGTTAGAGTTAGATAAGAGTCAATAGCACTTAAGGGAGGTTTGGACTTTTTTTTTTTTTTAACAATAATTTTTTATTGGATTTTACAATTTTTTCCAAAAAAAAAGGGAATAGGGTAAGGTGAGATACAAAGAAATTTTGAGAACTTTCAGGTCGGAATTGTCGGCCCCTCCAGGGCCGCTTGATAAAACATTGGTAATACATTTTTCAATATACTACAAGATGGAAATAAGTGCATACATCATAAATTCTAAATTCTAAATTCTATGCTGGCAGTCATATACAAACATCCAGATAAAAAGTTATATTGAGCTAATAAAAACCAAATTCATTTTTTAGATCTAAGTCTCTTGGCAATTGTATCTTCTTGTGCTCCTTCCTGGCCCCCAGCGGGCGGGGCCGTGGCCCCCCCTGCCCCTCCTGAATCTTCCCCCAGGATAGAGGAATGTTTTTTAAGAAAGGCTTCCGCCTCAACAACTGTTTTAATCCTAACCCTTCCTCCTTCCCAGAACACCAACATCCCTTCAGGCATCGCCCACTTAAACCAAATCCCGTGGTCAAACAATTTTTTGAATAAGAAGGAAAACTTCCTTCTCATCTCTCTAATTTTTTTAGGGATCTGCTTCAAGATAGCGACTTCTTTTTGCTAGTAAATTAACGGACCACCTCTCTGCGCCTTCAAAATTCCCTCTCTGGTTGACCTCCTAACAAATTTAATATGTATCTCTCTGGGTACCTCATTTATCCTGGCATATGCAGAATTTATTCTGTAGGCTAGGTCAATATCCCCCCTGATCTCATCTTTGGGTTTATGCAAATATTCTGCTAAAATTGTACTCATGAGATCAGGAAGACATTCACCATCTTCCTCAGAAACGTTCTGAAATCTTAAAAAATATGACATCCTTTCAAAATCCATCCTTGACATATGCCCAGTTAATTCTCCAACTTCAGTGTTAACATTTTTAAGTTCTCCCTTTGCCCCAGCCAGCCCCGCCTCCAATTCCTCGGTCTTCTGTGTGTTCTCCTTCAGTTGTTTCTGTGTTTCCATAAGTTCCTGTTTGAAGTCCTTATTGTCTTGTCTTAAACCTTTAATTTCCTGCACCAAGGTTTGTAACACTACTTCCAAAGCTGTCATTCTTCTTTCCAATCCTGCCAGTTCTGATGTGATAGAAGCCATGGTGAGCTGTTAAAATCAGTGCCACTAAGATGGCGTTTTTTGGGTGGGGCCGCTGCAAGTCAGGAGAACAAAGTCCAGATCAAAGTTGTAAAAAGTTATAAAACCCCCAAAGAGAAACAAATTGCAGAATCAATTATTCAAACAAAGAAGGCACTCCAGGGAAGGAATCAATCAGTCCAAGAATTTCTTCATTGATAGAGAGAGGTAGTCCAAATCACAAAGAGACGTTGGTACTTTTCCACAAATAAAAATAGTCATTCAGGAACAAAGGGCAGCCATCTTCCACCGCCCAGTCTGAGAGCCAGCAGGAGAAAGTGACAAAAGAACAATTGTTTCAAGCCAGCCGGACTTAGATACATTGTATAGAAGCAAGCCGCAAATTACTTTCACTTGCTTAAAAAAAAAAGCCGGATACGAAATATCCTCTTCCCCGCAACGAGGAGCCATTTCTAACCGCCGCTGTTAATCCGAGGGGGGGTTTAACAAACAAACACCCCCCTCCACAGTTCTTTCAGTCCAGGCTGCCAGCAAAAATAGTTTTAAAAGCACTCACTCTCCTTATCACCGCAAAAGCCCCGGAAAGCCTTCCGATCCGCCTTCAGCTCTCTCCCGGTTCATTGAATGTTACCGTCCTCCGTTGGCGAAGGGAACCAAGCCCCCCGCAGCATGTCCCCTTTCTCCTGGGCCGAGGACCCGGGCCGTTTCCCAGCTGCCGCCAGGATGGACCAGCCCAGGCAAGCCAGCCCTGCAGAGGCCCCCCCCCAAAAAAAGGGGTGCCCCGCCCCATTAGGGGCAGAAAGAGGAACAAAACGGCGGACGAACCCCAGAGTTCGTCCGTCGCCGCCAGAAGCGGAACAGGAAGTCTCAGGGAGGTTTGGACTTTGATCACATATGGTTATGTAAGGATTCTAGACTGATCCCACTTTTCACTCTGTCCCAGATTCTGCCATTCCTTCTCCTACAGATAGAAATTGACAGACCAGTTTTTTGACCGAGGATGATGATGATGATGATGATGATGATGATGATGATGATGATGATGATTTAAATTTCTATACCGCTCTTCTCCCTTCTGGGACTCAGGGCGGTGTACAGGCAGCAATAAAATCAGTGATATAAAATATTAAAAAATACATGAAATATATATTTAAAAATGTATTAAATAATACGCCTGTTCTAAAACCATTAATAAAACCTACTAAAACCATTAAAAAAATTATGCCAGGCCGGCCGCACGAAATAGATAGGTCTTCAAAGCCCGACGGAAGAGGCACAGGTCCGTGGTCGTGCGTAGGTCGGTGGGTAGGTCATTCGAGAGGGCAGGAGCCACCACAAAGAAGGCTCTCCCCCTGGGGGTCGCCAGTCAACATTGCCTGGCCGATGGCACCCTGAGGAGGCCCTCTCTGTGGGAGCGCACTGATCGGTGGGAGGTATTTGATGGCAGGAGGTGGTCTTGCAGGTAACCAGGTCCCTTGCCATGGTGCGCTTTAAAGGTAGTTACTAATACCTTGAAGCACACCCGGAAAGCCACAGGTAGCCAGTGCAGCTCACTCAGGAGAGGTGTCACATGGGAGCATCTAGAAGCTCCCAGGATCCCCCCGCACGGCCGCATTCTGAACTAACTGGAGCCTCCGGGTGCACTTCAAGGGAAGCCCCATGTAGAGAGCGTTGCAGTAGTCCAGGCGGGAGATGATGAAGGCTTGAGTGACTGTGCGTAAAGCGTCACGATCCAGAAAGGGGCGCAACTGGCATATCAGGCGAACCTGATAAAAGGCCCCCCTGGCCACGGCTGTCATATGATCTTCTAGGGACAGCCGAGAGTCCAGGACGACACCCAAGTTACGAGCCCTCTCTGTGGCGGCCAAAGACTCGCCCCCAATAGCCAGAGCTGGCACCAACTGGCTATATCGTGCCGCCGGAAGCCACAGCCACTCGGTCTTGGACAGGTCAAGTCGGAGCCTGTTTCTCCCCATCCAGACTTGCACGGCCTCCAGGCACTGGGACATCACTTCCACGGCATCGTTGGGGTGGTCCGGGGTAGAGATGTACAGCTGAGTATCGTCAGCGTACTGGTGGAATTCTACCCCAAAACCACAGATAATCTCACTCAACGGCTTCATATAAATGTTGAACAGGAGAGGCGAGAGGACTGACCCCTGTGGTACCCCACAGGTGAGGCACCTTGAGGTCGACCTCTGCCCTCCTGCCAACACAAATTGCGACCGGTCGGAGAGGTAGGAGGAGAACCACCGTAAAACGGTGCCCCTCACCCCCAGCCCTGGGCTCGCGGCTGGTGAAATGCACGGTAACCCGGTGGGCACATCTCAACGAGGGGCACCCCCCTCTTGGCCCAGCCAGGTCTCCGTGATACCCGCCAGGTCCACCCCCCCTCCAAAACCAGATCATGAATGAGGGGGGCTTTATTAGCCATGGACCTGGCATTGCACAACATCAGCCGAAGGCCCAGGCCCTGAGATCCAGAACCGCCTGGGTTGCAAGAGGAGCCATGAGAGCCGGAGCGCGCCACCGCTCGCAAACAATGGGTGCGCCCTCCCCTTATATGATATGGCCCTCGGCTCTCGCCATACCTGCCCCTCCCACACACAGTCTTGATAGAGTAGCCCTCTGTTAAGCAGACCCTCACCCCCTCCCCACTTTTAGGCACTACGCCCTCCCTGTTGGGACCGCCAGCCGGCCTGGAAATATTCCCTGGTGGGTTTTCCCCCTCACCCGCCACCTTAATTTTAGTTTGACCTCCCCCCTCCCTGGAGCCCCTTAAGACCCAGATTAAAAATTTGGTTAAAAATCCCCTTAACGTCCGCTATGTTCACCTCTCTGGGTTAACAAACCCATCATCAAGGTGGCCCCTCGTTAACGCTGAGGGCCACACCTGCGAGAGGGGGGACTCCCGCAGAGCAAGGAGGTCAGCTGCTGAGTACATATAAATAGAGTAAAATAGAACCAGGAGGCAGCACCAGCCGTGGGGTCCAGTTTGCTGCAAAGGTCCCGTGGGGGAATAACCTCCCCCAACAGCAAGACATCGCGGGCTGCAGTCAGAGAAGTCCTGGATGTTAAAGATTGGTGTAAAAATAAATTTTGATTTAGCCTCCGGGCGGATGGATCGTAAGGTGCCCAATGGAGTGGCTTATGTAAAATGGTCACAGGAGGGTCTCCATGATGGTCAATAGGACAGACGGGGTAGGCAGGGCCAAACAATGATGACAATGATGATAAACGGCCAGCGCCGTCCCAGCCCCCTCCAGTCACCTCCAGCCGCTGTTGACGCCCACGCCGCTGCAGCCCCGGCCGGCAGCCTTGCATCTTTAACCGCCTCGCCCGCCTGAGCCTCTCACTCCTCAGGTCCCAACGAGCTCCTCCATGCCGCCGATGCCGTTGCCTCAGCCACATCACCTTTTTTAAATTTAATTGACTTCCCTACTTTATAAATCACCATTACTGTGGAACCGGTGGGCGGTTAGAAAATTTTACTACTAACAGAGATACAAAAGTGGGTGGTAGATATAAAAAGGTTGACCACCCCTGGTCTACATGAAGGCTGAATCTTATAATTAAAATACTAGTGTTACTCTTCTCCTGTATAAAGTGAAAGTGGGAGTGGGGGATTCTAGCATTTTTCTAGGGATAACAATCTTCATTACAGCTTGAAACGTTGGATGAAAATGACTGAATTAACCAGTGCAGTTACAAATAACAATGTAATAAACCTGGAAGCCAGCATTTTGGATGGTTATCTAGATTGAAAGAATTGTGGAACAGCATATGTGATCTCCAACAGCAATGTGGGAGGCCTTTGTGGTTATGTCAGTCAGCATTTTATTTGTAGGAAGATTGTTAAAATCTTATTGTTCCTTCAGGAGTTTCTGTGTTGATAAAGTTACTAGAGAAAGTGGAAAGATAGATGGTAGTCATCTGAGGCCTGAAATGAGACATGCAAGTGGAAAAATAAATTCAGTTACTATAAATTCATTACTATATGTGAATTCAATCATAGGCAAAAAGCCAGTTTTCTTCCTAATAGTTTACATAGCAATTAAAATGTTGCTCAAAGGTAGCAATTGAGCTTTCTCAAAAGTGCAAAGGAAACCATGACAGAAAATAAACTTAGTCATTTTGGGGGGCGGGAATTACCATTTAGGCTGTGCTACAAAACAAAACCCAACAAAATTATATCCCGTAGTTCATGCAGAAAGGGAAGGGAATGCTTGGTACAACAAGTGTGGCAAGAAGAAAATTAGATCTTAATACACTATATGCTCAAATATGGAGAAATTGTAAACTAGGAAGTGGATAATTTTAAATAATCTAAAATATTCAGCTGACAGCTATCATGGCAGACATTCTCCTTTAGGGAATAAGAAATATAAAAATAATTATTTTGGGCAATTCCCTGCACAAGGTTGAATTGGCGAGGTTGCTTGAAGGCCATATATAGTACCTTGCCTTATGCATCCTGTTCCTATAGGTATGAAACTGCTTCATCTGCTAAAGCAGGGGTCCCCAACCTTTTTGGCACCAAGGACCGGTTTCATGTAAAAAAAAAATTCTGCGGACCGGTGGGAGCCTCCAGAGGGTGAGTCGAGTCACATGGGCCGCGCGCGTTCAGTGGTCACATGCAACCGGGCGGAAAAACTGACAGGGGTCCTGGGCGAAGGATCCTCAGCTGGGGCAGGGAAGGATGGGCTGCGTCCCAGGCAGGAGGGCCTGGCAGCCCCTTCCCCCCCACGCAGGGCCAGGTGGTGCCCCGAACCCTCCAATGCAGGCTGTTGCCCCCATCCTGCCTCCAGGGAGCGCCCCGGCCAGCCGCCAGAATAGCGGAGCGTTTGCTACACTTTCCTAAGAGTTGAGCTACTCTCTCCGCTCACTCCGGCCCAGTTACTATCAAGCCACGGACCGGCACCGGTCCGCGGACCGGGGGTTGGGGACCCCTGTGCTAAAGAATAGTCCTGCCTTCTGAGTTTCAGAAATTAAAGCCAATGTTAGAGGTATGACATATAGAATGACGTCAAATCAATGTGTAGGATCAAGAAGGTTGAGAGAGGAAACAAAAGTCTGAGTAAGAGAAAGGTCTGTTGTGCATTGGAATCCCTTTTAAAGAAGGCTACTTCCCTAGATTTGTAATAATCTTGATTCACAAGAAACAAAATCAGGAGTAAAATAATAGAAGTGGCAAATATCCCTGATAATCCAAGGGACCAGGGGCCAAGATAAAATAGATTCTGCTTTGGCAGGGCCATCTGAATACCTCCTGATGAAATATGGTAGCCCATATAATCGAAGTAGGCAGATCAAAGGCACATTCCTCCAGCTTTAAATACAAGTAGAATTGATGAAGATGCTGTAATATAATTGAAATCATTTCAGTGTGAATAATTGGATCTTCAGAATAAATTAACTAGTCACCAGAAAAACTATCAAATAGCTAGCCAATATATTGTGAAATACTTCAAACATTCCATGAATGTGAGGGACTTAAAATAAGCTCAAATGGGATTACTCTGCATTCAGGTTTTCCATGCTGATGTTAAAAATGGTCAAGTATTCACGCTTTTCTTTCATGTGAACCAGGTTTGAAATGACTCTGAGATCTAGTTTTGAGTAAAATATGCATCTTTCTATAGTCCTCCTAAAATTTTGAAAATTAGAGAAAACAGACAGTGATTCCTATTAGTTACAAACAAGCAAGCAACAAACAAGAGGTTACATTATAATATATATACAAAATATATAATTTTAGTCACCCTGTGTTATATCATGGGCAAAATATCTCTTTTTCAATATAGTGCTAGGTATCATGTATCTTAGTAAACTCTAGTATTTTTCATTCATGTTTTCTGCATTTATGCCTATATGTGGCTTCAGTTTTTTTAATTAATTGTTGGGTTTTTTAAGATGTATTTCTTTCCAATACTTTTGAGGTTTTTACATGACAGTGATATCCAGTAAAATGTTCCTTCTTTATTTTGACATTTGTGGTTATGTGCTTTATCTATCTAGGACCTAGATAGATAAAGCACATAACAACACATAACAATAGCTTCTAGGTGACTGTGGATCGAGTAATATGTACAGTACCGTCATTTATTTAACTTTTAAAAACTTTTTAACCCACCTTTATTACTTTACTAAATTTTTAACCCCTTGGGTCATTGTCTCAGAGACATTCTCTTACCAGATATCTTAGTGTCTTCAACAATGGCAAGAACTTCTAATGTTTTCGAAAAAAAGCTGTTAAAAATTCAGGAAGATATTCAGAGATGTATCTGCCTTGAAAGTAGTTCATGTTGAACTGTACAGCATAGTCAACCAGGAGCTGGCCACAGGGAATGTTCCAGGGATGAAATTCACTTACCTTTGCGGACCTCCATGCATGCGCAGGACCTTACCAGGAACTCTGTGCATGCACAGAGCATCAAAATGACATCCAGGTGGGTGGGTGGAGCCTGCTACAGAGCACGCCTGCAAAGGTAAGTGAACAGCAAGGAGGGATCCCCTGTGCCACACAATTTAGATTAATATAAATATAAATCACACGGCACAGCTGATTGTCAGAAAAACCGGTTCATCCGAACAGGTAGCATTTTTTTAAACTATCAGTTCAGGTGAACCACAGGATTTTTTACTACCGGTTCAAGTAAACCTGTCCGAACCAGTAGCATTTCATCCCTGGAATGTTCTATGATATTTACTTTATGATAATTTTACATCATAAAGTGCTTCATGACATTTGCCAAATTTAATTCCATTGGAGTTATGGGACTTGGATTTTGGACATATTCTGTAAATTACACCCTTTAAAGTACATTGGTTGAAAATATTTTGCCTTATAGTACACTACTTCACCTAGTTAAGGGTTACAAACACAAGAGTTTTACTAGTATATAAATACTAGTGAACTTATATAGTACTCCTTCATCCTCCTATTTACCTCAATCTTGTGAGGTGATTGGACAGAGAGAGAGTATGGCTGGCTCAAAGTCACCCAGTCGGCTTTCATGTCTAGGGTATAACTAGGATTTACTTTCTCTTGATTTCTAGGCCAGCACCTTAAGTACTACACCAAATTAGTTCTCAACATATAGAACATTTTGTACCAGTTTTCTTTTAAATTGTAGCTTGGATTAAATTTTATTGGGTTTTTTTTCCATAGCTCTCCACATTGGTCCACCAATTACCACAGATGGATTCTATGTGCAATTTGGGAGTTCTCCTATGCGCTTTCTTATTCACACAAAAACAAAGTGAGGGAGGGAAAAGCACATTTGGATTTCCAAGATTCTGTTGCAATAAAAGTGAACTTAACCTATCTAAATGGCATTGGTTTCTTAGTCTTGTGTTCCTTATTGGACCATCACTGATCCTGGGAACCTGGATCTATGGTTGAAGCCATATCTAGTTGGTTGCCCATATGTTGGTTGGTTTTCACTTCTGCTGTTTTATATATTGTTTGTTAATAAACATCTCAATTGATTAAAGTTGATTAGACCTGCTTCTGCTATCATTGATATTCTACTATTCAGAAATCTTATCCATTCATATGCACATTGAGGAAACATAATGAATACATTGGGAGTGCATATTGGGGAAACATAATGGGGAAACATAATGAAATGCATTGGGAGTGGTAATTGAGTGTGCACTGAAGGGAAAAATGAATGATTGGTACAAAAGAAGTACTTTGAGAATCATGTGATAAACATATGAAAGAAACATGAATAGGTTGAAAGGAAACAGATGACTGAAAAAGTTTTGAATGGAGCTCATAAGAGTCTCAAAAAAGAGAAAAATGAAGTTTATAAGACAAACGGTAACAGCAAGTAAAACAAAAATTAAGACGTTTATGGTTGTGTTGGATGGTTTGTAATATATAAAGCTATGGAAAAGGATAGTGAATGTGTTAGTGTAAATTATATTTAGCTATATTTCCTTTTCTCAAATTTTAGCATAAATTATGTGTTCCTGTTTATATAATGAGCTGAAAATTTGACAACATTATCATTTTGTGGTTTTAGTATATAGATATTAATATACATATAAGAAAAAGTAATACATTAAGTAAACCTCAAATTTAATACCCCTATTTGTAACGGTTGAAGCTAGAAATTTGGAGATGCAGATTTGTGGGCCAGAGAGAATTGCTGTGTAAACAATGAGTAGATGAGTTCATTTACCATGTTCTCCAGTAGACAGATCTTCTGTGCACATAAGGCATCTTTGTTGGCAAAATACAGCAATTCATTTAGTTGTTTATGAAGCTTCTGCAGTCAGCAAGTTCCTAAATAAAGGACTGGGTATTTGAGTAAGATTAAGATTTAATGCCATGCCTAGCATGAAGACTAACATTTTAGACAAATCTCATAACTACACATAAGAACACTTTATGGTGGCGTTTGGGAGTTTTTTTGCAATTGAAAGTTAATACTGGTACTATGTTAGTGGAAAACGATATTATGACAATATATTTCTACCGGCATATTTTCTTCATAGTTACACATATCCCCATATCAGATAAAGTAAAGTAACAATCATAAAATGTGGAAAACAGCCTTTGGAAGTTTCCAATTATTACAACCATAAACACTTCTTCAACTCATCCTCCTTTTACCATCCTGAAATAATTCCCTTACCCAGATTCCTTGACACGTTTCCTCTCAGAGGAATATCTGGGGAAGTTCCCTGAGCAATTCGCTGGAAGTGAAATGTGTTACTGAGTTCTATAAATGTTTTTTTCCCCTTTTTGCATTCCAGCTTGGAGTGTTCATTGAAGATAAATCTCTTTGTCTATGGAGCTTATCTTAAATTTGGCATCCTGTCATAATGCTAAGCACCATATGGGAACAAACTCCACTAGCGAGACTTTACTAAGAATTTTTTTTTAGATACTGAGGAATTTTTGTCACTGTATGCAGTGATAAAGAAATTGATATATTACTTCACAAAATACCAGACTGTCTAGTAGGCGGGAAAAATTCCAGTATTTGTATTATCACTTTGCTGCTCATTCATAGTTTTGCATCATTTTCTGTAATGTGAAAGAAAAACCCAGCTGAAGCGTTTTTTCTTCCTCCTTAACTGCACACAAACACCCACACACATTGTAGTTGGAAGATACAGTCATTGCTTATTCAGAATAGAGGCCAAGGTCCATTCTAACTACCCTGCCAAAACACAATATGCTGGCTTTTCTTTTCTGAATCATCAGCAACCAATCAAATAGCATTTCTTTTACTATAATCCTGTTAAGTGGAGGGAAGTTCTCCATTTTCTTGTAAATTTGTAGTTTCCTAGTTATGTTAAATATTCTTTGGTAGAAGCACTGATAAATCAATAGACTCTGCTTATTGGCGTGCTGTATAAATTAAGATATAAACTCTAGTGGAGGAGTGAGAACTCAGCTCTATGCCCCTCTGTTTCCTTCTTCATTAGAAAAGCTTGTTCAGTGCCATTTCAATTCCGGCTCAAGAAATATAAATAGCCATTAGCTTTATGTAGATTTAAATATGACTCCAGGGTTGAATAAAAATCATGTGCAACTGTCAGAGCTACAATTACTCTGACAGAAACACAAAGTGTTCTGCTATACAGACACAAAATTATAAAATGATTGCTATGAATTCATTTATACCAACAAATTCACATAGGAAAAAAATAGTTTGGCTCTGCACAACAGTGATATCTTATAGATGAATACTTTTTCTCTCTCATTTATTGCACTACCAATACGGATAGATTGTATAACACAGGATGTTATAAAATCTCCAGCTCACCTCTGTATTTCTTATTTTGGTCAGTCATATCTGCAGAAGGATAATTTGTGTTAGGTATGGATTTCATGCCCTTCTGTGATAAATGATATATAACTTTGAAAAGAAGGAATATTGAACAAGAGGAAGCCAGGAGGTTTAATTTGTGATAGATTTTTCAAAACAGGTATCTTAAATAATATTTTGCTCTTAAATCTTAAATGGGAGCTGTTGTGAGGGAAAGCCTTAACATATTGTATTTGGAAATAATGTTGTGCTGTACTGGTTGGGGAATATTGTCCCCATGAAAAGTGGATAGCATAATTCTCCCTTATCACAGACAGACAGATTAACCCATGGCCTTTCTCTATAAGGCAGAGGTAATGACCAACAATCCATAATCCATAAATCAAAGAATCTGAACTGAAATGGGTTATTTAAGCCATCAAATCCCACCTCCTACTCCTATTCAGTGCAGAAATCTAAATTAAAATTGGTGTGAGAGATGGCAATATACACACAACCCAAACACATTTCCACTATTTCCTTTGGCAATTGGGTCCATTGTTAAATGGACAAAAGGTCCAGAATGAAGACAAACTATTTTTTCCCATGTTGCCAACTATGCTAATGCAACTCATAGCTTTACAAGTTACAAGTGACTTCAGCCCAGTTTCACAATCACTGTGATTTGCCTCTTCCACATAATATTCCCCATGGGAAGAAAAAGATAGATATTACCAATGTGCATATTTCCACCCACTTTTTGATGTTACTTCATTTATTTCAGCCCTGCCCACTACTGACGTTCTCTTGCAACAGCACACTACCCATAAAGGGAAAGGACTGCTAGTCCTTATTTTAGAACTTTTCTATATGTATTTGTATTTATATTTATTAGTTTGTCAAACATGTACAACATAACAGGTATAAATATAAACATGGACATGAATGAAAGAAATGAATACCAAATAAATGGGGACAGTAGGACAGGGATGGTAGGCACGCTTGTGTGCTTATGCACGCCCCCTTTATGGACCTCTTAGGAATGGGGCGAGGTCCACGGTAGACAGTTTAAGGTTGAAGCTGCGAAGGCTGTAACAACGGAGTCAGGTAGAGCATTCCAGGCATTGACCACTCTGTTGCTGAAGTCCTATTTTATGCAATCTAGTTTGTAACTCCAGGACCTTTCATTGTGATTAATGCTCTGCTAGAAAATTCAAAGAAAACTGCCAGCTCAAATGTGTCACTTTGTGTAAACTGAACCTAAACTAATAAAAAGTTGGACACATTTAAAAGGTGGAAAAACTGTTTAGATTTTTTCTTATTAATTACATCTATTTGTTTTACTTTGATCCCAGTCAGGATTAATAATAAGATATTGGACAAAAAATGGGTAGGCCAAGGCAGAGTATAACTACCGCCTGAAAGAGCCTCTTAACTATGTTAACAGTTTCCTTTGCCTATCTTTAAGGGTAATTTTCATTTAAACAGGATATCTTCTTTATTTTTATTTATTTATTTGTATTCTACCTTTATTATTTTTACAAACAACTCATGCAACAAACATATCCAACAGGCCTTCCTTCTCCTGTTTTCCCTACAGCAGGAACCCTGTGGGCTGAGAGGGAATGATTGGCCCAAAGTCACGCAGATGTTTTCATGACTGGGGCAGGACTTGAATTCACTATCTCCTGCTTTCTAGTCTGATGCTTTATGTTGGAAGCACTTTCAAAATGTGCATAGAACATGCATGTCTTATGTTCTGGGGAGATATAGGTTGGACTATGACTGTGATAGCCTAAATATATGTTTCCTCCCATTCTAATTATTCTAATTTAATTTAGAATTTAAAATCCTTCTTTGAAACTAAGCCTGGGAAAATTCAGTTAAACTAGGGAATCTATTATTATTAAGTATGACAATAGTCACCCAATATAGCTAGTCTTAAAAGGGAAGTCGAAAATTCACTTAGGACGGCACTATTAATTACTAACTACTATCTTCTGAATTACAGGCAAGTAAAACAGCACACCTTAAAAATCAAGATTGGTGAACAAACCTGGACTAAACAGATCTTAAATAGGATTATGTTCATGTGCAAGGGAGGCATAGGCGTCTCATGTGGAAAAAAGCCATGTGAACATTTGTATTTTGTGTTAGCCTGATGGAATTACTCCTCTTGGACAGTAAACCAGGAAAGAAACACACACCCGCACACATACATGCAGGAACAGGAAGCACCAGCTGCTATCAAAATTTCCCAAAGGGTTTTTAGCATTTGCTCATTTTCTCAGGCCTGGTGCAGATTTAATTTGTGTTATTCCAATATATCTCTGTCCTTCAACTTGTTTAGTTCAAGAGTATTCAGCATACTAGACTGTCTTCAGGATTTTATGTGAAAGGGCAAATTTAGTAATGTAACAAACTATTGAATTTTATTTATGTACCATTCCTACACCCAAAAAGGTCCTCCTAAATTATCTTCAGGCCCAGAGCTTAGACTCCCTAGGTGTACCCTAAAACTGTGCTATTTAACTGGTCAGATTAGGATACAGAAGTAAAATAGGAAACTGGCAATCCCAGTTTTCAGGAAATGTAACACTGTGTGAATTGTAGGAGAACTCCTGATTCACACAAAGTTTGGCTGTTTTAATGAAATACAGGGCATGGAAGCAATCACCAAATTAAACTGGGCTTTAGAAAGTTAAAAAGAGAAGGAGAAAAAAGATGTTCACTAATTTTTAAATTGTTAACAATGAGATCTGAAGACATTCATCCAAGAGTTCTCAATGATGGGTGCATAGGGGCCCCATACTAATCTGTGTATGTTAACCCTTTAATGCACCTTGTATCATGTAAATACAGCAACATACTTATTAAATTTTAATGCATTTTTAAAATTAATACTAACATGCAAATATATGTTTAATTTTATCAACCATTTACATTTTTATTCCTGTGAGTAGTTGTCGTAGGAGCCCCAGTATCCTGCTTTGCCTGGAAGCTCATAATGCTGTTAAGATGGCCCTGGTCCTACAGGAGGTGTAGTATCAAAAAGCCAAGATGACAATCATGGAAGTGTGATAAAAACTCTTTCCCTTTGTATGAACAAGTTGACACACAACAATTCTTGCAGAGGTTGATACCACTGCCTAAAAGAAAAAGAAAAAAAGCCTCTAAAATTGAGTTAGACAATAGGTATTGTTATACCAGTTTCTAAAAGAGATCTAGAATTGATCCGGGAATTTGTAGATTAAAAACTTGTTTCTAGAAAATTGGGGAAATTGCACAAAAGAAAAGCTAAGCATTAAGAAGAAGAAAATGTTAAAAGAAAATCAACATGATTTCTGCAAAGATAAATTGTGCCTTACCAATTTTTTTGAACTTCATTAGGCATATGGATAGAGAGCTTGCAGTTACTGTATTCTTGTATTTTCAAAAAGCCTTTGATAAAGTTCCTAAGAAAAGTCTCTTGCATAAATTTAAGGGTTATGGATTAGAGGATTTGTCCTTTTAAAGATCTTTGATTAAAAACAGATCTGATTAAAAACAGAAAGCATAGAATATTAAAAATAATGGAGGGATATATTTTTTCTCAATGGAAGAAATAAGGATATAGGAACCTTCCTAAATTGCCTTAATTTTGAAGTAAGCAGAGAGCTAGAATTTTGATGGATGTAATCAAACTATTCAGGATTGTAAAATCCAAAATTGACAGAAATTATCCAGAAGGATCTTGTTCCAGAATGCTTGCCAACAACCAACAGATCCGATTTGATGTAGTAGTTAAAGGCACTAGGCTAGAAACCAGGCTATAATGATTCTTACCTTGGACATGAATCCAATTGGGTGCCTTTGGACCAGTTAATTTTTTTCAGCCCCAGGAAGGAGGCACTGACAAAGCTCTACCAAGATATTGCAATCAAAAGTACACACTTACCCAGGAAGTCACCAGATGTCAGAAAGTGGCAAACACACACAAATACAAGCAAAGGGCAAATACAATTGAGTTTAGGTAAGTAATAAGTGATACACCTCAGAGAAAACTGCCTAACTTTATGTGTACAGGTGGAACCTGGGTTAACTAACTAACCAGAAAAAAAGTTCATGGGGACTATAATTGATCACTCAAAGAAGGTGTCCGAAAGCAAATTTTATTTTAGGCATCCTTAGGAAAGGGAAATGAGGCTGTCAACATTGTAATGCCATACAAATCTATGGTGCACCCATATTATGGTTACGTTTGAAAGAGAATACAACATGATAGATTTTGAAAAGTTATATCAAATATTTATAATCTGCTTTTCATCTTGACTTGTTTTACATCTATATGCTTTAAATCCATTTTTAATATATTTTAAAGTATATTTATATACTTTATACATCTATTTTAAGTTTGTTTGAGCTTCTTTCCTAACTTTTTTTAATGAGACTTTTTCACTCAATAAGCGGCTGCTAAAAAGCACAGAGTTTTAAAAGATTAGCAAAGGCTCAAACTGAATTTGAACACTTTGTACTCTTTTGAAATATTTCACAAGCTTTAACTGTACTTCTTTCCCAATTTGTAGGGCTCAACTTGTATTACAAAGCCCTACAGCATACAGAACTACTTCTATCTTATAGCGAGACCTTTCTCCAAATACCCAAGACTTAACAATATGATCCATGGCAACCAAAGCAGAGGTTCAGGGGTCTGCAAATTTGGCTCTTTTAAGACTTGTGGACTTCAACTCCCAGAGCTGGGGAATTCTGGGAGTTGAAGTCCACCAGTCTTGAAAGAGCTAACTTTGCAGACCCCTGATTAGAGCATCCTGGTTTCAAATCCACTGGTCTACATTCTGTTTGAATGTCCTATTGTCTTTCAGGATTTATTATTCATTACTTGTTGTTTCAATTGTCTTGCATGGTGCTTATCTCTACTGCATTTAGTGACTTATTTAGGAATAAAATTTTTAAAAAACAAGGTTGAATATATAGCATGATCACTATACAAATTCTTTATAAGTATTCAGTTTAAAGATAACTTTAGAAAGATCTGCCAATTGTGAGTACTCAGCAGTGTCACTTGGATTGGGACGCCCTTCGCACAGTCACTCATGCTCTCGTGACATCCCGACTGGACTATTGTAACTCTCTCTACATGGGGCTCCCCTTGAGGTGCACCCGAAGACTTCAGCTGGTCCAGAATGCAGCCGCGCGAGCAATAATGGGTACCGCAAGGTATATCCATGTAACACCGCTCTTGCGCGAGCTGCACTGGCTACCTGTCGTCTTTCGGGTGCGCTTCAAGGTGTTAGTTCTCATCTTTAAAGCGCTCCATGGCTCGGGACCTAGCTATCTGCGGGATCGGATTCTGCCTCATACATCCTCCCGGCCGATTCGCTCCCACAGAGAGGGATTTCTCCGGGTGCCGTCCACTAGACTTTGTCAGCGGGCGACGCCCAGGGGAAGGGCCTTCTCTGTGGCGGGCCCAGCCCTCTGGAACGACCTTCCCCCCGACATTAGAACAACTACGGACCTCCGCTCCTTCCGTCAGAAATTAAAAACTCATTTTTTCTGCTTGGCCGGCCTAGGTTAGTCTCTACCCAGGGATTAGGGATTGTTAATTTTAAATGGGAATTTTAGTGCAGGGATAGTTAAATTTAATTTGTTTTTAGTGTATTTATGTATTTTTTTTTTTATGCTGTTTTAATTTTCTCCCTTACACCGCTCCGAGTCCCCTAGGGGAGAGGACGCGGTTATACAAATAAATATTCGTATTCGTCGTATTCGTCTTAATGATCAGTTAATTTTTTATTATTTTACATGAAAATAGACATAAGAAGTGTAGAAGAGAAATAGAAAAAAATGCAAACGTGTGAATATCTCCTGGGGAAAAAAAACTAGTCTCACATATGCATTAATGTTCCATTACAATTATATTGAAAATTAAATGTTTATTTCATAACAGGATCTAAACTGGGCATAAATTAAATATAAGAATTAGCAGATGCAATCCATGTTTTAAAAAGTTTGGGATTAACATAAAAACAGGTTGGAAGGGACCTGGGAGGTCTTCTAATCCAACTCCCTGCTCAAGCAGGAAACTCTATACCATTTCAGACAACTGGTTCAGTATGATTGCTTCTTTAAAACCTCCAGTGTTACAGTACCCAGAACTTCTGGAGGCAAGTCATTCCACTGATTAATTAAGATGTGGAAAAAGAGGTGAGTTCTTCAGATAGCCATTAGCAGGGGTGGGTTGCTCCTGGCATTATTGCTGGTTCAATGCGCAAAAAAATATTGCATTTTTCTTTTTACAAGCCTCCAGACTGAAACAATGGTTTTATTTAATTAATTGTAGGTGTGATACAGGTTCCTCTTGTGATAAAGAAACTGAACATACAAACTGTTGATTTAAGGTTTCTATCATTCAAAAAGACGTAGCTAAAGTTTATAGATTTCACCTGCTTTAACAATCATTGCCCCTTTTTAGAGCTTTGGCATCTCACTGGAATTGTGTGACTGCATATGCCAGGTGTGTGTGAAAGAGAGACAGAGTAACTAGTACACTATAATTACAGAGATTTGATGTACTGCAATTAAACTAGTATAAAATCTGAAACTACCACTAAACGTGGGTTCAAATGTTATTAAAGGAAGCTGAAGTTGAAGAATTACTACTTCTGCTACATCCATGTCTTTCTTATTCTTTTAAAGTAAAATTTTGGAATGGAATATGGCAAGAGAACTATAGGATTTCCAGAAGAGTTTAGTTGAAGAGTAACCAGGAAGTATGATTATAGCTGTCATGGCACTTTCAGTGATCTTTAATAGGGCTCTGGTGGCCATATTTATGGCTTTTTAAAATATTTTGTTATTTTTTTTGGACTCAAGATTGATTCTCAACCCATTTATAGGTCTGCTATCTATAGAAAATGAAAATTATAAGGGCAGAATAGGAAGGATCAAAGGTTTACAGCACAATCCTCCAGATCTTCTCGAAATAAGGTAGACTCAGTGTAGTTGGCATAAATAAACATCCAGTCTCAAGTCATTTAAATCTTAACTTACAGTTAAGTATTTACACAATCACATTTAGAAAATCTCTCTTTGTCAGCCTTTTGGGGTAAACCTCTTCTCAAACTTTAGTTATAATGGTTCTTGACCAATGTAAAAAATATTCTACAAACACACATTATGATTCATCAGGAGGAGATGAGGGAATATCAAATAGTTTCATTGTTAACTAGGCCCCAAGAGTAGAATTATATCAATTTGTGGTAATGTTACAGTGTTTAGACATCATTTTAGTCTGGGCAGCCACATACCTTGACTTTTGTTCTGAATCACAGTGGTCTACAGTTTGAATAAAATGCTCCAAAGATTTGGCATAAAATTCCCCATCTTAAACCACATGTCAAATTAAAATCTAGGAAGGAGTTATTAATTCAATCATCTGGAAGATTCAGTGCATGAAGTAAACATTAAGTATAAATATGAAAAATTATAGTGTGGTCACTGTCTTATGCAATGGTATGTATGCATCCCTGAAAAGTGTTAGATCAGTTTGGCTATTTCCTTTTATCTATTTGTTAATGATATAGTACCCATTAATCTTTTTTCAGGTACATTTCTCATTTATAATTTTTCTGAGTGTAGCAGAGAAATAGACTTGCTTTTCAATACAGCTGTAGGTCTGTCTTTTGTGATTTCAAGGAATTGACTAATTTTTTTGAGTCAGCTTTGGTCATCAATCAATGAAACAATCACAGGTGGAGACGATAACCAGTCATCATGAACAGATATCTACACGTTTCAATTGGAAGCTTGTTAAATAACTATTTCCAGGATTTCTGAAATGCTGCATAGTCTATTTGGATGGTATTCCATTACATACACTCATTCGTTCTGCAAAGAAAATAATGTACTGATACTTTTAAGGAATGGGGCAAACTTTTTTCAAGTTAATTGATTATAAAGACACGTCAATAAGGGAAGTTTAAGGGTGGTTGTGGGAGATCAGCAAATGTGGAAAATAATCTTATGGTGTGAGGATTAAGATATGAGATCAGATGAATGTTGGGGAGATCATGTGCTTTTGTTTATTATTTAATTCAATATTGTAGTAACAATTAAGAAAACTCATCTGAGTGGACTTTGATAGGTGTGTTTGGGATGAAGATTAGTAAGTACATTTTCTGTGCTAGGGTTGAGAGTAGAAGTGGAGGCCCTGTCCTTAAATAATGCAAATATTGCAAATATAGTTCTAAATATTGATACTGTGCTTCCTCGTTACATGCTATCTAGTTACTGTCCCATCTTTTTAGACTTAACATTTGGTATGAATTTTTGCCAAATGGTGTGTGACTGTTTTCATTCACTGTGACAGATATGTGCTATATTTTGTGTGTAGCCAGCCAATTCAGACTTGCAAATTCCAGGTTCCTTCAATTAAACAATGCAACCTATCAAGAGCTCCAAAGTAGCACCTCTGTAACAGTAGCTATCCCTTGGAGATAGCTCAAGATCCAGAGGGTCCCAGTTCAGTTTTTACTTAGAAGGGCCGTGTAAACCTAGCTTTCATCCAGGTCTTTGGTAAGTGAAAGTGGGATCCCTTGTATCTTTCATTGTTGCCAGTTTTAGGTGTGTCCCCCCCTTTCTTTTAAATATAATATTGTATTATTTTTGATTGTTGGGAGCAACCCAATTGGGGAGGGGGGAAAAGTTGGGTAGCACGCAAGTTTAATAATATATAGATGATACTGTTGACACATTCCAAAATTGGAAATTCCATACTTGGATCAATTTCCAAGTTTTTTCTGCAGAAAAAACCAACCATTGGGGAAAGAAAAATCTAATGGAACAAATGATCACATTTTTACGCCATTATTACAGAAGAACCAGCATGAACACATCAAATTAATTATATATATCATTTTTAAAAACTCTATTGCAAACCAAACTTTAGATGATATGCATCTGTAGTTGCTAGGTCTTTAGCTGATCTGGTTAAATATATTATGTAAACAGAGCTGGTGTTCAACATAGAACTGGGAAAAGCAGAAGTTGGATGTGCTTTGCCTGAAAATGCTTTTATTATATGGGCACTTAAAATACTATCAATCAGATTTTAGTGATCCATGATCCTTGTGGATTATGTAGGTTATTTGTTAAATATTGTTTTAAATTCTTTAAAAGCATAAATATATATGTAAAAAATCAGATTTTTTGTTTGGAATTCCAGAAAAACAATTCATTGTTTGGATTAGTGACTTTGTCAATCATAATTGTCAAGAGATGTATCTGGCAAGAGACTTTAAAAATTATCATATACAATCTTCCAAGTTCATTATTCTTGATGTGAATAATGTGATGTGTGAAAAAAGAACATGGAGAATGATATACTTGTTAATTCTTCAAAATGGGATGGAGACTGTATCTTAAAATCTGCTGGGACAATAGAAAACTTGCTGTAGAGAACCTTTATGAAAGCAAGGTACTCATGCTGTCATGGAGATAGTGGTTATGGCTTTCTCCAGGATGCTGCTCTTAATTATTTTAAGGGAGTGGATTGCAGTAGGCAGGACCATAAGCATTTAAGGTATTTGAATAAGATAAGAATTTAAGTGCATTTTAAACTTAGGCTACAGCTTCCATGTGGTTTCCATTTCAAAATAGTGAAAACTGAAATATATCAAAGTGCAACTATTAGGGAAAAAAACAGATCTTCAATAGCCAATTACACAGCTAATGTTACAAGTTGCCCAACTCTGATTTTAACGCATTTGCAAATATAGTCAACAGGTTTAATCAATTTATAGTTGATCAGACTATGGCTTCATATGTAATAGAAGAAATGAATTAGAAGCTGGCAACTGGTCACTGCCAGTTCTCTATTCTGATTAATCTCCATTCTTCAAACAATTGGATATACTTTGAATATAAAATTCTTACAGGTACTCCTTTCAAAATTTGTTATGCATTAAAATATTGACTGCATTGAATATTTATTTAACATATATATCTTTTTTTTAATGATCTCTTTGAACTGTTACCTTAAGAAATACATTTGTATTTGATTAGCACTGGGTTGAGAAGGGTTTTCCCTTTTTCTGGACAGAGATTCAGTATTTTTAAACCAACAAGTGCTGAAGATTATTCAGAAGGTAATCTCTCTTGAATATCCTAATAGAGATATACCATATCAAAATAATCCTACTATATCAGTAGTCTATTTGTGTTTCAGTAGTTTATTCATGTAAAAATCATGTTGTAGAACAGGCAAGATTATCAGAAAGCTTCCAGTGACAGAGGTGAAACTTAATAGCCAAACTCGAACCAAAGCTGGGAAAAATAATTCCCATCATACAGGTCTTAACTAATTTTGGTTATTTATTGGATAGCAGAATATTGTACTTTATAGTGGCCAGAAAAAGTGTTTAAAATTTACAGCATTGTCTCCAATAATTCCTTTTTTCTGGAAGAGTGTATCATTTCAGTAGTTTTCTACAGCTGCTTCTTGTTTTTAAAGCTTTGATCTGAATTTTATGAAATATATATGCAACAGAATCCATATTGTAGAGAAGTGAACAGCAGTACATACTAAAGCTATCCTCCCATAAATAATGCCTTTTGAAACAAATGCACTGCTCCTCTAAAGGTCACTGGAAATGATGGAAATATCAGGATTGAACAGGCCAAGTCATCAATTACAACTATATTTTTTGATACTGTTACTACCATATGAACATAATATAAAAACACATATTGTCCCGTGTTGAAATGAAACATAATTAGTATAAAAAAAGTACTTCAAACCTGGACAACATTTTAAAAAATCTGACCAAGTAATGTCTTAAAGAACAAGTGGATAATTTTAATAACCACAAAAGTTGGTCAGTATTTAACATGACATTCTAAAAAAAAAAAATCACAGTTTTTAAAACAAATTTACAAACAAATGACATACATTTAGATATAGAGGTAGAAGTTCACCTTTACAATATTCTACTAATACAGTTCACCAAATTCAAGGCACAAAATTGTTCTTACAAAAAAGGTAAAAAATGTTTTCTGCTCTATAATGCAATTAAAAAAAACATTTTACAGACTTTCTAATGTTCAAGTTGCATTTAATAATATTATATTTTGTTCATGTAACTCTTTAATGTAACAATTGGCAGGATGACCATGATTTATTTTTTTCTTAACTCAAATTGCTTTTGAATTTTAAGCAAAAACATGGGTTATTAATGGGTAATCAATGATAGGGAAATGGATTTCACTATATAATCTAGAAAGCCTGTTTAGCTGTTTATTCCTTTGCCCATCCAATTCCATTAAAGTTGGCTTTTATAGTGGTTGATTTTAAATGCAAGCCATATATTCTTATCTAAGTAACAGAAATGAATGGTATGGATTATGACTTTCCATTCTGAAAGCATTCCAAACTTCATGTTAATGAAGATATATTTAGGTTCAATATATGCAACATTGAAAAATAACAAGTAATTACAATATATTATCACACAGACTGTGCGCTTTTGAAGCACTGCCCCTGCTACATTACATAATGTAAATGTCAACCCACGAAAACATCACAAGAAAATGAACAATTGATGAAACAATTGAATCGTCTAATTGCATGACCATCTCAAAAGAAACCTTACAAAGTTTCTCTCTATAAAAAGAGTAGCATATTACTGTACATCTAATAAAGTTTCAAAAGAGCAAGGGTGATCACTACTTTTTATAAATTTGCCTCTCATGGTTCTCAGGAATTCGGATTACTCTACATACAATATGTAAAAAAAAAAGTTTTTCCTGTTCACTATTCAGGTATAGGATCCAAGAGAATGTCATGATAAAGTGTTAACAGTTGCTCCTGCTAAATGCAAGTGCACTCCAGAATACAGTTCTAGCATTTGATAATAATTCTGTTACAAATAACAGTCCTTTATAAAATGTTATATTTCATTCTTTGCTTCATTGTTATTTGTGGCCTGTTTTCGTTGAGCAATGAAAGGATACATACACTTGTCTGCTCCCAAAAACCGGTACATGCACACAACTGCTTCAAAAGGTAGGATGCTAAAACAAGGAAACAGATAAATAGGATTGTAAATATAGTGATAAAGATGGTCATTTGTTCTTTAAAATTGCAATAACAAATGTAAGTAAATTAAAATACTATCTAGAGCAGATTCCCTCAGATATGATAGACTAAGGATAGATGTTTAAGTTTCTAAAATTACTGCTTCTCTTCTACAAAATCAACAAATCAGAAACAAATAATTCTTAAGGCTAAAGTAATGAAAGAATCCATTATTATTCAATGTTTTGAATGCAATATAATGAGTCAAAAGCTTTAATAGTGCAAATCCTAAGATTGTTCCAAAGAGCTCCAGGCTCTGGGTGTTAATAAAACTATTCTGTACAATACTATAATGTGTTTTATTGACAATTAAAGGGCTTCCTCTGAAGCACAAACCCCACCTGCTATTTTTCACTAAAGAATGGTTCCCAGGGTGGCTTAGTCTTTGCCGCGCACACTTTTATCTATTTTAACTAATGAGCTAGTCACACTGCCTCTGTAGAATAATACAGTAATTTTATCAGCAATAACAATCCATCAAACTGTTACCTATTTTAAAACCAATATGTATTTCCTTTCGTCTTACGCATTTTTAGCTTAAAAAAAAGAAGAAATAATCAGAGATCAAGGCCAAAAGACCAGAAGGACCATTTGGCTGGATTCCATATTCAAAAAGGGCCTCACATCAAAACATTTGCTAGCATTCTTTTAACTTCAAAATACTTGCGCTATGCCTCATTCTTTCTTTCCTTGGTACTTTGCTTTTGTTTTCGTGTGTTACTGTTTCTATTTTCACTGTATCTAGAGACTTCAACAATTGGAAATGGTATGAGCCCTTGAGGAATGTAATAAGGCTTTATACAGATTTGTGAAGTTCCTTGAAAAGGAAGGTGGTTTTCCAAGAAATAAATAATCCATAAAATCAAAACAGGGAGAATATAACAGAATGTAACAGTCCAGATGCCTTTGATTAAGGAGATGCGCTGTTTCTTAATTTCACTTTTATGATTCCTCCCATACACATTTGGGAGGGGACCAATGTTGTTATGGGTCATTCTCAGCTTACAACCAGTTGTTTGATGACCGTACAAAGTTACTACAGCTAAGAAAGGTTTTTTTAAGGTCCATAATACACTTCTGGCCATCTGTCCACCACATGATTACATGATCATAGTATTTGGCATTCTATTCACATTTATGATTGATAATAAAGTTTGGATCTTTGGGATCTGAGCCCAGCCCATTTCACTTCACAGGGTTGTTATTGTTGTGGAGAAAATAGCAAGAGAAAGGTGTGTTGGACATTTTCGCCACCTTGAATTATTTGTAAAAATAATAAAGGTGAGATACAAATAAATAAATGAAATAAAGCTAATATCTTTTCAGGTCTCATCAGCAATAGATTGAAAATGGTTTAGTTAGCCTTTTCATTTATTTCTATGTAACTTAAAACTTCAATTGTGCAGAATTCATGCCTCTTAAACCAGTATGGTCAGAATATTTGTCCTAGTTATTCTCCAGGCACAAAAATGTGGATACTCTCCATTTTGATTCACTATCAATGAAGTCTATTTTGTGTTTCTGTTCCTTCAAAAGAAATACAATTGCCCTGGTGATGTTCCCATATTGATGGGCTGTTGTAGTAGTCCAGGAGGTAGAAAGAATGCTTTGCGCCTGAAAGAATCTGCATGCAATATCTGCTACTACCCAAAAAAATCTCACATAGTAGATGGTGATGCACTTCTACCTCATACATTTTGAAAATGAAGAAGAAACAGTGTTAGGAGAGACAGAAAGAATGAACAGTGAGGGATCCCTGATGCTATTTGAGCTTGGCTGGTTTTTTTTCTAGCATTGATGATGTTACGTTGTTTGGGTAATAAAACAACTGCAAGAAAACAGCCAAGGTCAGAGAGCACCAAGGACCTCTCATTTCAATCCTGAGCTACAAATATTCTCCTTTATAGACTGAACACTGCCTTATGCCAAGTTTGAGAACTAGTTGTATCAATCCCATAAATTATGACTGGTTATAGATTCCTGGGTCTCTCTGTGCTGTCACATTTTCTTTGACAAGCAATAATACTTAAGCTGATTAGAAGTAAAAGCTGGACATCTATCCCAAAGTCTGATTGCCCATTTATTTCTGAAATATGTACATTTTACTAAATAGATCTAAATAATAACCTTTTCATTAAGGTAACCATATACATCATACGAGGTGTGCAAATCATAGGTTGATCTGTCAGTATAGCTCTCATAGCTTGCTTTACGCAGTAATCTGGTTTCAAAGGTGGAAGGAATGGCTCTATTTCTTTTCTGAATAAATAAAAACAACAAGTCACATTTTAAAAACATATCAGTTAAAAAGTACAAGAAGACACAAGACAATGTCAAGCATGTTTGTCTAATTCATTAGAATGAGGTCCTTCCTTAGTACAAATCATTCTTCCCACAATATACAGTATGCATCTTCAAAAACTAAATAATACACATAGTATAAAATCTAAGAGTTCTATACATTATATTTGGAACTCAGTAAGGTAAAGGTAAAGGTTCCCCTTGCACATATGTGCTAGTGCTTATCTCCATTTCAAAGCCAAAGAGCCAACATTTTCCAAAGACGTCTCCGTGGTCATGTGGCCAGCATAACTAAATGCCAAAAGGCAAGGGAACACTGTTACATTCCCTCCAAAGTGATCCCTATTTTTCTACTTGCATTTTTACATCCTTTCGAACTGCTAGATTGGCAGAAGCTGAAGCAAGTAACAGAACAAGCTGGAACAAGTAATGTTACATGGCGCTAGGGATTCGAACTGTCAACCTTTCTAATCAACAAGCTCAGCATCTTGGCTCCTGAGCCACCGCATCCTTTGGAACTCAGTGAGTAGGATAATACAAATACCAAAATAAATTACATAGAGAAAAAAGCTGATTATAAAACTAGAAACTTACTAGAATTTTAATTGCTTAAGCCATGATCATGATTACAAACTTCAGACTTAACCTTGAGTTATAGCATTGAATGCTTTTCAATCTAAAATGCGTAATATATATTATATAAATAATAACCAATGTATTTATTGTAAGAGGCATTTATGCTACACTAAAAATAGTACCTTACAATTACAGCAGAACCATTGGTTGTAAACTAGGTATGGGAGTCTAATGAACTATTTTAAACATTACCTTATTAGATTCTGATCCAATATATTTTCAAATATATGAAAATGTTTCCCCATAACAGGAAATATAATTACATTAGATATTTTAAAATATATTAGATATTTTTATTATGATTTTGTTCTTGAAGAAATATTTTTGATGCAAGTAGATTGATGCTATGCTAATGTATTTGATACAGCTGCATTATTTTTTATATGCAGGTAGTTCTCAAATTATGACCACAATTGAGTCCAAAATTTATGTTATTGAGAAATTTGTTAAGTGAGTTTTGCCCCATTTTATGACTTTTTCTTGCCACATTTGTTAAGTGAATCACTGCAATTGTTAAATTAGTAACACGGTTGTTAAGTGAATCTGGTTTCCCCATTGACTTTGCTTGTCGGAAGGCCTCCAAAGATGATCACCTGACCCTGGGCACTGCAACCATTATAAATGTGAATCAGTTATCAAGCATCTGAATGTAAATCGTGTGACCATGGACTGGCTATAATGGTCATAAGTGTAAAAAATGGCCATAAGTCACTTTTTCCAGTGCCATTGTAACTTCAAATGGTCACTAAATGAACTGTTGTAAGTCGAGGACTACCTGTAGATAGTTTTTTTTTTTTTTAAACATTCCTACTTACCTAATTCTGCAGCCTCTGAACATTCCTGTGTCTACAAGGTAAGGGCAAACCAGTGTTGTTTTAATGCCATCTTTTTCAACTGCTTTTAGTTCATGGCTCAAGGACTCATGAAACCCCACAGCTCCAAATTTACTGGCACAATAATCCTAAATTGGCAATATAAAAAACAAGTATGAAACAAGTTGCATAATTTTTTTAAAAAAAACAGACTTAAACCGATCATCTTACTTTTATTAAATATGTCTTTTTGAAAAATTAAACTTAAATGACATTCTTTGATGTAGCTTTTTGAAGAAATAAAAAGCTCTCTGTCTTTCAAGCAGCATTAAAAAAAAACATTTCTCAATTCAGCCATTGTTTTCTTTTAGAGAAAGAAGAGCTACCTCAAGCAATTTGGAGAAACAGTCAGTAAGTAGCATCTTTTTTCTTAGGTTTGCTCAGTGGGTTTGATTCAGTGGTGGGCTCTGGAGTCCAACTGGAAAGGCACGGCGTCATCCACATGCATGTGCACACTGTGCGCATGCATTGTACTTGCCTGCAAAGCTTTCACAAGCCTCCGCGATGCTCCAGCTGCTCACCGGAGATTTGCTCAGGCACCATACGCGCCAAAAGCTTAAAAGACAGGTAAAGAGTTCAGGCGGGCGGGTGAGCCCTCCGGAGCACCGTGCTGTGGGCAGGCTCCAGTACGACCGTACTGGGACGTACCACCTGCAACCCACCACTGGTTTGATTCCAGAAACTGGAAATTTTAGACTTTTTCACATTAGTAGCTAAGTCTGACCAGTATCAGGACAAATTAGAATCTTAGTCCATAGTGTAAAGTTTAGTTTAAAATTTAGGAAGCATTCATTAATAGAGTACTGAGAAAGAAGGAAGGTACAGGGGAAAGAAGAAGATTACGACACAAAAGTCAGGCATACTTCAGATTAATACATTTTTTTTAAATTTGTCCCTTCTTTATGGGCCTAATTAAAGTTAGAATTGCTTGTCATCCTTAATCCTATCTTCGGTAGTAAAAAAAGGAAAATATATTGCTGATATTGGAAACCTACTTCTGTTATAATATAAGAAGAATGTGCGAATATCCTGGGCAAATATAGAACCAGAGAGTTGTATTTAGGCTACTGAATCCGACCCCCATGCTCATAGGAGGAATCCAGTTTGAAACATCCCTGATAGAAGACTGCTTCACTGGCAATGTCCCATAATGTTCCTCCCATTGTGACTCTTTCACTATTAAAGTAAGAAATGTCCTTCTTTTGATCAGATGTTTTAAGCACCTTAAGCAACAAAGAGATGCAGAGGAAATATGCTGGTAACACTAGAGACAATACAGATCACCTTATCTCAGCATCTTCCTGCTATCTCCTATCAATAGCCAGAAAAAATGTAACCTTAACTATATTAGAAATAATCATCAACAACAAAACAATTGAAAACAAAAGGCATAACTATTCAACTGTGCTTTTCAGGAAGGAAGGAAGGAAGGAAGGAAGGAAGGAAGGAAGGGAGGGAGGGAGGGAGGGAGGGAGGGAGGGAGGGAGGGAGGGAGGGAGGGAGGAAGGACAGAACGAAAGAAAAAGGGAAGGAAGGAGGAAGGAAATATGGCTCTAGGTCTACCAGTTACCAATTCTAGTTTTACCAAATTACCTATTCTGATCAAATCCATCCTTTCACTTCAAATCTACGTATATCTTTGGCAATGTCTTTTGAGCCAGGAATGCTCTATTACAACACCTAGAATCCTCAAATGACACATCGCTCAGTGACAGAAGTCCCAGGTTCATTTCTTAGCATCTCTCAGCACTAGATAAAGCCTCCAGAGATGTTCTACCATTTAACAGGAACAATTTTGAGTTGGTATGGCCAGTAAAAAGATGCTTTATAACATACCCTAATAATACTTTGAGATACTAAATTTAATTCTCATATCATTGAGATTTCATAAATTAAGGGCTGGGTTTTTTTTCTTATTTTTCTTCTATAGTGATAGCTTTACAACAAACTTTTATATATAAGATCTGAAAAGGCTGGTGGTGGTCTCATTACAATGTCCACTGCTTTTAATTCACTGGTGATTTAGTTTTCCAAAGAAACTAAATTAGTTACTCCTGACTGATGGATTCCTCAAAAGTTGAATTGTTTTGTCCAAGTGCTGCACATATTACCTTGCACACCAAGCTTAATGATAAAAGCAAACTCTTTCAACATGCAAGAAACATTCTTTAAGAAACCTGAACAAACCTCTATTCCAGCAGTGCTAAAGAGGCCAAGAGAGCTCGCAATAGTGACAATGTGTCCGTGGTTCAGTTCCAGCATTTTGGGAAGGAATGCTTTAGTAGTCTGCAAAAAAGAACACAAGAAATAATGCCTTAATCTTTGATGAGCCGGCCCAAAGGTAAGACAAAGTTGTCAAACTTAAGCAGTCCTCCAATCTGAAACCTGCTTATTTCATTTCAGGATCAAGATGGAAATTTAAGGAAAAAATAACTAAAAATAAAACTTATTTTAAGTAAAGTTGTTGAAGCAAAATTAAAAATGAATTTACAAAAATGTCTTGCACAAAATTACACAGGATAGTACATGTAGTTCTAATTAATTGTCTACTGAAAATATTCAGTTATTGTATTAAGTCACACTTCTAGAGGATTACTTTTTGTAAAACCAAGCCTATAATTAACATACTATGTGTAATTATAATGTAAAATAGTACATTTGATTTGGCAGCTGGGAGAGGGGAGAATATATCCAACTGTGGATTACTCAACAAATATTGAATAAACACAGTAAACTGTCAGGATCTCTGACAGAAAATGCACTTTAATCTCTTAAAAGTAAACATGCATGTCATCAAATTAAATAGATAAAAGAGAAGCTAGTTCTACTGAAAATGTTCTGATGCATTTGTAAAAACAATTACTATAGTTCAGATAAAAATACTATCATCATAATTTAAGGCCTGTAACATGTGCTGAGTCAATAATGATGACAGCTTCCAGATCCTTGCTTTTTTTTTTAATAATTACTTTAAAATGAGGCTTACCATGGATCAGCCTTTCAGACACAGGACAAATTCAAAGGGTGGAACATTCTCTAAACTGGCCATAGGCCACTAAGATAACTTCAGAAGTTCTCTTCTGCTAGATATCAATGACCATATCCATAAATGCATATTACTGTATGAGTGAAAAGTTGTACTACAACGCAGGAACTTTTCTCCCAAAGATTGTCTTATTGTTTGCATTTCAAAATTTATTATTATTTGCAGCCCCCGAGAGCAGCATTTAGCCAATTCCCTCTTACCAGTACCCAAATACCCAACAACAACAACAACAAAACTCCACAAGGTTTCTTTTATAATTTCATCCCAGAACACACCTGGATATGCCTCTGTGGACTTTTATGAACTTCCCCATGCAGAAATCCATTTGAAATAGTAAAACATTTATAAGGTGTCAGGTTGCAGCTGCCATGTGCTTGCAGTAAGAGATAATGTGCTAGAATTGCATTTCTGCCAAATTGATTGTATCTGTAAGCCAAAATAAAGGCTCAGTTTTGGACTGCTATATATCAATTCTACACACATGTGGATTCTTCTCCCTTGTCCTCCCCAATTTAAATCCCATATGATGCCATATGAATTTGCTCTCTAAATAACTATTGGCTTAAATAATTTTACTAACAGCTGACTCAGTCTAATTTCATTTCTATGACGACTTTGTTTTTCAATCAGAAATGACTTAACAATTTTCACATGTTCCTTGAACCAGAATTTTGCTTGCAGTTAACTCTGAGATATGAACACCACACAAAGCATTTTATGTGCAGTTGTTGGATGACAAAAGATTAAAGTTGTTCTTTTCTTGCTTCGACTGATTAAAACATGTTTTTCAGAATTAACCTTGCTTGTTTGATCTGTCCATCCCACCTTCCTTTCTTGAAAACATTCTGAATATTTATTGCAGAGCAGGTAGTCACATTAATTAGAAATGCAAAATCTAAGGTCCATACACAAAGTTCTAATCAACTTGCAATTTTTAATGTAAGAGAAGTGAAAATAACATTAGCACATGATTTGACAGTATTAAAGGAGTTTGACAATATGGATTAACTATTTAATTTTAATTAAATGTCTCTGACATAAAATCAAATTTAGCTTTTTCATTCTCACCCCATTTTACTTTGACTATTTAAAATACAAGTATAGCCACTTGGTTTAAAGTTGCATGCTCCAGATTTAAATTATGAAATTAAAGAATATATTATGGAAACAAAATGTGACATCACTTTTTCCCAGTAACGTCTGGGAAACAATCTAAAACTAGAAAGAAGGTATGTGGTAAATCCTTCTTGTTCTACACCGGTGTTTTCCCCAGTTCCTGTTCATGTTATGGCTGGAAAATGCTGAACACCCAACTGGTCAACATAAGCAGATGCGGTAGCTGATAAAATGCCTGGAAGCCGTGCGGGCCTGAATGGGAAGGAACAGACTCAGACTCAACCCGTCCAAGACCGAGTGGCTGTGGTTTCCGGCATCCCGGTACAACCATTTGACTCCATCACTGGCCATAGGGGGTGAACATCTAACCCCTGTGGATGGGGCACGCAACGTGGGCGTCCTCCTTGATGCACGGCTGTCCATGGAAAATCAAGTGACAGCCGTGGCAAGGAGGGCGTTTTACCAGGTTCGCCTGGTCCGCCAGTTGCGTCCCCTATTGGATCGGGGTGCCCTCTGCACAGTCACTCATGCCCTCGTGACATCATGACTGGACTACTGCAATGCTCTCTACATGGGGCTCCCCTTGAGGTGCACCCGAAGGCTTCAGCTTGTCCAGAATGCAGCTGCGCGGGCAGTTATGGGAACCTCTAGGTTTTCCCATGTAACACCGCTCCTGCGCGAGCTGCATTGGCTGCCGGTCGTCTTTCGGATGCACTTCAAGGTGTTGGTTATCATCTTTAAAGCGCTCCATGGCACGGGACCTAACTATCTGCGGGATCATATCCTGCCCCATACATCCCTGCGGCCGATTCGCTCCCACAGAGAGGGACTTCTCCGGGTGCCATCTGCTAGGCTGTGCCAGCGGGCGACGCCCAGGGGAAGGGCCTTCTCTGTGGCGGGCCCGACCCTCTGGAACGACCTTCCCCCCGAAATTAGAACAACTACGGACCTCCGCTCCTTCCGTCAAAAATTAAAAACACACTTTTTCTGCTTGACCGGCCTGGGGTAATCAACTGTTTTTAGGGTTTTTAACGACTAATTTTTAGTTTTAATATGGGATTTTAGCGCAGGGTTAGTTTAATTTTATTTTAATATTGTACTATGTTTGTGATTTTATATGTATTTTAAATTCCCTATGCCCAGCCTCGAGTCCCTTCGGGGAGAGAGAGCGGGTTATAAATTAAATTATTATTATTATTATTATTATTATTATTATTATTATTATTATTATTATTATTATTATTATTATTATTATTATTATTATTAAAATGTACTGATAGTCTTTTGTTTTAGGAACGTTTACATAAATAAGAGGACCTACTTCATTTAATCTCCAAAGTCAAGCTTGTTAAATCATGATTAAAGACAATTTATTGCAGGCCAATGAGTGCCTAGTTGCTTGTAAAATATATAGATTCCTTCATGCAATGACACAGAGAACTACACTGCTACGAAAAAACAAACTTTGCTTGCAGAAATTTGCTTGCAATTTCTGGAATATGTAAATAGATTTGGACAGTTGTTGCCAGTCAATATAAACAATAATAAGCTAAATGGACTACTAGTTTGATGTAATATCTCTTTAAGTAACTCCTGATACTTACACTAAGATTTATATCCTGTTTTTATTTTTGTACAAATCAGGATAGTATATGCATGTTTCTGCCTCCTAATTACTCTACAAGAAACCTATGAACAGGGTTGGACTAAGAGATTCATAATAGCCACTCAGTCACCTTTAATGCATAAGAGAAAACTAGAATTCACAGTTTTTGGTTTCTAACTTTAACCACTTCACTAAACTTTTCAGTCTGCTACTGATTGAGTCTTTGACTAAAATGAAGGAGAAATGCAGCTACTATATGAAAAAGCACCAATCTAGATTTAGAGGGAAGCTATGAATTAGATTTCATCACAAAAATATTTTTAAAAACATACCTAGTCTCATTATCAGAGGCAGCCAAGTTCCCATAACATGAGGATAAGAGCTGTTAAGTTATTTCCGCTACAATAGTTTTATAAAGTTTCTGAGGCGGAAATGCCTAATGAACTAGTTTAATGAATCTGAGCAAGTATATTGTTTTATGAGGTGGGGAATAAGTTATTTATATTCATGGAAACCTTAGTTTCCAATATCCTCCTCCTTTATTACTTTAGTTCTAGTTTTAAAAATATCAAGAAAGCTAGGTGAAAGGATAAAACAACATAATACAAGCACAGAACTAAAATTTCAACTGAGAAATATGAAAATATGAATAAAACAATGAAATATTGACCAAAACCACCAGGTTTTAGTCTGTAAAGTGATATAACTAGTATGGTTCCTACCAATACCAGTACCTACTTAACTAGGAGAACAACTGTTAACCATATACTATGCAGTTGCAAAGGAACTGGCTCAACTACTTGTATAGCCATAAAAGGAACTCCCTTGATATAATGCATAGAAATTGCTTTTAACTCTAGTGTGGGATTCTGTATGCTGTGTCTAACAAAAAAAAAGTGCCAAATTGTATCTCAAGAAAACTCAGATCTTATTGCTATTAAGCAGAAGAATATAAGTGATAATAGTGATAATGAATTATGATTCCTTATTAAGATACTGGTGTTGTGGGACAGCATCACACAAAAAAAAAAACCATTTACAACCAGTACAATTGTTTTTAGCAAACTACAAGAACTATATTAGTCAATGACACTGTGGTATTTTTATGTCATTGACCATATACTGGATAATATGAAATGTTAAAATGAGGAAAAAACAATAAATGCATTAGGAAAACCATGAGCTTTAGAGTAAGCCTTTGCTAGCCTATGTAATAATCTGGCCTTGGTCAATCTAATCCTCATTTAAACTGTCAGGAAAAATAAAGGACAAAAGTATAGGTCAAATATAAATATATAACCATGTAGTATTTTTCATTATTACTGTAAACAGAGCAGTATAATGTCACATCTGCTAGTTTTTCAGATGGTATTGGCCTTCATATGCATTGAGTTCTTCCCAAGAACCTATGATGTTATAATGTACTGGCATAATATGTGTGTGGATCCAAGCAGTGTGGATCTGCTTGGATCAACATATATAAGTGATGGATAGAAATGTTTGTCAATGTACAATAGTAACTATAATAATAATGCAATTATTATATTAGCCTCCCACCTCAAAATGGGCTCTGGGTGGTATAGAAAACCCCTATAAAAACAGCTACAAATATCAAATCAGGCAGACAATCTAATAAGCACAAAATCAAATGAAACAGAACAGGGCCCTAAAAAAATACTATGAGTCTCTTGATTCCACAACTCTCTTAAATAGTACCTGAGAAACTTTGGCTTCCAACAGTTTCTGAGAGTTGCAGTCAAAGACTAAAAACCTTACAAGTTGATTATGCGCACCCATTTTGTTCTTGAGAAAGATCTATGTGGTTGCAATGACACATAATCAATCAATCTACACAGTTTACTTACTGTACCATCAAGAAAACAAATAAGCCAAAATGGAAAATGAGGTAAGAAAACAAATGTCAAAATGGGAAATGTGTTAAGAAATTAATGGTTTAGCAATCTTTGTCTCTATATTTCCCACACACTTTAATTCAGGATGTTAAAGGAAGGAAAACAAAAAAGTTGGCAGAGACTTTACTAAGGAACAACAAAGAAAACATCAAAAGCTTATTTTTAAAACTACCAAGTTCCAGCAAAAGGAGTCACCTTTTGTCTTTAGCTGTTCATTACACATTAGAAGTTTCCTAGCACCTAAATCCTAAGTCTCACCTACTAACACATTCAATTTCTAGTTGTGAAAATTCTTCACCCCTGTTCAATTAGCACCAAAGTTTGTTGCCATTTGGTTAAAAATCAATGAATAATGCAAATACGTAAACCTTGCCATTTACCACCCGACTCCGTTTAAATACCCATTGTTGAGAAATGTAAGCACACTACTGTTCATGTCCTGCTTCTGGAATTTTTAAAAGCTGATCCCAGGAGAGGCAAAATGCTGGAACAGCTATATCTCCAGCATCTTCCAGCATGGGGCCTCACTGAGATGGAGAACAACAAAAGGAAGAGAATCACCTGTAGCTCTACTAAGGCAGAAAACATCCAGGGGTTTATTTCAATACATTAAGAATGAGATGCATCACTTTTATATAATGCTAGTAAAGTACAATATTGATCTAGAAGTTGAAATGAAAAGAAATCAATATTTTAAACCTGAATTGTCCTTCCACATGAACAAAAGATCGTTCCATTTATGGAGGAAAATGTTCCAGAGACTTCCTGTAAATACAAGAGAATGGAATCCCCATTGCAGCTCCTAGTGTTATTTTCCATTCTGCTTCAGAAAGATTCCTTGGAGATGGCCCGAGGAAAGGAGATCTGAGAAACATATTGTCTAGACAAATGAACCAACTATCAAATAAGCTTCATTCTCACACAATGGGCATTTACTGCAAAAATCTTTTTCTACAAACTGGAGATGGAAAAAAAATACATAGGATCTATAGTTCTGTAGAAAATGGTAAATATAGCAAGAACATATTGTATATGTATATTAAATTTCTAGACCGCCCCCCCTCTCCCCGAAGGGACTCGGGGCGGTGTACAGGAAAAATTAAAACATCTAAAAAACATGACAATAAATACATGTTAGATTAGGCCAAACCGGCCTGATAGAACAGATGGGTCTTAAGTTTTTGGCGGAAGGAGTGGAAGTCCGTGGTAGTTCTAATATCGGGGGGGGGGGGGGTAGGTCGTTCCAAAGGGTCGGATCCACCACAGAGAAGGTCCTTCCCCTGGGCGCCGCCCGCTGGCATTGCCTAGTGGACAGCACCAGGAGAAGACCATCTCGATCCCGGCGGAGGCCCCCGTGGAGCAGCGAGGCCGGGTAGAGGCCTCCACAGGGGATGGCTGGTGAGGTTGGCGGCCGCAGAGAGATGGGAGGCGCAGCGGACCGATAGAGCGTCGGAGGCCCCGGCGGAGGCCTGTTGGAGTGGTGGAGGCCCTGACCGAGGCCCTGGCGTGGAGTGGCGAGCCTACAACGCGGTGAGAACAGTGGAGGGAACCCTCCCCCCCGGACTCCCCGGTAAAACATCTACGGGGAGGGGGGCGAGAGCGAAGCAAGGACAGCCAGAAGGAACAACAGTTCCAGCCACCCCGTGGAAAGCCTCTACCCGAGGAAGAACTGACTGACTTTGATTACGATCTATTTTTCCCTGTTTTGACTTGACTTGCACTTGTACTAGCACTTTATCTAGGCGTTTCCTCCCTTTAATAGCCAGCAATGGACGACTTCCTGTTCCTGGCGGCGACGGACGAACCTTGGGGTTCGTCCGCCGTTTTGTTCTTTTTTCTGCCCCTAACGGGGCGGGGTGCCCCTTTTTTGGGGGGGGACCCTCCGTAGGACTGGCTTGCCTGGACTGGTTCAGCCTGGCGGCAGCTGGAAATTAAAGAGTTAAGAAAAGACCATTGCAGCTCTAAACTTGAGCTTTTAGAAACACAGAAAAAATTGATGGAGAATACACAGAAGACCGAGGAGTTGGAAGTGGGGTTGGCTGGGGCAAAGGGAGAACTGAAAAATGTTAACAGTGAAATTGGAGATTTGTCTGGTCATATGTCTAGGATGGATTTTGAAAAGATGTCATATTTTTTAAGATTTCAGAATATTTTAGAGGAAACTGGTGAATGCCTTCCTGATCTCATGAGCACAATTTTAGCAGACTATTTACAAAAACCCAAAGATGAGATCAGGGGGGACATTGACCTAGTTTACAGAATAAATTCAACATATGCCAGGATAAATGAAGTACCCAGAGAGATACATATTAAATTTGTCAGAAGGTCGACTAGGGAGGGAATCTTGAAGGCGCAGAGAGTGGGTCCATTAATTTATCAACAAAAGGAAGTCGCTATCTTGAAGCAGATCCCAAAAAAGATTAGGGAGGTGAGGAGGAAGTACTCCTTCTTATCTAAAAAATTGTTTAATCATGGGATTTGGTTTAAGTGGGCGATGCCAGAAGGGATGTTGGTGTTCTGGGAAGGAGGAAGAGTAAGGATTAAAACAGTTGCTGAGGCGGAAGCCTTTCTTAAAAAACATTCCTCTATCCTGGGGGAAGATCCAGGGGGGACGGAGGGGGTCACAGCCCCGCCCGCTGGGGGCCAGGAAGGAGAACAAGAAGACACAATTGCCAAGAGACTTAGATCTAAAAAATGACTTTGCTTTTTATTAATACAGTATAACTTTTATCTGGATGTTTGTACACGATTGCCAGCATAGAAT
The DNA here is from genome assembly GCA_039707465.1 of Rhabdophis nuchalis. NCBI lineage: Eukaryota > Metazoa > Chordata > Lepidosauria > Squamata > Natricidae > Rhabdophis > Rhabdophis nuchalis. The sequence goes on along the minus strand of CM077645.1, from coordinate 186,534,927 downwards.
TTAGAATTTATGATGTATGCATTTGTTTTCACCTTGTAGTATTATTGAAAAATGTATTATCAATGTCTTATTAAGAAGCCCCGGAGGGACCAACGACCTCTACGTGAAAGTTCTCAAAATATTTTTGTATTGCACCTTACCCCTACCCTACCTTAAAAAATTTGTAAAAACCAATAAAACTTTTTCAATATAAAAAAAAAATAGCCAGCAATGGAGCCATGGGATGGTTTTTTATTCAAGGTCCGACTTCCTCTACCTGCGAGAGTCCCCGCTCTTGCAGGTTTGGCCCCTTGGTTTATCTCGGGCCCACCTCAAGGATGGGTTAATTAATCCAGAGAGGTGGAAAAAACGCAAGCTCAGGGGGGTTTTAAATAAATTTTTAATTAGGCTTTTAAGGGGTTCTGGGGTGGGGGGAGGGTTTATTCAGTCAGAGGGGGGTCAAGACATAGGGCCGGCCGGCGGAAGAAGGTTAAAGGAGGAGTCCACTAGGGAAGGGGGACTGGGGGTCATCTCTGTTGAGGGCCGTCCCATTCGATTGGTCTTGGGGAGGGGCAGGGGCGGTGGGAGACAGGATGTCCATCGCGGGTTGGGGACACGCGGTCGCTGGCTAAAAGCGGTCGCCTGCCCCAACCCCCTGTGCTCCACTCGTGGGCTAGGCGGTCAGGGACTACAGAGCCGGGGCCCTAGGCTGATGTTCTGTAATGCCAGGTCCGTGGTGAACAAAGCCCCCCTCATTAATGACCTTGTGTCAGAGGGGGACCCGGACCTGGTGGGAATCACGGAAACCTGGTTGGGCCCCGAGGGGGGCTTACCCCTCGTGGAAATGTGCCCACCAGGCTACCGGGCATTTCATCGGCCTAGGGCCCTAGGCAGGGGTGGGGGGGTGGCGGTTATTGTTAAGGAAAGTCTGGAGCCGAGGGAAACCACTGTGCCTCAGACGACCAGCTGTGAGTCCCTCTTCGTGAAGTGGGGCCTAGGGAGGCAGTTGGGCTTGCTGATTGTATACCTGGCTCCCCGCTATGTAACGGCAGCCCTGCCCGAGCTACTCGAGGTGATCGCTGCGATAGCAGTGGAGACCCCCAGACTGTTAGTCATGGGGGACTTTAACCTGCCATCGACGGGTGAATCATCCGAGGCAGCTCGGGAATTCATGGCTTCCATGACGGCCATGGACCTGACCCAAGTAGTTCAGGGCCCCACTCACGAGAGAGGACACACGCTGGATCTGATTTTTGTCTCTGGTCAGTGGAGAAGTGATCTCGGAATCGGGGATTTAGTCATCTCACCCTTGTCATGGACAGATCACTCTCTCCTTCGGATAGACTTTCCAACCGTCACACCCCACCGTGGGGAGGCGGAACCGGAGACACCGAGTTGGTTCCGCCCCAGGCGCCTGATGGACCCGGAAAGGTTCCAGAGGGAGCTTGGGCCAATACCTGTGTCCCTGCCCCGCGATTCGACTGAGGACCTAGTGGCCGCATGGTATAGTGCGGCCACGGGGGCCTTGGACCGAGTCGCACCCTTGCGGCCTCTCATGCGGTGTCGAGTCACCCAGGCCCCTTGGTTTACCAAGGAGCTTCGGGAGATGAAACGCCGCAAGAGACGCCTAGAGAGTAGGTGGAGATCTTCTCGATCCGAAGCTGACCGAACACTAGTGAGAGACCATATTAGGACTTACTTAGTGGCGCTAAGAGTGGCCAAACGTGAGTATTGTGCCACCCTTATCGCATCCGCGGAAAACCGCCCTGCCGCCATGTTTGGGGTGACCCGCTCCCTCCTTCATCTGAGGCCGCGGGAAGCCCCTTTGCAGGGTCGAGCAGAGGAATTTGGAGTTTTCCTGCAGGACAAAATCACTCAGATTCGGAACGAGTTGCCCTCCACTGAAAGTGACCCAGTCGAGGTGTCCGGTGCTGGTCTTGAGATCACACCTTGGGAGGAGTTTGACTTTGTCACTACCGAGGATATGGACAGGTTGCAGAGGAACCTTAGAGCCACCACATGTTTATTGGACCCGTGCCCCTCTTGGCTTGTACTGGCATCCTGGGAGGTGACACGAGGCTGGCTCCAGGGTATTGTGAATTCATCTTTGAGTGAGGGGTTCTTGCCTACTGTCTTGAAAGAGGCGGTGGTGAGGACCCTCCTCAAGAAGCCATCCCTGGACCCGGCTTTATTAGAGAACTATCGTCCCGTCTCCAACCTTCACTTTTTAGTCAAGGTTGTTGAGAGTGTGGTGGCCCAACAGTTCTCTTGACACCTGGAGGAAGTTGATTATCTAGACCCACGCCAGTCCGGCTTCCGGCCCGGTCACAGTACCGAGACGGCATTGGTCGCGTTGGTGGATGATCTCTGGAGGGCTCGGGATAGAGGTTGCTCCTCTATCCTGGTCCTGTTAGACCACTCAGCGGCTTTTGATACCATCGACCATGGTATCTTATTGCACCGATTGGGGGGTTGGGGCTGAGAGGCACCGTTTTATGGTGGTTCTCGTCCTACCTCTCTGGTCGGTCGCAATGGGTGTTGGCAGGAGGGCAGAGGTCGGCCCCGAGGCCCCTCACATGTGGGGTTCCTCAGGGGTCGGTCCTCTCGCCACTTCTGTTCAACACCTACATGAAGCCGCTGGGCGAGATCATCCGTGGTTTTGGGGTGGAGTACCATCTGTACGCTGATGACACTCAGCTGTACATATCCACCCCAAACCACCCCAATGATGCCGCCGAGGTGCTGTCCCGGTGTCTGGAGGCCGTACGGGTCTGGATGGGTAGTAACAAACTCAAACTCAACCCGTCCAAGACCGAGTGGCTGTGGTTTCCGGCACCCCGGTTTAGCCAGATAAGTCCAACACTGGCCATTGGGGGCGAACATCTTGCCCCCGTGGAGAGGGCGCGCAACTTGGGCGTCCTCCTGGATTCCCGGCTGTCCATGGAGGACCATGTGGCGGCCGTGGCCAGGGGGGCGTTCTATCAGGTTTGCCTGATACGCCAGTTGCGCCCCTTACTAGACTGGGGGGCCCTTCGCACAGTCACTGAAGCGCTCGTGACATCTCGGCTGGATTACTGTAACGGTCTCTACATGGGGCTCCCCTTGAGGTGCACTCGAAGGCTACAGTTAGTGCAGAATGCCGCCGCGCGGGTGGTTATGGGTGCCTCAAGTCAAGCCCACGTAACACCTCTCCTGCGCGAGCTGCACTGGCTGCCTGTGGCCTTTCGAGTGCGCTTCAAGGTGTTGACTACCATCTTTAAATCGCTCCATGGCTCGGGGCCTAGCTATATACGAGACCGCCTCCTGCCCCATACATTCCTTCGTCCGGTCCGCTCCCATAGAGAGGGCCTTCTCCGGGTGCCGTCGGCTGGGCAATGCCGGCTGGCGACACCCAGGGGAAGAGCCTTCTCTGTGGCGGGCCCGGCCCTCTGGAACGACCTACCCCCCGACCTTTGCACTACCTCGGACCTCCGCCTCTTCCGCCAACATCTTAAGACGCACTTATTCCAACAAGCCGGCCTAGGATAGCCCCCCGCTTCTGACTTTTTAAATATAAATTATAATTTGGTTACGGTTTTAATAACGGGTTTTAGCACGGGTGAAGTAATTTAATATATTTTTAATTGATGTATATTGTATTTATGGTTTTATATAATGCCTGTGCGCCGCCCTGGGTCCTAACAAGGAGAAGGGCGGGGTATAAATTTAATAAATAAATAAATAAAATAAATAAAGAACGGTTGCAGGAGCTGGGTATGTCTAGTTTGATGAAGAGAAGGACCAGGGGAGACATGATAGCAGTGTTCCGATATCTCAGAGGGTGCCACAAAGAAGAGGGAGTCAAACTATTCTCCAAGGCACCTGGGGGCAGGACAAGAAGCAATGGGTGGAAACTAATCAAGGAGAGAAGCAACTTAGAACTAAGGAGAAATTTCCTGACAGTTAGAACAATTAACCTCTGGAACAGCTTGCCTCCAGCAGTTGTGAATGCCCCAACCCTGGAAGTCTTTAAAAAGATGTTAGATAGCCATTTGTCTGAAATGGTATAAGGTTCCTGCCCACGCAGGGGGTTGGACTAGAAGACCTACAAGGTCCCTTCCAACTCTGCTATTGTATTGTATTGTATTGTATTGTATTGTGTATTGTATTGTAAGTCCCTCTCTATGAGGTTTTTATCATAAATAAGATCAAACAAAATATTTAATTAGGCCTTCCTTAGAAGTACATTTTAAATGACTTATCAGTAAATGTAAATATGCAATACTGATAGCTTACAAATCAGTGTTTTTCCCGATTAGAAATTCAATTAAAGATAACTGTTATTTGTATAAGGCAGCCTAATTTCCTTTCAATAAACAGAGAAAAAATTGATTACAATATATTTGCCTTTTTACCACACCATTCTATACTTCTTTTCAGAAGAAAACTCCATTATGTTCAACAGAACAGTTTGGAAATTGAATCGGTGTATGCAAATATACACCAGACAAAAAATGACTTGGTTTGTAATGATTAGATTAAGTTAAATATATAGGCCAAGTGGTGACAATAAAATGCCACATCTTTGACATAATGAGGTAGTGACAGAATAAGTTTCTTACTCACAATTCCCACCCCCAAAAGAAAAATATTGCTCCCAGATGTATTATGTCACATACTTCCTAGTGTAATGTGTATCACTCCCATTTTAATTTGATTCTGGGAACAAGCAGGATATCCACATATCCTACTATAATAAGGAAATCCATTCCTTGGTTTTTTTTAAAAATATAGAACATAATGTAAGTCCTTTCTGCTGATAATTTTGTGCAAGTTCTACATTGCTTTTCATTACAAGTAATCACCAATTGGTTTTTTAAAGTTTTCTGAATCATTCTGAAAAGCATTTATACCTTATTAAATATTGCAGAAGAATGTAATAGAAATATTTTAAAATACAATAAAAGGAGAAATTGGAAATAATAACAAAATACTTTTTACTCAAAGCCTATGGCTAAGCAGACAAGAAAAATTAGTAAGAGTTAAAAAAAGCTTTTGGGATATACTGTAGGTAAAGATAGAATTGGCAGGAAATTCTGGAATGTGCAATCTGAATGCATTTTGGGGTCACCAAATGGAGAACACTAGTGTATATTCACACTTTTGGAAAGCGCAGTTCATTTGTTTCAATTTCAGAGCTTTCTGTATGTCTGATTGTCATCAGATACAGATCTCATAAAAGACAGATGAAGTTTCAACAGAAGACTGTTCGAAAAGAAAAAGTCAGAAAGTCCACTTTTCCTACTAGTGATATGGAACAGGCTGTTGAAACATGATTTTCTCCCTTATGCCTTGGGCTAGGCCCCACATGTGAATGCATTGTGCAAGAGAATGTTGTTTTCCTTGTATTTTCCTTGTCATTTAAAAATCATTATACTGTAACCTGTTTTTAATACTGCATGCTGCCTAGAGTTGCTATGGCATTAGGAAGCTTTCCAAATTTGAAAAAAATAAAGAAATTGGTGCCAACAGATACTATTGTGTTATCTTCATATTGTAGACATATGAAAATATGTACATTCAATTCTGGCAAATCCAAAGAAAGAATTTGGGGAAGAAGACTTGTGTTCAAGAGTTTGGAGGGCCATAGACAACCACAATAGATAAACGAGAGATAGAAAGTTTCATTACTTTTAACTTAAGATAGTTTCATCTGTACACCATTGTCGAGTTGAAAGGTAGTATCACAAGAGCGAGATCAACAAATACTAGTTGGGTCAACTGAATCTAATTCTTTGTTAAATAGAGACAGATCAAAGGAAAGAATCAGAAAAAAGGGTTTTTCAAAACTACATATATAAATAGGAGCAAAGATGTAAAATGTTTTGAATTATGAGTTAAAGCTATGCAAGCCATAAAAGCCACCTTCCACTTAGCAGATATTTTAACGATGAACAAATTCACTCCTAAGGAGTTCTTATAAACTCCTCAGTTTATATATTTATGTGCAATATCTAATTAGATCTCCGTATCATACTTGGGCTTTACATTTTAACTATTGCTAATCTAAAGCGCCTAGCACAAACTAATCCAAGCACACAATGGAGTATCAAAAGACTTCAACTTCTATCAACTTAAAGAGAGTTTGTAATAACCATCAGCTTTCATGGCTTTCCATTTTTATTCAACAAACAAACTTAAAGTTTTAGATTTGATGTATACAGGTAGCGCTAACTGACTTAGTTTCATTCAAGCTTAATCAAAGATCAAATAATGCATGTATCTGTGGACAAGCTTGCTGAGCTTATTACATATAAAAATGGGTGTTAAGATTGATGATGTTGTAAAAGCACATATTGAAACAACTTAGATACACCTACTTTCAGCCATTTTTAAAATGTACAGATGAGAACAATTGTCTAAAAGATACTTAGGTGCATACTTAAAAGCACTTGTTAAAAAAGCCAACTGGTCTATATTTAAACTTTTGCACAGAAGTAGGGGCACCATTTATTACTGAATTCAACACATGCCTTCAGTAAACTGAAGGACATTTTTCCAATATATATACGGAACATTATAGAGACTATTTAAATTAATCCATGGAATAATCTCAGTTTTCTCTGGAAAGGACAAATAAATAATGTACACAGTCTAAATATGGGTTGATATTATACAGGGCACTCCAAAGCTATTTTTAGTTTAGGCGTAAAAGTGTCTAAAAAGCCTCAGATTAAGAGACCAGGAAAATTAAGTGCCCACATCCCCTTTCCTTTCTTATATGAATTTTCACATTCATTTCAATCCTAGTGTTGTTAGATATACCATATCAACACTAATTCTGGAAAACAGTTATTGGGAAGGATGTTTGTAAATCCAGGATGATTCAGGTAGTCTTAATCATGATAAATACATAAAATGAATAATAGAAGGTCCGATAATTTCATATAAAACTGCACTTGAACTGCTAGTGCACTTTCACTGCTTAACCCCGCTGAAGAGTTAGGAAAAATTATGCTAACCAATAATTGCAACCAATAGCTCTCAGTTCCCCTGAAAAATATAATGGGTAGCTTTTGTACAGCATGAGATTAAAGTAGATTAGCTAAAACAAAATTTGATGTATCAGATGCTAAGGTAGTCATCTAAACAATAAATAAATAAATAACTCGGTATACTTTTCAGCCACATCACAAAGAATTAATGTGAACACTGCTTATTCTAATGTTGTACATATAAGATCAAGTTGGTTATGTTCTGAAAGGTGCATCATAGCATGGCATGAAGACAGTAAGATACTCAAAGCTATTTTCTACTATACTGATACTAAAAACTATGTTAATGTACATAATCTAATTCATTAGAATGAACTACTATGTACAAAGTTAAGATGTATTTAATGTTGCTCTTCTTACAATTGTTAGACTCATAGGCAGCCCTATTTTGAACTATATTTCTACAAGAACAATAGTGGTTACCCCATACCATCCAGACCTTTGTTTGTTCATGTTATAATTAAGAAATAATAATCTTAGTAAGTGGACAGTGTTACAATTCTTGAAGCTCAATGGACTAGAAATTTTTGCATGAAAAACAAGAAATAAATACAGTATATTTAATGTGGTATGGGATGTTTAAATGCAAATGTTATTTAAAAGTTCCAGTTCTCTTATCTTTGCTAGAGATACATTGATTAAGATGTTTTATTGTTTTACAGATGAAATGCATATTATAGAAATATCACATTTTAAATACATAATAGCAATAGCAAAAGGACTTATGTACTACTTCACAGTGCTTTATAGCACCCTTTAAGTGGTTTACAGAGTCAGCATATTGCCTCCAACAATCTGGCTCCTCATTTTACCAACCTTGTAAGGCTAGAAAGCTGACTCAACCTTGAGCCAGTCAGGATTGAACTCCTGGCAGTGGGCAGAGTCAGCCTGCATTCTAACCACTGTGCCACCACAGCATAATGTTTTAAGGAACAGATTATGAGGTGGTCATAATGAATTCCCAACATGACCAAAAACAGATTTGGAATCTTTTTCACACTGTGAAATAATTATATGCTTATAAATAATTGAATACTGATGAATTCTAATGTAGACTAAAAACTGTAAGTACCATTTAAAAAAATCCCATGTATTTAATAAAATATTTCATGATGAACTGACACTGCATCTAAAAATGGCACTAAGGATTGTGTCCCATTGTGTCTTCCTTGTGGAAGAAAGCCATCAATCAACAGAAAAAGCAGTGACTCTCCTATGAAAGTAACTCTGGGGGTCTTATGCAGAACACGGGAAGAAATCTGCATAAATCTCCCTTTCTAACTAGGTAGTATAGATGAATAGAAGCCAGGTCTTTCACCCAACTTCTTAGGAATAAAGATTTTAGCCTAATCAGCAATGGAATTCAAGATTTTAGATGACCAATTGTTGTCGCCATGCACACAATAAAGACTTGCTATAGTACTATACTAAATGACGTGTGTATTTATGATCATCAGTAGCAGATGTCAATAGCTCAGACTCTTTTAGTTTTAATTGTTTTTGTACTGTTGGTACTTTGGATTGGAAAACAAGAGACGCCTAAGTATCCACTGGGATACTTAGTTCTGGGATGCAGGTGACTATTGTATAATGGTGTGTAAATCATTTTAAAAAATCATATTTAATGAAATGATATTTGTTTATAGTCAGTAACAGAAATTAAAAATAGCATTCTCAACATTAGAGGATTTAAGACTGCCAAAAAAGCAAAGGGGGCAGAAACCATTTCCACTACTCTAGTACTATTTAGATTCAATTGGCTATAGACTTACCTGGGAAGTAAGCCCCTCTGGGGATGCCACTACAGGTGATAAAAGCTACAGTCATTCAAAGTAGCAACAGAGAAGAAAGTAGACTATGAATACAGCATAGAACATTTACCAGCCTTGATTGAAAAGAAAACTAAAATGTACTTCTGCTTGGGACTTCAGACAGCTGCTATTACTCAAAAAACAAAATATTCCGTTGAGCAATGATCATAGTCAGAGTAGTGAAGCTTCATATTTTTGAGACAATAGTTTCTTGTAGCCAGTTCCAACTAGATAACTCAGATAGGCTGTAAAGCATGTTCAAAAAGAAATGCCTTTTTTCATTGTCATAACACATTAAATATATTACAAATTCTAAAGAGCCAGCTGTATGATATAATTTAAAAGGAGAATTAACAGAACTCACTAGTGAATGTTATTTCTATAGTAATATCTCTGAACTGGAAGATCTATAACATTCCTAACCCTTATTGAAACCTGTAGGAGAGAAGTTGGTTTGACAAACATGTCTAATTACTATTTTCATGGCAGTATAATTTTTCTGGATCAGACTCGCTGAGTACAAAGATCATCATAAAGGTAGAAGGCACACCAGTCTAGGGCAGAACCATCTTGAAGCTATACTCTTACGCCAAAAAAATGGTATTAATTTTAAACATCATTTAACTTTAAGAGAAAGGACAAAGCAAAAATGGAAACATGAAAATGAACGAAGTATAAATAAATAGCCTTGTTCATCTTCAGAATATCAAAGCTTACTGTAATCAAGTCATACAGTCATCCCACTAGAAATAAGTATATTTACCCAGAAATGTGCGTGACAATTAACCATCATGGTCCTCTCAATAAGCTCATCAGGACATTCCAGAAGATGGTGGCCGGAAACAACACCAGCGTTGTTCACGAGGACTGAGACTTCACCAACCTCCTTGCAGACTCTCTCAGCAGTCTTGTACACATTCTCTCTGTTGCTCACATCACAAGTGTATGTATAAACTTGTAAATTGTAGGGAGGTAGCACTTCCTCTTCGCCATGCCCAGCTGCTTACAGAAATTGAGAAAAGCAAAGGAGAAGGACAAATAAGAATTTAATTAAATATATATTCAGTGTTTCCATACCAGGAAATAAGAGGCAATTATTAATCTACCCAGTTTGACAAGATTCTTGTTAGTCCTGTTCCAAAAAATAAAGTGTGACAACTACATACCAAAACAATGAAGTACCAAGCCCTACAGTGCTAATCTTCAGCAGTAATCTACTGATGCCAAATGGAAGGTAACACGACCAAGGAATGCACCATTATTGATTAAAAATTGAAACAGAGAAGTTCCAAGCTCAGTAGGGAGAGGTAGACCTACGTTTTCCATATTTGTTCAGGAACAAGCATTATTGAGTATCATTAATTTATTTTGCAGATTGCAATCTTTTAAGTTATTTATCTGGGAATAAGTGCTACTGTACTACTGGTAATTAAGACTTCCTACCAAATAGCTTTAACATTATTTAAAATTATTTATAGCATTGTGCAAAATTATTATGCCACTTCCTACATCCTTGTGTCAAGAAAAGCACTTGACAAAAACACTTTTTGCTTATTTTATAGCAACTGCCTATTTCTTAAAAATCTATTTTAAAAAAACCTAGCTCCTACTATGATAGAAAAAAAATTCTGTTTTCACAATTGTCATTTTTCTGTAGGCTTTGAACCCATATTTATCCGGTGTCTTTTAGTCATTCAAAGTCATGGAGTAGAATGTCATGGACATTTATTTATTTAATTTGTACAACCACCAGCCTCCAACCAGTGACTCTGGATGCAAATAATCCTGAAACATTTAAAACACAATAAAGGAAATGCAAGTAGTTAAGAGAGATACAATGCTATCAACCTCAAGTCAGTTGAACAAAAAAAAAAAAATGCCCAAATTCCTAAACTTCTTGGGTGGCAAGAATGGAGAATATTTCCTCAAGAGCCACAGTTTCAAGGATACCCTTCAATGCTTCTCCTCTACTCCTAAACCCAAAACTTTTGAATGCTTTCAAGTCTGCTGCCCTTAAAGAAAGAGCAGGACAAGTCACTCTGGAGAGGCTGCAACAACTCACTGAATCTCCTAGTGACTTGTGGAAATGTCTCCTCCTCCAAAACATCTGGATAGTCCAACTTAGCCCTGGACCAGAACCAACCAATATTTTTATTCTAAGCAAAGAAAGCTTAGATACAATATTGCTTCTGGAGGTTTAGATATACATTGAACTTAGTGAAACACAAAAGTCTATTCCAAGCACTATCAAGAATAAGAATAGGAATAAAGAATAAGAGTAAAAAGCTGAAGAAGCTTCTTGGATGAGAATCTTCAAAGACTAACCAGAAAGTCCAGTTGCCTCTTGGGACAATCAAAGAGTTGTACTTTCAACTGTGCCAATCATACTCCTAATTTTCTCCCCTTCCCATTTCAGCGCACCTCAAGTCAGGATTTCATGATACCCACACAGTTCCGTTTTCCTTCTTTGAACGAAGCAATACTTGATGCCCACTTTTCTTGACCCCCTTGGAGAATTTGGCGCCTCACGCGCCAGTGCCCAACCCCGGAGGGTCCACCCGCCTTCAGCACGAGCCCGTTACCTTTCTGAGCCGCGACCACGGCTTCTTCCGAGATCTCCCGGTAGATGTGCCGCACCATGCCCGCCGTCTCCTCGTTGCTCTGCGTGTTGATGTCCCACAGGACCAAGCGCGCTCGGCGGCGGGCGAACTCCAGAGCGAAGAGCCGGCCCAGCCCGCTGCCGGCGCCGGTAATCAGGCACACCTGCCCGGCCACGCTCTTCTCCTTGGGGCGCATGAGCCATTTGGCGGCGGTCACCACGAACGCCCAGAGGACCTTGAAGGTGACCACGAAGAATTCCAGGATGATGTTCATGGCTGCCGAGCCTTCCTTCGACGGAGGAGCCACGGAGGATTCGGCGGAGCCCCCTCTGGCGACGGCGCGAGCGAGAGAGTCAGGGCGCTGGGTTCCCCCGCACAAGACTTGGGCACCGGCTCGACAAGTCAAAAGCAGCGTGCCAGCTCAGAGCAGGAGGAGCCCGTTCTCTCGCGCCTTGCCCCGAGCAATTTGGAAGAGAGGCCCCCACTCTTCAGAGGGGCAGGCAAGAGTTTCTCTCTCGCACACTCTCACTCTTTGGACACTCTCTAAAGACACCTGGCTGGCCGGGACCGACCTGGAAGAAGTGCAACTCCTCCCCGCTTCTGACTCAGCGGTTGTTTTGCGCGGCGAGCACAAGCCCTGTTACCTAACGGCCACCTTGCCTCTCCCCTGCAGGAGAAGCCAAACCTACACGCGGCGAGTCGACGCGGGAAGTCGGCAAAGTAGAGGAGCTAAGTAGAAGTTCGGATAGAAGGCTTGCCCTTCGTCCTGCCTCACCCGCTCGCGCACCGCTTGGGCTCCCCCTAATAAAAGGGCGCGCGCGCTGCGAACACCTTGCCTGCTTCAGCTAGAACACCGAAGGAGTCTTAAGAGGCGGCTGCTTGGAGCGCCACTGCCGCTCTTCCACGCCTCCTTCTCTCCCCAGCCCTACCTGCAACCTTTACCTCGCTCCTACGCCAGGGCTCCGCGCAGCGCCCGCTAAGTGAGCATGTTCGCACCGCTCGGGGCTCTATATAGCCCCGGCGCCAGAACGCCAGCCCGCCCCCAAGCCCCCCTCCCTCTGCGCTTCGCAGCCCGGCCCCTCCTCCTCGTCGCCCACTTTGCATTCCGAACCGTTTCTCCCCACACATTTTCGCCCAACAGCGCCACCCTCGCAATTTGGCGGACGGCCCGGACTGGACCGAGCGGACAAGTCCGCCACGCGCGGGACCTTCCCTACCAGCCACCGCCGAGGGGGGGGGGGGGGAGGAAAGCTCGCGGCTTTTTCCTTTTGTTTGGCGGCGTCCACGGATTCGGCCCAGGAGTGGAAGAACAAGCCCAGGCGCGCGTCCCATTACAGTCAACAGGCACCTAAGTATATAGAGCATAGCACCATGAACCTTGGTGTGACCAGGGAGTAGAAGTCCCCGTGGCTGAATTCACGCAATACTTACAAGGTACACAAAGAGGAACCGGCAATTAGTTTAGCGTGATCTTTAAATCCGTCAAGAATTCTTTGAACAAAAGTTACCATCGCATAAATGTACCTCACACTCTTATTCTGATTCCAGAACAAAACGAGTGGGTTTTTTTTTTAAAGCACTCGAGACTGCTGTTTTCCTGTAAGAGACTAACCCTGCCGGAAACAATGCGAATCGGGAACATTATTGAGCGGAACTCCTAGTTTTCTTTACAAGTGGAGAAAACTGCAAATTGGAGCAAAAGAGAGCCGGGCTGCTTTCTACCTGAAACCGCTTCCGTCGCCTAGTCCGCAGGACCACCTCGCCGTGTAATTCCTCCCCCATCAACATTATCATCCCTAATAACCGAAGATCTGATCGATCCGATTCACAACGCGGTCCCAAATTGGTTGGAAGACATTTAAAATTGATTTATTCCTATTCCACTAAAACTTCCTCGACATCTGCAAAGCTGTGATTTCCCATGGAATTTACGGCCGAGATAACGCGTATGGACGCGAAACAGTGGGAAAGATCAAGTTCAGAAAAGATTTCTGTACGAGTGTGTGACGCCACACCGGTCGCATTCAGCTGGATTGGGAAGGCTGAAGTTAAGGAGGGGACCTACAGACCACCAAAATTCCTAACCGGCCAATGAAATAACTTCAGAATGCACCTGACTGCATGCCTCTGGGTAGAAAGACTTGCTCCCGCAGCATGTTGTAACTCCATTTTTTCTCTTTTGCCCTCCTAGGATTGAAATGTATGCTGGGGAATGTAGTTTTTATATAAACATTTGGCTTTTGTCTCGTTTTTTAGGCTTTCCCATGCTCCGGATTCAATTTACCCATTGTACTCATAATGAACAGGCTTTACTGTAAACTAAAGCATCTTTCAAGTCGAGCTTGATTTCCGATGACACGATGGACAGTCTGCAGTTTTCTTGGCAGTAAAATGAAAGACGATTGCCTTTACCAAACTTCCAGACAGTCTTTCATTCAAATGCTAAACAAACCAGACACTTTCAAACCCAGCCACGTGCTGCTCTTCGTACAGGGACACTGAAATTTACATGGAGTAAATAGAATAGAATGTAAATCCGTGTAATGTGATGTGATCCCCACGAAGTATTCCAATTTCCAAATAGTAGCCTGGTGAAAAAGGCACTTGGGAAAATCTTTAAGAGAAAGCCTCACTTAACCAGTCAGGGTTATATATACATTAAGGACGGCATACTGTATTCTATTCATAAAGACGTCATTTATATTTATATTAAACAATCACTCTTGTTTGGTTGCCTAGAAAAGGAGACACGAAGAGATAAAAACAGGTAGTATCAGTCAAATTCCAAAATAGATTACTTTAATACACTGATAAAATAACATACTTTAAATGTTACCACCCCCTCTTATCGCCTACCCTAATTGGCAATAAAAACGAAAGCAAAGCATGAAAAAATCTTTCACCATTTGAAGGAGTCACGACAGCTTCCGCGTTCGTTTCAGCACTAATCTTTTCCCCCAGCTGGTCTACTTGGTGCAGGCGTTAATTTAGACAGCTAAGCTAGAGTGGGGGCTTCTCATTCAGTAGTCCCTTCTATTGGCCCGCTAAGCGACAGCTTTTGTTCTCTGCGCATGCTCCATTCTCTCTTTTTCCGGTAGCGACCATGGCGGCCGAGGAGTAAGTAATGCTTTCAGGAGGCAATCCCTTGTCATCCACCCCGTTAAGACCTTCTTTGCAAGGCTTTCTTTTTAAAAAATGTTTTATCATGGCTTTGTAACTTGGACGGTTTCCCCTAAACTAGTGCAACAGTTGTCTGGAAGGGTTAATTAGGGCGATGTGGCTGAGAACTGGATCCCTGTTGTAATGGATCGCGTTGAGTGTTGTAAAAACTTAATTTTTCAGAGCGAGAGAATGGAGGAGGGCATTTGCTGCCTCCCAGGTTCACTATTATTTGATTAGTGGTTGATTAGCCATTTGTTTGATTAATGGTTTAATATAGGCCTAGTTATTCCCTTCCGGTACTGTACACGCATACAGTGGGAGTGAATTGAAGACAGCAAGTAATGTGGTCCTTCGCTCAAAATCAGGGATCTGAAACTCCGTGGTATTCATTGTTGAAAGTGGCAAAATACCCTTGGAATTCTTCCTACTTTTTCCGTGATTTTTGAAAATAAATGTCTTCCAAATTCTGTCAGTAGTAAGTCTGATTTCTCTCTTAAGTTTTAGAATTATTCTAGTGGGGGGAAACGTGCAATAGTAACAGGCAGAGTAAGTTGAAAGAAGTGTTTTTGTAACTGATAGTGTAAGAATAGTTGATTGGTGCATATTTGGATAATTAGAATACCATAAAAACTGCAAAAATGAATCAAATTAATTAAGAACAAAATATCAGAGCTATCTGATGTGCTTATATTTCTTGCAGTTCTAGGTCTTTTTTTAAAAGTTGTACATTTTACTAGTTATCAAACATTTTCATTTGAAATATTTTTATATAATTTTTGTTAATTTCCTGCTTTATAATATAGAGGAAAGAAGAAGCTGCCTTCAGTGCCAGAAAGCCTTTTAAAGAAAAGGAAGGCTTTTGCCGATTTAAAGGCCAAGCGTATAAAGAGACTGTTGGTCCAAAAGAAGGTAAATACTATATTTTTAAACTACCCCATGAGACACATCCTATGACTGTTTACATAAGAGTACAGTAAAACAATAAAATCCAGTGTGACTTAATAGATAACTATATGCTCATTTACATAGAACATAGACATTTATTTGGCTTATTTGGCTTATTAGCAAGTAAATCCGTATCAAATTGCAAATTAGTATGCAATTTAAAGTCAAAGATTTAAATTATTGTCCTGGTATGTTTCATTTTGACCTGAAGAGAGTAATCAATTATAAACCAGCAAAAACTGCATTTATTTTTAGCTTTAGTTGAATTTTCTTTTAGTGTTTTGTAGCAGTATGGCATCTACAGAATCCCAAGTTTTTCTCATTTCAAGCAACAACAACCTATCTTAAATATTCGGCTTTTATTCTGAGTGTTCTGCTTTTTTCCCTGGAATGGACTGCATTCAGTGTAGTATATTAAATAAATCCAATTTATTTGGCATTCACATACTACTTTGTTCATGTACAAATCATTCTAACTTCTATTCTAGCGTGTTTTTCTTAATAGACATGATCCTGGATTCATTTTTTTCTTAATATATCTTCCAGTTTAAAAAATTTTTTTGATATAAATTATTTATTTATTTATTCTTATAAAAAAATAAAATCATACAAACATAATTTTAAACCTATTGCCATCACAGCGCGAGAAGGCATAACATTTAAATAACCAAACTTAACATTACCGTCATAATAATAGGCCTAATATTTAACACCAACATTTACACTATATACAGCCCATCTAGTCAACGTACCTACTTCATCAAATCTTATTCGTCCTTTAATTTCTGATTAATATTATTTACCAATATCTGATTTAAACATATATTATTGCTTCAGTTATTATTATTCGGTCGTACCCGTACCCAGTTATACCACCTCTTCCACGAGTTGTAGAATTCTGAGTCCTTTTTCCCTTTAATTAATTTTGTTAATCTATCCGATTCTGCGCATTCATTAATTTTATTTATTACTGCCCTATCCATTGGTATTTGATCACTCTTCCATTCCTGGGCAAATGCCAATCTTGCCGCAATAATTATGTGCAACACCAAAAACCATATCTCCATGTTGATATCTGGGGGTTTGAGTCCTAACAGGAAGGTTTCAGGTTTCAAATCTAATTGATGTTGGGTGATTTCTATTAACCACTGCCTGATTTTTTTCCAGTATTTAATCGCCATTGGGCAGGTCCACCACTGATGGAAATAGGTCCCCTCTCTGTGACCACATTTCCAGCAATTAGGCATGGTCCCAGGGAACATTCTGGCAAGTCTTGCCGGGGGTAGATGCCACCGATATATCATTTTATATGTATTTTCCTTATACGAGGCTGCCATAGTCAATTTCATATTTTTGAACCAAATTTCTTCCCAATTTTGAAAGTCCAATGTGCGTCCTATATTCCGTCCCCAGGCAATCATGCAGTCTTTGACCACTTCTTCCCCTACGTCTAATAACAATAGATGTCCGTAACACTTGGAGAGCATCCCTTTCTCTGTTCCAAAAAGAACCTTGTCCAGTTCTTGTTTATAGGGATATATACCTTCAGTCTTCTGATCTTTTTTGTACCTTGAGAGTATCTGGGAATATGGCCACCAGTCGATATGGTACCCTTGCGAAGCTAATGATTCCCTGGTCTTCAAATTCCCCTGTGAATCTAAGATCTCTTCATATGTCAAGATCTTCTCCCCTCTATATCGTGTTGGATAAACAAGGGCTTCCTGAGTAGAGATCCAACATGGCACCTTCAAGTATAACTTCCTCCTCAACTTCTCCCAAGAATAGCTCAAGGTCCTACGCACCAAGTGGTCATTGAAGTGTTTGGGTCGCTCTGAACCGGGCCAAATATAATAGTGCCAACCATACTGTAGGCCCCAGCCTTCAATAGTCAGGAGCCGTGTTCTTCTCAGGGTCATCCATTCTTTAATCCAAATTAATAAAGCCGCCTGATAATAAAGCTGCCAATTGGGGAGACCAAATCCCCCTCTAATTCTAGGTTCCTGCATCATTTTCAGTTTAATTCTAGGTTTTTTACCTTGCCAAATAAATTTTGAGACGGCTCTATTCATTTCATTAAAGAATTTCTTTTCCAATCTTACAGGGGCCGATTGAAATAAAAATAACCATTTGGGGAGAATACACATTTTAATAACTGCTATTCTCCCCATAAGGGAGAGTTGCAGGTTCTTCCATCTGCCAAAATCTTGGACCATCTGTTTGTAAAGGTGAACATAGTTGTCTTCCTTTATGGAGCTACATCTCCCTGTCAGCCATATTCCTAAATATTTGATTTTATTTACGATCTTCAAACCCACTAGATCTTCAAGTTGTTGCTTCTGTCTTGTGGTCATGTTTTTGACCAACATTTTGGTCTTATCTTCATTAAGAAGTAGACCTGCAACGCTCCCAAATTCCCTAATTAGTTCTAACAAATGTGGTCCTGATTCCCTTGGTTCTTCTAAAATGAAGGCCAGATCATCAGCATATGCTCCAGTTTAATTTTACATGGCTTAGTAAGATATATGCTAGAAAACTGTCCAATACTCGGGATTTTGCAGCCATTCCTAAGTTTGCTAAAATAATTCCTGCTTTCACTGTTCTCATTAAAAACCTTTGTCTCTCCATCTGCTTTACATATATATAAAAAGATATAACATTTCCTGCTTGTGCAGAGGGTTGGACCAAGATGGTTTCTTCTAATTCTGCTATTCTGCTTTAGTCTTGTCTTTGGCTTGATTCTACCAAAATTTGGGAACTTTCCCTTCCCTACAAGAAAAAGGTAAAAATGGTAAAGATTAAAAAGGGTAAGCATTCATTTCAAAATGCGTTTAAAAAATTGAGAACCAGCACAAGTTGATTAGAAATGAAGAAATTTTTAAATGAATTTACTGTCTTGGGCTATGATGTCTTTGAAGTGAAGTAAAAAAACAAATTTAATGATATGACAAGAGTAAATTGAAATTCATACTCATTTGGTTTGATATCTAATTTTACCTGACATTACCTGAGATTAAATGGGAAATAACTGGTCATTCTGATCTAGGGGGGGGGGAAAGATAAACTTCTCAATATAACATTCTTATTTCAGTTTCGAAAGGAGGAACGAAAAGTCATTTATAAAAGAGCCCAGACCTACCATAAAGAATATAGGCAGATGTACCGTCGTGAGATTCGCATGGCACGCATGGCTCGCAAAGCTGGCAATTACTACGTACCTGCTGAACCCAAATTGGCATTTGTAATCAGGATCAGAGGGTAAGGTAAACAAGTGTAATGCTAAACCTATGTGTGTAGTACTATCTAAGCCCTGGTAGGAAAGCCACTGTTAAACAGTTAATTCAAGCCAATACTAATTAGACAATTTTATTTATATGTCAATATTTTTTATTAAGGAGATTGTGACTGTTTATGGCATTTACCTTGTCCGGTATTCAATTTAAGCACACTTTAAAGGCAGTTTTAAGTAGAATTTAATGGTTTATTTCTATCCCAGTATTGCACTGATTATATACTCTATGAAGTCACTGAGTCAGATCATTTTTGACACTGGCTGAAAGATTTCAGGCAAGATTCCCCCCCCCCCCCCCCTTTTCTAACAATGAATTAAGAATTGAAGTTTAGCTTCTGGCATACAAAGGCATGGTGTATTACTGATCTGTTGATGAAGAATTGTAAATTAGCAAATGTTGGGTACAAAATGAGTGTTATATGCAGACGTATAGAGAAAAATATAGGATAACATGTCAGGGATATGAAAAACTCACTTGTGCAGAAATAGAAATTTCCTTAGAAATCTGGAACTTTATGTTCACCCTCTATAGATCCTGCCAAGTGTTCTTTGAAACCAGGCTGTTGAGAGGTTGGTTCTGCAGCTGCTGGAACTAAGTTTGAAGTGTTCTGGGGTAATCAGTCCTGAAATAGGTCCTCCTTTTCAGGATATCTCAAACAGCTTCTGATTCTAAGCTTTTACTTCTGAAACTGCCTTTGGAAATATGGTTAGGACTGCAAATAAAATATTTCATAATTCTCTGGAAGTTTCCATGCACAAATTAGTGAGTTCTATAGATCCGTACATGTTTGCATTTCTTAAGACAGATCTGAGATCAACCTAATTTTTCTACAAACTGTATAAGTTAATACCTGCAGCTGTCAACCAGTAGTCAAGTAACGAGTGTATGCTATGTTTGATCATCTATACCGTCATAATTAATTTCCAATTGCTTCGTAGTTTAAATTAATTAAGAAATGCATTTTGGAGTATAGGTAATCAAATTTTGTAGAAAAGTGTTTTGCATAGTTCCTAGCTGGATAACAGGAATTGCTTACCTTGGTTAATACCATAAAAGCTAAGCAGGATTGGACCTAGTAAATGAGAGATCATTAAAAAAACATCCCAGATTAAGTTTGGACAAGCACATTGATGTTGTTCCTAAGAAATAGACTTGCATCCTTCAGTTAAAGAACAGGTTACTAATTTAGGGCAATAATTATATATATTTTATACTATGCAACCTTTTGTATTGTATGTTAGCTTATAGATGCAAGTTTATTAGTAGCAAGTACATTTGAATGTATATGCTAAAAGAGTTTCTTATTTTGCTGTTTAGAATTAATGGTGTCAGTCCCAAGGTTCGTAAGGTATTACAGCTCCTTCGTCTGCGGCAGATTTTTAATGGGACTTTTGTGAAACTCAACAAGGCATCCATTAACATGCTGAGGATCGTTGAACCTTACATTGCTTGGGGGTAAGTTGAATCACGTTTACTTATCACTAATTTTTTTAAGGATATGTCATTTATTAAAATCTGATGAAATCTACCTTTTGTTAGTGCTCACATTCACTTTTTAGTAGTATCTTTGCTGATTTGCCATTTAGAGAGTCTAGAAGAGAATTTGCAATCCAGTCCTCAAACAACCCAGTCCTCAAACAATACCAGACGATAAGACTTGGGGCCTGCTAACTATGATTATAGGAAGCATGGTCAAATATTTAATTCAAGTGTTATAAGATTAAAAACTTTTCTTACTTTATCAAGAAACTAGGAACGTTAACCAATAAATAGTGCCTCATTCTTATGCTCATGAGTGCCTCAGAAACTTGCCATGATAGTTTTGGTCCAGCATAAGAGTATGATTTCTTTTTGGGTACCTGCTCGTTCCTTAATGACTACAGAAGGAGACATTCATAATGTCCTTGCAATGATTTAAAATAGAATTTGACACATAGACAGTGGTAACCACAGACTATGGAAGTCTGGAAGATTTGGCTGGATTTCTCTCTTGGTCTTCCTGTGAATAAGACACTTTGTTAGAAAATAATTGGCAAGCAGGTATTTAAAAATATTGTAATAGCTATGTGCATATGTAACTTACTACAAAATAAGTAATATTCTTAATTGTTTATATGTTCAATTTTAAAGTTGAAAATTAGCTTGTGTCGTCATTTCAGTAGGAACATTTTTAAAAAAAATTAGTATATTACACAATTACAGGATTTTTCCCCCTAGTCCTCTCCATCTTTCAGTTTAAATTTTCTAAGCAAGTTAGGCAATGCTACCTTGTTTGCCTGAAAATAAGACCTCTCTGGATAATAAGCCCAATTGGGCTTTTGAGCGTATGCGCTAAAATAAGCCCTCCCCCCAAAATATTGTAACACAGCAGCAGCCATGAGGTGACCACACTTGCCGCCTCCTGCACCTCAAAAATAATAAGATCTCCCCGAAAATAAGGCCAAGTGCTTATTTCAGGGGTCAAAAGAAAATAAGATCCCGTATTATTTTTGGGGAAACACGGTAGGTTTTCCTTAATAGCTTTAATTTCAGTGCACTGGAGGAAGTGTGAGTTTCAGAAGCTTCAACTTGCAGGCTTTTTAATATTGTATCCCAAATGAGTTTAGTATGTAAGAAGAGTAAGTACCAAATATATGCAAAATATGGTTTTATGTTCATTTTATTGATTGTATTTTTATTGATCAATGATCAAAACAATGTTCTGTCAGTAATTAAACCAAAGAAATTGCTTATATTCTAGATATCCTAACTTAAAGTCTGTGCATGAACTGATCTATAAGCGTGGTTATGGGAAGATCAACAAGCAGCGTATAGCTTTGACTGACAACTCTCTGATTAAAAAAAGCCTGAGTAAGTACAATTTACTTTGCATTGCTGTTTAACTAGTGATGGTTTTAAATTAAAGCTACACCTGTGAGGTATGTTATCTTTGAGATACATATTAACTTTTTTACACAACATGATGTAGTTTAGTTATGTTTGGGGGTGGGTGGGTGCAGAGGCTACTTTTCTTTGAAAATTCACCCAATCCTTCTGCAGTATAATGTATATTTGCTCATATTATTGAGCTGCCTTTTCCAATCTGGGTAACTTGCTGTTTCATGAAATAGGAGCTAAAGAACACAGCAATATATAATGTTCAGAATAAGGTTTTAGAATTCCAAGTACTTGTCTTGCAGCAATTACATATGTTCAAAACATCTGAGGTCAAAATGTTTCAATCTATAAACATCTAACTTCACTAGAAAAGTTCTAATACTACGAATTATATTTTCTGACAAGATTGAAATCTAATTTCATATAACCACTTGTAACTGAAGCAATGAAATGTTTATTAGGCTTAGAAGAATTATGTTTTAAATATTATAAATATTAAATATTTATAAATATTAGCTCCATTGAGCATTGAGATCATGCAAATTAGAATAACAGTAAAGATTAACAATTCCAGAAGTTTAAAATATGGAAAACACACTTTCTAACACAGCAGGGTTTAAAATAGTGCATCTTTAATTATATATATATATATTTAATCTAAACAATTTGGGTATATTTGTATTTAAAAACTGCAAAATCACGTGTGTGTGTGTGTGTGTGTGTGTGTGTATTAATCAAATCAGAATAATTAGTTGTATGCAAAATGTTTTGAACTTGAAACACTTTGAACTTGGTAAGACAAGTTTGAAATGCTCTGAGTTTTGAACAGCTTTTCCAAACATTGAAAAAGTGTTCCAAAGTTGAGAAAGTACTACTTGGGGTTCAAAACAGAGTGCAAAATCAGCACTTCTGAAATGAGTATTTCCAAAATGGCCAGAACAACTATTTTGAACTTGAAACCACTATTTTCAAGCTGGTATTATTTAGACTTCGACACATTTTGCACATTTCCATTATTTGAAAATAATTGTGTGTGTTTTACTGTATATATAAATTTGCTATTTATACTTGGGACATTTAATCTTTCACTGCTTTAAAGTTCTCTGAATGGAAGGACTTTGTTATATAAATAGTCAGAAAAGTAAAGTATTGAGCAGATGGTTTGTCAAAGGGTCAAGTGCCTAAAATATTGCTTCACCTGGGGACTCTGGCTTGTTTTTTCTGTAGTGAGTACAGGACTTTTCAGTTTTATGTAAGAGCAAGCAAAAGCTATATCCTTCAAATAGCATGGTCTAATTGGAACATATAATTATGATGAGTGTTATAGACTGATAGAATCTCTGATTTCTACAGAAGATGTATTTCATGTAGACTTGTTACTGGGATGTGTATTTGCATATGCACGGGAGGTCTGGTGAACTGAGCTACCTGTCATCCACACTGGGGTCTTTAGATTTGTAGTTAAAACACTTCTGCACTTTTTAAAAAAAATTAAAAAGGAGATTTGATTCAAAAGTAGAAGAAATTTAAGCCCTTCTAGAAAACTGTCAATTCTAACAATTTCTAAACTTAACAGCTACAGTGATTCATTTAATAAGTGACTTTTAAATCACTTATTAGCTTAACAACTACAGTGATTCATTTAATAAGTGACTTACAACTTTACACGAAAAGTTGTAAAATGCGCAAAATTCACTTAACTGTCTCAATTAGCAACAGAAATTTTGGGCTCAATTGTCATAAATCAAATACGTATTGCATTTTTCATGGTTCTCCGGTTACTGCTTTTGAGGGATTTCCTTGCCTGGCTTCTTTCTGCTTGGAAGAAAAACTGTTTTGCTCTTGTCATTAGGGAGAAGGTACAACAAAAGCAAATCAGAATTTAATTTCTTTTTTAAAGGTCACCAGAGACAGGAATGTTCCTATTCTTGGTTCTTCAGAGTTTCATTTGTTCTCAAGACACTACCTTTACTGATGGTGTAGATTTATTTGATTGACAGATTTGCTTTAACTATTTCATATCTGAACCTGCCGGGATGAAAAAGTTGAAATATTTTGAGCATGGTAGAAATAGCCGGACTCCGCGTATTTAATATGCCTTTCATGAGTAAGCGAGAGCATTTTTCAGGCTGAATATTTTCTGATGTTCATTTTCAATTTTAGAAAAATATGGCATTATTTGCATGGAAGATTTGATCCATGAAATCTATACTGTTGGCAAAAACTTCAAAGCAGCAAACAACTTCCTCTGGCCATTCAAGCTATCTTCTCCAAGGGGTGGAATGAAGAAGAAAACAACTCATTTTGTAGAAGGTGGTGATGCAGGAAACAGGGAGGACCAGATTAACAGGATGATTAGGAGGATGAATTAATGGTAAGATACAGTTAGATGATTGCATTTCCAACATACAAATTTTGATCCCTTCATTTTTTTTACTAGTGCTGTTATGTTGTTAATTCTACACTTTAAATAAATACCAGAAAAGGAATTCGTTTCTTTCCTCAATGAGTTTTAAATTTTGCCTTTCTGGGGCTGTGAGGGAAGGAAGAATAGTTTAAATTTTTATTGGGGCATAAGATAAAACGATTAAACATATGTTAACACTCTTCTGTATTCTAATTTTAAATAAAATTTAACTTGTGCTGGCTGTAGCCAGTCCATCTAGTTGCCACCTGCTTTGTAGAATGTAGTCCTGAAAGTACCAAAGGTTCTGTGTGATCCTTGATTCAGAAATGGGGAAGTAAATGCAATATAGAACATTGGTGGTTTTCAGAAATTTTAATACATTACCTATATTCAGTTTTTTTTTCTGTGAAATGTGATTTGTTTTCTGCTTTTTAAGTGTTAATATCTCTTCTCTTCTAGAGGCTCAGAAGATGACTGCTCTACACATTGTTAATAAAGAGAACTATGAAAATTGCTTGCACTGTTAAATTATTTTACTGATACATGAAGTGCTTCTGAATATTCTGATTCCACTAAATATGATTAGGTAGTACAATAGTGAAATAAATAGTTATTAAATAACCTGAGTTATAACTTCAGTAAATACAAGGTGTATCTGTATGGTGCATAAAAAGACATATGACGATTTCAGTTATCTAACAGTGTCAACACCCGTTTTGCCAGAATAAGAGTTTTAGCTAAGTTGTGTATCATTATGTTAAGTAACTTGCACTGCCTGTGCATTTCAAACTCATATGCTTAATCTGGCTTCTTTCAATAAACCAGTGGGATAAGGTAATGCAACTATAATGGAAGGAAATCATACATACTTTATATTACTGGGTTGACTTAATTGCTGAATAGCCCCTATAATAATATAATTTCTCACTATAGACTTTTTAAATCAGGAAATTGTTTCCTAATTAAATCAGGGTTTGACATGTAGGTATTTTCCTTTTTGGTGTCCAAATGGCATTGCCTACAAGGAGAAATGGACCCTGTATAAAAGTAAGATAAAACATGGTACAGTATAAGAATTAAATTCTGATTAAGTTGCTTGTCAATCATTGGGTTATAAAGTGAGTAAGAATAATACCAGGATTTCCCCCCCGATAATTGTACATGAGGTAAGGAAAAGGTTCCATAGTAGAGCAACGAAAGGAATGGTCTCTTTTGTATTAAATGTTTAAATAGAGTTTGGGGAGAACAATTGTGGGGAGCATGAGGTATTTCAATGAGTTGGGGAAGCCTTGAGTGGTATTAGGCAGGTGGCCTGTTTCATCACTAGCGCCCCCCCCCCAAAGCCCCCCCCCCCCCCGCTGAAATACCTCATGTGCACTTAACAAGCCACATGTTTGATTAACGAATGCATAAGCGAAAGGGAGTGATCCCGCTCAAGGTACAAGATTCACTCCCATGAATCCTCAGGTTATGAGCGGAATGGGCTGGTTCCACTACATTTGTAACTCAAGAACTACCTGTACAGACATTAGCAATGGAATGGTTGGGAAAGGAGGAAATGCTTACAACTTCAGAAATATGTTCAGGATTGAGAGATCATCTGAATTAGCTAATAATTGCAGGAAATGGACAAAAATATTTTCTATTCCTCTTGCGTAGTTAACATTCTGGGTTTATGATTAGGTTTATCACCTTTGCATTATCTCAGGCAAAGTCAATCTATAGATAGTTTTATTTACTTATTAAATTTCTATACTGTCCACCGCTATCCAAAGAGTTATAATTTAATAGAGACCTAGTTTGGTGTTGGTTAAGGTATAAAGTTAGAAGTCAAAACTTCCATCTGAGGCACTTTATCCTAGGAAGGAGACAATAGCAAAATATTCTGAAACAGAACAGTAGGGACTTACTGGCAGTCTCCAAGAATAAAAATAAACAATTTGCATACTTAACTAATCACAGTGACTAGATTTGCATAGTATTATGCCTAGGTCATTATGCTTGCTGGGAATGAACCTTACATCAGGTGTTGAACTCACATCACAGTAGCGTCATATGAGGTATCAAGATGTCCCCTTCGCTACATTAGGCATCGCCAGTGTGTGATGCATCTGGTCCATGGGCCAGGAGTATGACAGCCCTGCCTTAAATCTTTTGAATATAGGTTAGAAAAGGATGCATGCATTTAGATGAGGTTGAAAGTTGATTTTTTCCCCATTTTGAGTAACCAGTTTTTAAATTGAACTTGGTTTGGACAATATAACCATGATAATACATTTATTAAACATCAATTATTTTTACATTAACTGATTCACTGATATAATTGCAAAAGAGCCTGCTCCTTGCATAATTTGGGTCTATGCTTCTTGTTTCTTGGTCTTCCTTGTTCTTCTAGTTTTCTCTTCATGAATGGTTGTGTATTCAAGAGCAGCTAATTCAGCAAGCCTCTGAAGGAACTGAGATGGGGCTCTATTGACAGGATCAGCAAATTGGTAACCTAAGAGAAGAAGAAAAAAGATTCCACTTGATTTTTATTTAATGATATATGTCTAAAAACCATGTGGAAAATGCAAACTTTGGTCATAATCAATTGAAAACTCCACTGACATATTCCTGTCCTTTTGGCCACAACAGAGAAATGGCTTATTGGGGTGTTTTGCATTTTTAAGATAATATAGCCCTAATTTTCATTATGGTCTCCCATTCAAATGTGTAACCATGCTCAACTATACAAGGCTAACTGCCCACTGCCAGAAGTTCGATCTTGATCGACTCAAGGTTGACTCAGCTTTCCATCCTTCCGAGGTGAGTAAAATAAGGATCCAGTTAGGGCAATATGTTGATGTAAACCACAGTGCTGTTGCTATTGTGGTTTACATGCACTGTGGAGCAGTATATGTCTCAGTGCTGTTGCTATTTTTGAGATCAGCAAAGATTGATGAGCTTCTGCCAGTTATGCATAATGATAACATAGAGTACAATTGTACAAATGTGTATTAAATGTGAAAGTTGCATGCTAGCACTGATTTTTGCAATGATGTAATTTGTTTAATTTATAGTTGGATGAAGGACTTAAATTTATGTTGGTTGTGATTTAGGTCAGGTAACATAATAGAGGTTGCTTTTCCCCAGCTAGTCAGTTAAATCAAGGTTCACTTAAATTCATTTTAATTCACTATACATAATTTAGAAATACATAAATGTGATTTACTCAGTAAACTGGCATAATGCAGCATATGTACAACATTGGACATCATTTGAATCAGGTTGCAACTTAAATCCTCTACATGAGTATTTTGGTGAGATGCTATCAGACAGAACGAGATAGACTTTCCCAGCCCATGTGTTTTTATGTCTGTATTTGGAACTGGAGGAAGGATGAAAAGCAGAACTCTTTAAGATGCAAGGTATCTCAATGCCCAAGAGTGCTAGAAAAGGGTCTTAATCCTTCCCTAGCAAAGGCTAAACCTGGAGTATATGGGAATGGAAAGCTTGAAATAGCTTCTATTTTTACTCTTAATTTTGGGGTGAAATTGTCAAATTCAGCCACTTCTGTTACCAACTAAATGCAAATGTGCCGCAAGCTATCTAAAATTGATAAATAGGACATTACTATAAATACATTCACTATACATTAAAATCTCTAATTCATAGCAGCAATCCAGATATTCTGAGAAATACAGAAATTGAAAATCATAATTATTTCTGGGATTTATGATCGAAGTAAAAGTATGAGATGACTATCAAATTCGAGGCAAAAGTTATTAAAATTCCAACATGCATTTGTTTTTATTATCAAATAATTGCTCTTTCAAAAAATCAATTACAACAGAAATAAACGCACAAAATGGGAAGTTACAATGCCAAGTTTTTTAATTGCAGTGAGCTGAAATGTACATTTGAAGATATTGCTAAATATTGATTGCCAATACCTCACAAAGCAAAGCATTTTAGGAGCTCCCTCTTTGCTGGCTCATAGCCGCTTTCACTTTCTGTCCTGCTCAAAGTGGCTAAAGCTGGTGAGAAGCTCTGCTTTATAGAATTCTAGCAAAAAGATACAGGAAGGTAATTCTACCTGATTGACTTATTTCTTTAACTTTTATCTTCTAATTATGTTTGGGAGAGAACAAGTCTTAGTGCTAGATAAGGGGTCCTTCCCCTCTTAATACAGCAATTTGACTGCCTACAGCAAACCTATAAGCCAGTGGTGGGATTCAAAGATTTTTACTACCGGTTCTGTGGGCGTGGCAGGAGAAGGATACTGTAAAATCTCCATTCCTTCCCCACTCCAAGGGAAGGTTACTGCAAAATCCCCATTCCCTCCTGATCAGCTGGGACTCCGGAGGCAGAGAATAGATGGGGGCGGGGCCAGTCAGGTGGTATTTACCGGTTCTCCAAACTACTAAAAATTTCTGCTAGTGGTTCTCTAGAAATGGTGAGAACCCATTGCTGAATGCCACCTCTGCTATAAGCCCTATTCTGGTATTGCTGTAAGGTTTTTTATTTTTAAGTCAAGGCAGAACAGATATCCACACTACAAACACCTGCACCACTATGTCAGCCTACTTTGATCATCAGAATATTTTATCTCCCAAAGGATCTATACTTTACAGCAGGGGTCCCCAACCCCCGGGCCATGGACCGGTGCTGGTCCGTGGCTTGGTAGGAACCGGGCCGCAGGGCTGGAGAGGAGGAGGAGGGGGCAGCACCCTGGGCAGTGGGGAGAGGAGAGCGCAGGCCGTTGGGCCGTTGGAGTGCGACTCTTCCTCCACCCTCGTCGACGGTGGGACTCCTGGCCGCCGATTCCCTTTCTCCCTCCCCCTTCTTCCCTCCACAGCCGGCATGCCGGCCACTCGTCGTCTTCCAGGGGCTGCCGTTCCTCACACGCACACACACACGGAGGCTTCTCAGCTCCTGGAATGAGCTTGAGCGAGCGAACTAGCAATCAAGCGCGGCGGGCAGCTGGCCGGGGGGGGGGGGAGACAGGCTAAGGCGAGTGAGTGCGGCGGGCCGGGCTGAGGAGGCTCCGCGGGGGGGGGGGCGACGACAGACAGACAGAGAGGCACAGACACAGAGAGAGACGTAGGGAGGGGGGAATCAGAGAGTGACAGACACACACAGAGACAGAAAGGGAGGGAGGGAGAGAAAGAGAAAGTGATTAAGTGCGTGAATGCGAGACAGACAGACAGACACACACACATATAGTGACAGATGGGCGGACGAAGGGGAGAGAGACAGAAAGAGAAAGAAAGAAAGAAAAAAAAGTGGGAGAGAGAAAGAGACAGACAGAAAGAGAAAGAAAAGAAAAAGAAAGAAATAGAAAAAGAAAGAAAGAGAAAGAGGGAAAGAGAAAGGGAAAGAAAGAAAGAAAGAGACAGAGAAAGAAAGAGAGAGAGAAAGAAAGAAAGAATGTATGACTACAATTGAACCCAAAAGTTTGGTTGTTAACCAAGACCATTAAGTGAGTTTCACATTTTCCAAGTTGGCCACGCCCACCCAGTCACATGACTGCTGAGCCACTCAGTCTGTCCGCAAAACTTTCTTTAAAATGAAACCGGTCCCTGGTGCAAAAAAGGTTGGGGACCCCTGCTTTACAGTATAAACGATTCTGGATTCTATTCCTTGCCCATATTTTAGAGAGAAAAAATTCAATAGTGAATGCAAAATGGCTAACACCTATATTGCTGCTGTCCTGTCCTTTTCAAGCCTAGTAGAAGTGTGGTAGAAGTAGGAAAGAGGAGAATAGTGAACAGTGATTCCTAGCCTTTGAGTGCTTGTGTTGCCAAGGGACCTATGTAGTTGTATGGGCTCTCTTGGATTTTGGAGCCCGCTGACTTGGGTATACAGTATGTAAAAGAACTTGTAAAACAGTAAAATACAGTGAACACTAATCGGCTTAATTTTTTAAAATAAAGGCAGAAGTTGGAAATGGCTCTTTTACCAGTCTTGTACTTGACCCGTCCTGGAAATGAAGCCAGTCTGGAATACCTATTGAGTTTCTTCAACCTATAAATATGCAAGAACATATTGGATAGCATATTTTAATTACCCGTAATTATTTGTTTATATGAAGTCAGCAGTGTGGAAAGAAATTAAAATATTGATTTAACAGTCATATATGGAAATATTTCTCATGATATGATTGAGTAGCCATCACCACCCAGTAGATTTTAAATGGTACTGCATTCTTAATAAGTACTGAAATTGTAGTTGGAGATACAGAATTATCGAATAAAGTCAAATGCTGACATACTACAGGTTACAAACTATTTTGAAGGTTTAATATTTCTGAAAATAGTATATTTCATTGCGTGAGATATTTTCTTTGCATTTATTGATTACATTTCCATTCTTGCCTTTATTTGAAGAGCTCAAAATCATTTAAATTTAAGAAAAAAGAATCAATATCCCAAAGTCCTTCAGTGCTTCCTACTGGATTTCAGTAAATCCAGTGGGATTTACTCCCAGATCAGAGTGTAATATTTAATCTGTTCATTTATTTTCATGAAGAATGTTTATTGTGATTTTTATTCAGATGCAGTATAGTGTATTCCACAAATTTACTAGATATAATCAGTCAAGTATTTAAAGGAATTTAAGATTTTCTCAAATCTTAAGCTTTTATTTATCTCACTAGAGTAACTCCTAAATTTATAACAAATGAAATGTGAAATCTGAATTGTTGAAAACCAAGCAGCTATGCCAGTTTACTGTATCTCAATTACATTCAAAAATAGCACTTAGGTAATAGCCTAGTTAAAAAAAAAAACAACCTAACTTTCAGCATTTCACTGGAGAGTTATCTTTTTGCCCTTTCAAACCACCTTACCTCACAGCATCCAACTCTCCAGCTTGACAGGGTGGTTTAGAGTTCTTCAGAGGTGCTGATATGCAAGGCACCTCTTTTTTGGTTGGGTGTCGCATGGCAATGTCTCCCCTGTAAAGAATAATATATCGCAGGTGTGGGTACATTAAATCTGCCTTCTAAAAGCACTTATTTTTCACAATTTGTAATGTGGAAAGTGTTTATGGTCTTGTATTTTCTAGATCAATGTTTCTCCATCTTTGCAACTTTAAGATGTGTGAACGTCAACTCTTAGAATTCCCCAGCCAGCATCTTCAGCTTGCCAAGATTGAGAAACACTAATCTAGATGTTTGAACTATGGCTCCCAAAGTGCATAACCATCTGGCAATGCTGGCTAAGATTAAGGAAAATTGAAATGAAATATATCTAGAAGAACCAAGCAAAGTATCTGAGAAAACTGTATTATGAGCATATTCAATTACATAAAATTTATTCTTTATCACATTTGACACTTTAAGCTACCCTGAATTCAATCGTGACCATCCCCTAATTTTTGGTATTATACAAAAATATCAATTAAAATATTAATTGGGAACTGTATGCTGGGAAGCTTGAATAAATAGGATTTTGTCTTTGGAGATGATTTCCCTAAGGTAACCTAAACATGGGCAAGTCCATATAGTTTTCTTGGCAAATAGTCCAGTTTACTGTTGCTTTCTTCAGTTTTTGTTTTTGTTTTATTTTCCAGTCTAATCTATAGCTCTGGAATTTCCCAGCCAAATAGGAATCAAATTTGATCTTGATTAGCTCTTGATTAGTTGATTAGCTCTGATCTAATTACATCAGCCACAGTTGGTTAGGTGCTGCCATCTATTGGATAAATCATAATGAGCTATTTCAAAGTACCACTTTTGTATAATCTTTAATGTACAATTACACAACCGATGAACACCGATATGCACTTTTGTCCCCCAACCACAGTTATCAGAAAGATAGGTTCAACTATCTACAACTATCTGCAAGTAATTTGATTTTGTGGACCCTCCAGGGGTCTTTAGACCACATTTTTAAAAACACTGATTTAGAAAGTTGCAGTAGTAGTAGTAGTAGTTTTCTTTATTACGTGCTTATCACCAAATGCAATACATGAAAGAAAACAACTAAAACAGTGCATTTCAATTAATCTTACTATGAAATAATTTGACCTGCCTTTAAACTAGAAGGATTATAACTGTTTAAGTAGATCGGACCATGAAAACCAACCTCACAGGAAGACTGGTACTACACTTTATTTACATTGGCTAAAATAAGAGAGTCTTGCAAATTAGATCATGCTTTACCTCTCCTCCTTATACTTCAAAGAGCTGGGGGGGGGGGGAGTTGACTGAACTGCTTATGAATATTATCTTTCTATCAAAGGCTTAAGAACTTTATAGCCTCCAGAAGTTGTGAGTGCTCCAAGACTGGAGGTTTTTATGAAGAGATTGGACAACCATTTTTCTGAAATGGCATAGTGTTTCATGCTTGAGCAGCAGACTCTCATAAGTCCCTTCCAACTCTGTTATTCTGTCCTGCTACTCTACTTTTTTGCCTAAGTAACCGTTCTTACATATTTCTTGCTCTATACAATAACGTGGAATACTTCTATACATTTAAAATGACAGGTAAGTTTTTTTAAAGTAATAAACCAATTCCACAGGGGCCCCTGGGAAAGAATGTCTATGTTTTTTAAATTTTAAATGATCTGATTCCAAGTGTAAGTCTGATGGAAGCCTTGTGTTTACTCAAGCTACCTCTTGTATTGGCTTTTTTAGAACAATGTGTACCAGAAATAGATTGTATACTTCGACTGCTTTTTATCAATTGCTTTTTTTATGTCAACGATGATTCCTGGCAAGGTGTTTCAGAAGTAGTTTGTCATTGCCTGCTTCTTAGGACTGAGAGGGAATGACTAGCACGAGATCCCCAGCTGGCCTGTTGCCCAAACCTGAACTAGAACTCGTGTCCTGGTTTTCAGCTTGGTGCCTTAACCAGTACACCAAACTGACTCTTGATCTTAAGCTTTGCAGGCTTGCAATTGACCAATTTGAGGAAGATAGAAGAGGGAAAATGTTAAGGATCAGAACAGATCTCTTCACTTTTCCAAACTCTTCCAGCTGCTCCAAAAACAACACCAATACCAGTGATATTCTGGGGCTGTAAAATAGGTATGTAGGTAATATATGTGGCTTACAGTTCGCTTATGTAAGGAATATAATATTACAGTAAATTTAATTCCTTTTGAAAAGAAATTAAGCCTTACCTGCTTTTGTAGTAGCCTTCAAAAAAACTTTGGGATAGAGTAGGTGGAAGCAAATATAAAGGTGGCAATCTGGAATCTTCATTATTATCAGAGCTAAAATGATGAAAATAATAACAATAAAGATTAGCATTAGCAGTTGAAACACTTAGGAAATTGACAATGATGATTGATCAGTGTCTCACTTCCTTCTTTCCCTTTGATCTAGCCACCAGCGTAAACTACTCACTCTAAACTAGAATAATGAATATTGAAAATTTGCTTGATTACCTTAGCCAGGTGGTTTTTGAACTGCTACCCTATTTTAGTTTATTGAATGTTTTGTCACAGACTGTTCTGATGTTATTCTAGGTCAATAGCTTACCATGAACTGCTTTGGGTGCAGTTTATTGGAAATTTGGCAAGAGTAAAAGCCTTAAACTGAGGCCCTTTATGGCATAGACAAGACATTATTTGTATTTATCACTTTATTACTTTTTTCTTAAAAAACACAAGAATTAGGACCAGCTCTATAAGATCTGAGTCTATAAGAAAGTATTTTACTCAGGAATAGCAACTTGACAGCAATCATAGTGACTCCTGTTATACTGCTATAATTTCTAAGGACTGTCACAGTTAACCTCAGAAATACAAATAACACAATAATGGGATCATTATTGATCCATGCATCACGGGAGCTCCTCATACCTATTCTTTATAAAGTATTTTGATGGTATCAAATGAACCATGCAAACGAGGGTAATTTGGGAATGAAATGGCACTTATGATTCTGTAAATTATTCTGTGCAGTACAATCTGAGAAATAATATTTGCATATTCCTCATATTAAAACTCAAAGTAAAATATAATAATAATAGTAGTAGTAGTAGTAGTAGTAGTAGTAGTAGTAGTAGTAATCTTTATTGTCATTGTACTAAAATTACAATGAAATTGGTTACCTGCTTGGAAATTCATTAGCACAACTTTGTGTCTTTTGTATAACAGGAAGGGGGTTTGATATTGCAGGATATTCCTCCGTATTCTGAGAAAGACACTGCATTGCAGTATTTTCATTGGAATCACTCAAGCCATATGCAGAAACATACTCTGCATAGGGAAATCATTCAAAATAGGAAAAATGAAACATCACATCAGAATTTCAAATACTCTAATCTTAATTATAAATGCATAGAAATCAAGCATTGAAATCAATGAGAGAAATATCTTCAGAATAAACAAGGACACGTTTAGATACTGTACTTTTATATTGGCTGTCCAGGGGAAAAACCCAAAAAAGCCTTCCCAAAAAGAACTATAGAAAAGTTAGAATATGCTAATCTTAACCATATGCTACTAATATTATTACAGTTATTATTTAAACTGTAAATATAACTGACTGATTTTATTGACGTAAAAGATTTATATAATTTCCTTCAGGCCTGCTTCCCAAACAATTGACAAATGCTCAAATGTAAAACATCAAACATAGCAGAACAATAAGAAGTCAAAACATAAATCTGAAAGAAAGACTGTTTGAAATCTCTTTAAAATATGTAATATCATGACAATGCCTGTATAAAAACACACAACTAGATTTAATAAGTATTCTAACTAGTTTCCTGCAAAATTGTTACAATATGTTTTACCTTGTTTAATTCTTTTTGTCTTTAAAACCGCATTTTTGCAACTATCCATAAACGGTTCACTTTCAAATAATTTTCCTTTACAATCCAGGAATTTATTATCAGGTGTCAGGAATGGCAATTTTCTTTCTTTTGGGATTGGCTGCAAAGTAGCATGTTTCCTATTTCAGACCAAAAAAATGAAACATCATGGGTATATGTAAAAACAACAAATAAGTAATGTGTTTCCAATGTTATAAAGCACAAATATATTTCAAATAAACAAGTTACTAAAGAATCTGGTTACAATGCTACCTTTCATATCGAACACACCTTCCTTCAGCTTTTGGTAACCAAGGCCCTTAGAGGTAGGAATGCAACTTCAAGACCAACCGGGCCAATAGAGGATGAAATACTTGCCAATAGATCTGAAATGGACCAAGTTATAAAAACTTCCCTAACTGATCACCCCTAAGCAATATTGGTCTATCTAACTGACAGGTTTACACCATCATGGGTAATTTTAAACATACTTTTAGGAATCTGTTTCTATATCAATAGTTTTATGTGAAACTCCTAAACATACTTCCAAAGTAGTGTCGAAAATCTTCAAGGGTAGTGTTCTTGCACTTATCATGTATGTAGTCCATACAAAGAACCTTTCAGGCATTTAGTAAGAGGAGGCACACTGGCTTTCAGAGATTTCAGTACTATAGTTTTTATTAATTTATTAAGCAAATGTAATGACTCTCTTTAGAAATCTAGGGTCTTAGGCAAGAAATAATCTTCCAAAAGCAAAAGGTTGTTTTATTAAAGAAACAGATCTTATACTACCCATTGCTAACACTGTCTTAGCTATCGATGGTTTTATACACTTCATCTTTAACATTTCCAAATAGGTATTTCAGTTTGTTCAATTTCTCTCTAGCCTAAAATAGCAAACGGTTATCTCAAATGTACCATATTTTTCGGACTATAAGATGCACCTGTATAAGAGACACCATGATTTTGAAGAGGTAAATTTTTTTTAAAAGTTTCTGCACTCTGCAGGACTCCCAAATCCTCTGCATGCCTTGTTTTTGTTTTTTTTAAAGGAGGGCATGTAGAGGCTTTGGGCGGCTTGTAGAGTGCTCCTGGGGGCTACAGGGGCAAAAACAGCTCATATTCTGCTTGTTTTTTCCCTCCCCAACACCCAGGAGCACTTTACAAGCCTCCCAAATCCTCTGCAAGTCAATTTTTGCAAAGGGAGCAGGGTTTCAGTAAGCCAAAAATGCTACATTCAGTGTATAAGGTGCATCAGATTTTTACCCTCTTGGGGGGGGGAGGTGCGACTTATACTCCAAAAATACAGTACTTGTCTACCAAAATATGTTTTATTAAAGAATAATTATAATAAATTCCAACGTGCCACAAAAAAGATAAAAAAGAACATGTCTTTCTCAAAATCATCATCCAAGAAAAATACACCACAATTATAACCTCATGACTACAATTCAATAGAAAAATACTTTGCTAATAATTTCTACCTATTATTATTTTGGTTCAGACATTGATTGATTATTGTCTATGCCATCAAGCTATTGTTAACTCTTTGGGGTCACATAGACAGATTTCCTCCATGACAATCTTTTAGATCTTCTAATAATGTACTCATTGCTGCTGTAATTCAGTCTATCTTGCTGCTGATCATTCTTTCTTTCTGGTCTTCTTTCTTTCACTTTTTCCAGCATTAGAGCTTCTCCAGAGAATTAGGTCTATGCATACTAGTGGGATAATTTGAGCCAGCCAGGGCATCTGTGCCTTGAGTGGGAATTCTGGCTCAGTTTTGCTCAATGATCCATTGGTTTGTTTTCTTGGCTGTTCATGGTATTCTCAGGAGTCTCTTCTAACAGAAAAGTTTCAAAAGTGCCCAAAGTATTCAATTCTGCTTCTTCACAATCCAACTTTACTTCCATAGAATGTCATATGGAACATGATCTTTGTAGGTATAGACTCATCATGGCATTTGTGCATCGTTTCTACAGTTTTCACAGATATTTTCTACCAAGTACTAGTCTGCATGTATTTCTTGATCAAATGTAGCAAATAGTAATTTAGGAGAATTTCATGCTCTCATACCATTTATATTTGAGTCCCTCTCACTTATTTAAAAAAAGAGTGAATTGTCTGCCTCAGTTAAGAGCTACAAATATATTTATCTGGAAATGCTAGATTAGAGTAGACTAAAAGTATCATGTTTTTTATAAAGAAATATAAACCATTTTAAGATAAAATAATTTAACTGACCCTGATATAAAATACTTACCATTTTGGAACACGAGAGATCTTCGGGAGTTTGCCATTATCTACCTGTAAATCTGCAATGAAAATTTTTGCTTTCATTTGAAAATGTAAAAAAAATCACTACCTTTAAAAAAAAAATCTGTAATATAAATTACAGGGAAAAGTAAATATTTTATAGAGTAATGAAAAAAGTATTTGTATTAAACATAACTATAATTTCCCCCTTCTTTTGTAGGCAAATAATTCAAATCAAAATCTTAGATATATAGTTAAGCAAAAGGGGAAAGAGATATTTTATCAAATGACAACTATGGTTTTGTTTAGTAACAAAACACTTTCTGTAGTATTGGCATCCCAAAATAAATATAATAATTACATAGAACATTAATGAAGTTGCAAGTACAGTACTAGAGAAAGCAATTTAAAAGCCTTTAGCCTATTTATAAAACATCTAAATCCATACTTATTGAAATATTTTATATATCTATGCCTATATCTAGATTCCACACAACAAGACAATATAATCAGAATCAGTAATAACACAGAAATCCCAGAATATCTCATTAAATCTTTCTTGAAAGTTGCTAACATAACTTTCCCAGCTCTGATGCTCCCTGGATAAAGGGGATTACTATTCACATCAACCCTAGCCCCAAATCTTTGGAGGAAATAAAATACTAAACTAGCAATAAAACATGTTGAAATATCTGAGCCATAAAAATAATAGTTTTCCTGAGATCAACAAAGGTATCATAACTGGCACTCTGTGTACTTTTTTAGGGAGGACATTCCACGTCAATACTCAGACAAGGTTGGTCACTCTGTGATGAACACAAAGTGTCAAGAAACACAAAAAGATAACAAATGAAAAGTTCAGCCAAGCTCATGTACCATAAAATATTATTTCAGCTTGCTATGCCTGGCTTTATTCCATTTCCATTTTTGTGGGCAATAATTGGGCACTGATTGTATATATAGTTAGAGGAACAATCACACAGCTATGTAAGTAGTGGTTACATATGCATAGAGTTCTGGGATTTTGGTGTTGGCGTTTTGGTTACAATATTACTTTATTCTACTAGAAAAAGGAAGTCATAGTTTCCAAACTGACAATGATGTACTTAACATAATTGTTTATCAGATAATACAAATAATCCTCATTTGATGGTAACAATTGGGACTATAATTTCCATTGCTAAACAATGCAGCCATAAAGCAGGACACTCCATGACTGAGTCCTTTGAACGAGTTATAAGTACTGGCATATATGTATGTGTGGAGGAGAGATATAGTGTGTGTGAATGTGTGTATGTATCTATGAGAGTTATGCCTTTCTGTATGAGCTAATTATTTTATTGATTTATTAGATTTATATATTTTCTTCTCTCCCGTCATTTAGTTCAGTGAAAGTTGTGACTCTGACTGGATTCAAACACTATTCTATTCCATGGTTTGTTTTAACTATAGCTTCTTGAAATGACTAGACTCACCTTGGTAAACCACAAAGTACGCCTTACATATCATAATAGCTAGACTTACACATTCCAGACCATCAAACACATTTTCACTTACTTATTTTTATTTATTAAACTAGCTATACCCGGCCATGCATTGCTGTGGCCCAGTCTGGTTAAATGGCCAACCAATCTGTGTGTAGATCTACACCTGCACACATACACACAACCACCATATAATCCCAAACCTACCTACCTACTGTATTTCTCCCTATCTATCCCTCTACCTACCTACCTACTGTATTTCTTCCTTTCTCCCTCTACCTACCTACCGACCTGCCTACTTATTTCTCCCTCTCTATCTATCACCCTATCTACCTACCTACCTACCTACCTACCTACTGTGTTTCTCCCTATCTATCCACCTACCTACCTACCTACCTACCTACCTACCTTATTTCTCCATCTCTATCCCTCTATCTACATACCTACTGTAATACAATAATACAATAGTAGAGTTGGAAGGGACCTTGGAGGTCATCTAGTCCAACTCCCTGCCTAGGCAGGAAGCCCTATACCCATGATGGCAAACCTATGGCACGGATGCCACAGGTGGCACACGGAACCATTTCTTAGGCCACGCGAGGCATTGCCCTGTCAGCTTCAGTGTGCATGTGTGCCCTGGCCAGTTGATTTAGGCCTTCTTTTGTTTTTTGCCCTCTGGAGGTGGAGGAAGGCTGTTTTCACCCTCCCCAGGCTCCTATAAAGCCTCTGGAGCCTGGGGAGGACGTAAAAAGCATGCCAAATGCAGGGGGTCATGCACATAGCATTATGGATGTGGCACACCTATACACATCGCCCCTGCACTCCCCCTGCTTTTGGCACGCGAGCCAAAAAAGGTTAGCCATCACTGCCCTATATCATTTCAGACAAATGGCTATCCAACATCTTCTTGAAGACTTGCAGTGTTGGGGCATTCACAACTTCTGGAGGCAAGCTGTTCCACTGGTTAATTGTTCTAACTGTCAGGAAATTTCTCCTCAGTTCTAAGTTGCTTCTCTCCTTGATTAGTTTCCACCCATTGCTTCTTGTTCTGCCCTCAGGTGCTTTGGAGAATAGTTTGACTTCCTCTTATTTGTGGCAATCCCTGAGATATTGGAAGGCTGTTATCATTTATTTCCTAGTCCTTCTTTTATCAAACTGTATTTCTTCCTCTCTCTCTTTCTATGGGCCACCTGGGAGTTTGCTATCCCAGTGCCTTTTTGGCCCTAAGAGGCCTCCGTACGTGGCTGAGGAAATGACTGTTGCCTGGTGGGAGGAGTTACAGGGAGGTGAAAACCTGATCAGTGGATACATTTTACATGTGTGTACCTTGCACACGATACACGTGTGCTAGGCACAAAATGATTAGGTATTCTATTATCAGAAGTCCTTGGCAACATTGTGTCAAAATGTGAGGTAAATTGGTTCAGTAGTTTTTGAGATTAGTGGATTTGTACAAACTATTTTACATTTTTATTTATATAGATTTATATGCTGCTCATCTCACTATCCAAAGTGGACTATACTTAGCATTTGGAAGTGCCTGATGGATGCAATTAAGTGAGATGATGCCACCAATAAGTAAGGGCAAGAATTTTATTTTGTTTTTCTTTGGTCTTTAGAAGGTCAGACCTAATTAGTCCTTAGATAGGAGACTATTAAAAAAATGAGGTTAGAAAGCAATTTATTTACCTAAAATGGCTATATTTGACCTACCTGTTTAGGAAGGAATTTTATAAAAGACTGGAAACCCTTTACAGCAGGGGTCTCCAACCTTTGCAACTTTAAGTCTGAAGGACTTCAGCTCCCAGACTTCTCCAGCCAGCTGGGAGCTGAAGTCCTTCAGACTTAAAGTTGCAAAGGTTGGAGACCCCTGCTTTACAGATTTATTTATTTATTGCTGAAAATGGATAAAAGTTATGATAGGAGAATGTACTGATTAAAAAGGGTAGTTTATGAAGAATGGAACCATGTTACATCATTTGGGAGAGC
This sequence comes from Rhabdophis nuchalis, assembly GCA_039707465.1. Lineage (NCBI taxonomy): Eukaryota > Metazoa > Chordata > Lepidosauria > Squamata > Natricidae > Rhabdophis > Rhabdophis nuchalis. The sequence goes on along the minus strand of CM077645.1, from coordinate 186,494,345 downwards.
GAAAATGGTAATATGTTTGCAAGTGCTGCAAAGAAGATTAGAAGTGGCTTCTTTAAATATTTTTCTTTCTTTTTCACTTTTTCATCATTTTTATATCTTTTCCCTTCCAATTTCCTCTTCATGTTTCTGTAGTTTTTAACCCTGTCCAAAATTCTTTTTCTATAAAAATTATACAAAAGAAAACACCTGTCTTCAGGACAAGAAAGAAACGGGGATACAGCACATCCCTGTGTCGTTAGGATTCCAGCTCAACTCAACATACCCTTTTGTTACTAAAACCTGCAAAGTTCAAGTGCCTCAAAAAGTTGCAAAACTCCACCATCCAACCACGACCAGATGGGAAGCAAAAAGGAGGCTCAGAGGCTGCCTGCCTGCCTGGGTCTGAGCCCCATGTAACTTCACCGTGTGTATTCATAGGTGCTTGCCGTTTTGTGATAAAGTTCAAATACTCCATTCTTTTAATATTAAAACAACAACCTTGTAAGGTAGGCTAGCATTGTTACCCCTGTGCCAGATAATACTCCAAACCCTTTTGGCGAATTTCCGTTCTTTCATTTAGGCGGCGGGTTTCCCGCGTAAACACCTCGAGCAAATATCCCCCCCCCCCTCCCCAAGTCCCGCACCCGCCGGGCTCCCTCAACGCACCGCGTTGCTCGAGGTTGGGGCGTTGCTGGCTGTTACTCATAGCGGCCCTTGCGCCGCGCTCCCGGGGGCGAAAGGCAACGGAGGACGCGGGGTGAACCGACACCCAAATCCTTCGTCTCTGCAGAATTGGGGGGGACAGAAGCTACCCGAGACGCGCATGATCCCCCGCGGCGGCCGGCACCCAGAGGGCGGCGGCACCGGCGGCGGCAGCAGCAGCATTCCTGCCTTTCCGGTTTTTTGTTACCGCGTCGCCGGCCTGAGCAGGCAAGGAACTGAGGCCTCCAGTCGCTAGGCAACCGGGAAGCCGCAATAAAGAAGTGAAGCTCTGGGTACAGTCCTACATTTGGTGTGCGGGTCGCATTGTAGTCGTGGTTTTTCTTCTGCCCATAATTCCCATCCTTTCCCGGGCGAATAGAATAGAATATGAAATAAGAATAGAATATAAAATTAGAATAGAATTGAATTGAATTGAATTGAATTCTTTATTGGACAAGTGTGATTGGACACACAAGAAATTTGTCTTTGGCACATATGCTCTCAGTGTACATAAAACAAGATACATTCGTCAAGAATCATAAGGTTCAACATTTAATGATAGTCATAGGGTACAAATAAGCAATCAGGAAATAATCAATATCAATATAAATCGTAAAGATAAACACAACAAAGTTACAATCATGCAGCCATAAGTGGGAGGAGATGGGTGATAGAACGATAAGAAGATGATTTAGAATTCTGTTTTGATGGGCGAACACGGCGTTGTAGCTATGTGGGGCTACAGCTCATGGGAGACTGTTGGTAAAGGTAAAGTCTTCTTAAGTTTTGGTGGGAGGGAGCCAGACTGTCTATGTGCCAGATCCTTGACTGTGTTTATGAATTGCCCCAAGACTAATATATAGAATAACAGAGTTGGAAGGGATCGTGGAGGTCATCTAGCCCAACCCCTTCCTGGAGCAGGAGAGTCTACTCTATACCATTTGAAACAAATGCCGGTCCAGTGTGAAAGTGTGATGCGGTACCTACAGCCTCTGAAGTCAAACCATTCCACTGGTTGATTGTTCTCGCCATTGGGAAATTTCTTCTTAGTTCTAGGTTGCTTCTGTCCTTGATTAGTTTCCATCCATTGCTTCCAGGCTAGCCTTTGTCCCTCTGCATCAGCCAGACAAGGAATGTATGTTGCAGACTTTGTCACTTAAAGAATTCTGATCGGCAGGGTCTAGGAAGAGAGCCTTCTCTGCTGTTACCCCTGCCCTATGAAATATTCTTCCCATGGAGATAAGGCAGGCCCCCACTCTCCTGGCCTTCCAAAAAAGCTGGTTAGTCTCCTGAAAAGACCTCTCCTTCACTTTTTAACTAATTTTAATCTCTTGCCTTCCCTTATTTTTTTTTATTTTTAACTTTTATATATGTTGTTTTATATTTTAACATTTTATTGTACACCACCCAGAATCCCTATGTGAAGGAGAAGTGAAAAATAGACAAATAATTAAAACAATACATAAATTTTGATTTCACATCACAATTTATGTAATTTCCTGGTTATACCCTCTCATTGGAAATAAATAAATAAATGTGTGTTTGTGTGTATGTATGTGTATACACACACACACACACATCACTTTCTACAAATTGTTGTTCAGAATTGGTTTATAGTTTTTGATAGCATACACAGAACATTTTGTCATGTCTCCGATATTTAAGGTCAAATGTTTCCCAGTTGGAAATATATCATCTGGCTGCCTTGTGATTGTTATGTGGAATCTTCATTTTCATGCTTACTTTATTTTGAAAGGATTAGCTATAAAGAACTGCCCTGGAGTGAAAAATCTGGAACTCCAAAAGCATAAAAAGTATTTTCATGATGAACAACATCGAGGCTGAAAATATCTTTGTGTATTTGTGATTGTTATGAAAAACCAGTAACACAACCGTCTAGAAATGATGATTTGAGAGAAGAGGAAAACAAAAGTGACCTACTTTAACATACAAATGATTCAATAATGATAATCACTTCTGGGCAGGAAACAGAAAAGAAGATTTGTGGTTATCCAACATGAGACAATCTGTAGACTGGATGAAATATAGTAGAAACAAACTGTACAAGCAGTGTACACATGTCTGCTTTTTGTCTGACAGATTAATCAAGGTTTAATAAAATAGTTCGGTAAAAAGTGTGCAAAATAATTACCCATATGCCATAATCTCAGAGTGCTTTTCTTCCATCCCATTGCTAAACTGTGGAAAAAGTACTTTCAATACTCAATGCATGTGTGATATTATGCACAAAGAATTTCTAACTTTTTGTAAAATAAGATATAGGATACTATTTGGCAAATTGTATGATCCTCTGAGATTGATTTTTTGTTTACAGTGCTTGCCTTATAAAATGTAGTTATTTTTCACAAGTCATTTTGTTTTGTGTCATTTAATGTTATTTATTGACAACTGTTTCTCCGTTCTTTGGAATTTTACTGATTATTTCATGCTTCCCAACATCAAGTAGAACTGGTGTGATCTAAAAGCACCACATGCTTTCTAATTCTAAATTAGGTACTATGATTCCAGTACCAGTATAATTCTAACCTACTGCCTAGGCAGTCCTCAACTGATGACCATAACTGAGTCTGGCAATTACAGATGTAAGTCATGATGGTCATAAAGGCATTTGACCTCATTTTATGATTTTTTTTTGCTGTGGTTGTTCAGCAACCTGTTGTTTGCAATGGGGCATTTTTGTTGAAAACCAGCAGTAAATGCCCGTTTTTGCCAAAAGTGTTATAAATTTTGGTCATATAACCATGGGATACTGCAAACGGCAATAATTGTGGGATGGGTGCTGAATGGCCAAAATGCAGTCACATGATTGGGGGAGGGGACCATCAGAACTTCATAATTGACATATCTTAAGACAAACATCTATGTTTCAATAACCTAATTGTGGTGGCACGAGGCTGTTTTTCAACACGGTGCAGAATTCTATGACCCACTTTTAAACAGGGATAACATGCTGTAAACATCTTTGTGGTTTGCTGATTATAAGTCAAAGCAAGATTCTTACTTAATTATGCAATTTATACTGCTGCCTTTTCTGGTACTTTACACCCGTATTTTCTGGGAAAGATATAAATGGCCAGTACTGTATCAGTGGAAGGAGAGAGCTATAGCTCAGGATTGACAAAGAGAATCAAAGCCTATTTTAAGGAATTCAAGGCTCCAGGGCCAGATGAATTATAGTCTAGGGTACTGCAGAAACTCCTGAAGATGATTGCAGAACAAGTAATTGTGATCTATAAGAACTTCTGGAGAACTGATGAAGTCCTTGGAGGAGACCAAATATTTTCTTTATCTTTCAAAAAGTGAAGAAAGAGAACCTGGAAATTTATAAACCTGTCATCTTCATATATATACTGAACAAGGTTCTTGAGTAGATTATTAACTAACATACAGTATTTGTTGCACTTACATAGAAATAAAAATAAATGAGCAGCCTGTCAATTATCTCTTTTTAACTCCTTTTTTTTAAAATTACTAGCACAATGGTTTTGGGGAATGCCATGCACATAATGTACTCTGATTTTAGCAAAATGTATGAAAAAGATATCTTGATATCCTCATTTATAATGTTGCACACTGTATGGACTAGATTATGCAGCTGGATTAATAATTGGCTGAATGTCTGAAAAAAGAAAGTGGACATTAATGAACCCACACCATGTATAAATTAAAATGCCATAGTATATTGTTCAAAATTTCTCTTAAAGATCTAGATTTAGGAGTTGAGAAGGTGATTATTGAGTATCTGATTGATGCAAAATTAGGAGGACTAGCTAAATACTTTAGAAGAAGAACAGAAGAATGAATGAGTCTGAGTGCCATATTAGGAAAGCTACAACTAAGCGTTAATTCAATAGGTGACTTGAGTGTTTGAAGAAGTAATAGGAGCATTTCTTTCTGTGTTGCCACAGTGTTTAATCTTGAACAGAAGGTTGGATGAACAGAATCTATGGTACATGCATTTATCTTGGACCTTTCTATTCAAAGCATGAAAGTGTAAGAATTTTGAGTTTACTTTAGTCAAAGTTGAAAAAGAGGTACTGTGAAGAAATCCCATGATATTGTAAGTGCTTAGTGAAATCAAATGTAAAAGTGATACTATATCTTGAGTTTCATGTTAGTGCCCTCCTGTTAAGTAGTAATCTATTTCTCCCTCAGAAACTGGAAACTCAGCAAGTTTGCCTGATTTCTGAGAATATATATTTGTCTTCCAACAGTGGTTGTGCTCTTCTAAAATCAAGTCCAACAGTGTCTCTATTGGTATACCAAGGTCAAATAAACACCCAATTAGGTTCAAAGTTCATCAGTATCCCTAGGATTGAGCATGTCTAACACAATATGGTTGCATTTGAATTGTTTTCCTGCTTGAATTATATGTCAGTCTTAATTTTCCAAAAAGATTCATGTCATTCTAGGGCTATTATGTGGATGGCATATAGTATCTTGAATTTGTACTTGGCAAGATGCTTAGGCATGTTTTCAGGCAAGACACATCCTTCTTAGGAGGCCTGTTGAATTATACAATTAGCCGCCAGGTGGGGCAAAGGAATAAAGTGCTTATAATATTGCAGTATTTACAGATCCATCAATCTCAGATGTTGAGTAGCAAATTATATGTGTATCCTCCTCCCTACATTTTTCATACCTCTTTTTCAATAGTCTCAGTGTGCTACAGAATATTGCTGATTGCCATAAAGCAACCTCCATAACAGTGAAATCTGGATGTGTTGGACTTTGGGTCTCTTCATATTACTTTAGTATAGTGGTTAAGGTGCTGACCTAAAAATCAGGAGGTAGTGAGTTCTAATCCCACTTAAGGCATGAAAAGCAGCTGTGTGTCCTTGGGCCAGTTACTCTTAGTCCAACCCACCTCATAGGGTTGTTGAGCAGAAAAAACAGAGGAGGAAGAAATACAGTATGTTGAATTCCTTTATAAAGTAATAAAGGCAGGATAAAAACCAAATAAATAAATTCTCAGTTGTTGACAAAAATTCATATTGGCCATACATTAAAGACCAACATATTTGGACAAGTTTGAAGGTAAAGGTTCCGCTCACACATATGTGCTAACCATTCTGACTCTAGGGGGCCATGTTCATCTCTGTTTCAAATCTAAAGAGCCAGCGCTGTCCAAAAACATCTCCACGGCCATGTGGCTGGCATGACTAAATGCCGAAGGTGCATGGAGCACTGTTATCTTCCCACTAAAGGTGGTTCCTATTTTTTCTACTTGCATTTTTACATGCTTTCGAACTGCTAGGTTGGCAAAATCTGGGACAAGTAACGGGAGCTCACTCCATTATGTGGCCCTAGAGATTCAAAGCACCAAACTGCCAACAGAGCATAATGCAGTACAATACATGTACCTCTTCTATTCAAACAGTGAAAATGGAGAAAGTCCATGTAACTCTTCCTGCTATCTGTGTATACATTATTTTTCCAAACAAGGGTATATGTGTTATAGATTTATCATTTCTATCTATGGTTCTAGAACTTGCTAATATACCATAGCATTATAATTATTGGTGAATAATGTATTATAGTCTTCCAGAGTTAGTGCAGTATTAAAGACATCATTTCATTAAACAGTATGATGTTTGGATCTGATTAAAGTTATATTAGGCCAAAAGTAATGCAGTATTCAGGAACAACTTGAATTACAAAGTTCTCTTGACCACTATAAGAAACCATTCTGAGATAGTAAGGCAATGCTGCATTTTGCTAGTCTTAAAGACAAACTAGCTGAATGAAATCACATCCCATTTTCCTCTTCTCCTTTCCAGATTTCTTAGAACTCGGTACACAACAATCCAACTAATACAATTCAAGCAGTAAAGAAAAAACTTACAGTAGAAGATAATATCAACAGACCTCTGATAAAACATATGCTTTGCATATAGAAAGCCCTGAGTTTCTTTATCCTAATTCCTTTCTTTTATGGAAAGAGAGTATAATCTCATTTCCACTTATGATCATTTGGCCAAAAGAAAGCAAAAAAGCTTTGTAGTTTTATAAAAGTACGTGGCCTTTAGGACACTCAACTGTAGGAAAGCAAAGCCAAAGGCATCTTTACCCTCCTCTGCATCTCATTTTGTGGCATGGCTGTTTAATTAGAAACAAGTTTCTCCACTGTGGGAGATATTGGCAATGGTATAAACAATAGAACACATTCAGAAGCTCTTGAATCCATCAGTTGCTTACATTACCTGACCTCTGTATGAACTAGAATTACGCTACTGTTCTGTGAATTGCAGGGTTTTTCCCCCCATGGTGAAGCCAGGACTTTATAAAATAAATATTTAATTGAATATCCAGAATGACTGTTGAAATCACTAAAAATGTGACGCACTGTTAGTTTGGTTTCTGCATCCTGATAGGTACATTCTAATGATATAAGGGGAATCTTGACAAATAGTTATGGTGGGATTTTATTTATTCTAGGGTTGTTGCTTTGTTACATTAAATCCAGAAATTGGAAGCTTCCTGTAGACCTGTAAAATGGACCAGTTTCAATGAATGCTTGGTGACTGCTAGTTCCAACAGAAGAGAAAATATGTAGCTCAGAGTTGAACTGTGAAGTCCTCAGTGCTCTCTGAGCTTCGTTGCTTGCTTACAGACATGTGACTTTTAATTACCTGGTTGTTTATTGGCACTGGGCTTTAGAGTTCAATAATGAAACAACAATTCTGCAACAATCTTTAGTTTCGTGTATTTGAATTAATCTTTGTATCACCGAAAAGGCAATCAATTGATGAGAAACAATGTACAAAATAATTGAAACGTTGTTTGGACTTTGGGCAGAGTAGATAACTTCCAGATTCCATAGAATATCATGTCATATGCATTTATTTGGATAACTTAAGTTCTTATATATTAATATGTGGTACTCATTAAAATAAAACAACAAGAACAAAAATAACATGACTAGGAATGTTGGTTTATAAACCACCCAATCCAAGCTAATTCTGAACAGCAGCCAATTTCCATTTTTGTCAATTCAGATTAAAACGTATAATTAAAGTAAACATAAAACAACCATAATCCAACAAATCATAGAAAAAACAATATATAGAATCTGAGAACACAACAAACTACTCTAGCTTAATGTTTAATTCTCCTCTTCCCCACAGCATGGTAAGACATTGTGGGAGGTGTTTGGAACATCTGGAAGCACTCAGCAAACATGGCTTCTAGTGCATAGTCTAGTACTATCTAGTGCATAGTCTTATCAGTGGTTTTAAGACAAAACATGCCCTTTTTTGGCAATTTTGTCTTGGCAGTGGGTCCAGGTTCATATATTGCAATAAACCAAAGTGTAATTTGTTTTATTTTAACATGTGTGAACCTAGTCATTACAATTTGCAAATAATGGTATTTATCTTATTAGGAAGTGTGATCTCAACACTATTATTCTTTAAAACTCCAGGCACATTTTTTTGTTTTCTTCAGTTTGCAGTACCTAGTTATTTTTTTATTATATGGATTATTATTTTCACTGTGGTCCTGGGTGCCTTAGGTTATTAACTGCTGTGTTTATGTGACTTGGTATTACATTTGTTCGGAGGAGTCATGCCAATCTAGTTTGAAATACCTGGGCAAACTTCATGTAGTGTAAAGTAAAAACCAAACACAGTGAACCCTTAGCCTTGCACCTGAGAATAGAATAGCTTTCATCTTCTTGATTGAATACTGCCTCAAATTTAGTTCAGATTCATGTTGTGCCAGATGATTCTTTGGCCATGCTTGTTGCATTTTGAAAATGCATACATGGGTATTCTTTGTGAATTGGCCTAGTATCTCTTTTTTGGATCCTGCCTATCATGGCTTATAACAACTGTCAGAAAAGTATGACCAAGCAAGGATGAATGTTTCTTCAAGAAAAGAAATTCTGACTGAATTAAAGAGAAATTGAACTTCTAGTAACCACTTTACAGAACTTCTAGGTGTGAGCTTGAATGGACTCCAGAAAATGGTAGAGGACAGGAAGGCCTGGAAGGACATTGTCCATAATGTCTTGATGGGTCGGACATGACTTCACAACTAACAACAACAGTAACCAGAAGGAGTCTGGGAACATCTTTTTAACAAACATGTTTTACAATACAATAGCAGAGTTGGAAGGGACCTTGGAGATTTTCTAGTCCAACCCCCTGCCTAGGCAGGAAGCCCTATGCCATTTCAGGCAAATGGCTATCCAACAACTTCTTAAAGACTTGCAGTGTTGGGGCATTCACAACTTCTGGAGGCAAGCTATTCCAGTGATTAATTGTTCTAATTGTCAGGAAATTTCTCCTCAGTTCTAAGTTGCTTCGCTCCTTGATTAGTTTCCACCCATTGCTTCTTGTTCTACCCTCAGGTGCCTTGGAGAATAGTTTGACTCCCTCTTCTTTGTGGCAACCTCACAAAGGTAACCCCTTATTTAAAGGCAGAATCATAATTCATAATCTGCAATTTACTTCATCAGATGCATAGAGTGGTTAGGCTGATGAGGTAGATGGGAGTGGGAGGGAGACAATGGCATGTTGATTATGTAGATGAATCCATATGAAACAGATTACCAGTACTTATCAATGAGCATGTGTTAAAAATCTGTAGTATTTGATGAGACTTTATGAGATTGCCTGAAACCTCTTGATGTCCAGCAGCTTGTTCTCAATGGTAGCACCAAAGTCCTGCTTTTCCAAACCAGCCACTTTGATGTCTCTTATAGTGTCCTGAAAGGTTGGAATGATCTGATTCTACTTCGTCCTTATTTTGAATTTCAAGGACAAATTTGTGTCCATCACTTTTTTTGCACAAAGTTCATCCTGTTTGTCCTATGCAGAATAATAATAATAATAATAATAATAATTTTAATTTATATCCCGCTCTCTCTCCCCAAGGGGACTCGAGGCGGGGCACAGGCAATTAAAAATACAAATAAACCACAAACAAATACAAAATACAGAGTTAAAAATAGATTAAATAGATCCTGCGCTAAAACCATAACTAAACTAAAAATTACCCCTAAAAAACCCTGACCTAAAAAGAGACTACCCAAGGCCGGCCAGACGAAAAAAGTGCGTCTTTAATTTTAAGCGGAAGGAGCGGAGGTCCGTGGTTGTCCTGATATTGGGGGGAAGGTCATTCCAGAGGGCTGGGCCCGCCACAGAGAAGGACCTTCCCCTGGGCGTCGCCCGCTGACAAAGTCTAGTGGACGGCACCCGGAGAAGTCCCTCTCTGTGGGAGCGAATCGGCCGTGAGGATGGATGAGAATGAGAAATGGATGAGAATCTAGAAAAGCATTGCTGGCAGATGATAGCATATATCATCTCTTAAAAATCACACTTAAAAATATGTCTTTCAGTAAAATTAGTTCATTGGAAAATACGTCTGCTGATTTTTTTTGTCACCATAAACTAGCATGCCCCCTCCTACCTCAAGTAGTGTCAATGAAATCCAGGAACTTGTTTTTTGGGTAGGAATTGTGCAATCCAAACATGACTTCCCTGGTGAAGAAAGAAGCAAGTTTAATGAATTCTGTAGAGAATAAAATAGGAACAACTGCATTTGAGATACTTTCGTTTAGGACAGGCATGTCCAAAGTCCGGCCCGGGGGCCATTTGCGGCCCGGGGGTCGGTTTAATACGGCCCTCCAACAGCCCTCCCTGCTCTGTATAAATGTGGCCCTCCCTTCCTCCCTCTGTTTCTGGGGCTGTGTGGCTGGGAGGGAGGTGGACGGAGGTTACGGACTCCTCCTCCCACAGCGGGCGAGGGAGCAGGCTACCGTCATCTTAAGCACCACTGAGGCTGTCGCCCGGCAGGGGCGTCAGTCAGGGAAGCCGGTCGTGCCTCCATCGCTGCACGTTCTGGGGCTGCGAAGCTGGGAGGGAGGTGAACGTGCGGCCCCAGAACGTCCGCTTGGCGCGTTCACCTCCCTCCCAGCCACGCAGCCCCAGAACGTGCAGCTCCCGCCGCACAAGGTCGCCCGGCAGGGGCGTCAGGCAGGGAAGACGGACGCGCGGCTTCAGAACGTAAGCCGTGGTGCCTGCCGGAGGGAGCCGCGATGGAGCCGCGACCGGCTTCCCTGCCTGACGCCCCTGCCGGGCGACAGCCTCGGTGGTGCTTAAGATGACGGTAGCCTTGGGTGCTCACCCCGCCTGCTCCCTCGCCCGCTGCGAGTGGCGAGGGAGTGACTGACAGACACAGAGAGAGACAGAAGGGGAGGGAGGGAAAGACAGAGAGACAGACAGAGACAGAGAGAAAGAGAGGGAGGGAGAGAGACGGAGAGAGACACAGATAGAGAATGAATCGGAATCAGATTGAATCGGAGACAGACGGGGAAAGAGGGAGAGACAGACATACAGAGAGAGGAAGGGAGGGAGAGAATCAGAGAGAGTGACACACACAGAGACAGGAAGAGACAGAGGGAGGGAGAGACAGATAGAGACTGATTAAGTGAGTGAGAGACAGACAGACAGACACACACACACACACAGAGTGACAGAGAGAAAGAGAGAAAGAGAAAGAGAAAGAGAAAGATAGAAAGAAAGAGAAAGAGAAAGAAAGAGAAAGAGAGAGAGAGAGAAAGAGACAGAAAGAGAGACAGAAAGAAAGAGAAAAAGAGAGAGAGAAAGAGAGAGAGAGAGAAAGGGAAAGAAAGAAAGAGCAAAAGAGAGAGAGAGAAAGAAAGAGAGACAGAAAGAAAGAGAAAGAGAGAGAGAGAGAAAGAAAGAGAGAAAGAGAGAGAAATGGAGAGAGAGAGAGAGGAAGAAAGAGAGAGAAAGAGAGAGAGAGTGAGAGAAAGGGAGACAGAAAGAAAGAGAAAAAGAGAGAAAGAAAGAGAGAAAGAGCGAGAGAAATGGAGAGAGAGAGAGGAAGAAAGAGAGAAAGAGGTAGGTAAGTTTTTTTAAAATTTATTTTCAATACATTGTGAAAACTCAACTGTCAGTTGATGTTAATGTTATGAAATGAAAAGTATGTCATTTGCAATTAACTTGGCATAAAATAATTTATTTGCATTTAATTGTAATGGTTCAAAGAATGTTCGGAAAAATGTTCGGCCCTCCACCATGTTCACTTCATCCAATCTGGCCCTCTTTGAAAAAAGTTTGGACACCACTGGTTTAGGAGAAATGCAAATAAAGTTTCTTCATTTACAGCGTAGTGAGAAATAGGGGCTTTGTCCACTAGGAGGCAGAGAACAGTATAAAATTCGTGACAGGCCATCTTTTTCCAAGACTGTGTCTTGAAATGTTTATAAGAGTTCTGTTCCATTGAAATTAAAAAAGAAAACTAAAAAAGTTTAAAAAAATGAATCCAAAATAAACTTTGCGGAGGTAACAATATTAAATGTAATCAAATTTGTAGTAGGAAAAATATGTAACTATGCATAATTTTCTACAAATATTTGCTTCATTACTGTATATTATTTCACTTCTATTCCGTTATATGTGTTGCAATTTTTGCAATCTCCATGCAATTTTACAAAGGTTACAAAGCTTTGGATCCATCATTTGCATTCCATTGTCAGTAAAATTGCAGCAGCAATAATCCATAAATCACATAATGAAAAACCAGCTAATTATCATGATGGGGCATTTGGAAAAAATGTCTTGGAATTGATAATGAACAATCAAACTTTACTGGGGCAGATAATACAGGTGGCAGAAACTGATCCTTTGCAGATAGACAAGCTTCAAAATTTAATTTTTGCCTTTCCTCTGCAAACTCAAAACAGCATGCATCAGAGTTTTCCAAATTTTATTTTCTCAGCCTTGTGAAGGAAGCGGGACTGAGAAACGATGTCTAGTCCAAAATCATCCATGAAGCTCCATGGTGCACTGGAGCAGGGGTCTCCAAGAAAAGCTGGCTGGGGAATTCTGGGAGTTGAAGTCCACCAGGCTTAAAGTTGCCAAGGTTGGAGACCCCTGCAATGGATAATTAAATATGGGTTTCCTTGGTCCTGGACCACATTTGAAATACTATACCATTGCCAGATATATACAGATCTCAGCCATTAAGGTAATTACATTAGCATCCAGATAGATTTAGGATTGCCACACCCAGAGTTACCATACCAAACTAGCTAGGAGATTTATGTCTAGCAGTTGTTCCAAGTTGAGAAAGAAGTTAAGAGGCAAAATTGTGAAATACAGACTTGGATCCAGAAGCCTTGCAAGCAACAAAGAAACTCTTCCTTGCAGAAAATATTCTTGTTTTGTCTTTCCTACTGGCAAAGTAAGATCACTCCACTGGAGGTGGAACAAGGGCAATTGTAGAAAGTTTTAAAATGCAGCACATTTGGCTTATGAATTTCCTCAGGCTTTAGGAATTTTCAGCTTTATTATGCTTCAGCCCACAGAGTGGGAGTGTTTGGGGCAGCCTGTACTGATTTTTGTACAGGAGTAGCATACCAAGAAATACTTAATCCTCCACAAAGAACTATGCTCCGGGTTTGCTTTCACTTAGAACCCTTGTTGCAGCTCTCTGACTTCTTGTTCCTTCGGTAATTCACATCAATGGTCTGTGGTAAAGTATATACCTCCTGTGGATGAAAGACTCAAGACCTCCTTGCTCCCTGGTCAAAACAGGTTCTTTAATCCCCAAAGAGCTAATGTTATTATTGAACAGAAAATGCAGTATTGTGTATATTAAAAGGACTTTAAAACTTGTTGCACAAATTGCTCATTCCCAACAACAGATGAAACACTCAAAAAAGGTCAATGCCATCAATTCAGTCTCCTATTAAAAGAGTAAAGACTTCGCTTCAAAATCGAGAGCTTTGCAAAGAGCAGTTTCCTAAGATAATGGTGCCCTTTCAGAGTTGTGGATAATGCCTTCAGGAAATAGCTATCCCATAATAGCAATGATTTCTAGTTAATGTCTCAACTGCATCATTTTAATGAGTTAAGAGGATACATGCCAAGTCATTTCCTTTGTAAATTACAACCAGGCAGACAAGAGACATTTGGCAATTATAGGCAAACTCCTTTCTTGGCTTCTCAGGTTAGAACTGAAATGTAAGTAGTTTCCTTATATGAAATGATTGTTCATTATTGTCTACCTTGGCTGGATTTGCATAAAGGCATGGTTATTTGACCATGATTCAGTGGGTTAAACCACATTTGCTTGGGTTCATTCAACATGCTAAATCATGAGCCATATTTTAGAAACTACAGTTGGTGCCAAAACCGAATACATCCCAGTCTTGCTCAGTGTGATTTATGAATTGAGGGGTTCAGATGGGTGTCTTTATCAGCAATATCCAGTGATGAATATCTAGAATTAAACTTGGATTATGAGGATTTTTCACACAAATCAGGACAGAGTTTTCTTTTTCTATGATTTATTGAATACATCACTACAATTGGTTACTAAATCAAAATATGAAAAACTACATCAAGGTTCAAAACATTGTGTAAACCAGTTCTAAAATGAGGGGCAGTAGAAATAAACCAAGAAGCCAAATGCAATTATTTCAGTTATAAGATTAATTATAGACTAAGTTGCATTAGGACAAACAATAGATTGTTTGGCCAAAGTATTTACACAAAAAGTATATTTTAAGGTGGGGTTTGAAAAGCAAGAAAAGTAATATCTACTTGGCATTCCTGGAAATACATCCTGGCCTGTTTCTCAGCATGCACTAAATCAAAATAGGATTTACTTGAGTAAGGATTAGCTTGCTGAATAAATCTAGGCCATTATATTCAAAAACCCTTCAGCTTACCAGGAAGGGCCACTTTTACCATTAAGCAAAATGAAGCAAATGCTTCAGATGACAGATATTAGGGAACATTTTCAATTTTCAAGTTGCTTGTTTTGAATATCCAGGCCATTTTCTTCTTGATTATGTGCCCATCAAGATGGTGTGGACTCTTAGTGACCACATAGATAGATTTTCTCCATGATTGGTCTTCAGATCTTTCAGATCTTTCAACAGTAAACCCATCATTATTAAAACTGAGTTTGATCACCTTGCTGCTGGTCATCTTCTTTCTTTCCACCTTTCCCAGTGTTAGACCCTTTTCCAGAGAGTCAGGTCTTCACAGTATATGTCCAAAGGATGATTTGAATCTGGCCATGTTTACCTTAAGTGAACCTCTGGGTTGATTTTGTTCAATGATCCATTTGCTGGTATTCTTGGCTGTCCATGATATTCCTGTACAACTTCAGCACATAGGCAGATCATAAATTTATTTATATAATCATATTCTAGATAGTATTAGAATAAGTTAAATTACCTTAATGAAACCTGAAGAATACAAATTACCAGCAAAACAAAATTCCATACATATCTTAGGCTAAAAATACTTTTCTGTACTGCCTGGGTCATAAACAGCTCTGCTGTTAGGCAGAATGAAGTTGTCCCTCCAGTTAGCAAATTACCAAGTTAGCCGAAAGAACGGCACTCAAGAAGACAAAGAGGAATATTCTATGCAGCCTGTCTAGATTCACCAGGCTAAGCCTCTAAACTAATTTACAGTCTTTGGATTCTTTCTCTGCCAATTTATAAATAACATCCAACCACCAATCTAATCATCAGAGTAAGTGGGATGGAGAATGAGTGTTCCATTTTGCCTGCGGCTCCGAGCAAATGTCTTGGCCTTGCCCTAGCATGAATTTCAATTGAACTTCTCCAGCCTGAATGGTTCACAGTTAAACCAGAACCATGCTGTTTTTGCCCATGGATCCAGTTCTAAAAGCATCTGAAATAGGGCTCCATCAGGCTGGGTGGTCCATACAAGAACAAGGATACATTATTAATATGCAGAGCCAATGACTTAATGGGAAATCATTAGGATCCTACATTGTGTTAAGAAATTTGGAATTAAAACAAAGTATGTTTTTGTGTGTAAAACAAGCCACCACCATTCGGTTTGGGGAAAACTCTCTTTACTTAGTCACCTGTAATACTTTAACAAAATAGTCCATGTTTTGTTCATTCACCCTTTTGCTCCTTTCACATCTATGGCAGAACGATGAGGAAAATCTGATTAAGATATCCAAACAAAATATAAAATGTACCTCCTTTGCCCAGTGTTTCAGATTTTCAGCAATTCAAGCCCTAGAATTCTTAGTAGTAACCCTGCTGACTGGGCAGTTCTGAGCATTGGAAGCAATGCATCTGGAAGTCACCAAAGTTGGGAAACTCAATGCTACCCTGCCTCTTCAGGCATATTTATTCTAATTGTCCTCTGCTACATTAATGGTAAATAGCTCAATGAAGGTGTCACACAGGACTCATTTTCTTAAAAAAAAAAAAAAAAGGCCCACAGCATATTAGGAATAATAGAGGTGGTACTGAAAATAGAGATGCCAGGATTTTATATAAATTAATTTATAAAAAGCAATGGTGTGACTGCATTTGGAATATTTTGTGCATTTCTGGCCACCACTTCAAAAAGGATGTAGTGAAGCTAAAGAAGATTCAGAGGAGGGATTAAGTTGATCAAGGGGCTGGATCAGCTTCCCTATCAGGAAAGGTTGTGACATTTGGATCTTTTCAGTCTGGAAAGGAGGCAACTAAGAAACGATTTGATTAAGCTTTACAAAAAATATGGGTGGTATGAATAAAGTAGAAAAGGACAAGCTATTTTCCCCTTCCCAAAATACTGGATGCAGGGGTTTAATCAGGGCAGACAAAAAGAAATTTATCTTTTTTACACAACACTGTAAGAGAGAGATTGGCTGAGCCAGAGGCAGGAATCAAAGAGGGAACTAGTCTAGAATCTCTACATAGGCACAAGAGGGCAGGGTCTGACCCCTATTGAATGCTATGAAACCTTCTCTAGTCTGGCCCAGGTACAAACCACCAATCTGAGAAGATCCTTGTGTTGTAGGCATGAGCAATAAAATAGCTACCATATTTTTCAGAGTATAAGACGCACCTTCCTCCCCCAAAAAGGGTAAAAATCTGGGTGGGTCTTATATGAAAAAAGTTTTATTGGGTTTTATAAATTTTACATACAAAAGGTAAGGGTAAGGTGTGAAAAGACATTTTGAGAACTTTCTCGTCGAAGTCATTGACTCCATCTGAGTCTTCATGCAAAAAATAGATATTTCAGTTATACATTCATACTACAAACTGGACAGAGATGCAAATAAAGTTATAATAAAAGAACAGTGCTAGCAAACGTGCTTAAACATCCAAACAACATTGTATTATACTAAAAAGTCATTTTTGAGATCTAAGTCTCTTGGCAATTGTATCTTCTTCCCCCTGGCCCCCAGCGGGCGGAGCCGCGGCCGCCTCTGCTCCCCCATTGTCATCTTCAAGGGTTAAGGAATGTTTTTCAAGAAAGGCTTGCGCCTCTGCAATTGTTTTAATTCTTACTCTTCCCCCTTCCCAAAACACCAACAGTCCCTCTGGCATCACCCACTTAAACCAGACCCCCCTTTTAAATAATCTTTTGGACAAGAAGGAATACTTCCTTCTTATCTCTCTAATCTTCTTCGGGACCTGTTTCAAGATGGTGATTTCTTTCTATTGATAAATTAGGGGGTTGTCTCTCTGCGCCCTCAATATCCTTTCCCTTGTCGACCTTCTAACAAATTTAATATGTATCTCTCTAGGCACTTCATTTATCCTGGCATATGCTGAATTTATTCTATAAATCAAATCAATGTCACCCCTTAATTCTTCCTTAGGACTGTGCAGGTAATCTGCTAAAATTGTGCTCATTAAATCTTGTAAATTTTCTGCACTGTCCTCAGGAACATTCTGAAATCTTAAAAAATATGACATTCTTTCAAAATCCATCCTAGATATATGACCAGTTAAATCACTAATTTCATTATTAATACTTTTAAGCTCCCCCTTTGCCCCACCCAGCCCCACCTCCAGCTCATCAGTCTTTTGTGAATTTTCCATTAATTTCTTCTGTACCTCCAAAAGTTCTAATTTAGAACTGACTTGATCTTTCCTCATTTCCTTGATTTCTCTCACCAAAATTGCAAGAGTTTCTTCGACAGCTGTTAATTTTGCATCTGTGTCAGGTTTTTCAGATAACATCGAAGTGATTTTAGGTTGGTGTTGCTTTTTTGAAGCCATGGTGAAAAGTTTATTCCTGTGTCAGTAAAATGGCGCCTGCTGGGGAGATATTAGCGGAGCAAGAAGGAGCAGTCCAATAAACAAATTTGTAGATGTTACCAAATCAAAGTCCTGAGAGAATCCACAATAAAACAGTCAAGAAAAATAAGAAGGCACTTCAAGGGAAGGATCAATTAATCAACCAAAAAATTAGGTAGAAGAAAGGAGAGGCAATCCCATTCTCAGGAAAATGTCAGCAATCATCCGTAATTAGTGTCTCAGAAGAACAAAGGCACGCCATCTTCTCTGCCCACCAGGGAGCCGCCGGGAATTCACAAAGTGTGAAATTGCAATTTAGTTGCCAGACTTCGATTCAAAGCTTCCGCAATCATTCCAGAAGGACTTTAATCATCGTTAGATGAGTTTGGGTGCGAGTTTCTGTGCGTTCCCCAGCCGGGAAAGCAGATTCAAAACGTCGCTTATGTGCTCCGAGGGTTTTTTTTCGCAAGCTCCCCCTTCCATCGCCTTGTTGAGTAAAGATTGCAAGCAAAGGAAAAAAGTCACTCACTTTCCACTTTGAAGTCAAGAGTCTCAGACAGGCTTCCGACTCCAACAGATCAGCTCTCTCCAAAGCGCTAAATGTTCCAATCCTTCGGAGGCGAAGGGAACCAAGCCCCCCGCAGCATGTTCTCTCACTCCTGGGTCGAAGGCAAGGACCCCCCCCCCCAACTGCCGTCAGGACAGGGGAATCCCAGCAAGCCGACCGTACGGCAGGATTCCTTAGAAAGGAATTCCCTGCCCCTTGGGGGGCAGTAAGAGCAACAAAACGGCGGAAGAGTCAAAGACTCAACCGTCTCCTCCAAGAGACCGGAAGCTCCTCTGGGTGGGTCTTATATACTGAATACAGCATTTTTGGCCTCCTGAAACCTGCCCTTTTCACAAAAATGGATATGCAGAGTGCTCCTGGGGGCTGGTGAGGGCAAAAATGAGCAAAGAAATGGGCAATTTTTTGCTTGTTTTTGCCTCCCAGCCCCCAGGAGCACTCTACAAGCTTCCTAAAGGCTATGCATGCCTGTTTTATGGCAAAAAACAGGCATGTTTTCACAAAAATGGGCAGTTTTTTGCTCATTTTGTTCCCCCAGCCCCCAGAAGCATTTTGCAGACCTCTTGAACTCTCTGCATGCCCCATTTTTCACAAAAATGAGGTGTGCAGAGGGCTTGGGAGGTCTGCAGAGTGCAAAAACCTTTAAAAAAAATTATCTCTTCCAAATCTTGGTGTGTCTTATACTACAGTGCGTCTTGTAGTCCAAAAAATACAGTAATCGAACTCTTACCATGTGGATCTGATTGTTCATGCTTGACAAACACTTGTAATTGTGCATCAGAATTCACTATCACAAGATGTGATGCTACCAGCTGGGCTACTTTCAAAAAAGAGTTAGACCAGGCATGTTCAACCCATAGACAGCTAAGCAAATGCAGCCCCACAAGAGTGTAAACTTTTAACATTATTATGCAATTTTATGTACATTAACTATATATTTTATATGCAGCCCAAGACAGCTCCTCTTCACTCAGTGTGGCCGAGGCAAATGAAAAGATTGGACACTCATTAGCTAGACCAATTCATGGAACTCATGGGGGGAGGTCAATGTTTATTAGCCTTGATGGCAATTGTGACGGGCTCTGAAGGTCACCTGCTGGGAGACTAGTGGACTTTATTCAGTTGGTTGGCCTTGTGATAACATTGCCAGACTAGATGAGCTATGGGTCTGCTCTGCTTATGCTCTTATATAAGCTTTCCGGAAAGAAATGTGTCCAGCAAAAGAAGGAAGATGTTAACTTGGCTCACATAACATACTAAAACACTTTTAAATGAGGTTTTTGAGGTAATTTAGAAACAAATTGGCCTTTAGCATCAGTTGGCTTAAGATGCTAGACCATCTTACTTCTGACTATGCACTAATTTATTTAAAACCAGAGTAAAGCGTCATATGACATCTCTCTCTTTCTATCCCTTTCTCCCTTCCTCCGTGTGTGTGTGTGTGCGCGCGCGCGCGGGGCGTGCGCATGTGTGTCTTCAAATCAGTCTTGGTTCCTGGCAACTGTTTAGATAACTCCCTACAGTTTTCTGCTCAAGATTTCAGAAGTGGTTTGCCAATGCCTCCTTCCTAGGGCTGAGAGAAAATGACTGGCCCAAGATCAGCTGGGGATTTTGTGCTTAAGGTGAAACTAGAACTCAGAGTCTCTTGATTTCTAGGCTGATATGTTAACCAACTACTCTAAACCATCTCTTGTATAAAATACCTTAGTCACCACCAAAAACGAAGTAGTATGCAATTATATTTATATTTTCTCTCTGGATGTACAATTCAAACTTTATTCCACACTTTTAAGGAATTGGAAATAGTACTTTAATATGGTTGCTGCCTTACAGCTTGCCTTTAGTAGAAATCCAGCAGAACATTATATGGGGAATACGAATTGTGCATTTGTATTTAGTAGACAGTGCACTTCCCTACTTGTGCCTCTTAATTTTGAATTCCTTTGCAAATCCTTTTTATAATCTTTGTTTCTGACTTCTTCATGCCATTAAGGATTTACTTTCTCTTGACATATGAAGTAAATTTCATATTTCAGAAAAGGTGTTAAAACAGCCTTTCACTATAGTGAGTAATGATCAGAATTGATCTTTGATCTATGTATGTGAAAGAAAGAAAGAAAAAACAAACAAATTGGGAGGTCTGTTCTCTGAGAAGAGTTTTGGCACTTCAAGTACTTGGAAAAAAAGGGAAAGGGAAAGAATTTAAAGAGTATACAGTCCCTTGACATTCTGAGCTAGGAAACACAATCTACAGTGTTTAAATGTACCCATATCTCTACACCAAAATTAAGTAGGGAAGGAATATTCCAGAAGGCTTGTATCTAAAAGATAGGGAAAGGACATCTTCTAGAAGAATTGATCATGCTCCCTCTTGGCTAGTTCTAAAAGGGGAGAGGGAGAGAAACTTTCATGTTCATTCAATTGTTCCTCAATAAGGAAGAGGTACTGTCAGACATGAAAAATGATGATAGTGCGTTCCTTTTGGAAGAAAAAACCCAGCTTAGATTATTTTATTTTAGGCCTTTTTCATAACCAGGGTGGTGGCAAAACAACTCCAGGCCGTCTTGGAAGAAAGATTATCTAGATCAGAGGTGTCAAACGTGCGGCCCGTGGGGCAGATGCGTCACATGCTGGCTCCGCCCCTGCCCGGTTTAGTGAAGGGGGGAAAGTCCCGATATGTTACGTGATGCCGCTATGATGCTGCAAGTTTGACACCCCTGATCTAGATCTTTTTCGGTCCAGTTTCAGACTGGATCACAGTCCCACAAACTAGAAACTTGGAAAGTTGCAATTCCATCCTATCTAACAAATCAAAGGAAGATCTTGTAATAATGAGCCTCCATACTCCCAGATCTGGACTTGTAGTTTAAGAGTGGCTCTTCATCTGTATGAGCTTGTAAAGATGTTTGCCGCATGCTGTGCTCCAGTCTTATAGTACAGGTGTCTTAGAAAGCAAAAACCTTTATTGCAAGTTAAAACTGGTGCCACTATACAACTTCCTATTGTATAGCTTTCTATTTGATTTAGGTAATTAAAAAGCTTTTCAAGGATATGTATTATTCCATAACTGGCTTTACTAACCTAATGTTTAGGCTTTATCAAATTTATATTGAGAAGCAGGATGCAATTGTTGCATGGCATTTTTTACTGTAGTTTAATCAAGCATAATGGCAGTGTGTGTGAACTCATCTAGGAAAACTGGTCTTGTGCAGGTGTTTTGCTGGCAGAGTTTTCCCCAGGGCTCATATGAGGATATTGCCTGCTCTTTCAATGTACCATTCTGTACCATGAGGAGAGGGCTTCTCTTTCCTCTTCCGTGTCCTCCAGAAACAGGTGGGGCTGACATTCCAGAAACTGTGAGGTTTGACGAAGTTGACAGAATGAAATATATTGGTTTAATGAAGATGAATTTCAAGACCTGGCTAGTATCAAGAATTCCGCATGAGACAATACCTGTGGCAAGGTTATTTAGTGCCTAAGATTGCATTCTAACTGTAGAAATGAATAGTGACAAATCTGCCTATAGAGATGGCATGAAGCCCTTTCAGCAGGAGTATAAAGTCATAGGTTCTGACATTGGACTGATGCTTGTTACTAAATTTAAATTTAGTATGTATTAAATCATCTAATTGTAGGTTATTGTACAACATTGCACAACATTGCACAATAGTGCAATGAAAAACGAGGAGGTATGGTGTTCTTGTTTGTAGCTTTGTTTTGGAACGTTTACTGTTTAATTATATTACATTATTCTTTTATTGGTATTACTTCTTAGCTTTCTGATTCATTCTGAAAAATGGAACAGTGGGGTATCAGTTTCTTAAATAATTACTGATTTAAAAAAAGGAACTTCCCTAAAATTATGTATGTTTTAGAACAATACAGAGTTAACATGCAGCATGTTAGAAACAAATCACATGGAATTCAGTAGACTTATTCTCAATTAAAGAAAGCATAAGTTTGCAAATTCATGGGCTTAAATTCCAGCTATTGGTGTTTAATGAAAAGTGTCGGTATCATTGTTTCAGTTAAAAGCCTTTTTAAACTAAACAAAAAGAGTGGAAAAAGATAACTACCCACAAACTTGGCACAAATGTTTTCTCTCTCTCTATTTTTGGACTCAGTTTTGGAACTTTAAATATTTCCTTTTAAGGTTGAAAAGGAACATAGTTTCCAATGGTGCAATTGTATAGCTAATGCTATTTTACTCTGCCAACATATATGTGTGTGATTTTAAACACCCGGTAAAAAAACCCGTTCCACATATGGCATGAACAGAGAGAATTAGTTTAGACAATCTGCAGCTAATGTCTGGGAAATATTACATTTAAAACTATATGCGTTGAAGGTCTCTGATGTTTAAATAAAGTTCATATAAATATTATGAAAACCCCTGCTCCTTTCATGAAGTCTGATGAGATATAGTTTGCTTGTATCCATCTTTTCCAGCAGTGTTTTCTCTTTCTGTATGCAGAGGTGCACATCTACCCAATTATTTATTTGAGAACATTTCATGTATCAGGGTGGATGCTGGACCTGAAAATCCTTTAAAAAAAAAAATAATATTACTGACTAGAGTCTCTACATTCATCTGTAATGATCTCTTCAATATTTCTTAAGGTTCCAGGTGAAAGTTTTGGTGTTTTTGAGATCTATACCATTAGATCCAAACTTTCTGATCATTACCTCTGAGAAAACTAGGGCTGTGGAATAAGGCTTAGAGTCACCTTATGGAGGAGATGGATGGCCTAGAAATTTAATAAATAAATACGTCTTCCACATGACTGTTAAGGACACTGGAACCCACAGGAAAGACCATATCAAATAGAAGAATAAGGATCTCAAAATTGATCCCTGACATCTTCATTTACAGAGAGCCATGGTATAAGCAAGATTTTTTTGTATCTAGATACCAACCCAGTTTGAATAGTTTATTATTGCAGTTAAAATCTGCTGGATGGATATGTATGTATGTTATGTTTTTGAGCTGATCAATAAATAAGTCAGGGAGACTAGTATAGATCTATTTCGATAGATCAAAAACGTAATACACATATAAAAAAAATTACACAACGGAACTCACGGCTTTCTGTCTAGATGGTCTCTGGTGATGAGCCGAAAGGCAGAAAAGGAAACAGTATGTCTCCTCCCTTAAATGGGGCCTAACAGGGTGTTGTGGAACAAAGTATATACTTATCCTCCTGTCTCAGCTGAGCAGGAAGAGGACCTGGTGGCTCAAATGGTAAGGCATTTGGAGGTCCACTCGGTCCGAATCTGACCGAACACGGGTAAGGTCTCATTTGAAGACCTACCTTGTGGCAATAAGAGCGGCGAAACGTACGTATCTCTCCGCTCTTATCGCATCCGCAGATAACCGCCCTGCTGCCCTGTTCAGAGTGACCCACTCTCTCCTTCAACAGAGGCCGCGGGAAGCTCCGCTGCAGGGTCGTGCAGAGGAATTTGGATGCTATCTGCAGGATAAAATCGCTCAGATCTGGGACGAACTGGCCTCCAATGAGGTTAGTCCTGGCGGGTGGGCGGAGTCAGGTCCTGACACTGTTTTATGGGAAGAGTTCGACCTTGTTACTCCAGATGACATGGACAGGATGCTGGGGAGGTTGAATTCTACCACATGTTTATTGGACCTGTGTCCCTCCTGGCTTGTACTGGCCTCCCGGGAGGTGACACGAGGCTGGCTCCAGGAAATAGTGAACGCTTCGTTGAGTGAGGGGTCTTTTCCAGCCATCTTGAAAGAGGCGGTGGTGAGACCCCTCCTCAAAAAGCCTTCCCTGGACCCAGCGGTGTTAGTAAATTATCGTCCGATCTCCAACCTTCCCTTCTTTGTGAAGGTTGTTGAGAGTGTGGTGGCACGACAATTCCCCCAACACCTGGAGGAAACTGTCTATCTAGACCCGCGCCAGTCCGGTTTCCGACCTGGGTACAGCACAGAGACGGCATTGGTCGCGTTGGTAGATGATCTCTGGAGGGCTCGGGATAGAGGTTATTCCTCTATCCTGGTCCTATTAGACCTCTCAGCGGTTTTTGATACCATCGACCATAGTATCTTATTGCACTGGCTGGAGGGGTTGACAATGCCGGCTGGTGACCCCCAGGGGGAGAGCCTTCTCTATGGCAGGTCCTGCCCTCTGGAACAACCTGCCCCCCGACCTTCACACCATCACGGACCATCTCCTCTTCCGTCGAACTTTAAAAACACACCTATTCCATGTCGCTGGCCTAGCATAGCTTTTATGATAGTCCCAATTATAATAATTTTAATGGTTTTTAAGTATATTTTAGCACAGACCCATTGTATTTAATGTATTTTTAACTTTTATATTATCATTGTATTTACTACTTTTAATTCTTTCTGTGCACCGCCCTGAGTCCCTTTTGGGAGATAGGGCGGTATAAAAATCTGATTAAAGTTAAAGTTAAAGTTAATTTGCCTAACAGTTAATACAGCCCCGGTTCGAATCCCAGTAAGAGTATGGCTAGCTGATGAGAGCTAAAAAGCTCGAAATAGATCTATACTAGTCTTCCTGACTTATTTATTGATCATCTCAAAAACGTAACACACACACACACACACATATGCAAGCCCCGGTTCAAATCCCAGTAAGGGTATGGCTAGCTGATGAGAGCTAAAAAGCTCGAAATAGATCTATACTAGACTCCCTGATTTATTTATTGATCAGCTCAAAAACCTAACACACACACATACACACACGCACACACACATACACAATCATGTTTTGTTTAATCATTTATTCAATAAATAAATAAATTACTGTTGGTTAGTTTCATTCAATAAGCATTTCACTAGGAGAGCAGGGTCCTGCATTTCTATCAGCAAATATCTTAGAATCCATTTTCCCAATCATATCATTGGCTCGATAGATAATGATGTATGATTCAACCTGAATCAGGAATTGAGTGTAACATCGGGAATGCTTTGCTGCAATCTAAGCATAAAATTGATTTGTTTACACTTGGATAATTTATTATCCAAAGTTTCATAGATATAGAAATTTGTGGGGGAAATCATGAAAACCCATTTAAAATTACTGGAATTTCTCTATGAAATATCCCTGCAGGAATTATCAATCATTCTATATATTATTAATTTCACATTGGTTTCAAGGAGATAGGGTTTTTACATTGAAATATGTATTAGGACTAGAGTATTTTCCTCATTTTTTGTCTTGGAAGCCTATATGCTAGTTTGATAAATAAAATTACGTTAAAAAGCAAATAATTTTATGGGGAAAAAGAACACAATCCATATTATAGTGAGACACTTAATTATTATCCATGAAAGCTTACTGCCATGTTCCCTGAGAATTTTGTATGTTGTAATTCCAATGCATCTGGTGAAGTCAGGTTACAAAGAGCTTTTATTTAGAATTAAATAATCTGGTACACCTTTCATTGTCCTTCCCTTAATTTTGTTTTGTAACTCTTTTTCTAATTGTGTGATCCACTTTAATTAGAACATTCAGTGTTGTGTTTTATTGTATATATTATCATGAATTCTTGTTTTTATTTACATCTAATCAATATTCATTACAGGTTTTTCCTATAACAAACTTTGGGGAAAACCAAAATTGAGTACATTACACATTATCTTTTCTGTTGCTCAAAGAAATTCAGAATATGTATAATTTTCTGTCTCATAACCCTGGGAAGCAGATTAGTCTATATGAGAGCTTACCCCCTAGGTTTCATGGCTATGTAGAGATTTGAACTAAATATTTTATATTTTAATTAAAATATTAATTATTGAATTAACACATGTTCTCTAATAATTATGGATTGATTGTACAGGTTTGTTGGTTGTAGTCATGTCATATACATGGGAAATATCAGGTACTTAAATTATTTCTAAACTATTAAGCTTTTCTAGAGTTTGTATTCTCTTGTATATTTCCTGCTTCTGAATGGCAGGAAATTGCATGTGATTTTTAAGAATAATAGGCTACAAAAACTGGGTTCAGTATCTGCAATTGCCCATGGTGGCATATGAACTATTAGGCAGAATATAGTTGTTGGTAGAACCCAGCGACTGAGAGATGGATATGGCTGAATCTGGGTAGTGGAATATTGGATCAAATACATAAGCTCAGGTGTTTGGCATCTGGGCTGCCTTTACAGCCATTTGTAGTGTCCCATGATCATATTTTAGAGCAGG
Source organism: Rhabdophis nuchalis (assembly GCA_039707465.1). Classification (NCBI taxonomy): domain Eukaryota; kingdom Metazoa; phylum Chordata; class Lepidosauria; order Squamata; family Natricidae; genus Rhabdophis; species Rhabdophis nuchalis. The sequence goes on along the minus strand of CM077645.1, from coordinate 186,467,837 downwards.
TTTCCCAAAAACTGGCATTAATTTCCAGTTTTCAGAAAAGCTGCACTCATAAATTCACAAATGTTGCATTCACTGAATGACCGCTGTGAAAAAGCTCATAAAATTGGGCCAGACACACGACGGACTCATTTTAAGACCATCACAAGGTACAACCACGGTGGGCAGGCCCCTTTATGGATGTAACTCGAGAATTACCAATAAACTTTTTTCAAAAGGTTTAGAAAGATATTTTAGATTTCTAGTGTTAGAATTGCCGATGTCTTTTTCATCCCTGAAAATGATTTTCTATAAAATTATTCATAGATGGGATGCTTTCTGTGGTTCAAATATTTTTACTCATTTGCAAGCTTTTATCACCAATCCTTTAGCTGGAGGATTAATGGAAGTTAGGAGAATGACTGCTTACTCTAAAACAAAATCAATGTAGGAAAAAATAAAGCCATTTCTGACATTTTTTATTCCACACCCGCAAACCTACAATTCATTTGCATGTCTTTGAAATGAACATCTTTTCTAAAATTAACATTATAATACCCAAATTCATGTTGATGTCTTATTTCTAACCCTGAGAATGCTAACTTCCTTTTATTGGAAATATGTGTGTGCAAACAAGTCTTGAAGGAAAAGAGACGTGAAACAGAGAACCTTTGAAAGCTTCTAATTTGTGCCATAGATAAATTTCAAAAGCAAGCAGGAATGAATTAACTGTATTTGTGCAAGTTTAGTCTGATCATATGAAGGAGGTGTTTAGATCTGGAATTCTATGAACTAACACCTACTATAAAGGGAACATACTTTAAAGCTGACCTGAGTGGTCCTTATGCTGAATATTCAGTATTTTTGTGGCTATTGAAACTTGAAATAAGCTTAAAGGTGGAAGCTGATAAAGTAATCATTAAACAAAATTTCAACATTTCCAAAATAACATAATTTCCATTTATTTCTGCTTTGGTTTTTTTTAACCACTGCAGACCACCTCAAAAAGCACTAAAGGCAAACTTCATGCTGATTCAAGTTTAAGGATTCTTTTAGTAATCTTAGATTGCAAGATCTATAGGTATTAACTGAAGCTCAGTTTTTTTCCCTGTAACAAACTTCTGAATGCAGATGCCAAGCTCTGGCCTCTTTGTAATGTAATAACACCTTTTGGTTTATAATTACAGTATGTTGGTTATGTCCATATGTGAAAAATTAGAACTTGGATTACAGAACCCCATAGCAGTGGAAAACCACCTTTAAAATTTCTAGCTTAGGGAATAAAATGCATCTTGCACAACCAGAAACAAACTATTGGAGGACAGGAATATTTTATACCATTTAATTAAGTATTAAAACAATATTTGGGTGATTCCTACTTCCTAGCATAGTAATGCTTTTAGTGAACACCAGGCATTGCCAAGATGTCTCTTGGAAATTATGATAGGTAATTTTACATGGGGAGATAATCTTTTTAGGCAAAGTGTTCTTAAAGTCATGTTCCTTTCCTGAGTGATTTCTTTGACATAATAAACTTCCTTTTTAAACCTCATTTTTAATCAGAATCATAAAGACACTGGATACTGGTATTATCCAACTTCTTGAGAGGTGCAAGCAGCAACAGTCTGATGAAATTGAGTGGAGTAATTATATTAGAGGTGAAGAGAAGGGTAAGATGAGTTGCCACACTGCAACAATTATAAAGTCATTAAAAACCATTTAAAGTAATTCCCCTAGGAAATATCAAAGAAATATAAATGATGCTAAAATAGCACATGGAAGGAGATGAAGAAGCAGCAGTAGCATCAATGGAAATTTAAGCCATCTTCAAATTTAATTAGCCTCGTTATAAATTCAGACCTGGGAATCAACTGTCTTTCAGTTCACAATCCACATAACCACTGAGATGGAGGCAATACAACTTTTGTTTCATTGGCAAGCAAAAGAATATGCTTGAAGAGCCTCAAATCTTGACCATTCACCACTCCTCTGCTGGAACTCTCTCCTGTTTTGCCTGCCAACTATATAGATGATGCTGATGGGTTTGGAAAGGGTGAAGAACAGGCTTTGCATTCTCCCACCAATTCTCTCACTGAGATACAGTCTCATTCCTCGAGTTCAGATTCTCCCCAAGTTCTTATTTATTTGTATGCCGCCTACTCCATTGATTCTAGATTCCTTATTTGCAGAAGACAGAAAGATACCTCAAACCACAATAACAGCTACTAACCATCATCATGTCTGCCAGCCCAATAGTACTGTATCTGCCAATAAGGAGCTGTCAGACTTCTGTGACATTTTCCTCTCCGTGAGCTCTGTGAAAAGCCAGGGTCTCCACTATTTTCCCCAAATAACAAAAAATGGGCTATTCTGATCCTGGGTGGGTGGGGGCAGTGAGCTGTCCCAGAGCAAGGAGGGAGATGATAGAGAGGGCTAGTTTTCAGACTCCTAACCAGCTGATGTCTGCCTATCTGCCTGCCTGCTTGCCTGCCTGCGTGTGTATGTAGACTTGTAACATGTCCTCTTGCTGTACCTGTATTTGATTCTCCTAGAGGCAGTGGAGATTTGAGCCATAGAGGGCGTGGCAGTATTCAGCACCAATCAAGTACAATCCCACTGTTTCAGAATCACTTTGTTGTACTGGCTTCCCCCATCAGCAAGCAGGCAGCTACGTATACCAGTAAATATCTTCAAATGTCAGTAGTCTATTTTGGAGATGATAAAGAAACAATCCATACAGTCAATATTTCCTGCTCCGTGAAAAAGATGCAACTGACAACCAGCTAATTTGATTTGTTGTCAAACAGCACCAGGTCAGATGGGTGCAGTTATTTTTCTCTTAACTTTTGTTTCTCATCAAAACATAGGAATATAATATCATTTCCAATATACTTCTTTCTTGCAAAGAATTGACCAGTATATATGTTCCATCTTCCTTGACAGAGGAACCCTTGCAGCTGTGATCAAACATTTTGGGAGTATTTTATATGATTCATTGTTCACTGCTATATTTGGTGGGCATGCATTGAAGCAGATGCCAAGTCTTATGCATTTTCTTACCATTTTAGTTACTGTGTCATGTCTTTCACTAATAATCTAACTGGACTGATGGAACCTGTCCCTTTCATTCCTCACACAAGGGCTTTGAGATAGTTTTCTTGTATTTTATTGTCTTAGACCAAGCACAATTAAGTGGCATCTTCTTTTCTAAGTGACTTATTTCATTTCCTGTCACACCATCTTTAGACAGTTCATATATTTATTCAACATGCTTTCCAGAACTGTTGCCTTGCCTGTTCATATTTATAATAGAAGTCATCAATTTGTGGCATTGTTTAGGCAAAATATTTCATCAATTGATGGACAGTTCCATCTGTCTTCTTTCCCTAATTTAGAATTGGATGAGATGACATGGTACCTAAGAACAATACCTTTAATTGGTTCATTTTTTTACTTGTGGCTGAATTCAGTTATACTCAATTCATTCTTCTACTCTAATGTTGCAATTTTACCGAAGGATATCACTATCTGTTCACAAAATTTTTTCCAGTCCTCTCCCATTCGGCCATTCGTGGTTGGGCCACGAGGGTGGACTCCCCCTCATTGAAATGTGCCCACCAGGTTACCGCACTTTTCATCAGCCCCGGGCCCTAGGCAGGGGTAGTGGGGTAGCGGTTATTGTAAAGGAAGGTCTTGAGCCGAGAGAGACCATTGTGCCACAGACCACCGGTTGTGAGTCCCTCTGTGTGAAGTGGGGCCTAGGGAGGCAGTTGGGCTTGCTGGTTGTATACCTGGCTCCCCGCTATGTAGCAGCAGCCCTGCCCGAGCTCCTGGAGGTGATCACTACGGTGGCAGTTGAGACCCCCAGACTTTTAGTCATGGGGGACTTTAATCTGCCATCGGTGGGCGAATCATCCAAGGTAGCTCGGGAGTTCATGGCTTCCATGACGGCCATGGACCTGATCCAATTAATTCAAGGCCCCACCCACGAGGGTGGACATACGCCGGATCTCATCTTTGTCTCTGGCCAATGGAAGAGTGATCTGTGTACAGGGGATATAGTCATTACGCCCTTGTCATGGTCAGACCACTCACTTCTCCGGCTCGACTTTCCAACCGCTACTCCCCTCCGCGGGGAGGCGGAACCTGAGTCATCAATTTGGTTCCACCCCAGGCGCCTGATGGACCCTGATGGGTTCCAGGTGGCGCTTGGACCACTTCCTGTACCCCTGACCCGCGCCCCGATGGAGGACCTCGTGGCCGCATGGAACATTGCGACCACGGGAGCCTTGGATCGGGTCGCACCCTTGCGGCCTCTCTTGCGGCGCCAAGCCACCCTGGCTCCTTGGTTTACCGAGGAGCTGAGGGTGATGAAACGCCACAAGAGATGCCTAGAGAGAAGATGGAGGTCTACCCGATCTGAATCTGACCGGACACAGGTAAGAGCCCATTTACGGACTTACATTGTGGTGCTGAGAGTGGCCAAACGTCATCATTGTGCCACTCTCATAGCATCCGCAGATAACAGCCCTGCCGCCCTGTTTAGGGTGACCCGCTCCCTCCTTCAACAGAGGGTACGGGAAGCCCCACTACAGGGTAGAGCAGAGGAATTTGTGATTTATCTGCAGGAGAAAATCGCTCAGATACAGAACGAGTTAGCCCCCATTTGTGGCCCAGTGGGATTGCACGAGACAGATCTTGTTTGGGAGGAGTTTGACTCCGTTACATCCGAGGATATGGACAGGTTACGTGGGCGACTGCGAGCCACCACATGTTTATTGGACCCGTGTCCCTCCTGGCTTGTACTGGCATCCTGGGAGGTGACACGAGGCTGGCTCCAAGAGGTTGTCAACGCTTCCTTAAGTGAGGGTTCCTTGCCTGCCTCCCTAAAAGAGGCTATGGTGAGGCCCCTCCTTAAGAAGCCCTCTTTGGATCCAGCTTTATTAACCAACTATCGTCCAGTCTCCAACCTTCCCTTTCTGGCGAAGGTTGTTGAGAGTGTGGTGGCACAACAGTTTCCCCGTCACCTGGAGGAAGTTGATTATCTAGACCCGCGCCAGTCCAGCTTTCGGCCCGGGCATAGCACCGAGATGGCATTGGTCGCGTTGGTTGATGATCTCTGGAGGGCCAGAGATGGGGGTTGTTCCTCCATCCTGGTCCTATTAGACCTCTCGGCGGCTTTCGATACCATCGACCATGGTATCTTATTGCATCGGCTGGAAGGGTTGCGGGTGGGAGGCACCGTTTTACAGTGGTTCTCCTCCTACCTCTCTGGCCGATCGCAATTTGTGTTGACAGGAGAGCAGAGGTCGACCTTGAGACCCCTCACATGTGGGGTGCCTCAGGGGTCGGTCCTCTCGCCTCTCCTGTTCAACACATATATGAAGCCGCTGGGTGAGATCATCCGTGGTTTTGGGGTAGAGTATCACCTCTACGCTGATGATACACAGCTGTATATATCTACCCCAAACCACCCCAACGATGCCGTAGCGGTGATGTGCCAGTGCCTGGAAGCCGTGCGGATCTGGATGGGAAGTAACGGACTCAGGCTCAACCCGACCAAGACCGAGTGGCTGTGGTTTCCAGCTGCCCGATTCAACCAGCTGATTCCATCGCTGGCCATAGGGGGCGAACATCTTGCCCCTGTGGATGGGGCGCGCAACTTGGGTGTCCTCCTGGATACCCGGCTGTCCATGGAAGATCAAGTGACAGCCGTGGCCAGGAGGGCGTTTTACCAGGTTCGCCTGGTACGCCAGTTGCGCCCCCTATTGGATCGGGATGCCCTTCGCACAGTCACTCATGCTCTCGTGACATCCCAACTGGACTATTGTAACTCTCTCTACATGGGGCTCCCCTTGATGTGCACCCGGAGACTTCAGCTGGTCCAGAATGCAGCCGCGCGAGCAATAATGAGAACCTCAAGGTTTACCCACGTAACACCTCTCTTGCGCGAGCTGCACTGGCTGCCTGTCGTCTTCCGGGTGCGCTTCAAGGTGCTAGTTGTCATCTTCAAAGTGCTCCATGGCTCGGGACCTAGCTATCTGCGGGATCGGATCCTGCCCCATACATCCTCACGGCCGATTCGCTCCCACAGAGAGGGACTTTTCCGGGTGCCGTCCACTAGACTCTGTCAGCGGGCGACGCCCAGGGGAAGGGCTTTCTCTGTGGCGGGCCCAGCCCTCTGGAACGACCTTCCCCCCGACATTAGAACAACCATGGACCTTCGCTCCTTCCGTCTAAAATTAAAAACACATCTTTTCTGCTTGGCCGGCCTAGGGTAGTCTCTTTTAGTATGGGATTTTAGTAATTTAAATTGGGAATTTTAGCGCAGGGATAATTGTTTAATTTGCCTTTTAGTTATTTATGTATATTTATTGTATTTTTAACTTCCCTGTGCACCGCTCCGAGTCCCTCCGGGGAGAGGGAGCGGTCTATAAATTAAATTTATTATTTATTATTATTATTAATACATTTTTTCCAGTAACTGCAGCTGCTCAATGCTGATTTTTAGCGACCTATTCTGGTTTTCCATCACATTTCTCCACTCTGCATGTTTGTCTAAAAAGCTGGATGGAAAATTTCTTGTACTTATACAGTTTCATCCTGTAACTTTTTTCCTGCTATATCACTGCCCATTCTGCCCTAGTCCTGCATCACACCCATTATTCTCTGCACAGGTGGTCTCGATACTTTCATCATAATTGCTGGAGGCAAAAAAATTGAGGCTATGAGGTCTGGTTCTGTGGGAGAAAGGAGAAGGAGCAAATTATTCAGAGAGAAAGGCACTTATATGTCCACTGAAAGAGTGATGGAGACTGGAGGGAGAGAATTCTGGGAGTTCCAGATGAAGACTGTAAACTAGAACTACCTTGCCTTGCAATTTGGTGTTAGAATTAAATAAAGATTCAATAGGGAAAACTTCTAGCAATTTCTTCCAGAGAACAGGTGGCAATCTTGTACCTCTTGTGATATCCTCGGGCAGGAGGAAATTTCTGAGACTTCAGCCAACTAAGAAATGGAAGATGATGATGAATGGAAGAGAAAGGAACAGAGAAATGCCAAAGCAGGGGGTCTCTGTCTATTCCAAATGAAAAAGAAACAGAAATGGAAGGAGGATCACCATAGCCCCAAGCTGATGGAATTCAACTTTGCATACACCAGTTTTTGACATCTCAAAGCCTCTTCATCGCTACAGCAATAAATATAGAGACATTTAGTAGATGGACCCTGCACTTTAATGTCATGTCCTTGTCTAAAAGATTTATTTTGCACTTTGGTCCAACAAGTCACCTACAATATTGGTTAAGCTGATATTTCCAGAGCTTTTATTGCTTCCTCCCACAGCTTAGTCATCATTCTTTTCTGACGCTGACCTGTGCAGGTCAAATACTTATCTGATTTCTTCTCTCTCCTTAATGCAGGAGAGCACATTACAGGCTCTTATCTGTAAATACTATACACTGAAGTCACTTGGGTTTTCCTAGAACTATGCTATTCCTTAAATAGAGCTTGTCTTTATTTTTTTTCACACAAGTAGTAAACTCACTAATGCTTTCAGATAAAAGTTACATTCCTAGCTTTAGAATTTCTCTCTATTTGTTCTTTCTGCTGTGTAAAATTATCTGCTATTCCACAAGGGACTTTTTGGCCCAGAGAAGAGAAGAGATATAAAGAGTAGGCAGAAAGACAAAAAATTTGTTTTTATTCTAAGTTTTTATTCTAAGAACTGCTTGGTAGTTAAGATTTATTAGACTTGACGACTATTGGTGATTCATCAAAGACTTAATGGAGATGCTGAGCAACATAAACGGCAGAAAATGATGCCTTTGAAAGGAACTGCTGAATACTCTTGGGGCAGCACATGTTCTGGAAGAACAAAGGTCAACAGAAACAATGAGGAAGCAGTCTCACATGAGTGGGGAGGAGAAGAGGATGCACCTGGTACCTCCAGGTTGAATGAGGGGAATGAGAAATTAGGGAGTAAGGAGGTGAAGCTGATGAGGCAGGAAGCAGAAATCCTGAGACCCAATAGATTGTGTAAACATAGAACAGGTGCATTCCAGTTTCATGGCTGGGAAAAAATGGCCATTATTCTATTGACCCCAAAAAGGTGCAAGAAAGGCCTGTGGGCAGATTTATTTCTTTGTTCTATATCAGATAAATCTTCTACATTGTATGACTATTTTCTTTGTCTTCAGTAAAACAACTATCCTAGTAGTACTGAGTCCTTGAAGTTTCTGCTATTAACTAATATGTGAATGCAGAGATGAATTTATGGAAGAAGAGAGATGGATAGTTGTTTCTGGATGGAAGCCTCCCTTCACTTCCTGTTATCGAAATAACTTCTTTTTGATTTTCCGTGCTCTCAGAAGATTCATCACTCAGCTGCCTCAAAATCTTCTTGTCAGGCATACTGCAGCTGAGCTGCAAAGATCCAACTGACAACTAGAAGATATATATCATGTAGAAGATGGTGTCAGAGAGTTTTCTGTATTGAATTGTTGCTTTCTTAAGATAGACCTTGACTTACAACCTCAATTGAGCCTGAAATTTCTTTTGCTGAGAGCTGTTAAGTGAATTTGCCTCATTTTTACGACCTTCCTTGCTACAGATGTTAAATAAATTACTGCAGCCGTTGAGTTAGTAACACGGTTGTTAAGTGAATCTGGCTTACCCATTGACCTTGCAAAAGGTGATCACACGACCCAGACACACTGCAGCCATCATAAATATGAGTCAATTGCCAAGCAACTACCCAACATCTCTGCTACCGGTTCTCCAGAACCTCCAAAATTCCACCCCTCAGTTCACTCATCCCCAAACACTGCTTTTCTACAGTGATCCTATTAGGGCCCCACAATTTGATTTGCAAAAATCCAGATGCGGGAATAAACAAGATTCAAAAGACATTATTCTCCACCACTATCAGTCAGTCATCTGGATCCCTCCCCCCACCAACATATATATTGGCAAAAGCCACAGCAATCAGGTTTGTTGCAGGAACTGGGGAAGAAGGAGATAACCTGGTGGACTTCATTGTCCATAGACAAAGGGAGATGATTGCCTTCCTGCCTTCTGTATGTATATACCATTGCTAGCCAGATACTATAATCCTCTTTAACAGGATGCTTAATTTTATTCCATTTTTCATACAAGGATCCTAAAAAGAGTCCCTTTGCTTGGAAAAGTTTAAGAAAACTTGAGAAAAAACCTCTCCCAAGAAACCCAATAAAAATGGAGGTTTCAACTTCCATGTGCCATTAGTTCATCCACTATAACGCTTGTAAGAGTGTCTTGGGGGATATGGCTATCAAAAAGTTGTTCATTGCTGACTGTAGAAAGACAGGGAGATGGCCTTGAGGGGGGAAAACCAAGAATTATTATCTAAGCAATGAAGGTTGAAACATTCCTTAAATCGTCCTGGAAAAGAGAATCGTATTCAGAAGAGATTCAGGCAGATTCATCCCTATTTCACTGGGCTATAAGAGAGAGGGAAGGTAGTTAGACTTGCAAGATTCAGCTACTGTACTGTGGTGTATCCCAATGAAGTATATGATAGAGCTAATCATCCTATGGAGTCAGTTTCTGATCTCATCTACTTGTAGAGCTGACAATGGCATAAACCTTTGTGAATAATAATCTGTTTTATCTAACACAAAATATATTTGCTATTTTTTCCCCTTTAAGATACGATACTACTTTGTTGTTTTTGTTGCAAAAAAAATAAATCAACATACTGCAAATTGCTATCTCGTGGTGTTCAGAATTTCTAATTAAGAACCATTTATTGTACTCTTGCCTTGAACTCCTTGCAGAAAACAAAAATGCATCCACATAATTTATTGTACTAAAGAAAGGACTTATTTTACAAGTTTAGAAAAAACAGTGACTCCGTCATATAAAATATGATAAGCTACGCCTTGCATAACACCACAATTTATGGAATAACTCATAAAATGGCCATGAAAGTATATAGAAATTTCAACTCTGTTCTGCCAGAGAATGGACATGTAAGGTGTTTGCAGCCCTAATCTCACTCACAACCATAAATTATAATATACAAAACATTAGTGTTATATAGCTTCTAAATCACATACAAGTAAGCCACACTTCATCTGAACACGTGTGAACTCAGCTACTATAGAAACTGGAATCTGTCTTCCAGTTGCTTAAACTGATTTCCTTTTAAGGCTATTTTGCTACTAATTTTCACAATGCTTGAAATTTCATTCAGGTTTTCCCAAACTTATTTTATTTTTGAAGTATTTTGCACCTGTATACGTTGACGCCTACCTGACTCTTCACATCTCTCCAGGCCTAAAGAAACTCACTGAAGGAATTCATTGAGGGGGCAGCTGGAAAGGTGGTTGCATTCTGAAAGACACACTCACCTTCCCTTGGCAGCTTCCAGGCAGCCTTTTTTCCAAACGGGCATACTTTAAAGGCAGGACTTCGTAGGTTAAAAAGAGCCACCCAACTCTTATTTATTTATTTAGTTTGTCAAACATGTACGAGACAACAGGTATAAGTCCCTTCGGGGTCCCTTCGGGGAGAGGGAGCGGTCAACAAATTAAATTTATTATTATTATTAATTTTTTATTATTATAAGTACAAACATGGACATAACACAGGAAATGGGTATGAATAAATGGGGACAATAGGACAGGGACGGTAGGCACACTGGTGCGCTTATGCATGCCCCCTTACAGACCTCTTAAGAATGGGGTGAGCTCCACACTAGATAGTTTAAAGTTAAAGGTATTGGGGCTTGAGGATGTAACAACGAGTCAGGTAGTGCATTCCAGCCACTGACCACTCTGTTGCTGAAGTCCTATTTTCTGCAATGGAGTTTGGAGCGGTTTACCTTGAGTTTCTATGTATTGTTTGCCCGTGTATTATTGTGGTTGAAGCTGAAGTAGTCATTGACAGATAGGACGTTGTAACAGACAATTTTGTGTACTACGCTTAGGTCAGACCTTAGTCCGCGTAGTTGTCCAGGCCCAATATTTCAACCCTGGTGGCATAAGGTATGAGAAACAATAAAACTCTGTAATTACAATTAAGGGCAAATGAAATTAGGTGCCTTCCAGATTAACGCAGAGCTGAGGCTTCCCTCTCGGTTAGGAATGAATGGCCCTAGAACAGGGGTCTGCAAAGTTGGCTCTTTTAAGACTGGTGGACTTCAACTCCCAGAATTCCCCAGCCAGCCAAAAGGCTGGCTGAGGAATTCTGGGAGTTGAAGTCCACCAGTCTTAAAAGAGCCAACTTTGCAGACCCCTGCCCTAGAAGAAAGGTCTGAGGACCCGGAGAACGAGGTCAGCCGCGGCTGCCAGAGAGAGGCGGGGCGACGCTGCCCCTGGCTTTTGGCGCGCTTCTCTGCCAGCCGCGCCCGTTCCCGACCCTGCTGTGAAAGGACGGGCGGCGGCGGTGGCAGCGGTTCAGAGCATCCCTCGCCCTCTCCCGAGGGAGGGAGACAAGCGCGGGGCTCCGCAGAATTCCGCCCTTCCTGGAAAAAGCAGCGGCCACTCTGCACGGACTCTGCAGTCCGACTTTCTTCTCCGCACTCACTGCTCGCCCTGCAGCGCCGAGAGACCTACGCGAGGGCGCCCCCACCCCGGTCTGGCGAATTCCGTGCCCTCGAGGCAGGGAGATGGGCATCGGAGCTGCCCCGGGCGTCCTGGCTCTGGTGGCGCTTTCGACGCTCGGCCGCCTCGCCGGAGCGGGTTGCGTCGAGGAAAGACGCTGCTGTCCCGGCCGGGATCCGACGTGCACCGCCACCGGCTGGCGCCTGGACAGAACTTACGGGACCTGCTTCTGCGACGAGGCGTGCGAGCAGACCGGCGACTGTTGCCACGACTACGCCCAGGGGTGCCCAGGTAGGCTGGAAGAAGGGACGGCGCTCAACGAGTGCCTGGAAGCACCTGCCGCAGAGCGAAGTTTCACGCTGGGGTGTTTTGCCTCCAAAACACTCCTGGCGGTAGTGGGGGGCGAGTTTCGGTGGTCCTAGAAGTAGAGGAAAGTATGTGTTTCCCCCTCCCTCCCCAATGCCTTCGAGGAGAACGAACCTTTGCTTTTGGAATTGGGATAAAGAATAAAACGCATCTCTTAAAACAGTGTTTCTCAACCTTGGCGACTTTAAGTCCTGTGGACTTCAACTCCCAGAATCCCCCAGCCAGCACAGCTGGCTGGGGGAATTCTGGGAGTTGAAGTCCACAGGACTTAAAGTCGCCAAGGTTGAGAAACACTGTCTTAAAAGCTCCATATAGGTGGCTACTTCTTGGCAAGTGCAGGCTGGTTTACACGACTTTGGAATCTCGACAGCAGAACCATTGTCTTCACAAAATGTAATGCCAAGCCCTTAGTCCCCAATATAGCTTGAATCATAAATTGTGTGTTGTTCTGCTCTAGTCTGTCATGGGAACTCAACTTTCCCTGCTTTTTCCTTTCCCTTCCCACTTATTCCTGCTCCCCAAAGGAAGGAAAGTTCTGTAAAGAAAACGTGGTGCAAAACTTAGCCCCACCCACTTTTTCTGACTTTTCATGACTATGGGAATCCAAATGAAGGACAAAAATGGAAGGAAAAAGAGTCAAGCAAAATTCAATGAGTATCTGGAGGGCAGGTTTAAACTTTAAAAATGAAGGCAATGGATTCCTTTGCAAATTGAATCAAGTTATTGAAGTGTGTAACTATGAATGAATGCAATAACTTTGTTGGATTTGTGATTTTTTTTTGGAGGTGGTGGAGAAGAGTAACAATACAGATGCTCTACAAAATCCTTGTGCAGTTTTAATAGATAACCATGCCACTTCTATGTAAGATATAAATGCTTTGTAAATGCAACAGAGGGAATTTATTCAAAATTTAAATAAAATGGATACTGGATCCCAGAACAACAAATGTGATCAGTGCTATATGAAATAAAACTGCATTCAGAGAATTTCAAAATCATGTTATCCTTTCTATCCAAAATCATAGTAGATATATTGAAAATTGACTTTCCTACAAATAAATGTGCTCAATCTCAAATTCTTCTCTGTTGCATTCATATAGTTAATAATTTCAATTCTGTGTATGATATAAACAATTAAACAATTAAAATCAAGGAGAGAAGCAATTTAGAATTAAGGAGAAATTTCCTGACAGTCAGAACAATTTATCAGTGGAATGATTTGCCTCCAGAAGTTGCGAATGCTCCAACACTGGAAGTTTTTAAGAAGTTGGATAGCCATTTGTCTGAAGTGGTGTAGGGTCTCCTGCCTAAGCAAGCGATTGGACTAGAAGACCGCCAAGGTCCATTCCAATTCTGTTATTTTATTTCTATTTCTAAACTCCACAAGGATTTTTATAGACACCCTACATATTAATAATCCAATAAAATCATTTGTTTTCTTCTTTCCTTCTGTGATTTTCTTACCTCAGTACAATTACTTGACTTGTGAGTTCCACTATGAACTCCATAATGGAGTTCAAAAGACCCACCTATCTTTTTACCTCTGGCCCTCTCTGTATTTCATGATAGTCAACCTTACAGTCATTTAAAAATAAAAATAGGGAAGATCCAAACACATAGTAAGGATTGCAGTCTTAGCTTTAGAATTCAGTCATTGATAATGTAGTATTGAATAGTCAATGTATGCAAGAAGTTTTCGTTTCTGCGTTTTTAAAAGTACATTTTAAAAGACAGATCCAAGCTACAGAAGCAAAAAGCCCTTGCCTTCTCATTGGAACAGTTTTTTAAAAAGAACATAAAGCATGAATTAATTCTATTTGCATGGCTGGGGAATCAGAAACTGATATAAGAATATGCCTGTCAAATGAGAATCCTAGAGGAAATTTTTGCAGCATAAAAGGCAAATTGAAGGAACACTTTTTATTTTGTAAAATATTTCTCAATCATGAGTTCCCCTTACACTGTTGGCACAGATCATTAGGGGCTGTCTGCTTTACCAGATCTTGGACTGGTGTGCTAGCTTTCTTTCTGCTCTAATTGGTGCATTGTGAAATAGATTATATGGATTAATCTGTGGAGCACAGAGGAAGGATCCCACGTCAGAGAAGAACAGAATCTAATTGGCAAGTGGCTTTTCTGAATTCATTCATGCATGATCATGAAATCATTTAGACAGGATGCATTTAATCAGGACTGGATCTTAGCTGGAGATAGACAGAAGCAAAGGTAGAATTTGGGGCAACAGATTTCCCTCTTAATGGTACTATGGGCACATTTGTATGTTACAGTTGCTTGCGCAAGGAACTTAAGTCTCTTTTTTATCTGTTCTTCTCTTCCCAATTTTTTTTTTGTGCTGTCCAACTGCATATGTCTGAGCATAAACAACAGAGGGAAGTATGGAGCAGATTATTGGTAGTCAACTATCATTGGTTTGGTGACATGGGGATAAGATTGTTACTTTTGTTGTTGTTAAAAGACAAAGTTCCAACTTTTCACTTTTGTTCCAATTTTCATTTTTTTATTCAATGTATTTTAGCCGTGCTCGACATCTATAAATGTCAGTAAACAATAACTTGGCTTTATGCCTGTCTGCCAAACAAATCCTCAAATTGTTTTTCTCTTTCCTCCATGGGCTATTGGCTTAACTGAATGAAAACTGTCTTGTTTTAGCTGAGGTTGGATTTTCAGGAGGCATTTCAAGCAGCTGATGAATTTGTGACATCAAAACCGAAAAATGGCACTTAAGAACGCATATGTTTGGAAAATAGCAAACTTAGGATTAGAGTACAAATATTAACTAGATACATATATTAACACATGAAAATATACATACAGGAACCTTCAACTAGTCTATAAGGTGATATATAAACTTGTTATATAAACTATGCTTAAATCTGAGTGTTATCTTAGGTTTAAAAATGTATTTAATCTTGAGTTTTAAGCCTGTGATGGCTAACCATTTTGTTGCTGCGTGCTGAAAGTGTGCACACCCATAAGGCAATGCACGTGTGATCCCTGCATGAGCCCCACCCCATGCATGCGCACATGACCCTCATACATGTGCACGCGACCTCCCACATGCACACCACCTCCCTGCATGCACATGTAACTCCTGCGCATGTGAGTGCTCCCATGTGCATGCACCCTCTGCATGCACGTGACTGCCTAGCATGTGCATGTGATCCCCTAGCATATGCATGTGATCGCACATGTGCATGTGATCCCCAAGCTCCCGCTGCCATCCACGCATGCATGCGTAACCCCAGTGTGCACCCTATTCATGCGCGACAAAGACCTGAAAACAACTGAGTGATGGGAGGCACGTGGGCATGCACGTGGAGCTGAACTGGGGCAATGGCTTGCATGCCCACAGAGAGGGGTCTGCATGCCGCCTGTCATCATGGTCCTAAGCACTTTTAGCAATGTTGGAAAGCATTTTCCATTTGAATTCTAGTCATTAGTGATACATGGCCATGCAACATTCAATATGTAGAAAGGCTCTCCTTTCTGGCATCTGCTTCCTTCTAAATTTTCTATAAATTGCAAAAAGGTCAAGAGTTTCTTACCATGTAGGCTTTTGAGAACCCAATAACAGCACAAGTAACATGTGCTAGCCCTCATTCTAAATTTGATAGCACCTTGCTTTGAAACAAGAGAAAATAACAAAGTACTTCTTCAATATAATTTACCTTCTTCCATTTTAGTATCATACCATATAAAAATCAGATGGGTGACCATATACATGGAAGGCAAAGGAAATCATTACAGGCCCATCAACCATGTCAATATTTTATTGCTTGGTGTTGTGGTTCATATTTTATGATTCAAAAGGTGGACTTTAAGATGCTTTGAAAAATTATGTAGATATAGCTACTACGTTTTAGAGACTGCTTATATATTATAGGCGATAGGCTGCAAAAATGGGATTAGAACATAAGAATATGAAACTGTAAAATTATTTTATGGTCAAGAATATTTTAAGTGATGGTTTGGGTATTATTTTGGGGAAGAAAGAAGAGGAGGAAAGTGATTGAAGTAGGGCCCCAGATGGATAGGCAGGTGGAAAATTGCCTTGTAAAACAACTTTATTTCCACAATAGTTTTAAAAATGGCAGATCAATGTTAACTTCAGATCTTCTTAATCTATTTCTTCAGGAAAAAGCAGGCTGTGTGACCTACTAAATTAAGTTTTGCTAAATGTTTATAGAGAAAAGATAAATCTTTGACAGTAGCAAATGACTTCATGAGTTTCATTGTGACAGTATTTTTATCATTCTTTTGCAGCTGTTTCTTGTGTTGTTGGGGAATGGAATCACTGGAGTGGCTGTGCAGAGCAATGTAAACCCACCTTCCGGATGCGTACACGTATTATACAACAAGAGCCAAAAAATGGTGGGGAGCCTTGCCCTCCATTGGAAGAAAAAGCTGGTTGTCTGGAATATGCAACTCATGAAGGGAAAGATTGTGGAGATGGTACACATGCTTCCTATTTCTCTCTCTTACAATTTGCATTCTTATCAAATGGCTTCCAGTGTCTTAGAAACTTGATTAATCCATTGTCTTTAATCAGAGTGGTTAATTTTGCCATCTCTGCTAATTCAGTTTTAAAATCCACTCTTCGACAGAGAGCATCCCCGTTTCCTTCCAATACTTAGCATATTCAATAATCGCAGGAATCACCATGTAAAGAATTAAGGTCCCAAAATGTTTTTCAGTTGGTTTCAGAGGTGGGTTGCTACCGGTTCACACCAGTTCAGGCGAACCGGTAGTAGAAATGGCGACTAGTGACGGCAGGCTCGCCACGCCCCCGAACCGGTTCCCCAGTTGCCGCAGCATTTTAAAAAAAAACATTTTTAATGTTCTGTGCGTGCACAGACCTATTTAAAGGGAACTGCATGTGGAGCACGTGTCAAGCACGTGTACAAATCGCACATGCACCGAACCAGCAGTAACGCCGGCAGAAATCCACCCCTGGTTGGTTTGTTCACAATACCTAGAAGAAAAGGTTCAGGTTCATTAATATTTGTAATTTAAATATTTTCTGCATTGTCAATATTACAGTATCCAGTATGATTTAGCATATTTTCAAGACCACCACATATTGTTAGAATGTAGCTAGATTTTGGTTGCATTTCCAACTTGTTGGAAATCCCTTTATACATTTTTGCAGCCTATGTAGAGCCAAATACCAACAGTTCATCATCCTATAACTTTCTTTCAAGCTGTAATTCACAGTGATTTTTAAACCATTGGTGCATACATTCTCCCATTGGTCTAGAATTATATTGTAACCAAAAATTTTCACCCATTTTACCATCTTTAACAAATTCATCTTCCAGATTTATCATAAGTAATGTTTTTGACACTTTAGAAATCTCCAGAACCTACATTCATGTCCAATTCAGATTTAACTCCTGCAGACTTTTTCTTAGGTTTAAATCTTTCAAAAATTCTATAACAGGGGTATGAAACTCAAGGCATGGGGACTGGATCCGGCCCACAGGGTGCTTGGATCGGACCCAAAGGGTGACCCTGGAAATAGTCCATTTTTGCTGGCAGAGCTCTCAGCCCACTACAGGTACCCCTGACATGAGTGACATATAGCTGGCTGCCTGCACCCCGCCTCCTGAGGTCAAACACAATGCTGATGCGGCCCTCAATGAAATTGGGTTTGACACCCCTGCTCTATAATAATTAAACCAATCACAAACAAATCCTTCATTTACCAATTGTTCTCATTTTTACCTTCTTGAAATATTAGTAAGTCTCGATATGTCATCCATTTGGAATCTAATAGCATCTCTTTTTGGTGTAATGCTTCATGAGTGATAGCAAAAGACAGTCAATCTTCTTTTATATTTCTACCAGATATGCCTAGTTGATTGTTTAATAACATGAGTCTGAAAACCAGGTTTAACTTTTACCTTATTGTACCAAAATACGTATGTCACCCAAATCCTAAATCAGAACCTCAAGGTCTAATAAACTTGAGTTTTTAAAATTATCCAATCTTTTAACCATACAGAACAACAGGCATCATAATATAATCTGTGATCTAGTAAACCCAGAACTCTTTCTTTAGCATCCTGTAGGAGTTTACATTTAATTCGTAGTTTTTTGTTTTGAAACTTCCACAACCCTTTATTGAGAAGATAAGACCTTGACATTGAATATGCTGAATTCTGTTCTTTAAAAAAGGCAGGATCTCCTACCCTCACACTTATCCCATTGATTGAAACACCTGACTCTAATTTCTCCTTCAAATGAATTGATAATCCTAGAAGTTCATATATTTTTGCCACACAAAAATATGTTGATTTAGAAAGTTTTTGTTAATGAATAAATTAGCAATGTTTTTACTTATTTGCTTAATTAGGTTCTCTAAGCTTATTTTCATAATAATTGTGTTCTTCCTAGTTCCTGCATTCATAACTACTTCTGAATATAGTAAAGAGAGAAAAAAGACAGCTGTACATCCAAGGTGGTCTTCAGAAACAGAAGATTCTAGGTAATTATGGCTAAAAATTAAAACTTTTACCAGTTTCTCTGGAGATAAATTTCTTTGAATTGTTGAATTTGTCTCAGAGTCAATACATACATACAATCTTGACATTTAATACATGGATACTTCAAATTGAAAGAAGGTAATTTTGTGTAACTGTCTATACTAGATGCATTAAAACAGTTTCTGTACTAAAACTTTAATTCTGAAAAGTCTTACGTTGCCACTGCTTTTCTTCTTCACACATAATTTTCTTGTTAGTTTGGTCTTAACTGCATTGTTGAAAAATAGCACTGCCTATAATAAAGTGAAATAAAGCAGTATTTTTGCAAAGCAATTGCATAGCAATTATATATATATATATTTCTACAAAAAGCCATTTGAATATTTATCTAATTTAAAATAAGGTAAGGAATGATGATTTTTATATGTAAACACTTTAAAAAATCCTGACTTTTTAAAAACCCACATATGGGAATTGCAGTTCCCAATGCTAATAACAAAAGCCCAATGAGTTTATCCCTAATAGTCATTGGCTTCCTCACTATCTTTCATGTAGTGAGAGTGAGGTGAAGCGACTTTCCAATCGCTTCACCTCACCGCGGGGAGGCGGAACCGGATACTCCTAGATGGTTCTGCCCCAGGCTCCTAATGGACCCGGAAAGGTTCCAGAGGGAGCTTGGGCCAATTCCTGTGACCCTGCCTCACGACTCGACTGACGACCTAGTGGCCGCATGGTTAAGTGGCCGCAGGGGCCTTGGACCAAGTCGCGCCCTTGCGGCCTCTCTTGTGGCGACGAATCACCCAGGCTCCTTGGTTTACTGAGGAGCTGCGGGAGATGAAGCGCCACAAGAGACGCCTAGAGAGTAGATGGAGATCCTCTCGCTCCGAAGCCGACCGAACACTAGTGAGAACCCATATTAGGGCTTAGTGGCGATAAGGGTGGCCAAACGTGAGTATTGTGCCACCCTTATTGCATCCGCAGATAACCGCCCTGCCGCCCTGTTTGGGGTGACCCGCTCCCTCCTTCACCAGAGGCCGCGGGAAGCCCCTTTGCAAGGGCGAGCAGAGGAATTTGGGATTTATCTGCAGGATAAAATCACTCGGATTTGGAATGAGCTACCATCCATCGACAGTGGTCCTGTGGGATTGTCCGAGACTGGTCTTGAGGTTCCTTCTTGGGAGGAGTTTGACTTTGTTACCACCGAGGATATGGACAGGTTGTCAAGGAGACTTAGGGTGACCACATGTTTATTGGACCCGTGTCCCTCCTGACTTGTACTGGCATTCTGGGAGACGACACGAGGCTGGCTCCAGGGCATTGTCAACGCATCTTTGAGTGAGGGGGTCTTGCCTGCCGTCTTGAAAGAGGCAGTAGTGAGGCCCCTCCTCAAGAAGCCGTCCCTGGACACAGCATTGTTGGAGAACTATCGTCCGGTCTCCAACCTTCACTTTTTAGTGAAGGTTGTTGAGAGTGTGGTGGCCCAACAGTTTCCGCGACACCTGGAGGAAGTTGATTATCTAGACCCGCGCCAGTCCGGCTTCCAACCCGGTCACAGCACCGAGACGGCATTGGTCGCGTTGGTTGATGATCTCTGGAGGGCACGGGATAGAGGTTGCTCCTCTATCCTAGTCCTGTTAGACTTCTCAGCGGCTTTTGATACCATCGACCATGGTATCCTATTGCACTGACTGGGGGGGTTGGGGCTGGGAGGCACCGTTCTGCGGTGGTTCTCAACCTACCTCTCTGGTCGGTCACAATATGTGTTGACAGGAGGGCAGAGGTCGACCT
Organism: Rhabdophis nuchalis; assembly: GCA_039707465.1. Classification (NCBI taxonomy): domain Eukaryota; kingdom Metazoa; phylum Chordata; class Lepidosauria; order Squamata; family Natricidae; genus Rhabdophis; species Rhabdophis nuchalis. The sequence continues at coordinate 186,447,616 of CM077645.1, read as the reverse complement.
CGAGACCACTCTTATGTGGGGTTCCTCAGGGGTGGGTCCTCTCGCCCCTCCTGTTTAACACCTACATGAAGCCGCTGGGCGAGATCATCCGTGGTTTTGGGGTGGAATACCATCTGTACGCTGACGACACCCAGCTGTACATATCCACCCCAAACCACCCCAACGATGCCGTCGAAGTGCTGTCCCGGTGTTTGGAGGCCGTACGGATCTGGATGGGTGGTAACAAACTCAAGCTCAATCCTTCCAAGACTGAGTGGCTGTGGTTTCCGGCACCCCGGTTCAGCCAGATTACTCCAACTCTGGCCATTGGGGGCGAAACACTGGCCCCCGTGGAGAGGGCGCGCAATTTGGGTGTCCTCCTGGATTCCCGGCTGTCCATGGAGGACCATGTGGCGGCTGTGGCCAGGGTGGCGTTTCATCAGGTACGCCTGATGCGCCAATTGTGCCCCTTACTGGACCGGGCTGCCCTTCGCACAGTCACTCAAGCTCTCGTGACGTCCCGACTCGACTACTGTAATGCTCTCTACATGGGGCTTCCCTTGAGGTGCACTCGAAAGCTACAGTTAGTCCAGAATGCAGCCGCGCAGGTGATTACGGGAGCCACTAGATGTTCCCACATAACACCGATCCTGCGCGAGCTGCACTGGCTTCCTGTGGCCTTTCGGGTGCGCTTCAAGGTTTTGACAACCATCTTTAAAGCGCTCCATGGCTCGGGGCATAGTTATATGCGAGACCGCCTCCTGCCCCATACATCCCTTCGGCCGATACGCTCCCACAGAGAGGGTCTTCTCAGGGTGCCATCGGCCGGGCAATGCCGTCTGGCGACACCCAGGGGAAGAGCCTTCTCTGTGGCGGGCCCTGCCCTTTGGAACGACCTACCCCCTGAATTGCGTACCATCACCGACCTCCGCCTCTTCCGCCAGCGTCTAAAGACACATCTTTTTCAGCAAGCCGGCCTAGCCTAACCTCCCGTTGGGACTATTTTAGAGAGTTTTAAATTGGGGATTTTAAAATTGGTTTTAGCATAGGACTAGAATAATTTAATATGTTTTTAAATTATGTATTTATTCTTTTGTATGCTTTTAAATTCCTGTGCGCCGCCCTGGGTCCTCTGCAGAGAAGGGCGGGATATAAATATGATTAAAATAAAAAATAAAATAAAAGTAGTATATTTATTTATTTATTTATTTCGGTTTATAGACCACACCAATCTCCGTTGAGACGGATTCTGGGCGGTGCACAGGGAATTAAAACAACAATGAATAAATAACAACATTACAAAAGTTAAAAAGAAATTAAATTATATACCTGTGCTAAAATACCCAATAGAAACTATCAAATCATTATTCTAATATAACTGAAGCTCTATCGTGCCAAGACCTAAGTTCTAAGCTAGTCCAGTTTGTTGGAAAAGGTGTGTCTTGAATGAGCGGCGGAAGAGGGGAAGGTCCGTGATGGTGCGTAGTTCGAGTGGCAGGTCGTTCCAGAGGGCAGGCCCCGCCACAGAGAAGGCTCTACCCCTGGGCGTCGCCAGCTGGTATAGAGATGGACAAACTGTGGGTGTCCAGTTAAATACGGTCTTTATTATTTGCAAGTGGTTTTTGAAATTAGACAATATCATACTATTAATAAAGGCAATCTGTGGCATTCTGATAGTCTGCTGCTGAGTAGGGAAAGACAAAAAGAAAACAAGAGGTATAGAAAGACAAATGTGTTTTATTAAGAAAATGGTTGGCTTCATTATTGGCAGTATGATTCAACAAACAGAAAGTTGCTCACTCTGATATTCGCAGGATTGTGGCATAAGGACTTTAGTCTCCCCCAATTTTTTTTAGTAGTCTTAATTACACATCAGTCTGAGCCATAGCTGCTAATGATTATTTTTAACTTTTAGGAAACTACGGTAGTTTGTCTGGTTAACGACTTCATAGATTATATATGCTATAAGTACCTTTCAGATTTATTCTTGCATTAGTAACAAACACTTCCTCCCCAAAGGAGTTACTGTGTGGAATTTAAAACAGAATCATTGTCTCCTTATTGCTCTATGGAAACTCGCCCGTATGCGCGATGGATGCAGTACCTTCGAGCAGGCTATACAGTATGTGTAATCTGCCAGGAGCCAGCAATGCACATAGATAACTATCGTTGTCCTGGAGATGGCACAGGTACTGATAGGTAAACAACTAAATTTCCTATCTGAATCTCTATTAATAATACAAAGTCCTTAGTATCTATATATTGTTTCATTTATGAATTTGTAGCAAAAATTCTTAAACCAACAAATGGTTTATATATATTTTTTCTTCAAAAGAATCGGTTTTGTGTGTATAGCTTTATCTTCTCAATTCCCCACCCCAAGCCTGTGAATTTCAATGGTTAGTTAGTACTTTGTTCAAATATTGCTTTGAAGCCTTTTTGTCTTTGCTTATATTTCTCAACCAGAATAAGCAGTGTGTAGATATACTCAGACTTCATGTAGCCTATTTCCCCAATTTAGACAAGATATTGAGGCCAAAATATCTCTTCGAAACTATTTTCTTATGGTAATAAGGTTGACGTAACCTTACCCAGTTGACAGAGTTGCATTAGTAAATTATCCCAGTTCTAACTAGAGATAAAGCAAGGAGTTATTACAAGGATCTGGGTGCATGGCTATGACTTGCTAGATAGTATACAGGGAAAAATATAAGAATTTTGTCTTGCATATCACACAGGTAGCCCTCAACTTGCAACTATTTGTTTAGTGACCATTCAAAGTTGCAACAGCACTGAAAAGTGACTTAGGGCTAATTTTCATGCTTATGTAGCATCCCCATGGTCATCTGATCAAAATTCAAGCTCTTGGCAACTGGCAATGCATCTATGACACTTGCAGTGTCCTGTGATCACCATTTGTAACCTTCCCAACCAGCTTCCAAGAAAGTTAACGGGGGAAGCTAGATTCACTTAATAATTGCATGACTCAATAAACTGCAGTGATTCACTTAATAACTGTGGCAAAAATGTTCATAAAATGGGGCAAAATTCACTTAACAAAAATACGGGGCTTGGTTGTAATCATACGTTGAGAACTTCCTGCACATGTGAGACACATGGTAATTTTTAAACAGAAGTATAGAAAATAATGGCTGTGCTTTTTTTTCATGAAAATCCAAGAATTGCGTTCTGCCAAATTACAATCGGAAATTATCTATTTTCCATAACTTGATTACAGAGAACTTAGACTTGCAGCTTCCAGTATCTCAGCCTTTATTTCCTTGGCCTTACTGTTCTATCACTTCAGTTTACTTTTATTTTCATAATTTTATTTAAAAAAATTAGTAGTCATATTTTAATTATAATAGGGATTCTTAAGTCATACAAAATAGTTTGGAATGAATTCCAGGTGAATTGTTTCTGTATTTTCATTGTTAGAGAATGATAGCAATAGCACTTAGACTTATGTACTGCTTCAGTGCTTCACAGCCCTCTAAGCGGTTTACAGCGTCAGTATATTGCCCCCAACAATCTGGCTCCTCATTTTACTGACCTTGGAAGGATGGAAGGCTGAGTCAACCTTGAGCTTGGTGGGATTTGAATTGCCAAATTGCAGTCAGCCAGCAGTCAGCAGATGTAGCCTGCAGTACTGCACTCTAACCACTGCATCACCGAGGCTCAGGGAGCTCACGGAACTCCTCACATTGGAGTTCTGCAAATTCAGGAAGTACTGATTCAGTAAAACCATAGAACAGTCTGCCTTCCCAGGTAGATTAGACAGAAAACATAACCAGAGTTTATTGTACTTTATTGTAAGGCTACATAAATAGCATTTTGCAAGTCTGAAAGTATAAATCACCAATTTGTCTGTTGTTATAGACTGATAACTTAAGAGAGGATCCTTTCTGAATTTTTCTTTCTTTCTCTCTCTTATTCAGCTATGGACTCCTTCTCCATTCTTACCTCTTCATTCCTTAGGCAGCACTTCCCCCCCCCCCCCCTTCTCCCAAGGTTGTTCCCCCAATATAGTTAGATTAAACATATCCGTTAGAAGAATTCTGCTAATATTGGAATGGGCAGAGACCATTCCTCCTTCCACCTGCATTTCTTCAAAAGCTGGGAAACTATCCAGAGAAGGATGAGAAATATCAATAATTGCTGCAAATGTTTTGTACAAAATTCAGAGATATTTAGAAATATGTGGGGAAGTCAATGCAATACCTCTGTAAAGCAGCCACATTTATTTTCAGGCTTCTAAGAAAGTTGGAAAGGAGACATGACTTAAATGAGTCACATGAAAAATGACATTGTCTTAATGAGTCGTTTTGTTAAAGCATAATCTTTTATCATGATCACACAAAGATCTGTTTTAAAGGGTTGCCATTCCCTTGCCTTTTGAAGTATCTCTTCAGAACCATTTCAAAATGACACAGAGGTGCACTATGATCCTCTTTCCAAGACCATCTGCTAGATACCAAAAGTGAGAAAGAATCTCTATGTTCCAGAAATGTCACTGTTTGCAACCCATTGTATTTGTTACTGTTTGCAACTCTTACTCAAGAAAATGCTATTTGCTCTTATGTGGATAGTGAAAATTACTGCAGTGTTCTTGTAACTGTGTGCTACCTATGAGAATATTCAAATAGGGAAGTTATTATTTACACCATTCCTTACCTTAATAGGATATTAACATTTTATGAAGGAATATCTATACCATTAAGACAATATATTTCCATTCCATTTCAGGAATACAATTCTCCACTGGCAAGCAGTTGGAAACCCATCCTGCTATGGAACTTGGAAGAAAATTCAGCAAGTGGAAGAATGTTCATGCCCTCTTGTACATAGTTTCATTTTTACATAGCAGAGTGAATATATACTCTAATATATTTGCCTGAAGTTTAAAATCTAGCACTGGACCTATGTAAAGATTTTAAGCACTATATAAATGAGAAATCAATTTTTGACATTACACTCAGTCTTTTGTATGAATGAATAAAGTTAAATGAACTATATAAAGTTATATTGGTGTTCCCTGAATTCATTACTAATAATTATTTTGAAAAGCCATTAAAACAGATAAGTTGTATAATCATTTACATAAAGCAACTGTAATAAGGCATTCGTTCTTTTGAAAGTGTCTGCTTTATTTATAATTGAAAATAAATATTTGAAGTGCAAGTTATTGCAATTAAACCAAAAGTATGTTTAGTAACATCAGTTTCTTTTCTTTCTTTCTTAAAGGGAGTGGGGGAGTCCTTTTAAAGTAGTTTTTGACTCTTGACAACTACGCAGACTACTTCTGCAGTTGCCTTGGCAATGTTTTTTTGGTACGTGATTTACCATTGCCTTCTTCCTAGAGCTGAGTGGGCGACCCTGCTGGATTTGTGCCTAAGGCAGGACTAGAACTCATGGTCTCCTGGTTTTGGGTTGGTGTCTTAATCATTGCATCAAACTGAATTCCTCAGCTTCCTAGAAGGCAAATCTAGTACTAAGCCATGGGGAGGCTGTCTGCTCCATGTGAATTAAAAAAATAGCAAGACTCCCTACATGGTAGGGAAAAAAAAATCAGAAGCAGATTGCAAGATAGGTCTCCTCTGGATACTGTAACTGGCATCCAGAGTTGACACTCAGCATTATCATCTAAAAGTCAGCATGATGACTATAGTGAAGGACTTCTATCTATGAAATCATTTAAAAATTTGAAGTATAGATATTTAATATGGTTCAGAAAAATAAGCTTTAAAATTTCATTCTCAGTACTGCAAGGATCAATCTGGTGCACTCGTTATTTTTGGCATCAGTGCCATTGACAAAGGATTGTGAAGGAAACAAGGACATTGCACACCCTCTCCTTGACCAGTTTGCCTTGTTATCTTCTTGGAGGAGGCTTCGTGTTATCCGAAATAGAACATCTAGATTCAGTCTCAGCTTTGTTCCACATAGCATCAACCTTGTGAACTCTCAAGTTTCCTTGTTCCGTTATGAAAGTATTCAAAATGGACAGTGATTAAGATGTAGTGTGTATATGTATACAAACACACACACGTTTTGAGAGCAGGCATCAGATTTTCATTTTTAATGTGTGCCAGTGTGCTCAAAGTAAAAAAATGACAATAAAGGTTATCCTATCGTAGCTTATGGATAGATTAGCTACTCTTTGCTATTTGAGAATGAATCTCTTGCAGGGCTATAAAAGTAATGTTATTACTGATCAAAGCCTCACATCAAATGCCAACCAAATCTGTAAAAAAAGTTGACTTTCTGAAACAAGACCGATATTGAAATAAATGCCTATATCCATGAGATTCTTCAAAATATTGCTCCCACAAAATACTATACAGCTCCTATGTAGTCCTTTGGACATTGTTGAAAATAGAAGTCGCTGATTAAGAAATACTCCTATGCCTAAAGCATGATTTCTTGGTTAAAGTATTTCTTGCACTGAAAAATTTAGTCTCAGTCCCCTTTGCATAGAACAATAAAGATGCCTTATTAAACAGATTCAACATGAATCTTAAACTTGTCTGCTTAAGACTACTTAACTTTGCAGTATTTGTATGATCCTGCAAGGTAATAGCCTGAATTTCTTACAAGCTCTCCAGAATGAAAGGTTAAATCAATTTGTTTGTCTTAAGCAGCTTTATTCAGATAACTAGGTAACAGGCCTTCAATTTAACATCTTATCACCTCTAGACTTTCAAGAATCAACTATTTTTAGGAACTATAATTGCATAAAATGGTTCCTGTTTTATACTCAAGACACGACCTAAAAATCATCATCAAAATATAAATAGGTAAGTAATAGGCTGAGAATTTGAGGAAAAAATAACTTAGGCCAAGCCTAATTTAATTAAAGTTCTCCATCTGTCTTTTAACATAACATTGGTTCTATCACCAAAGTCATAATTCTGTAGAATTTTCATCCAGTTTCCAACTCCAAACTTCTGTACACCACTTTTTAATTTATGGTCATCTTCCCACTTCCATGGCTATAGAAAATTAAAATAAAATATTATAACATGCAACTTTTCAAGCATTTTAATTATTAGCCTAATTAGCAATTGCTGAAAGAACATTCTATTTCTATTAACATTCATTCTTGAAAGCACAATTAAAGCCTATGGCATTTGCATTTTACAAGAAATCAGCATTTTAAGAACTATTTCTTTTATTTCCATTATAAAGACTAAAAAGCTTTCTGAAAAGCAAAAAGCAAATGATTATTTCAGATGTGAGAATTACAGGGGAATAATAGAAATTACTTTTATTACTTCTAAACACAAACACACACACACATACACATACCTGTTCATATTCATAAAATAGCCACTTGAATATTATAGCAATATTATTTTCTTAAGATACAGCAGTCTCTTGATTTCTATATTTATCATGTCTTGCCTCCAAAATCAATTTAGTGATTTTCATGTGTTTTTTTAAATTACAATTTGAGTTGCAAACCCGTTATACTGTATCAAAATACACTCCAATATAGAGATTATTTGAGAGGAGCAGGACAATAAGAAGCAGATGTCTCCACTGCTAATATGCATTTAGATTTGCATTATAAAATTGAAACATTTAACACTTTTCTGAACAGTTTTCTTGCATATTTCTTGCGTGTTAGATACAGTACTTACAGACAGGCAGTCTTCTTGTGCAAGCTGGTAAATATTTTGGAAATCTGTTTCTTTGGTTAATCTCACCAATATTATTTTATATTAATATATTATTTAGAACCTTTCTTGTTTATACCTTTTTCTTCTGACAAGCTGGCAGAAACTCATCTTGTAGAGCATCTATAGTATTTTGCAGATTTTTTTTACCTGGTGCAGAAAAATAATACAAACACCTCTTTTGAACCCTGAAGTACTGTGCATTTTTAATGGCTAAATGCTACTGTATTTTTCGGTGTATAAGACGCACCCCCCCCCCCCAGTAGGTGGAAATGTCTGTGCATCTTATAGAGCAAATGTTGCTAAAATCATACCCACACACTGGCCCCCACCCTTCAGCCTCTGCTTTCAGCAATTTGCCTCCGTGCAGCCAAAAAAGCATACAGCTTGGTCAGCTTCAGCAGTCTGATTTAGCATGAGCAGCTGATTGGCAGTTGGAGCTGCCTGCCGCCTATCAGCTGTTCCAGGCTGCAGAGATCATCACAGTCCATCACCATTGCCGCCTCATTTTTGGCCTGTTCCAGATGGTGGGGATAGGCAGTGGCAGCAATGGGCAGGCTACAGACTGATCATTGATACCTTGGTCTATATTTTGCTTTTACTGAAAAACTATTTTTTTTAAGTGAAAGGCAGGACTCTGAAGCATGGATTGTGGGGAAGGAAATCTGATTCCCCTCATATTTCCAATATATCCATCCTGTTCAGATATACTGAAATTATGTAGAACTTACATTTACGATGTTTTCGTTTTATATTTTGGGGTATGGAGGAAATCTGTTTTGGTTTCCAAAATGACTGACTAGGTAAGGAACAGGAATGCTTATGTAATCTATAAGAGAAAGAAAGAAAGGAGATATGATACAGAACATCTATATGGCTGGTGAAACTTTTCTCCCCTTGCACAATACCATTCTTTGTTAAATTGCACTATCCACCTACTTTTCTAACATACAATATATTAAAAAAATTAACTAGGAAGAGAGTCATTTATTTACCAGAATATGTTAAAGAAGAAAACTCTGCAACCCCCAAGATATAAGTAATGTTGATATAAAACTAGTGAATTTCAGGAAAAGCCATACTTTAGCAAAGTGTTTGGTGTGATTTTCAAATGATTTTCATTGTTTGTTTCAATTGTACTGTCGCATTGTATGGGTACCATTATGTTTTCCGAACTGTTTGTTTTCACCTCTTTTGTAGCTTCCTGTAAAACAGCAACATTTACTTAAGAAATACTACTTTTCATATCTTTCCCAGTCGTCCAAAAACACTTTTACCATATACTGTTAGAAAGGATTTAAAACACAAGATTAATAAAAATGTAAAATGAAGACAGCAATAGAATTAACAGCTAGAGCTGTGTAATGCTTCAGTTCAAAAGAGGTGTTTTCACCTCAGGATGATGTAATGAATCAGAGACAAGTCCTGTGTTCCACCTATTACCTCAATAAGCTCTTGTAAATCTTATCCAGAGCAAGGCAAAGCCTGTAGATTCAGATCAATAGTCAAGATGAATCAGGCATCACATATTTCAGCAGCATGGTATTTATTCAAGAAGGAAAAATTAGATTTTCTCATTCCATTATTCCCCCTTCCAAAAATAATAACCACTTTAATGAGGTTTCTTGTGTAGGGAGGAATTTATAACTTCCTGGATCTACCATGTTTCCCCAAATATAAGACAGGCTCTTATTTTTTTAACCCACAAAATATGGCCTTGGCCTTATTATAGGGGGAGAGCTTATTATTTTCTGGGGCAGGTGAGAAGTGTGGCACGCCTCTTACCTTTCCAGGTCCATCGCGGTCGTCGCCATTGTGTCCAGGAAAGTTGCTGGTAAAAAAAAAATCCTCACAAGTTCAATCAAACTTCTTGAACTCGCGAGAAGGGTTTTTTTTTTTAAACCACGGGCTTCCCTGGGCACAATGGCGAGGGCTGCAACAGACCTGGAAAGATAAGAGCTGCGTCTCGCAGCCTAACACCTCCCACCTCGCCCCAATGGTAAAGGCAGCCTGCTTGGTTCCCTTCCCCGCCGTCCCTTTAGTGAGGGGTGGCAGGGGAAGAAGCGAGGCGCGCCAGGGAAGCCCCTTGAAAAAAAAACTCCTGAGTTCAACTTGAGAGATTTTTTTTACAAGGGGCTTCCCTGGACGAAAGGGCAAGGAACGCAGCGGAGCTGTCAGTCTCTGCTAGCACTAGGAGATGCGCATGGCATCTTCCTCTCGTCCTCTACATTGGCAAACGAGAAAATGGGGGAAGGGAAACGAAGGCAGAGGAAAGAGAGAGAAATTGTGGGCCAGCTGCCAGCCAAGCATATGCCCAGAGCGGCTACTGCCGGAACACTTGGCAGCCTACGTCCGCAGAAAAAGCCAAGCTGGGATGGCAGCGGCGGCAGTGGAGGTGCCCTGGCTCTGCAGGGAGAGCTGGGCCAGGGCATCGTGAGGCTGGGAGACGCGCAATCGGGGATTGGAACAGCCACCTGGCAATCTCCCCCGCCTTTGGTGCCTTCGGGATACCACTAGGTTGGTGAGCAGCACTCTGCCTGGCCAGGGGGTGTGGTGGTATCCAGGGGGCTTATTTTCAGGAGGGGGTTTTATATTTTTGCCCACCTGAAAAATGTGGCGTGGCCTTAGTTTCAGGACATGTCGTATTTTCGGGGAAACATGGTAGCTGCAACTTCTTACCAGATATGAAGACCAAGGGGAAAGCAAAAATGGTTGGCTACATTCAGTCAACACCTCAGGTGGGTACTGAAAGTAGTGCAAGGAAAGCCTCAGAGGATAAAAATCTGGATGTATCGCTAGAATTGTGGAGTTGTTGTGAAACTAATTCTGCCTTGCATGCACCTCTAAAGTCCAGGCAGTCCAGAAACACAAGTAATCCTTTAAATAATTCCATCCTAGCTACGAATTACTGCAATGTTATGCATTTGGTCTATTATTCTGATGTTATTTAAAATTTGGTAGTTTGTATAGTACTACAGTTTTAACAATTAGAACATTTCCAATACTTTACAATATTTTAATGAGTAAGACATTCAGTCACTTATAAATATACAATGTTAATTGTATGATTAATATTTATATTATTGAATTCCCATGCATTACTTATTCTATTTTACTATGGTTTTCAACATACCTTCATTAAAAAATTGTTGGTTTCTTTTTTCAAGAAAATATGGATATAGATTTTAATTCTCTCAGTCAAAAGATTAAAACTGAAAAATCGAAGAAATGGATGATATGGATCTTTTTGTTTTGATATTGCAGAAAGCTTCATTCTTAAAGGCTACAGGGGAAAAAAATCAGAATACAATAAATACTACACATTGTGCTTCTAATCCTGCCAATGGTATATATTTAAAAAGAAGTAGAACACTAGTTTTGCCTCCAGAAACCAAAATGTAGGAAATAAAATCTATATTATTCCATCTATATAAATAAAAATGTAAAATAGTTTGTACGAATCCACTAATCTCAAAAACTACTTGACCAATTTACCTCGATTTTTCACACAATGTTCACAAGGACTTCCGATAATAGAATACCTACTCATTTTGTGCCTAGCACACGGGTGTCATGTGCAAGGTACACAAATATAAAATGTACCCACTGATCATGTTTTCAACTCCCTGTAGCCGCGCCCACCTGGCATTTCCAACAGTCATTTCCTCAAGAACACTGTACGGAGGCCTAAAAGGGCCAACACAAGGCACAGAGGATAGCAAACTCCCAGGTGGCCCATAGAGAGAGAGAGAGAGAGAGAGAGACGGAGAATTACAGTTTAATAAAAAAAGGACTAGGGTAGACATGATAGCAGTGTTCCAATATCTCATGGATTGCCACAAAGAAGAGGGAGTCAAACTATTCTCCAAAGCACCTGAGGGCAGAACAAGAAGCAATGGGTGGAAACTAATCAAGGAGAGAAGCAACTTAGAACTGAAGAGGAATTTCCTGACAGTTAGAACAATTAATCAGTGGAACAGAAGTTGCCTCCAGAAGTTGTGAATGCCCCAACACTGGAAATCTTTAAGAAGATGTTGGATAGCCATTTGTCTGAAATGGTATAGGGAGTGATGGCTAAACTTTTTTGGCTCACGTGCCAAAAGCAGGGGGAGTGCACGGGTGGATGTGCGCAGGTGTGCCACATCCATAATGCTATGTGCATGACCCCCTGCATTTGGCATGCTTTTTACGTCCTCCCCAGGCTCCAGAGGCTTTATAGGAGCCTGGGGAGGGTGAAAACAGCCTTCCCCCACCTCCAGAGGGCAAAAAACGGCCTCAAAAGAAGGCCTAAATCAGCTGGCCAGGGCACACATACACACTGAAGCTGACAGGGCAATGTCTCGCATGCCCTAAGAAATGGTTCCGTGTGCCACTTGTGGCACCCGTGCCATAGGTTCACCATCATGGGTATAGGGCTTCTGCCTAGGCAGGGAGTTGGACTAGATGACCTCCAAGGTCCCTTCCAACTCTGTTATTGTATTATTGTATTACAGTAGGTAGGTAGATAGAGGATAGAGAGAGAGAAATACAGTAGGTAGGTAGAGGGAGAAAGGAAGAAATATAGTAGGTAGGTAGATACGGGGATAGATAGATAGGGAGAAATACAGTAGGTAGGTAGGTAGAGAGATAGATAGAGAGGGAGAAATACAGTAGGTAGGTAGAGGGAGAAAGGAAGAAATATAGTAGGTAGGTAGGTGGATAGATAGATAGGGAGAAATACAGTTGGTAGGTAGAGGGATAGATAGAGAGGGAGAAATACAGTAGGTGGGCAGGTAGGTAGATAGGTGGATAGATAGAGAGGGTGAAATACAGTAGGTAGGTAGGTAGGTAGAGGGAGAAAGGAAGAAATACAGTAGGTAGGTAGGTAGGTAGGTAGGTTGAGGGATAGATAGAGAAGGAGAAATACGATAGGTAGGTAGGTAGAGGGATAGATAGAGAGGGAGAAATACAGTAGGTAGGTAGGTTGGGGGTTATATGGTGGTTGTGTATATGTGTGCAGCTGTAGATCTACACAGATTGGTTGGCCATTTAACCAGACTGGGCCACAGCAACGCGTGGCTGGGTATAGTTAGTTCTAAATAATGTAATACAATATAAGTAATAAGTACATGCAAATTATTTTTCCTAATAATAACAAATTCACTTTTGTTAAGATATTGTAGAAGCTTTCAGTATTTCCTTATAATTTTCACACAACTGTGCACAGATAAGATGATACAACAAGAGTAATAGCTTCTTTAGGTCAGGATTCTCAATTCTCTTTAGTCAAACTCCTGGGCAACCAAAGCAATACATCACATGGCAAATACTCTCCTCTAATCTTCCTTTACGTTCCTCTATTCCAGTGGTCGGCAAACCGCGGCTCGTGAGCCACAAGCGGCTCTTCCTCCACCCTCACCAACGGCGGGACTCCTGGCGCCCCGCTCGCTCACCCACCAGCCACTGGTTCCCTCCCTCCCCCCGCGGAGCCTCTTCAGCCCCTGGGAAGCGCAGCGGCTACCCAAAGGCCAAAGAGGCAGCTGTAGCCTCTCCAGCTGGCATGCCTCGTCTACTTCCAGGGGCTGAGGAGGTTCCACGGGCATAGGGAGGGAACCGGCATCCGGTGGGTGAACCAGCGGGGCGGGCGGGCTGTTGGGCGGCGCTGCAGCATCCTTCCTTGTCTGCCCACCCACTGGCCTGCCCGCCGGCCACGCTTGCTCGCTCACCCACCGGACATCGGTTTCTTCCCTCTCTCGCGGAGCCTTCTCAGCCCCTGGGAAGCACAGCGGCTTCCCCAAGGCCAAAGAGGCAGCCGTAGCCTCCCCCACTGCGCTTCCCAGGGGCTTAGAAGGCTCCGTGAGAGGGGGAAGGAACCAGTGTCCGATGGGTGAGCGAGCGAGCAAGTGCGGCGGGCGGGTGGCCCAGGCTACTTCCAAGGGCTGGGGAGGCTGGGGGGGGGGGGAGGGAGAGACAGACAGACAGACACAGAGATGGAGGGAGGGAATCAGAGAGAGTGACAGACACACACAGAGCGACAGGAAGAGATAGAGAGAGGGAGGGAGAGAAACAGAGAGACACAGAATGAGTGATTAAGTGAGTGAATGCGAGACAGACAGACAGTGACAGAGATAGGGGGATGAAGGAGAGAGAGACAGAGATACAGAGAGAGATAGAAAGAAAGAGAGAAAGAGAAAGAAAAAAAGAAAGTGGGAGAGAGAGAGACAGAAAAAGAAAGTAGGGGAGGAAGAGAGAAAGAGAGAGAGAGAGAGAGAGGAAGAAAGAAAGAAAGAACTTATGACCACAATTAAGCCCAAAAGTTTGGTTGGTAAGCAAGACCATTGTTAAGTGAGTTTCACATTTTCCTAGTTGGCCACACCCACCCGGTCACATGACCGTTGAGCCACTCCCACAAAACAGGCCAAACCTTCTGGCTCTCAAAAGAAATTTCAATCATCGTATTGTTGATATTTGGCTCTGTTGACTAATGAGTTTGCCCACCACTGCTCTATTCCATAGTATTCTTTTTTAAATACCCACATCTCAGTTAAACATCTTTTCCTACATATATAATGATTTGTATTCATTTTTTTTCTGCTTCTAAGTTCATTTCCTCCAACTAGTTTTCCCACCCAGCAATAAATATATGGTGTCACTTTCCAAGATTTTACAGCAGCGAAGGAATCTTAATTACACAACATATAGTAGTTAAATATGATCTGAAAAAAATCTTATGCCAATGCCACCAATATGAATTTTCCTCATTCAATTTAACATATTTACATGGCTGCCCAATTCAGTGACTCCAGGTGTTTACAATCTAACTTCCATAAACTTTGATAAAATTGGACAAAGTTTAAATGACAGTAAAATATTTGAAATTATTGTAGAGAAATTAACTAAGCAAGGAGGCATGCAATTGGATCAGAAACCTTAATTTGTTAAGGTATTCCTGGAGGTTTTATAGTCCATTTTAGCATTAGTAGAATAGAGGACAACTTTATTTTTTACACTTTTCATAGTTGGATTTCAAAAGGCTACCTGGTGTACTGTAACTACAGTCAGTAAAGCCAGCATTTTAGGTTTTTTCCTATTAGGCATTTTGATAAGTTTACTGAAAATAGTTGTATTCAGTATGCCAGAAATGTAATGCATCTATTTTACTGTCCAAAATGTGAAAGATAAAACAATGAAAATATTGCAGAATTTAAATGCTTTTAATCACTGATTTCAGTAATGCATCCTGAAGGTCACAAAACCAGGTTGGGGTCACGGGTTGCTTGAATCCAGGTTTCAGATCCTGAAAGTTGTTTTATCAGCTTAGTAAATCTGCACTAAGAATATCACATGCATTTTTATTTCATAAGGATCAGAATAACTGTCTAATTTAATTTGACATTGAACATACTACCTCATTGGA
Organism: Rhabdophis nuchalis; assembly: GCA_039707465.1. NCBI lineage: Eukaryota > Metazoa > Chordata > Lepidosauria > Squamata > Natricidae > Rhabdophis > Rhabdophis nuchalis. The sequence continues at coordinate 186,432,562 of CM077645.1, read as the reverse complement.
CGAAGATTCTGGAAAAAGTCTTTCTATCACTTCTGCAGCCTCCTGAAAATATCCTTTTTCCATATATATAGCGACTGCCTACAAAGAGACAAAGTAATGACTTCCATTCTTTATAACAAATTTGGGAACAAAAAAACTTATGCAATTTAATGTTATGATCAACTCTACTATTCCATCTAGCAATTCATCTTGATGTATGGTGTCAAAGAGCATTTACTTTGTTCTTCCCCTTCAGCACAATGGAGACATCTATCATCCAAATAAATGTTTCACTAATTCCATTAACTGGTATGGAGGACAGGAAAATTCTTCTCCACTGCTTCTACTAAGAACTCTTGTAGACAGGATCATTTGTTGGGGACAGCTTCATCTTTTCCCTGCCTGATTTTCAGTGTGGCTACAGGAGTTTCCAAATGTAAAGTGAATCAAGCAATATTGATAATAATGGGGAAAAAGAAGCTTGTTTGGCCTATGGAATGGAGCAGATGATGACTGCTACTTCGGTATGTCCTTAGTGTAATAACTGAAACTGATCCTATGAGTATCTTATTCAACACTTTCATTTCCCATATTTCCCTTGTACTATTCTCTCCTGTGCTTTTTGGCTATCCAACACAACTAATCCAAGTTCACAACTCTGCTCTTCTTTTCCACAACTGGCTTGAGTTTCTGCAGCAATTCATTTATACTGCAACAGGCTATAAATGATCATGAGATTTCATGCTGCCGCCAATTAACTGTAAATTCATATAAATGTTTAAATTCCTAAGTGAATGTTAAAGATGCAAGGATTGATTTGATGAAAACAAAGAATCATCTTTTGTATTTTGTGAATGGTACAGATTCCATGGAAATTATTGTGTGGATAGCCTACATATAATGATAGTTTTGAAGTAGTTTCTAACATAGGTATAAAACTCTTAAACTATTAAACATTGTCCGTCCTATCCCAATTTATGGCATTAACATTTTGATCTAACCCATTGGTCGGCAAACCGCGGCTCGCGAGCCTCTTTGGTCCCTGAAGTGCGGCTCTTTCTCTGCTGGGCAGACTCCGTCTGCCGCATAGGCGGCTGCTGCTGCTTCTGCTACCCCCGAGCCTTGCGACGCTCTGCTCCCGCTGCCCAAGGTCGCCCGGCAGGGGCGCCGGGCAGGGAAGCCAGGCGCGTCTCCATCGGCTCCCTCCGACAGCCACCACAGCACACGTTTTGGGGCTGCCCGCCAGGCATGGCTGGGAGGGACGTGGGCGCACGGCCCCAGAACGTGCACTGTGGTGGCTGTCAGAGGGAGCCGGTGGAGACGCGTCCGGCTTTTCTGCCCAACGCCACTGCCAGGTGACCTGCCGGGCGATAGCCTCGGCGGTGCCTCGCCCCGCCCGCCCGCTGCGGGAGAAGGCATCCATAGCCTCCCCAGCTGGCATGCCGGCCCTGCCGCTGCTTCTGGGGGGGGGGAGGAGAGGGGAGAGAGGGAGGGACTGACAGACACAGAGAGAGACAGAGGGGGAGGGAGGGAGAGACAGAGAGACGGATAGAGAAAGAGAGAGAGGGAGGGAGGCACAGAGAAAGAATGACAGAGGGAAGGATTGAATCGGAGACAGACGGGGAAAGAGGGAGAGAGTCACACACACAGAGACAGGGAGAGGGAGGGAGGGACAGATAGACAGAGACAGAGTGATGAAGTGAGTGAGAGACAGTCAGACAGACAGACACACACACACACAGAGTGACAGAGATGGGTGGAGGGAGGAGAGAGACAGATACAGAGAGACAGACAGAGAGAGAGAGAGAGAGAGAGAAAGAAAGGAGAAAGAAAGAAAAAAGAAAGAAAAAGAAAGTGGGAGAGAGAGAGATAAAGAAAGAAAGAACTTATGACCACAATTGAGCCCAAAATTTTGGTTGCTAAGCAAGACCGTCGTTAAGTGAGTTTCACATTTTCCAAATTGGCCACGCCCACCTGTTCACATGACCGCTGAGCCACTCCCACAAAACAGGCCACACCTTCTTTTGGCTCTCAAAAGAAATTTCAATCGTTGTACTGTTGATATTTGGCTCCTTTGACTAATGAGTTTGCCCACCACTGATCTAACCTATGAGAAACTACAAACAAATTTCTAGATTTTCTTGCATGGCATTCTGAATCAAAATAAATATATTGATCTACAAACAAACCTGAATCTGAATTAAGTACTTGATATCTTTATGCAATTTATCTTGTTTGCGTTGTGTTTTTAGGAATGAAATCCAAACCGACAAAGCATTTTCTAGTGGTGAAAGTCTTTGGTCATCTCCAAAATCAGAATCTTAAGAGAAATGAAAAGAAGTAAAAATAGCAGCAAACTATTTTAAAGATCAAAAAATTAAAACTTCCATATAGAAAAGATATCAGTCATTATACTAGAAGTCAATTTCTTTTTAATATCATGTTATACAGAGCCTGGTCAAACACCAAGCCAAACTGTGGATATAATTTTACAAATCTAATAGCAGAGAATAAAGATCCTTTAAATTTTATTTTTCTACTCATTGTTAACAGTATTTTAAAAACTACAATAAACTATCTAGGGTCCTCAGTTCAGAACAATAGTGCTAAACAAGGTAAGGGTTTATATCTGATGAAAGACAACATGAATTTATATTAAATGCATTATTTTACAAGATTAGCCCTACAACTCTCTATATTATTTTTCTTTGAGCTAGGAATTCAAGAACCACAACAGTCTATTCAAGCAATCAGGATAAAATAATTTTTGTAACTTTTATTTAAAATGGAAGAATTTAGCAATAGCAATCACTGTATCAAAATTGTGCTCATAGACTCTAATTCAGGGGTCTCAAACTCAATTTACCTGGGGGCCACTGGAGGCAGAGTCTGGGTGAGGCTGGGCTGCATAAGGGATTCACTCCCTCTGCGGGCCGCACTAATATTATACTTTCATATCATGGTGGGGGCCACAAGACACCATCCTGCGGGCTGCAATTGGCCTGCGGGCCGCGAGTGAGACCCCTGCTCTAATTCCTTAAGACACAGAGAACTATGATATACAATCAATCACATCAAGAACTAATGCCTAATCTCTACCCAAAAACCTATGTAGCCTAGCTTCTTAATCTTTTCTCTATGATGTTTCATTCTGACATCAAATGCACACTTCTTGGACTAGGTTTATGAGTGCACAGTATTTATGGAGTTTATATAAAGTTAAGTAGTAAGTTGGCAAGATATCCTCAGTATTAGCCTATGAAGGTTAAGGACAACTTGTTTATAAATACTAAAATATGCTGCTGACTTGAAGCTGCCACTAGTGCAGAGCCAGATAAGAACACAAGGCCATATTTCAGAAAGCATGTGGTTTGTTGCTACGGTATCAATTTACCAAATTTTAGGATCTCTTTTGCTTTTATTAACAGTGGTTATTTCTAATAATTTTAGTTTATATTTTAACAATTAAAGATAAATGACAGATACAAATGTGTAGACTGTGTGTGTATATATTTTTGCAAGAGGTATTTTTGGGTTAAAAGAACATATTTTTCTATAAATAAGCATAGTTAGTATTAGATTGACAGTATCTAACTAAGAATTCTCGCCAAAGCCAAAGCTTAAAATATTTTACCAAATGTTTTTCCTTCGGCAATATATGCCAGTAGCTGACAGAGGCACACTGTTTCTCTTTGATGAGTTTCTATTTTGTTCAACCCTTTAATAACAGCTGAAAAAAGAAAGCAAAAATATCAGTTATGATTTTGTTCCTACAGTGCCACTGTGTGGTTATCAGTAGCCTTGTCTGTAATACTAAATAGAATTTACTCCCAAATAATTGTATTTAGGATTGGAACATTTCAGAGCAGTTTATACTGAATACTTTATACATGCTAGTTAGTAAACAATTAATTCGTCTGACCTCTCCAATGTGACAGTTTGAAGTAGTTATTTTGGTACTTTAGACACTACTGCTTTGTACTATAAATCACTAATGAACATCAATGAAGAGAGAAAATAGAACTCTTCAAATATTTGTCATTCTGTAACACACACCTAAAAAAATTACAAATATTCAGCAGAAATGACTAAAATTGTGACAAAAAATGGATTTCTTCATTGCAATTGAAAGGTGCCTGGGGAAAGGGGTTTATGGATTGTTGACACATTGTATGACAGAGGCAGCCACATATGCAAACTTGCTCCGAGAAACATTTCTTTTTAAAAAGCAGCACATTTATAACTAAATAAAGCAAAGAAGTGTAAAAAGCGAGAAAGCCGAAGAAACAAGCAGCTTCTAATACTCTGCTGGCACCGGCACCAGCAAAGGGGTCACAACTCCAGCCTCCCACATCCCGCCAAATAGTCAATTACTCAAGGCCAGGTCTCTGCTCCTCTCGAAGTTGATCCGGTTGCCCTCGCAAAAATGGCGGCACAGGCAGCGGCAGGCAAAATCCAGCATCCATCCAGCGGCTATCGACTCCACCTCAGCGAAGAAGTCCGAAGAACTACCCTCTGAGGTGCCACAGTCCACAAAGTCCGCCTTCGGCGGCGTCTGTGGCGTGGAAGTGGCGTAGCTCGCGACAGTTAAATCACTTCTCTGCTCCATTTTCAAATTTCACACCCCGCTTTTCCAAGCCCCGCCCACTTATGACAAGGGTCCTGTCACGAAATGCCGGTTTTGGCCATGCCCTCCCTCCGAGCGATTGGTCGAGCGGGTCCCCTTCTTTCTTGTCACGTGCCTTGTTCGTTTTTTTTCGCCCGTGGAGAGAAGAAATTCGGAGCATTCTCTGGGTCCCGCTTGCGGATTCTGTTGCCAGGCAAGGGGAAGCTGCAAGGATCACATGGCCAGCTCAGCTTAAATCTCTCCCTCTTTCCCCGCATTAAACGTTTGCAATTTATCACGTCTGTCGGATCGCACAATGCAAACCGAAAGTTTAACATGAGTGATTTTCAAGTTTGACATTTTTATGATAGGTGGACTTCAACTCCCAGAATTCTCCAACCAGTATGCTGACTGAGGGATTATGGGAAGTGAAGTCCATACTTCTTAGAATCATACGACTGAAAGAGACTTGGGAGGTCTTGTAGTTTAACTCTCTGCCTGTTGAGAATTGAGGCAGAATTGAGGGTTTTCCTGACAAATGATTGTCTAATCTTTTCTTGAAATCCTCCGGCAACGAACACCCGCAACTCTGGGAAGCAAACTGTTCCATTGTTGTTGTTGTTGTTGTTTTAACTGTCAGGAAATTCCTCTTAGTTCCAGGTTGAATCTTCTTCTGACCAGCTTCCAGCCGTGCTTCTTGTTCTGCCCTTAAGTGCTATGGAGAATAAATCGCCCTTCTCTTCCTTGTTACAGCTCTTCAAGTATTGGAAGACCGCTATCATGATGAAAAACGCTGATTTACACTGTACATGCCTGCTCCTTCCGTTTCTTAAATCGGTTTATCTTCGCTTCTAACATTTTAAAGCGTGTATATACCGTGATCTCCACGTGCACATTTCTAATCCCTACGATGGGAAGGCTTGACCGAAGGGACTGGTTTATCATCACAAAATGAACGAGAATCCTGAAAGTTTGGAAAGGAAAGCCCTTTGTTTGGCGACACAGTGAGTTATAAACTAGCCAACTTCAGAGCATTTAAGCGACCTGGGCGATCTTAGCCTGTTGTCTAGTAGAAGGTTTGGTGTGTCATGGGAATCGGTACACGGGGTTGGGTAAACCATGTAAAAACCGAGGAGCCACTAGGAGCGTAGTAAACCCGTCGATTTGTTCTGAAAAGAGCAACGACTTGATCTCGGTTCAAATATTCCTCACGATGCTGTGGGAAGCGTTAATAATTCAGGAAGCAGCGGACACGCGAGGAGCGTAGTTGCCTTTCCTGAAGACATCACAGCCTTTTAGGGATGAATGTTTTCCTGCCTTTGCGCCGGCGGGATGAGGGCATGAGGGTAGCCTCGCATTACATTTTCCTTTTTTGGAGGGAATTGCACATAGAAATCGCGGTAGAGCGAGTCAAGGGGCGGAAAAGCTCTTTGAAGGTCTGATCCTGGGCGAGGCTAAATTAAGATCACACAAAGGGCTGAAATGCGCGGAAAATGTGAGTGCACCTAGAGAAGCGGAAAGATGTTGTGGCATCCGATTCGGTCCCACGATTTCCCTTACTGGAGATCGTGTGCTGAGTGTGCAACCGCTCTAAGAGCTGTAAATAATTAAGTGCAAAGGATAAATGGACTATCAATGTACGGATCCCGTGGAATTTCTGCTATGTCCAATGCGTGTCATTCTAATAAACATTTAATTTTAATCCATAGAATGGTCTTACATGGGGTTTGTGTTTTTTTTGCAATGCTCAGTCAAGATTAGCAACCTCTTTCAATTGTTTCGGGACATTCAGCACTAACGTGATGATGATTACTACTGTACATGAACATTTATTTAGAGATGAGTTTTAATAGTTTGAAAATACAGTCTACTCTCTTAAGGTTCATCACGAAGTGATTGCTTAGGAATCCTACAATTTAATAAAGTCTTTCTTTCTTATTATATATAATATATTTCTTTCCTAAGGCTTCCCAAGGCTCTGTGAGCTCTATGCTTTTGTCTTTCCCCGCCTTCTTTTTGGAAGAAACCCTATTCTTTATAATGATAGGATTTCACTATAAGGAGGTTCACAATATTTTCAAGTGATAAAAATTGTCAAGGACACCAATTCTCCACTTGCCTGCAAGCCTTTTTCTGACAACTACATCTCTATTCCTAAACTTGGAAATAAGTTGAATAGATGAAATCTTTTTTGTGTAGGGAGAAAAGGTTAACAATAACACCAATGATTAGGCTGCATAACCGCTAACACACCTGGGGTTGTTGTATGGAAAATAAGAAGTAGAAGCATTTGGTATATAATGCTGCTCATAGTTGGCAATTGAGACTGAGAACTCTGTCTATAGGTGAGGCAGTTGTAATGCATGAGGTCATGTGACTGCCCGTTTATGTCAGCAGTTCTGGCAGTTCCAGTTGCTGTTGTCTGATGGATCCTGCATGGTCACAGTCATGTGATCACCGTTTGCAACTCTCCTGCTGGCTTCCTTGTTGGCTTGGCTTGCCATAAGTCTGCTGTGAAGGCTGCAAATGATGATCACTTGATTACGGCATACCATGAGGTCATAATTGTGAGCCAGTTGCCAAGTGTACAAATTGTGATCATGTGAACACAGGAATGCCACAACAACTGCAAGTATGAAGATTCAACGTAAGTTCCCTTATTCAGTGCCACTGTAACTTTGAACAGTCACTGAACAAGTGGACATTAAACAAGGACTATCTGGATATTCAAAAGGCAAGATGACAATATAATAATAATATTTTATTTTAGTAAAAATGTTCAACAGCATAATTTTTCAATATTAAAAAACCTGTTTTAGGAAATCTACATTGTACCCATTCCTCAAGTAAAATAAAATAAAAGCATGAAAACATTGTTATTTTACAATTGCTATGTGCCTTCCACCATTTCTTCTTCCTTGTCTTATACAGATTAGCTTAGCTTCATAATCTCTGTCATTTTTATACTTCAGTTAGTATTTATTTATTGAATTGTTATTCTATAAATATAGTAAATAGTATTTGCTTTTCATTGTGAGTCATTTACTTGCCACAAACAAGTTGATATATACTCTGCTTCATACACATAGTTTTCCTTATGTACTTATCTAATAAAATGTTTAGGGTCAGGTGTACTTAAACCTGAGAAACAAACAGCCATGGGACTAAAAATCATGGAATGCTTGCTTTTTGTATAAAAAGTGATTACTGAGCATTCCTACTGAATAGACAAAAGCAGTAAATCTTGAGAACATAAAAAACCAGGCCCAGATGAATAGAACAATCCTAGAAGAAACCCCGGTTGACTTAAATGTCCATCTAGGTTTTCTATCATGAAAAAAAGCATTAGGTATTTGTTTGTTTATTTATTTAATAATTGTATATGGCTGCCCATTTCAGGAGTCTGGTAGTAACAGTTGAACAGAATAAAAACATAATAAAACAACATATATATTGTATATAAAATAACATAGCTGCTGTGAATGTAACTATGACAGAGAAGAAAACACTACCATTATACATGAAAGGTAACTTCTCTGATCCATTGAAGAGGAAAATAAGTGTCTTTTGGCAACTGAACAGTTTAGCAAATCCTATTAGAATATTACAATGGTTTCTTTCAGTAGAGGAAATAATAGGACACGGATAGTGCATACTTGAAAATTTTATTACTTTGTAATCATTTTAAGTACAAACACAAGGAGATTTTAGCACCAAAGTGTAGAATTTAAGATATTTTTAAGCCCTATCTTGATATGTTATTATTTGTTTTCACTCCACATATTCTTCTGTAACAGTACCCAAGTGATTCATTGTCATATAAAGATGATACAAATAAATGAATGTAGCTCAATACATGAAAACAAAAAAAGAATTAAATGTTTGCTGTTCAATTATAGTTACTGGTAATTGAATGTTATATATTGGTTGAAATGGCCTGGTTAAAATGATTTGTGGTTGTGATTTCAGGGGGCTATAGGGGTTGCTTTGGCAAGGAAGCAACTTCAAGTAGCACATACTGTACAGTAAAGTCTTTTCCTCCAAACTGAAGAATAACATTTGCACCCCATACTTAGATGCACAGGGACTATACCTGAAGCAGCTATTCTGCTGAATTCACCGGGGGCGGGGGGGATACACGGGGGGGGGGGGGGATGGACGGACATGCATCTCATGTTTGAGGAGTTGCTGAAGCTGTCTCCAACACCAGATCAAAACATTTCTTTTACTCCATTTACAGATAGTCCTTGACTTATAACCATTCGTTTAAATGATGGTTCAAAGTTACAGCAGCCTTGGGAAAAGAGACTTATGACCTTTACTCATACTTACAACCATTGTATCACTCCCATGGTCATATAATTGCAATTCAGGCACTTGGCAACTGGCTTGCATTTATGACTGGTTTCAGTATCCTATAGTCACATTATCATGATTTGCAACCTTTTAAAACCGATTTCTAGCAAAAAAAACCCCAACCATTAGGGAAGCTGAATTTGTTTTATGACCACTATTACAATTGTTGTAATATACAGTCTGATCTGATTCATGGCTGCCATGATAGAATGTCTGATCCCAATTGTGATTGTAAATCAAGGACTAGCTGTAGCTACTTCCTGCAAAGAGAGAAAATTACCTTCTCAGGATATTTAACCTTTTGTAATGCCTCTTCCTTAGCTGCCATCAAATTTGGTAAACAGAATAAAATGAAATTATTCATGGACAATGAATAGGTCGGGTGAAGAGAGGGAATCAAATTAGAAAAAAAAATGGGTGGATTTTATAAAAATGATTCTTAATGCTGGCCTGGCCTAATCTGAGAACATCGACTGGTTTTTAAATTGAATTAGATTTTATTGGGGTTTTAATTGGTTTTAGCACAGGTTGGGTTAATTTAATTAGTTTTTAATATTTATGATATATTTATTACCGGTCTTATGTGTATACGTGGTTTTATTCTCCTGTGCACCACCCCGAGTCCCTTTTTGGGAGAATGGGGCGGTATACAAATTTAATAAAATGAAAAAATGAAATTGAGATGTTTAACATGATAGCCAACAATGATTATCTATGATCCCTAGGTATGAGTAAGAATATATATTAAACTCTTTAAGAATGCCAGGCATTTATTTTGACCACCCATATGGCTAACCAGAGATACTTTAATTAATGTAGAAATGGTTGCATTTGTTTTTGAACAAGTGAAAATATTAAGTTGGCTGCCACCTGGAAAATTTTGGAGGACCTTGTGTAGTCCAATGTTTCAGGAAGCAATTGATTGCTATGAATTTAAAGGCAGAATTTTTTAAAAGTAACAAATAGGTTTTCCATAATGCAACATGATACCTGTGTTGGATGTGACCTATTGATCTATGGAGCTTCTCAGTCGTTCAGGTCATGGTTGTCCCAAAGATGCTTTTTCAAAAGGCAATTGGACTTTATTTTTCTTGAAGACATTCTTGAAAAATGAAACGACTTCAAGAAAAACAAAGCCCAATTGCCTTTTGATAGAGCAGCTTTGGAACTATGTGATCTATCTGACATTATGCCTTTTACATGGGTTAAGAACCAGTTAACATGTATAGAAATGTGCTCTTTAAATTAAAAAAAAAAGCAGTCAACAAGATACACTTTCTTTCACTTTATGAAATGACATTAGGAGCAAGGAAAGATACAACTAATGGCAAATTGTTGAAATTATTAATTACAACATGCTTGACAGAATATCAGTAGATGTCTGCACTGACATAAATGTGGCTCAGAAAATTGATGTGATGCCTTAGGAATGTCTTGAATCATTGTTAAATACATAACATATTTTCTTATTCAATCTGATGCTTAAGCTGGCTTGTTTAGAATGGAAAAAACAAAGATTTTAGTTTTGAAAAACAAATAGAATGGGATTTGCACCTACTATGCAAGATAAAGCTACTGAAGTTCACTGAAAATGATGCACTTTTTAAAAATCATTGTTGGAGGGGTGGGGTGTATCTTTAACTTCAATGTATTGGACCACAATACCAAATTTTAGACAGAAATACAGAGTGATTGTTATGAAAGAGAAAATTTCAATAATTTCCCAATAGTGTGAACCTAAGAAAACATGTTTGTTCAGATATTATCTCTGGCTACTGTAGAGGAGATGGAGAAATAAATAGAGAAGTTGGACAGCTAAAATGCATCTTAGTGTCGTTTTAATATCCTGACTGCCGGGGACTTGGGTTGCATCCAGAACAGCAGGTGGTGATGTAATGCTACAATTAGCTGGACTTTTATAGCTACAGGATGTTATGCCCTCAATGCCAAATTACTAATAAGTGTGATTGCACTTTGACTAGCAGTAGTAGCAGCCAAAGGAAGAACAGTGGCTATGTTAGTTGGATCTTTATATGATATATTGTGGAATACAATGGGGAAAGGTGTTTTGCTGTAAATAGTTTAAAGGTTAACTGGAGTTATTGTACGCCCAGGTAAGATGATATCTAGACAAAATACATAATCCAAGGAAATATAAAATGTCCATAGAGGTTTCTGCTAAGATACAAGAGGCCAAACTCAATATTGTACTACATGAGGTGAATCTTATCAATGGAGAATCAGGAAAACACACTGTCTAACATTACCAGTATATACAATAACCAATACAATACCAAACAATAACATAATATTGCTAATCTTTAATGGAAGAAGCAAAATCAAGCAAAAGTGTATGGTGGCGCAATTAATTCAACAATTGAGAATCATCTAATACCACAAAAGCAAGCAGTCAGTCATGGACACAAAACATAGAAGCATATAAGCAAATTATAATAAAATGCATCATATCCCCTATGACCAAAGATTGACTTTGGTCAAAGGGTTGACTTTCTTGTCTGGTTGATAGAGACACTCCTAACTGAAATGTAATTCTATTATTTCTTGATCATCTCCAGCACAATTGTAGGATGTCAACACTCTAGAAATCCAAAGGGAATGAGAGCTTGTGGACATTTAGCTCTGAAATGAGACAGTTGAGACTGGATATGCTTTATTCCAGGGCACTGAAATTGGGTCCAAAAGTATTTCCCTTATGTGGGAAATATGAATATCTTTTAAATTGTATCCATAAATATCCAATTACCTTCTTCAAATTATTTTTTCACTCAGAACATTTGTCATACAGGTTATCCTCAACTTACAGTCCTCACTTGAGCCCAAAATTTCCATATCAAGCAAGACAGTTGTTAAGAGAGATTTGCCCCATTTTATGACCTTATAGGGATGCAAATAATTTTTTGGATGTTGGATTACTTTGAAGTTTTATTTCAGAATAGTTTATAAAAATGTGAAGCATAATGCATTGTCTGTAATGAAATAATGGGACATATTTATCTTAAGGAAAAATGTGTCAAAGGGCATATTTAAATTAATTTTTTTTTGTCAATATTTGTTTTTTTTTATACAAAGTGATTGAGTGAATATATGCAAACATGATACAGAGAAAAAAAAATGGATAGAATTCCAATCCTGAGTAGAATTACCAGTGATGCCTATTTATACATTATTTCGGGATTGTTTAGAGTTTTGGAGTATAGATTGGGCTGAAATATGACTCCTACGATGTCCAGCATTTCATTGTTTCATAACTATTTTATAAATCCAATATTATGGGGAGATTAATGGCAACAATAAATCTCATGGAATACATTTTGAATTAAAAATTATATTTTAAAATGAATTTGTATAGTTAATGTAGTTCTTTATTTATTGAAAATCCAAAGGATGAGGTAGCTAAACTCTTTCAGTCATTTAGTTATAAAAATTTAACAAATAGGCTTCCGGTTCCGGCTCCAGCGGCGACGGGCGAGCCTAGCGCTCGCTCGCCGCTTTGTTGCCTTTTCTGCCCCCCCACGGGGGCGAGACACTCCGGTTACCGGAGGTCTCCCGTAGGGTCGGCTCGGAGGGGACGTTCCTCTTCACGGCGGTGGGGAGAGCGGTCCCCCCCGCGACCTAGGTGAGAAGGAACATGCTGCGGGGGGTTTCCCCTTTGCCAACGGCTGTCGGCGCCATTCATTTCAATGCAGAGGGCTGAGCGGGGAGATCGGAAGGCTTGCCGAGGCTTCAGCTGCGAGGGAGAGTGAGTTTAAAAAAAAACTTTTTTCCTTGCTGCCAGCCAGGCTGAACGGACTGGGAGGGGGGTGTTTGTTTTAAAAAAAAAACCCTCGGACTTAAGCAGCACTTTAAAATGGCTTCTCTGGAAGAGAAAGGGAAATCTTCAATCCGGACTGTCTCTAACAAGGGAAAGTGGTATGCGGCTATTTGCAACATTGTTTCTAGGTCTGGCTGGATAAAAAATTTATTTTTCTACTCTCTCCTCTGGGCTCTGAGATGGGCGGTGGAGGGTGGCTTTTCTTTGTCCCTGCCTGACTATTTCAACTATGGAAAATTCCCAGCGTCTCTTTGCAATTGGGACTCTCTCTGGATATTAATGAAGAATTTTTCTCTTGCTGGATTTGTGATTTCTTTTCTGGAGTACCTTCGCTATTATACCTATTGAGTTGGAAAATTGTCTCTCTCTTGGTTCCTGAATTTTACAACGTTTCAACCTTGATCAGAACTTTTGGCTCCCGGTTAGTCTCACCAACCCCACCCTGAAAACGCCATTTTGGTGGCACTGACTTTAACAGTTAATCATGGCTCAAGAAACAGCACTGACAAGTTTAGAACAACGGATGGCTTCTCTTGAAACTGTTATACAAACTTTGGTACAAGAAATTCAGGCCCAGAGGGCAGAAAACATCAATTTCAAGAAGGAGCTATTGGACACACGGAAGCAAGTGCTGGAAAACACACAGAAGACTGAAGAATTGGAAGGGGGGTTGGTGGGGGTTAAGGGAGAGATTAAAAATGTTACTAAAGAGGTTGAGGAAATAGATGGGCATGTGTCTAGGATTGATATGGAAAGAATGACATATTTTTTGAGATTTCAGAACGTTCTTGAGGAATCTGGTGAATGCCTCCCTGATCTTATGAGCACAATTTTAGCAGACTATTTACAAAAACCTAAAGATGAGATCAGGGGGGACATTGACCTAGCCTACAGAATTAACTCAGCATATGCCAGGATAAATGAAGTGCCTAGAGAGATACATGTGAGATTTGTTAGAAGGTCAACCAGAGAGGAAATCCTGAAAGTGCAGAGAGGTAGTCCATTAATCTACCAACAAAAAGAGGTTGCTATCTTGAAGCAGATCCCTAGAAAGATTCGAGAAGCAAGGAGGAAATTTTCCTTCTTGTCTAAAATTTTATTTGATCATGGGATTTGGTTCAAGTGGGTGACACCCGAAGGGATGCTGGTGTTCTGGGAAGGAGGAAGAGTGAGGATTAAAACAGTTGCTGAGGCGGAAGCCTTTCTTAAAAAACATTCCTCTGCCCTGGGGGAAGATCCAGGGGGGACGGAGGGGGCCACGGCCCCACCCGCTGGGGGCCAGGGAGGAGAAAAAGAAGATACAATAGCCAAGAGACTTAGATCAAAAAAATAACTTTGCCTTGATTTTTCTGAACAATTTTGCATAATATTTTATCTGGATTTTTTGTAAATGTCTGATAGCATGGAACTGAGAATTTAGGTATATGTACTTGCTTTTACCTTGTAGTGTTATGAAAAATGCTTTTTTTTGTTATTTTTTTATTGTGTATTTTGAGGTCTCGGAAGGGCCGACGACTCCGACGTGAATGCTCTCAAAATTTCTTTGTATCCCTTACCCTACCCTATAGAAAAAATGTAAAACCAATAAAACTTTTTCAATATAAAAAAAAAAATTTAACAAATAAATTAAGTCACCTACCTCAAGTGTCTTCTTATGCTTCTGTTTTTCCCCCTATCCAGGCTAAACTTACGGTTTTTCTTTAGACGATCCCAATTATATATGCAATATTTTTCAGCATTTAGATAAATCCCATTTTTATATATTTAGGATAATACATAACAGATATATATCTACAAAAGATGCTTACTCCATTCCATTCATTACTTACAATGTTTACCAAGATAGAAGGTAAAGCTAGGAATACTTCATTTTTTTCTTTTTTTTAATAGCTATAAAAGGCACGCTTTGAGCAATTGCAGAAATCAAGTTGAATTTTAGTAGAATACATGCGTTTCAGGATCTTTTTAGTCAGCCTGATAGTTTATGAACTGCCATTGAATAATAAGCAGATTAGACTCACAAATTTCCTATTCTACAGATGAATTGGACTACAAATACAAATTTCTTAGCCTGAAATAATTAATTAACTACTTATTTTACTCAACCATATATCTAACATATTGGATATGTTGGGTGCCCAACTTGGGCGTCCTTCTGGATTCCCGGCTGTCCATGGAGGACCATGTGGCGGCCGTGGCCAGGGGGGCGTTCTATCAGGTTCGCCTGATACGCCAGTTGCGCCCCTTACTAGACCGGGGGGCCCTTCGCACAGTCACTCAAGCGCTCGTGACATCTCGGCTGGATTACTGTAACGCTCTCTACATGGGGCTCCCCTTGAGGTGCACTCGAAAGCTGCAGTTAGTGCAGAATGCGGCCGCGCGGGTAGTTATGGGTGCCTCAAGGCAAGCCCACGTAACACCTCTCCTGCGCGAGCTGCACTGGCTGCCCGTGGCCTTTCGAGTGCGCTTCAAGGTGTTGACCACCATCTTTAAATCGCTCCATGGCTCGGGACCTAGCTATATACGAGACCGCCTCCTGCCCCATACATCCCTTCGTCCGGTCCGCTCCCACAGAGCGGGCCTACTCCGGGTGCTGTCGGCCGGGCAATGCCGGCTGGCGACACCCAGGGGAAGAGCCTTCTCTGTGGCGGGCCCGGCCCTCTGGAACGACCTACCCCCCGACCTTCGCACTACCTCGGACCTCCGCCTCTTCCGCCAACGTCTTAAGACGTACTTATTCCAACAAGCCGGCCTAGGATACCCCCCGCGTCTGACTTTTAAATATAAATTATAATTTGGTTACGGTTTTAATAACGGGTTTTAGCACGGGTGAATTAATTTAATATATTTTTAATTGATGTATATTGTATTTATGGTTTTATATAATGCCTGTGCGCCGCCCTGGGTCCTAACAAGGAGAAGGGCGGGGTATAAATTTAATAAAATAAATAAATAAATAAATATGAATGCAAGCTGTTGGTAAAGTATTAAGAGAAGCATTCTGTTTTTTTGTTACTGCAATGTCAAAATGCTTTCAGATTTCATTTCATTAGAAATTCTAGAATGATAGTGACTGATGTGGACTCTTTTTAAAACTATGAACTTCAGAATAAGTCCTACACATGATATATCAGTGTTGCTTAGCATGCAGGCATCATCCAGATATTGAACTTCATCTCCATTGACTGAAGCCAGCATGGCCAATGATGAGGGGTGATAGAAATCTTATCCAACACCACCAGCCACATTGTACTCAGTGCTGTACTCAGTGGCCTCCTGAGAAAAATCCACAGTCCTGCAACAACAAGCCACTAGGTAGTTTTGCAGTGTCAAAGTATCAGGAATAATGGATTAAATTAAATGGGAAGATTAAATTGAAAATAGGTTTTGAGGCATATTTCTATTTGTCATCTTGACTGCCCTACATTTGTATCAGTTGCTACTGACTAGGGTGGGTGTCACTTAATTAATTAACAAATTCCTGACACCAAAAAGAAAATACTATGAAACAGGTACAACATTAATTATGGTATTCACAGCAACAGAATCCTAGATGAGCTTTAAGGTAAAGACTTTCTTGAGCATGATTTCAGTGCTGCTTTCTGAACAGGAGCAAATAGTATCCAATCTAGGTCAGTCACTAGGACCAGAGGTTTAGTCTTCTTAGCTTTCAGATTCATGCTGGAGCTCATCCACAGGGAATTGAGGATGGGCTCTAGCATGAGTCTGAAAGCTCAAAAAACTAATCCTCTTGTCCTAGTGACCAACCCAGACTGGGTCCCGCAATATTATCCTGGGACCCTTATATTTGCATTTATTCATGAGATGCACACAGCTGGTTTGCCACTGCCTTCCTAAGGGATGTTAGATAGACTTCCCAATCAAACCTAAATACTAATCAAGTCCAACTCTCCTTAGTTATTCTTGAGATCGTCCACGATTCATTAGGGGATGGTGCATGAGATGGTGAGAACTTTAAGATGTTAACTATCATTATGGGCAATGTTTTTCTCCAGAAATATTGATCACACTGAGGCTGTGCACTTGAAACATGCTGTCACCAGTGTATTGTGTTCATTAATCTTCATTCAAGCCCCCAATTTCTTTCAAATGGCCATTGACAGCTTAATAAGTAGAAAAGAGTCTAATTTACCTAGTCTTTCCAAATATCCTCCATTGTCCCTCAAAGTACATTGCAAAAAAACCCAAACACCCTACAGTATTATAAAGGTAAAATAATTATGCTTTTATAAATAATTCTTCTGTATTGAACACAATGAGATCTACAGGTCTTTGCTGTATCAGATGACAATAAACTTACTGAAGAGAGTGATACACAAGTTCCAGTGATACTGAGGAAGCCCCAGGATAGGGGTCTTCAATCTTTTGTTGTCTACTGGGGTGCCTTGTCATTGAAGAAATGACTGCCATAGGAAACACAACTGGTTACAAATCATAAATTTATCACATTATTAACTGGTAATTGTATAGCTTCTCTCCCTACTTTATCTAATGTTGCTTTTGCTATTTTTGTAGCTACTGATCATACTTACAAATAACAGACTATGGCCAGGGATCTTTTAAAACATTAAATTCTAAAAATGTTCATGGAACTAATTAGGGGCTTAGAGGCATGTTTGAAAATCAAGATGCTGATAAATAAGTCAGTTTGTTTTAAAATCAGATAAGTTGGCCCTAGGTATGTGGGATGCTACACAGGGTACTTGAGAATCCAGTCCTAAGGCAGCAGCCTGATTCATGGCAACCAGCCCAAAACCAAGTATCATTTCTTTTCTTTTCTTTTGAAAAAGTATTTTATTGGTTTTCAAAATTTTTACAAGGGAAAAAGGGTAGGGTAAAGGTAACATTTTGTCCAAGTGTCATTTCTGAGAAAGATGGCCTGGCAGCCTGGCAGCCTCTCTTCACAGCTAAATTCATGAGGTAGAACCAGCAATATTTTGCAGTCCCGCTGTTGCTGATTTAGGGCAAGCACAGGTCAAGAATGTAAGACCACAATTATTCAAAAAGAAAAGCTATTGTAAAATGGAATGGTGAAGTAAGCCTTGTTTCCGGTGCCGCAACATAGCCAGTTAGTTCCATCTCTGGCTATTGGGGGGGAACAGCTAGCCCCCGCAGAAAGGGCCCGCAACTTGGGTGTCCTCCTGGATTCCCGGCTGTCCTTAGATGAACATCTGACGGCCGGGGCCAGGGGGCCTTCTATCAGGTGTACCTGATATGCCAGTTGTGCCCCTTTCTGGATCGTGGCGCCTTACAGACAGTCACTCAAGCTCTTGTCATTTTGCGCCTGGACTACTGTAATGCTCTCTACATGGGGCTGCCCTTGAGATGCACCCGGAGGCTCCAGTTGGTGCAGAATGCGGCCGCGCGGGGGATTTTGGGAGTTTCAAAATACTCCCATGTAACACCTCTCCTGCGCGAGCTGCACTGGCTGCCGGTAGCCTTCCGGGTGTGTTTCAAGGTTTTAGTGACCCTCTTTAAAGCGCTCCATGGCAGTGGGCCTGGTTACTTGCAGGACTGCCTTCTACCGCATACCTCCACTCGACCTGTCCGCTCCCACAGGGAGGGCCTCCTTAGGGTGCTGGACAATGCCGGCTGGCAATGCCCAGGGGAAGAGCCTTCTCTGTGGCAGGTCCCGCCCTTTGGAATGACCTCCCCCAAGACCTCCGGACTATCACCGACCTTCGCCTCTTCCGCCGGACTTTAAAAATCTATTTTTTCTGTATGGCCGGCCTGGCATAGCTGCTACAATCATTTTTATTAGATTTGGGTTTTAAATTAACTGTCTCATTTTAGCACGGGTTAAATTGTTTAATAGTAGTTTTAAATTTTGTAGAATTTGTACTATTTGTATTGTTGGTTTTTAAGTCCCTGTGCGCCGCCCTGAGTCCCTCTTTTGGGAGATAGGGCGGGATAGAAATCTAATAAATAAAATAAAATAAATAAATAAAATAACTTAGGCTTAGCCCCCTAACTCAGGGCTTAATTCCAGAAAAGTCTCATGGAAATTCCTGCCAAACGTGCTTAGTCTAGAACAGTGTTTCTCAACCTTGGCGACTTTAAGTCCTGTGGACTTCAACTCACAGAATCCCCCAGCCACCACAGGATTCTGAGAGTTGAAGTCCACAGGACTTAAAGTCACCAAGGTTGAGAAACACTGTTCTAGAAGAACATAACTATTGAAAGAAAAGGCAAGTGATGAAAATGGCAGGTCTCTCTTATTTCTCAGCATTCCAAATATTTCTTTCTCCAGTTTCTCCCACTCCTTGAAATGAAACTAAAAATTGCTATGGATTGGGACTTTGATATGTATGCAATGTTGAAGGCAAAGGGGCTTCATGCAGAGAACTGAAATGAGACACAGATGACTCATTTACACATTTATTTTACTGTTCTGCTTACTCTGGCAGACGGAAATGGAGAACAATGCCATTTATTTTACAGACATTTGACAGAAAATAAACAAGTATCTTGATGCTGAACAATTGTACAATACAGCTACAACATGCATATTTATATGCTGATTTGTGCACAAATATTTACTTGATCAGCAAATGTAACAGAATTCGAAAGAAAGAAAGAAAGAAAGAAAGAAAGAAAGAAAGAAAGAAAGAAAGAAAAAGGATAGGAAAGGAAAATTTTGAAACATCACGTTTCCTTTTCATGATGTTAAAATGCAGCTGAGATGGAAACATTCATACAAACACATTGATAATGAATAGTATTATATGTGAAATTCTATTAATGGTTTATGACAGAAGGGGTAAGCTGGCATACAAAATGATGAAACTAAGTCATTCCTAATAAATAATGCAAGCAAGTACTCTTGCAGTGTCTTATATGAGTATTATTTTCAGCCCAGCAGCCATCCTTAAAAGATGAATAATATGCTCAACAAAACTAGCAAAATTTTCCATTTTAAAATATGGGGCATTTGTAAAGGCAGTATAAGGACATTTGACAAGATGTGTATGCCTTTATCTCCCACTGAAAATACATTTCTTAGTTTTAAGAACAAAAACGAGGATAACTTGTTACAGTAATTTAGCAATTCACAATAAAATGCTGCCATTCCTTGAAATTGAATAGTAAAGACATATTGTGGCAAAAGAAGTCATCATTATCATCATCATCATCATCATCATCATCATCATCATCATCATCATCAAATACTGTTGTACTTTTTCCCCTTTCAGCATTTTTAGCATTCAGAAGAAAACAATGTTAAATTCAAATAAATGGAATCCCTGCTACTTGTAGATAAGAAACAAATATCAGTTATAACATATTATCTATAAACATGAGACTGTATTTCATCATTTAATATTTATGTACAGTTATCTCAATGTAACAAGCAATATTCTTGTCAGGAAACTTATCCCTAAGTATTTAATCATCAGCACAACCATTGCTGACTTGTATATCATATCCGTGGCTAGAGTTGCATATTTTGCTGAGACTATAAAGAAGCGTAAGTCTCAATTTCTTTTCTATATCCAGGGACTTGGGATGCAATTTTTTTTAGTGCTCTGGAATAGGCGAATAATTTTTTTAAAAAAAACTACTGTAAGCTTTTTTTCCTCCTTAGATGTGAACAAGAGATATTTTCCATCACATACAGTAGGTCAGGCAGATGTAGCAGTTTTTCACCTAGCTGCACCAGTCCCTTCCTAAAAGTAATCAGTTCAGAGGATAAGAGCAGTGGTCTTTTTTTGAGCAGCATTGATATCTGGAAGTGCATTTTGTGGAAGAAAATTTTGTCCTGCCCTATGTACAAGAACTCTTAAATCCAAAGCAAGGGATTTCCCTTCTATGTGGATGAGCAATAAGCTGAGTTATAAAGGACATCAGGTTGGAGAGGAACTACATAATACACAGTTGTTTTACTATTTTTCTACTATGTAGTAGCAATAAATAAGCTGGGGAACCTGAGCAACCCACTACTGCAGCTCTCAACAACACAAGCTGACATGGCCTCGTGAGAGCTGCTGGGGATTGTATCTGCAACATCTAAAGGATCACTGATTGCTTCTTTGCACAACTACTGTTGTTACTGAGATAAGAGCCAGACCAGGGCTATCAAACTCACATTGTCACGGTGGTGTCACATATTGGAACTTCCCCCCCTTTGCTAAACCGGGCGTGGGTGTGGCCAGCATGTGATGCATCTGGCCCGCTAGCCGGGAGTTTGACAACCCTGAGCTTGTCAATACAATGGGGAAATGTGAATAGTGGGGAAACTGCTTTCACCCTTTTTTTTAAGAGTAGAAGGGAAATGTTTAAGATCAGATTGTAAACATTTTATCATAGATAATTTTTATTTCCCTTCCTTGAAAATTTGCTGTGAATAGGCATATCTATTTTTTCACATTTTAAATAATATAAATATGATACTTTTATTTGTTCTTTCTTTTGCCCATTGACTTCAGCTGAACTTGGCTAGAAGAATGAACCGTAATGCCCGAGCATTAACCACTTAATTAATTGATATTTTTTAAAGGGTGGTTTCAATTATAACTGATATGTAAGAGGATTGGAATGAAAAAATTTAATATTGCTCTTTGTTACAATAATTAACAAGCAAATATATAAAAATTAATTTTTAAAAAACATGTTACACATACTCACAAGAATTCTATTTTTCTTTCTCCTTTTTTCCATACTGGCTTAGGCTCAGCAATTTCCTCAAGACATTTAGTGGACCAAATATTTTACAGAATTACGGCATAATTTTAAAAAAAGCAACAGATATACATCCATCATAGCTGAGTACTACAATCACTTTCTATGATAAATGCTCCATATTTTAAAGGAAGAAAACATTCCATTCTTTTTTTCCCCAGCTTAATATGGCTTGCTTTGAAATAATCATTAAAAATGGTGAATTGAGATATTTGCTACGCATGTGATTGATTGACTTATGTGACACAAAAATCCAAATCAAGCAAAAGTTTTCTGTGTGAATATGTTTTTATTTTATTTTAGGCAATAGGGGATGAAAAATGTTAGTGTTTACTAGTTAGTTAGCTACTTAGTTAGCTAGCTAGTTTAGAGTGTAGAGAGGGATATGTTTGGATTCAAATCTTTCCATAGGATTCCAGTCATTTAATGACTTTTTGCTAATCATTAATGTATTTCATAAATCTTGTGATTGTGAAAATAAAACAATGTAACAATCTTTCCTAGCTTACAGGAAAATGTAGGTATATTTTCCTAGTGGCTTGGGTGCCATTCTGAATCATCAAGTGGTTCTCCCCCACTCTTTTTCTTCTTCTTTTTGCTGGGGTGGTGAAACTGGACAATTTCAGCAATTCTAGCCATTATGACCAAAAATAAATAGCTGAGAATTTAAATTCAGCAGACAGGAAAGTCATAGATCCTGTATTTCTGCCTTAGAATCAGTCACTGTTTTAATGAGGTGCTAACACTTGCTTTACAATAAGAGCACATGGCATTAGTAGCAGTATCTCTACAGAATGAAAGAAGCGTCTTTTATTTTAGCACTATTATAAGAGCTATTCATAAATCTTCAATTTTTTTTTCCTAAGCAGATGATCAGCTTTCAGTAGTAGCAGTTGAATTACTTTGCAAACATTTTTGAAATAAGATTTTAAAAACTATATTTTCAGTAGCAGATGGTTTTGAAACGACAGTTGAACAGATTTGGTATGGGAAACAGCTTACAATATTTCAATGCATCTAAAAAAATACATGAGTTTTTTTTTCATCTATAAGATAGCAACTTAAATTATACATGTCATGTGTTACAACATCAGGACTATAACGACAAAAAGATATTCATCATTCAACCTGAGAAGCACAAATTTTCATTTTTGAACTTTAGATCTTTAATTCAGAAGTTATGGTAGTTTCAAGAGTTTCCTTTGAGTAGACATTATGAGGGCAATCATGGTTTCATTGAAGTTACTAAGCAAGCTGCTGTTTTTAATTTAAGGCTAACATTTCATTTAGTTTTTATTTTTGACTGTTACTCAATTGTCTGAATAAAGGCAGAAACTGTAGGTGGGACATAAATAAACAAATAAACTGGAATAATAAAACAACATCTCTAAAAAATTATTAGCTAGCATTTGCCTTCCATTAATGGGAATATCTAATTGTGAAAGAAGATAAACAAATAAAGGAGCTTTATGGAACAAAATATAATGATTGAAACGGATCATGTGGATTGCCATGCATTTAAGTCAAATCTTATGCAAAAATAAAAGTAATTTGATTTTCATGAACAACTAATAAATACTTTGAGACTTAATGACCAGACACTGGCTGCTTTAGAAATGACATTAAGCCCCAGTATATAAATTAATAAAATATGGATTTGAAGATATATAATTTAATAGAAAAAGGAAGTATTAAGAGGAACTTAAAAAATATTTTTTTGAAACAGATAATCTGCTGTGCTTAATATTTGGTCCAAAGAGTGAAATATAAGTTTGCAATTGTGGAACTGTATTTAGGAGAAGTAAAATTCATGAGCTGTACAGTACATTTTCTCCACTGAAAGCTGTTTTGGTGCAAATAACAAAATAAAAATTGTGTTTTAAAAAAGTTTAGGGAAAATTTTGAGCTTTGTTTATCTATACAAAAAAATCAGCAATATTTTTTTTCCCTCAGTGCTTAATGTGCTTTAAAAATATTCTTTTAACTGGGGACAAAGTACATGGGTTGGCACTTTGCAAAGCCATGTGTGGGCCTTTAGTATCATGCATTTTTAAACATGGCTTTGGATTGGTCACACTCAGAAAATAACATTGGTGGAGGGCTGCAATCCTGTTTGGTTTGAAAATAAGTTGCTTGCCTATTGTCATTATGGAAAATTGGTAAAGTTAAACTATAATTCTAAAGAGATCTATTGAGCCATAGAAGATATCTTCTCATTTGCATCATCTGGTTTATTATATTATTTGTTAGATTTATATCCTTTTGTTTCTCCTAGACCAGGGGTATGCAAAGTTGGCTCTTTTAAGACTGGTGGACTTCAACTCCCAGAATTCCCCAGCCAGCTGCCTGGGGAATTCTGGGAGTTGAAGTCCACCAGTCTTAAAAGAGCCAACTTTGCAGACCTCTGTCCTAGACTAACACAGGGATCTGTTTTTACTTAATCCCATAAGAGAACACTACATAGCTGTAAACTGGACTGTTAGAGAAAATGCCTGACCTAAGTGAGTTTTGCTAGCTGACGGTACCTCTATTCCCCCCACTGAATTCCTACAAGTTCCTACAATTCCAATTGTGCTCCCTGGCCCTACAGAATAGGTGTAACTGAGAAGTATGTAAAGTTTTTTTTAAAGTAACACAGTTAAAATGCTGTTTAAACCTACTGAATGTTATGGTTCTAAATTAACTAATGCATTAAACCTTTATTAGCAGAAATAGTTATAGAAATCGGGGGGGGGGGGAGGAGATTGACTAGAGTGCTTGTGATGGGAGAGATATCATGAAGATGAACAATGGAGGTTTCAAAATATTCCATTTTCTGCATGTTAATTGCTATAATTACATGGAAATGTAATATTCTGAGTGAATTGTGCAAAATTGAAGCATTCAGATATTTTGCTGAATAAGCATAATTACAGGTTTTACACATTTTTAAGCCCTATACCACAGTATATGGACCACTGTGGCCATAGCATACTCTAAGATAAACACAAATAATCTGCATTACTTCTTTGCACGGTGTGTGAACTTCAATAATCTCTGAAATATACATTTTCTGACTTCTCATATGTGACAATTCTTTCGGTTGATTCATGGAATGATATTGGTACAGCATTCTGAAACCAAATAGTAACTAAATTGGGGTGAAAATGATGTGCAAATGACACACTACTGTTAAAGAAAACAGCAGATATACAATAACAAGAAGTCTACAAATAGTAAGACTTTAACAATAGTGCAACACCACAACATTGTTAAAGTCTTAGGATAAAATAATCAGTTTTCATGTCATTTGGCACATTTTATTACCATAAAAATAATTGTTTTTCTTGTAATGGTTTTTTGTTTGCTTTCAATTTGGCAGGTAAAACAAAAGTTCAATTCCTGGTCATTAAATCTTGCCCAGTCTTAAGAATTTTTCCCCAAGAAGCTGCAAGTGCATCCATGACATCTATGCAAATAAAAATAATTGAAGCTATGGTTCACTTCACAAAGAAATGAGAAAACACTGCAATTTTCTTAAACAAACAGTTATATTGGATGGGGATTTAAAGAGAAAACAAGATAAGTAAGATGCTCTAAGAATAAGCTGCAATTCTGCAACATAATAAATCTATACAAATCCTCCAGGCAGTGGACTTGAAGGAAGTATCTGCCTCAAGAAACCTGTTTTTTTTATTTTTTACAAATGCTTGATAATTGGAGAAGTTCCAGAAAATCCTAATTATTTACAAAATGTGCATTTTACAGACTCAAAGCACCTTATTTCACACTATTATTAACATATGAATCAACATTCCATTCTTTCATGTGCAAATTCTGAAATTCAAAAGGAAAAATAAAAGTTAATTAAAATTATCTACAACCATAAATGAAAGTATCAACAGTGTTAAGCATTGCAGAAGATCAATGCTGAAAAGAGCATTTTATTTTACTCATTCTTGTTGCATTTTTCCTGATTTACCTTTAGTTAGAAAAAAAGTTTGCCTTTAAATTAAATTGTACTTAAACTAATCAACTCTTCATGCCATGCAAAAATATTTTATTTACTTTCGAGGCTTCCCTTTTTTAATTCGTAGGCATTGCTAATTCCAGTTTTAAGAAATAGGTTTTGTCATTATTGCTGTCCTTATTAGTCACATGCTGGTTTCTCTGGTGGGACAGTAACCAGGATCACTAGGATTTGTATGGATTTCTGGGGAAAACAAATGGTTTTCCATTTTGTGACCTTCTTGATTATTGTCCCCTGTTATTTCCCTTCCAACATGATAAATGTCTTGAGTGCAGTTATGGCCCAAATGTTTGGGTGAAGAAGAACTGATTTCAGAGTCTTCTGTTACATTGTTCCCATCCTTAAGTTTATCCCCAAAGCAGTTTGCCTTGATATCCAACTGCCTGTTGTGCCTTATGCCAGGGATTTCCAAGAAGTCATCTTCTTCACCAGTGTCTATTTCAGTGAAACTTCTCTCTTTGGTAGGGAAAGAAAAACGTTTCTGCTTGGGGAACAAAGGGCATGCTTGCTTAGAAGCTCCAGAAGAATCCGCACCCAGCAGGGGTCTTTCCCCCTCCGGTGAATTCTCTTCTAAGAGGATAGTGCTGATATGTTGAGGGGTATATTGTAGGAAGTCTCCTGTTGCCAACACTGGCAATGGCCTTGTGGTGCTTGGTGGGGTTTGTGGAGCACCGCCTCTGTTTTCCTTAAAATTAACTTTAAGGGACCTTGATTTTAAAGGGTTGCTTCCTCTGAAAGAACTTTTGGGACTCTCCATGGCATTGTCAAAGTGAAAGTGACCATGAAGGAGAGGATGAGGACAGCTCTCAGAGCTCATCATTGTATTGACTGAGGAGTAATCAAAGCAGGTATCCCTGGGAGCAAACATTTTATCTTTCATAAATGGTAGAAGCTGGGAATCTTTTGCTGTTTGGTCTTCTAAGTGGGCAAACTCAATGGGAAATCTTAGTTGCAAATGAGAACTGGAGTATGGAGGAAGAGGTGAGCGTTCTGTCTCTGTGAAATCGGTGGCGCAGCTTGCAAAGCTGTCAATGCTAGAAGTACTTCTCATATCAGGGATGACTTCTTTGGGTCCTGTTATAGATGCGTCTCCTTGTCGAGTAACCTCTTCCATTTCTATCTCCTCCTCATAGAGGGGAGGTTTCACTGAAGGAGCTTGGTAGGTGGAATTCAGATTAGGCTGAGACTGAGTTTTAGTAATTTCATTATATAATATTTCAAGTTTCTGAGCACTCAAGTGTTGAGGACTGGAGGTTGCTGCTGTATTGTTTAGCTGTTCATGTGAATCTTGCTGGCTCACTTCCTGGTATTTGTTCTCCAGAGATTTATTAGAACTTGTCTCAGACATTGTCCTTCTGGCCCATTTCCAATGACTTGGAGATAAGTGGTTGTCATCGGGAGTTTCCTTTGAATTGGCTGTTTCCTCAGTTTTATCAGTATCAACCGCTACATCAATCAGTTCCATACTGCGAGCAAAGGCATCTTTTAAATTCATTGAGATAATGCTTCCATTTCTCTTTGCTCGCTCAAGCGCCTCCCTTCTTTTAATGGCTTTCTCCTGCCGCTTTTGCTCCTTGTAGAACTCTGAGAAATTGTTTACTATGATGGGAATGGGAAGGGCTATTACCAACACTCCAGCAATGCAACATAATCCACCAACTATTTTACCTAATAAAGTTTTGGGATAAATGTCACCATAACCTACTGTAGTCATAGTGATGGTAGCCCACCAGAACGATGCAGGAATACTTGTAAACTTTGTAGCATCTTCATCTTTTTCAGCAAAAAACACTAGACTGGAAAATATCATAATTCCCATAGCTAAAAATAGTATCAATAAACCCAATTCATTGTAACTCCTTCGTAAGGTAAATCCTAAAGATTGAAGTCCAGTTGAATGTCTAGCAAGTTTAAGGATCCGCAGTATCCTCATGATACGGAATATTTGAACTACACGGCGGACATTTTGAAACTGCAACACACTTTTGTTGGACTCTGTGAGGAAAATGGTGACGTAATAGGGCAAAATGGCTAGCAAATCAATCACGTTTAATGGACCTTTGAAGAACTTCCACTTGCTTGGAGATGACAGAAAACGCAAAAGGTACTCCATAGTGAACCATGCTATACACACTGCTTCAACATGTGCTAGCTGAGGATTGTCATTTAGTTGTCCAAATTCATCAATTACTTGAAGCTCAGGTAGAGTGTTGAGTGACAAAGCAATGGTGGATAGTACAATGAACAATATGGATACAATGGCCAAAATCTGTTAAAAAAAAAGATAAATAAGAAAACTGTGGTTAACAAATCGCAAAGAATGCTTATATTTCAACCAAAGAAATAGCACAATAACAGAATTACAGGCCACCCCAAGATGCTGTTTCAGGAGGCAACTGGACTGTCTTATTTTTTCTTTTAAAGTGACATTTCACTTCTCATCCAAGAAGCTTCTTTAGCTCTGACAGGATAGTGCAAAGACTTGTCATAGCTGAAGAAGTTTCTTGGATGAGAAGCAAAATGTCTTCAAAGGAAAAAAAACAAGAAGTCCAGTTGCCTCCTGAAAAAGCACCTTTGGGACAACCATGACCTGGATGGCTGAGACTTTTTACAAATAATTACAGGCCATTGTTCTTGACTCACTGAAATTAGATATGCTCCTCTATTGCCAATAGCCCTAAGTAATTCATATGAAGTGCTGGTCCACAATAATAGTTCCACTGAAAACCTAACTTATGTGACAATGCTATCCTAAATAATTCCAAAGGTCTACATATTTGGGAATAAGACCCATTAATACAACTCAAAATAATTTTAAAAGCTTAATTAGATTATACAATTCAGCATTTTTTTCCAGTCAGCTGCTTCCCAAGAATAATACATTAGACCATAACTCCCAGTTCATAGCCAGATAAGATGTTTTTCCCATTGTTATCCTAAATTGAGTTCCCAGTAAATGTTTGATGTAACAAAACAAAAAAAAAAGGCAAATGGAATTTGTTCCGGTTAAATGCATACTGGACACATTTTTAATTACAAACATTCTGACCAAAGCTTTATCTTTCAAAAGCCATTAGAGAGCTAGTTTTGAAAGCCTGGAAACTTGTTTTGTATACTTGACTACACTGGCCAGAAGTGGAAGTATATGATTCAAAGAACATCACTTTAATGGATGCTGGCTATGAGTCATTCTGAATTCTGCATCATTCTAAAATAATTTCAATAGGTATTATTAAAATATATGAGCTTTTAAAATAAGAAATTGCCAAAAACCAAAATTAACAGAATAATTATCATTTTAGTTTCATCAAATGCTGTAGGCTGCATGCCTAATTTTAATTTTTTTAACTTAACATTAAAAGTAATGACAAAAATGTAAGATGCAAAGTTCAGTATTAATGCTGAAAAGAAAAACACACAGATATTTGATTGAGCTGTCCACAACTGTAGTGCTGAATATTCCCCATGGACTTAATGTTAGTACTTAGTGGTACTTACAATTTAGTAATTACAGTATATGATTTTATGAAGTTATGTTTTAATAACTTTATTAAAAACTACATCATCTAGATTATCTAGACCCGCGCCAGTCCGGCTTCCGACCCGGGCACAGCACCGAGACGGCATTGGTCGCGTTGGTTGATGATCTCTGGAGGGCGCGGGATAGAGGATATTCCTCTATCCTAGTCCTATTAGACCTCTCAGCGGCTTTTGATACCATCGACCATGGTATCCTATTGCACCGACTGGGGAGATTGGGGTTGGGAGGCACCGTTCTGCGGTGGTTCTCATCCTACCTCTCTGGTCGGTCGCAATATGTGGGGGCAGAGGTCTGCAGGGGGGCAGAGGTCGGCCTCGAGGTCCCTCATATGTGGGGTTCCTCAGGGGTCGGTCCTCTCGCCCTTACTGTTCAACACATATATGAAGCCGCTGGGTGAGATCATCCGTGGTTTTGGGGTGGGATATCATCTGTACGCTGATGATACTCAGTTGTACATATCCACCCCAGACCACCCCAACGATGCCGTCGAGGTTATGTCCCGGTGTTTGGAGGCCGTACGGATCTGGATGGGTGGTAACAAACTCAGGCTCAACCCGTCCAAGACTGAGTGGCTGTGGCTTCCGGCGCCCCGGTTCAGCCAGATTATTCCAACTCTGGCCATTGGGGGCGAAACACCGGCCCCCGTGGAGAGGGCGCGCAATTTGGGTGTCCTCCTGGATTCCCGGCTGTCTATGGAAGATCATGTGGCAGCCGTGGCCAGGGGGGCATTCCATCAGGTACGCCTGATGCGCCAATTGCGCCCCTTACTGGACCGGGGTGCCTTACGCACAGTCACTCAAGCACTCGTCACCTCTCGACTTGACTACTGTAATGCTCTCTACATGGGGCTTCCCTTGAGGTGCACCCGAAAGCTGCAGCTAGTCCAGAACGCAGCCGCGCGGGTGATTACGGGAGTGCCTAGACACTCCCACATAACACCTATCCTGCGCGAGCTGCACTGGCTCCCTGTGGTCTTTCGGGTGCGCTTCAAGGTTTTAACGACCATCTTTAAAGCGCTCCATGGCTCGGGGCCTAGTTATATGCGAGACCGCCTCCTGCCCCATACATCCCTCAGACCGATACGCTCCCACAGAGAGGGCCTCCTCAGGGTGCCGTCGGCTGGACAATGCCGACTGGCGACACCCAGGGGAAGAGCCTTCTCTGTGGCAGGCCCTGCCCTTTGGAACGACCTACCCCCTGAACTCCGCACCATCTCTGACCTCCGCCTCTTCCGCAAGTGTCTGAAGACACACCTATTCCATCTAGCCGGCCTAGCATAACCCCCATTACTGACTCTTAGATAGTTTTAAATTTGGGTTTTTTAAATTCGGTTTTTAGCGCAGGGTCTATTAGAATAAGTTTTTTAAAATTTTATATGTTTTATATGTGTTTTAACATCCCTGTGCGCCGCCCTGGGTCCGTTTGGAGAAGGGCGGGGTATAAATTTAATAAAATTAAAAAAAAAATCAGCATATTTGCTTAAAACTAAGAAGATGAGAGTTATGAATGAGTTTTCTCCAGATAAAATACTAAAATAGACTCAGGTGTACACTATATATACAACATTATGTGTTATTTAATAATATAAAAACAGAATATTAACAGGTTGGGGTCTTTTGCATTCTTTTACCTTAACCTTTTATTAAATTGTACTAAATTAAACTATTACTTATTTGTTTCAGAAGATACATTAACATTGTATCTTCTAGGGAGCTGCCAATGTCTCTAAGCCCAATGAAGGGGAGGACAAACTATGTATACTGCTTTGATCTCTTCTACAAAATGGGAATATACTTCTAATCAATGAATGTATAAATAGGCAAATGTTATAGAACCCTTTAAAACAGATTAATTACCAGATAAAAACTTCAAGGTCACCTAACTTTCATCACAGTTTTGCAGATCTGAGAAGGCATTGTGAATTAATAGAATGAAACACACACACACACACGATTTTAGGAAAATTTAGGAATAATTATTCTGTAACTTATTGAGTATGGTAAAAAATAGCCATATTCTGTAAAATAATTATTGTATGGTTGAATATCTGCATCATTTATTTTTGAAAATATGTTAAAAATTAAAAACATTCTGCATCCTATCCATGAACCACACTGGCTTTCAAGTATTATTAATTGGTCCTTATTTTTACCCCTTGAATCAGAACATTTGCATGCTTCTAGTTTTACATTTCCAATGTAGTTTAAGGCATCATAAACCAAAGTTTTTTTAAAAAAATTCTAACTATTGTTAAGTTTGACAAAAGCATAATAATATAACATGGACACAAAAGTGGAACTTCTCCCATTTAATATTTAAATTTCTATACAGCCCTTCTCCCTCAGGGCGGTGACATAACAATAGCTATCATTATCTGTCAACAGGTTTTCTTGTTCAATGACATATTGAATATATGATGACTTTAAACTGTCATTATTTTTCAGATTCATCCTTGGCTGATTCCTTAGTTGCCTGGCAATACTAAGGCTGATTTCAAAGCCTCATTCCACTGTAAAAAGCCTCAATTCTATGCACATATACTGAAGAATGAAGACAATATGATTCATTCAAAGGTAGCATTGAATAGATTGAATATCTATATATTTCCAGTGGTAAATCTTTACAAAACCATGAATAATTAGTTTCTAAAACTATTGGTTATGAGCCATCTAAAATGCTCTAGAACCATTGTGGGGAAAATCTTGTTGCATGCAATGAAGTTCTTGTTAGCAAATATGCCAAGTTGTTTAAGTCTGGAATACATAATATATGAAAATGACTCAATTATACATAGAAAACCAATATATTTAGAAGCAGCATTGCCATTTTCATGTTGCACTTTTTGAAAATAATGGAATCTTCTTCCAGTATTATTTGTTACCACACAAAAATGATCTCGCACAAAAATTCTTAGTAGAATGTTCATGAATTTTTTCCAATGACGTTTTCCCCTTTTTAACCAGAAGATGTCTCTACTATACCATCCTGGAATTCATGACAGCAGCTGCCCTTGGAAAGATAGCAATTATAATAATGCATCTCTTTCTCTCTTATCCCTTTTTTTTCCTTAAAAAAAGTCTTTCTTATCAATACTTATATCCTTGCTTTTGCTCAAAGGATTCTTTGCTGAATTCTGTACCAGTATCCCACATCTCTAATAATTTCAAAATACTTTATTTCAGAAACATCTCTTACTATCTCCCCTCCCCTATAAATCTAAATATTCTATGACTAATTGCAGATGACACTGAGCTGCCAGGAATAGCCAACACTCCAGAAGACAAGCTCAGGATCCAAAAATATCTTAATAGACTTGAACAATGGACCGTATCCAACAACATTACATTTAACGTAGAGAAAAACATAGTTTTACACCTAAGCAGGAAAAACGTACAGATTAGACCAGGGGTCTGCAAAGTTGGCTCTTTTAAGACTGGTGGACTTCAACTCCCAGAGTTCCCCAGCCAGCATAGCTGGCTGGGGAATTCTGGGAGTTGAAGTCCACCAGTCTTAAAAGAGCCAACTTTGCAGACCCCTGGATTAGACGAAACCTGGCTCAAAAACAGTAACTGTGAGAGGGTTCTTGGAGTCCTAGAGGAACTCCCTCCCTCCTTCCCTCCCTCCCTATTTTCTGTGTTAATAGCCTGACAGGCAGTTGTTGGCTGACATCCCTGCATCGTTATTATAATAAGCTCTTTGCATATGACTTTGATTCTTCTACCCTTATAATCATAAAATATAATAACGAACTGGGACTGCAGTCACTAAAGACGCACCTGAGTTTGTGCTGTTGAGTGCCATTTACATTTTTCTACTTCTTATCATTATAGGCACAAAAGAAATCTCTCTTTAGACTAAGCCAGCAGTGTCAAATTTGATTTGCATCAGGGTTGTGTTTGACCTCAAGGGGGGGGGGGGGGAGAGAGAAGAATGTGGCCAGGGATGTGGCCAGCTCTACATCACTCAGGGGCATCTGTGGTGGCCTGAGTGCCCTGCCAGGAAAGACGGGCTCCTGAGTTCCGTTTTTGGCTGCAATTTCCTCCTGCAACCCTCTGCCACTGAAAATGGAGGCCCGTTTGCGCTGGCAGAGGCACCACGAGCTGGTCCTTTACTGTTTTTCAGATCAGCCTTATGGGCCAGATCTAAGCCCCCTGCGGGCCGGATCCAGACTGTGGGCCTTGAGTTTAATACCCATGGACTTAACTATGCACTTGTAAGGTGGTAGATGCTGCAGGATGCTCAGCTAAGATAATCTGGTGTATTCTTCCTGTCTTTTTTGAGTAACAATCTGAATATAATTGAATGTTTTTGCTTATTTGCAAAGGTAAAGGTTTCTCTTCCAGTTGTGTCTGACTCTAGGGTGCGGTGCTCATCTCTATCTCTTGGCTGAGGGAGCCAGCATTGATTGTAAGACATTTTCTGTGGCCCTGTGACCAGCATGACTATATGCCAAAGGCACACAGAACACTGTTATCTTTGCACCAAAGTGGCAGCTATTCATCTATTCACATTTGCATGTTTTCAAACTGCTAGGTGGGCAGGAACTGGGCCAAAGTACATGAGCTCACCCTGGTGTGGGGTGCTTGGGTTTCGAACCTTGGCTATCAGCTTTCCAGCTGACCACTCAGTATCTAACTGCTGAGCATGGAGATAACCTGCATTGGACCTGAAATGACACTTTATAATGATAAAGCCCTTAATGGTAGACCTAGGTTTAAACATTCTAATAAATGAGGGACACGATGGCAAATCTTTCAATTCACAAATTTTACTGGCTTGCATCATGCCTTCCCAAATGTTGCTAACATGGAGAATTTATAATTGGTGTGGCAAATGGTGAGGGATTCTGGACGATGTAATCAGTTCCCTAACTACAACTTTGAGTATACCAGGTTCCCTACCCATACTCAATAGTTAACTTCCTTTTGCTACTTTTCTCCAACCAGCTTCTGTTACTTTTGATATACATCACTTAAAAGTGTCAGTTGTCCCTCACCTTATATATTATGGCATAAGGTTGGATTTCAATAAGCATTTTTTTTTCAAATTTATCAACTTTAAGATGTGTAGACTTCAAGAATTTCCCAGCCAGCATGCTACGAAAAACTGAGCTCAATGAGATCTACATCATTACAATTACATTTAACAACTTTATTGTATTCAGCAGTTATTTATAGTGACTTCAATGGAATTTGTTCACATATAAGTCAATGTGGGAAAGCAAAATGATTTCAAATAGAAATCTTTTACAACGTCTTTTACAATCCAATAAGTTTTTAATTAAAAAAAAGCATGCAGTCCTGAACTGTGGAAATAAATTCATCGCATAAAACAATCAGAAGAAATGTCGGTAAAATGAAAATGCTAATAAAGTCTTAAACCGTGATGGTGAAAATATGGCACTAACTGTTGCCCAAGGCAAGCTCCACCACGCATGCGCGTGTGCCTCCGCTGGCCAACTGGTCTTCTGGTTTTTGTCACGTATGCATGGGGATGGGGCACATGTGCAGGGAGCACTCACATTGCATTTTGGGGTTTGTGTGTGTGTGTGTGTGTGCTCCCCCCACACCCCATTTTGGGCCTGGAAGGCCTCCTGCACCAACCTGGAAGCCAAAAATGGGTGAATGGGGGCAGGGGGCAGGTGCAGGGGGCATTCACATTGCATTTTGGGGTTGCGCACATGCTTTGGGCACTTGACACCAAAAAAGTTAGCCATCACTGGACTAGGAGAACCAATTAAAATACATCTGGTCTCTACGCATTCTTTCTTTTTGGTGTAGATCTTATAAAGCATCAGGTAATGAGACACCATCATTTTCATTTCATCCCAAGTTCTACTTTACTTCAGCCCACAAATGTTATTAGGGAAACATGATAAGGGATGAATCAATAATTGCTTTGCAACACTAGTGCAAGACAGAAAAAAAGTCTTGCTCACTACTACATGAGCAAGAAAAGTCTGTGAAAGGATGGAAGGGACAGGATTTGTTCAAACCAGCAGCTGAATCATTCCCTACATTTTTTGTTAAGGCATATTGCTGAGTGTGGCTTTATTTCATTTTTAAGTCCTAGTATCTATTGACTAATTATAGTATTTCTTATGCATTTGAATAATGTCCCCTCATTTTTGATACCAGTAACACTGACTGCAGGATCTACTACTAACTACTTTATATTGGCGACCCCTTTGGGAAGGGAGAGAAGCAATTTATTACAATCTTTAACAGAACATTTCTGAAGCATTGTGATAAAATTATATACATTATACAAGCTGGAGAAGAATGCTTTCCGAAGCATGCTTTACTATTTATCTGTTGTTCTGAAGCATAATTATTTAAAGGTTGAATGAGAGTTTGTGGAAGCAAACCTGATCACAAATAGAAATGATGTTAACTGTTCAGAAATTATTTTTTCCCTTTGAAAATGCCCAATTAGACATGAAAGGGATAAGGAAAGCTGGTCTTTAGAAAAAATGATTAAAGAACACAAAAGTAGGTCTGCTAAATTGGTCTAATATAGTATATGTGTAGTATATGTCTAGAGGAACGCGATGGCTCAGTGGCTAAGATGCTGAGCTTTTCAATCAGAAAGGTTGGTAGTTTGGCAGTTTGAATCCCCAGTGCTGCATAATGGAGTGAGCTCCTGTTATTTGTCCCAGTTTCTGCCAACCTAGCAGTTCAAAAGCAAGCAAAAATGCAAGTAGAAAAATAGTGGGAAGGTAATGCCTTCGGCGTTTAGTCATGTCAGCCACTTGACGGAGACATCTTCGGACAGCGCTGGCTCTTCAGCTTTGAAATGGAGATGAGCACTGCCCCCTAGAGTCAGGAACAACTAGCACATCTGTGCAAGGGCAACCTTTACCTTTACCTTAAATAATATTAGACCAGTACGTACTCATCTAGACAGAATCTATTAATTTTGAAGCCCTTATTGTATACTCATAGATCTCTCTAATAGAACTGTTTTTAGGGATAATAGAACTGTTTTTAGGGTTTTTAGGGGTTTAGTTTTAGTTTTAATATGGGATTTTAGCGCAGGATTTTAGTATAATCCATTTTAATATTGTATCATGTTTGTGGTTTTATATATGTATTTTTAAATTCCCTGTGCACCGCCTAGGGTCCCTTCGGGGAGAGAGAGCGGTTTATAAATTAAATTTATTATTATTATTATTCTCTTCGTCAAGTAGGAGAGTTGAGACAATAAGTGCTTCTGATTGTGTGGA
Source organism: Rhabdophis nuchalis (assembly GCA_039707465.1). Lineage (NCBI taxonomy): Eukaryota > Metazoa > Chordata > Lepidosauria > Squamata > Natricidae > Rhabdophis > Rhabdophis nuchalis. Next base: position 186,396,314 of record CM077645.1, on the reverse strand, counting down.
AAAAGCACAATAAAATTATTTCTTTATGCTGCTTTTTTGTTTCTTAAAGTCTTTCTTCAAACTGCTTTTATTCCTCTTCATTCATTTTTTTCAAATATGAATCAGTATCAGTATAATTAAAAAAATGTATTTACTTTTCACTCACATGTTATTTAAAAATTCTGGAACTTTTTTTTTTCAATTAAATACTTAGATCAGGGGTCTCCAACCTTTACAACTTTAAGTCTGAAGGACTTCAGCTCCCAGACTTCTCCAGCCAGCAAAGCTGGCTGGAGAATTCTGGGAGCTGAAGTCCTTCAGACTTAAAGTTGCAAAGGTTGGAGACCCCTGACTTAGATGACTGTGCTTAAAATGATATGTCATGTCTCTCTTCCTCTTGCTTTCTCTCACTCCTCACATGTACACGCATCCCAGGAAGGCAGTAAAAACATAACTTAACCAAAATCCCAGTGCGTTAAAATAAAAAATCATTTCTCTATGCAGACTAAACATCCTAGGTAATAAATATTTCTATAATTATCCAATTCCAACCAATTAAACTCATAAAAACTGAATTTGAGGTGTCCTTACGGTTTTGAATGTGTATAAAAACAAAATGTTAGTTAGGATTGCACATTGTGGCTTCAACACACATAAGAAAGAGGTGGGGTTTCAGTCACATGGGTACAACTTCCATCATGATTTTTTGACCATTCATCCACTGACATCCTTGGTTGTATCAATGAACCTATCATAACATTTTTTAATGCTTTGAACTGGAAAATTACAATGGTTTAAGCCAAGAAATAAACAAATATCTAGGAATATGTGATTTAAAAAAAAGATCTTCCAAAACAGTATTCCAGAGTCTTATACTTATAATTTTCTACCAAAAAAAGAACTCAAAGTTTGGGTGCGCGTTATAAACGAGGGTGCGTGTTATAAACGATTTTTATCATTGCCGCACATGTTCAACAACATTTGTCACTTACAATGCTTGGTCTGAGCCGAGAAAAAGTGAAACAAAATTTTATACCGATTTTTAATCGAAAATTAGGGGGTGCGCGTTATACACATGTGCGCGTTATACTCGAATAAATACGGTACATGAAAACAAAGTCAGATTTTGAAAAGACAACTCCCTCTTTGCTTATACTATCCTTAGTGGCGTCTCCCACTGACAATACTTTAGAGGCTAAGCAGCTGAGTGGTTGGATCAATTTGTGAACATCAATACAGCTCTATTTAAATCTATGCAATTAGTTGCAAAGATAGGGGGAAAAGCCTCAAAAATAGAGTTTGATTTCCTTGCACTGCACAGATTTTAACAACAAAGAACTCTGTGAGAAAAAGAAAACGGTCCTTTAACTAAAAAAAATAGAATGCAAAGGCAGGACTGGGCTCTTTTTTTGAAAGAACGAATCACTGATAAAGCATAAGAAAAGTCTATTGGGAGCCAAGCAATGAGTGGAACTAAGCTCAACCCCCCCCCCCCTTTCTCTCTTCTTTCTCTTGCTTATCTATCTCTATGCCATCCATTTTCTCTTTCTTCCTACTATTCCAATTTCTTTTTTCCCCTTCTTCCAATGCAGCTTTCATTGCTGCAATGTAATCTGCGGTCCCATACTATTTCCTTAATGCTAAAGCAGAGAAGCTTGCAAAATGGTCTGTTTCTCCCATATGTATCAACCCCTCCCTCCAACCTCTTCAATTGAACCGGCTGCCTTGTAAAAAAACAGATAAAGCCAATCCATTTTTACAAAGCGACCTTTGTAATTAGCTAAGTAGTCTTCATTCAAACGAATATGCCATTTCAAAGCTCTGTTCTGAAACCCTTTTAAATCTCTTTGCGTCCTTCTGGAGTTCCATCAAAAGCACTACACGCCCATTCAAAAGTCTCAGCGGGATTGACTGAGTTACTAAGCAGGCCAAAGCCAAAAGACAATTGAAATTTGAGAATGTGTTGCCTGTCATTCATGGATTACACCTCATAAATGACTAAAGTATCTTATGAAATAGATAAGTAAAGATGACTATGAAGGCTTCTAAAATGTCATGTAATGTACATCTATACACTACAGTCCAGTTGTATGAGGGTTAGCCTGTACCGCAGCATTGTCCACCTTTCTAAATACTGTACTGTACTTCGATAGCATGATACTTCTACTATATTGGAACTGACATGCCCTTAGAGAAGACCTGCTCAGCTGTGGCCTTGCTTTGCCTCTGTTGTTTTTGTCCATTCCATTTAATGACTAGTACTATAAAGGGGAGCGTCTGGTCAAGTCCAATGTCTTGAGATTTTATTTTAAGTGTTATTATCTCAAAAGAAAAGCTTCCTTCAGATTTCCACTCATAGAACACTAAACAGGATATTATCTAGCCTTCTCTTTTAAGAAAAAGTTAGAAATAATTTATTATTTAAAATATTTAACTAACTCCAGGCAGCTCCCAATCAAGAGTTGAAATAACATTAAAAAATCATATTAAAACTGTAAAACCAAAAAGATTACAATATTAAAACATTAATAACAACACACACAACAAATCTTGGCACCAACTCTGCTTTCTAACGTGCTGTTATCCAATCTTACCCTAGCACTTGGGGAAAGATACAGGTTTTCAAAGTTTTATGGAAGGCTAAGAGGGTAGAAGTCAGTGGTGGGATTCAACATTTTTACTACCGCTTCTGTGGGTGTGGCATGGCTTGGTGGGCATGGCTTGGTGGGTGTGACAGGGGAAGGTTACTGTAAAATATCCATTCCTGCCCCACTCCAGGGGAAGGTTACTGCAAAGTCCTCATTTCTTCCCAATCAGCTGAGACTCGGGACGCAGAGAATAGATGGGGGCAGGGTCAGTCAAAGGTGGTATTTATCAGTTCTCCAAATAACTCAAAATTTCTGCTACTGGTTTGCCAGAACAGGTCAGAGCCTGCTGAATACCACTTCTGGTGGAAGCCTGCCTAATGAATGTTCAGAGGACAAGAACATTCTGTAGGGCATGTCATGAAAATGCACACTTCTTAGCTTTCTATAAGAAGAATATTTAGGGGAAGGGATTAGGAATTTGCCCACCTATCTGACCTGGTATGACTGATATATGTCTTTAGGAAAAGGCGGTGACTGGTATATGTCCTTAGGAAAAGGCGGTCCTGCAGATAACCTGACCTTGTGCTATGTAGGACATTAAAGATGATGACAGCAATTAGATTTGCATCTACAAAGAAACTGGAAGCCTCTACTGCAAGGTGTTGAATTGCTAAACCTTACTGTATGAACTGCTGCTTTCAGGACCAGTTGAAGTTTCCTAGTAGGTTTCAAAGACAGCCTTATGTAAAGTTTATTGTAGTAATTCAAATGAAAGGTAACCAGAGCATGAATGACCATAAGCAAGTCCTGATAACATTAAGATACAATAATATATTGCATAACATTATTTACCTTATGAGTAACAAGGCAAAAAAAAATCTCAGGAGGCTTAAAATCCAAAGTTGAGCTGTTATTCCTATTTTCATAATTTTATTACACAGCTGCAAAATTTAAAAGCACTTTACAATCAATATATTTAACCCCATTTTGTAAACATTAGATACTCAGTTACTGATTGTTAATCCTAGTGTGCAGAAAAGAATTTCAGGGCAGGAAGTCAAAGGCTTTGGCAGAAACCCACAAATGAAGTCATTTTTCAAAGAAAAAAAACCAACAATAAATATATCTTTTAAATAATTTATCTTTGTTTTTAGTAAATTGAAAATATAATTGAACCTGTTATGATTTTTAAAAAAAGATTTAAAATAGACAAGTGTTGGCATATCATGATTTTTTTCTAATAAAGATATTCTTCTAACACATATCATATATGAAATGGCTCAATCTATTGCAATGGTACCAACAGAGATTATGGTCGTATACAAAGCTATGCCTTTATAGAGGATAGATCCTCAAATGTTGGGAAAATTTGTTTTACCTACTGAAGCCATCCCATTCATTTTCATATATCCTTCTCTTGTGCCTGCCTGGTCTCTCAAGTTTGACTTTCTGCTTGGACATGCCAGGTTATTCTGTCAAAATAACATTACCTGGACTCTGGCACCTGCAAAGAAGTCTATAATTAGCTGCTCAATTCCTTTGACTACTCTCTCAGCCACATCAACTTTGGGCCACCGATTCCAGATGTGGTTACACTATACCTCACAGTCCTTTCTATCCTATGATAACATTGGGATTGCTAGATGAAGTGCAATTTATATTTTAGTATTCCTTCTGCAAGGGGAGAGAAGCCCAAGTAAAATCCCTTTGACTTATAAACTTGATTTGACTTTTATATTCCCCAATTCTGGCATGTCATTACAAGTGAATATAATGGTATATATTCTATAGGTCAAAATTTATAAATTCTTATGGAGAAGAATTTATTCTGAACTATAATATTTGGTCTTCATATAGCAATTAATTTTGCTAAACCAAAAACCGAATTCTGGCTTTTCTTTTCCTCCTGATTGTGTGGAAGAAGAAAAAGAAGGGAAGCACATGAATCCAGTGATTTGAATAGTCTTATTTCTACTTATATTGTAACTCTTAACTATGGTTTAAAATTATATAGTATGCAAACTATTGCAATCAGAAGATTTATATGGACAGATATTTGCAGCGAGGCTACTGATCCTAACAAATTTGAAAACTCATGCTGCCTACAGTACAGTATATAGCAATCTTCTAATACCTCAGTGGTTGCCACAAAGAAGAGGGAATCAACCTATTTGCCAAAGCCCTTGAGGGCAGGACAAGAAGCAATGGGTGGAAACTAATCAAGGAGAGAAGGAACCCAGAAAGAAGGAGAAATTTCCTGACAGAGCAACTAATCAATGGACCAAGTTGCCTCCAAAAGTTGTGAATGCTCCAACACTGGAAGTTTTTAAGAAGAGATTGGATAACCATTTGTCTGAAATGATATAGGGTTTCCCGCCTAAGCAGTGAGTAGACTAGAACAGCATTTTTCAACCACTGTGCCGTGGCACACTAGTGTGCCGTGAGATATTGTCTGGGTGCCGTGGGAAAAATTCCTGCCAGAATATCAGCTTTGTGTTCAGCCAAACAGGCCCAGGTTTCGCACTAAGTAAACAGAAATATGAACAATTATAAAATACTTTATTATTTCAAAATAAAGTAATTATAAAATAATTTCTTTGTGTTTATTTGATTCCTATTCAAGAGAATTACTTTATATATAGTCAATATAGGCACAGAGTTAATTTTTTTTAACATTTTCAAATGGTGGTGGTGTGCCTCGTGATTTTTTTCATGAAAAAAGTGTGCCTTTGCACAAAAAAGGTTGAAAAACACTGGACTAGAAGATCTCCAAAGTCCCTTCCAACTCTGTTTATTCTATTCTATTCTATTCTATTCTATTCTATTCGTCAGCACAATGTAAAAAAAATGTTGAGATTGAAGGATAAAACATAGAAAGAATGGTTGCTGGAATTGGATATGTCTCATTTAATGAAAAGAAGAAATATGATAGCAGTGTTCTATTATCCAAGGGGTAGCCACAAAGCAGCAGAAGTCAAACTATTTTCCAAAGCACCTGAAGGCAGGACAAGAAACAATGAATGGAAACTAAGCAAGGAGAGAAGCAACCTAGAACTAAGGAGACATTTCCTGACAGTTAAAACAATTAATCAGTGGACCAAGTTGCCTCCAAAAGTTGTGAATGCTCCAATACTGGAAGTTTTTAGAAGTGATTCGACAAACATTTGCCTGAAATGGTACAGGATTTCCTTCCTGAGCAGGGGATTGGGCGAAGACCTCCAAGGTCCCTTCCAACTCTGTTATTCTGTATTCTGTATTCTCAGCCTAACTTCAGTTCCTTTTTTCACAATTCTCTCGCCATTACCATTGCAGCCCGATAACTTAGGGTGGGTCCCTAGACAGAATACCTTTGCCATGTTTTCCAAGATCATTCCCACAAACCATTACACATTAGAGACTAGTTTCTTCCCAATAGATGCAATTCTAGGTACTGACAGTATGTATTTTTTTAAATAAATACTTTAAAAAAAGTACTTATGAAGAAGAAACCTCTGGTTGTATCATTTAGCTACAGTTATTACATTTTATATGAAGAGTTGAGCAGAATAATGGTGACCATAAGCTCTGTCTGGCAAAGATAAAACACCAGAGCATAATCCATAATACTATGGACACTGTCTGAGTTCAGCTTCTAATATTCTCTGCAATTAAGCCATGGAGAATTTTGTTGATTTCCTTTTGCAACAAAATTATATTAAATATTTGGCTTTCAGATGAATGTATGAACCAGGATGCATTATGTGCATTTCAGAGAAACATGGGATGAACTTCTCCAAGGGCAAACAAAATATGTATATTTCTTAAAATAAGAAAATAATATAAAAAGTTTTCTATAAAGGAAAACTACCTGTAAGAAAACATCTGTTCATTAACATCAAGATTAGGATGTCTGAACTGCAAAATCCAAACATTTACACAATGGTAGCAGAGATTTTGAAAAACAACAAGCCTCAAATACATTATTAGTAGTGATCATTTTATTGATCAAGTCAAGAAAAAATACCCTTCCAAATTCATAGATCACATTTAAGATAGAATGTGGGTTATTTGATTTTAGATTGGTATATTATGTGAATCAAGGCACTGTGGTTTGTAAGCTATGCTATATGTCAACTCAACCCATTATGGCTGATGTAGCAATCAATGCTTAAGTAAACCATATACCATCCCTGTTTCAGTAGATGTTAAAGATGGAGTTGTTCTAGATAGCGTTTTAATCTACATGGAGCCATATTTCATTTTATTTTTATTATAAACTAGTTTTAGCTATGTTTAATTCTTTTAATCTCATGCCATTAATTTGTATATAGTTTTTATGCACTGAGAAACATGATTTCTATGAGACTAGTGTATGCAAATACTGCAAATAGTTAGGATTGCTTACAAACATAGCCATCTGAACAAGTCATGATAGTGTCCTATTAACATTGCAGAAATGACACAAATTGTGCTTTTTGTGATGTTTGCACAAAGACATCTTTATGTGCAAAACATCTTTATTATTTATTTAGTAGAAATAGACCAATCCACATAAGAAATAATAAATCAACAAAGTTTTACAATGGGCAGTGAGCCATGATGGCACACTGATTAGAATGCAGTATGGCAGGTTAATTCTGCTGACAGCCAGCAGTTCAATTCTCACTGGCTCAAGGTTGACTCAGCCTCCCATTCTTCTGAGATCGGTAAAATGAGGACCCAGATTGTTGGGATCCATATGCTGACTCTGTAAAACGCTTAGAGAGGGCTATAAAGCACCTCCTGACCAGTGGTGAAATTCATTTTTTTTTAATTACTGGTTTTGTAGATGTGGCTTGGTGGGTGTGGCAGGGGAAGGATAATGCAAAATATCATTCCCACCCAACTCCAGGGGAAGGATATTGCAAAATGTTCATTCCCACCCCACTCTGGGGCCAGCCAGAGATGGCATTTGCCAGTTTTCCAAACTACTCAACATTTCAGCTACCGGTTCTCCAGAACCTGCTGAATTTCACCTCTGCTCCTGGACGCTCTTATTCATAAGCTTCAAGTGGACACTCATGGAAAGCAATACAATCTATCAGTAGCTTCAATGTAATTGTGGTGTACTTTTTGCATTTCATATCCTTCTGGATTCATTACTTACTTTTTTTCTTTCTGCACCGATGCATCCAATGTGTAGAATAACTGATCTTTTTTACCGCAGTATTCAAATCAATCTCTTCTACTTATATTTTGTTTGCCTGGATAGCAGGAGGTGACATCATTTGTCACCACATTATGAAAAACTGTACCTTGATGCCATTCCCTTATATACTATATTCATGCTTAATGCTCCAATAACTCTTTATTCTTTTTCATTTCTGTGCACTTACTCATTTCTTCTGAAGCAAGACAATCTTCAGAAGCACTATCACTTCTCATTTGAAAGCTGTTAAGTTGAAATTGAGATAAATGCAAACAGGTAAAACGATTGAGAAAAACGAATTCCTTTGTCATTTTTAGTTTTCCTGCTGGCTTCATCTCAGTTGCAAAGAGAACATACTAGTTGATGGCAATTGCTTTTACTTAGATTCAATCTAGGAGCAAACACAGTGCAATGATATTTTAGAATTCCCTGGCCGCTTCTCTGAAGAAAATGTTCTATTTTCCTCCTAGAAATTCTATATTACCACAAAGTAGTATTCCCATGTAGAGTTTGGGAAAGAAATAGAATGATGGCTGCAAATATCTGGTGGTTAAGAAGAGGTCCTTCTGCCTTTGCCGCCATTTTGTTCACATTTCAGCTTTCCCCCAAATACAGTGGTACCTCGGACCACGAACGCCTCTCATCACGTCCAATTCGCTTCACGACCAAAAATTTCCCCAAAAATGTGCCCCGGTTCACGAACACCGTTTTGCTGCACGAACGGAAAAGTTCGTAAAAAATGCTCCGCTGCACGAATTCCGCCTCACTTCACGAACTCTGCCTCGCATCACGAACTCCGCCCTCGCATCACGACCAGAAAAGTTTGTAAAAATGCCCGGATTCACGACCTCCATTTCGCTTCACGAACCGGAGCCGCGGACATTTTAAAAACAAGGTCAGAACGGATTAACCGGCTTTACATTGAACCCTATGGGAAACTGTGCCTCGCATCACAACCAAAAAACAAGGTCGGAATGGATTAATTGGATTTACATTGAACCCTATGGGAAATTGTGCCTCGCATCACAACCAAATCGGATCGCGACCAGAGTCATTTCACGAATTAAGTTCGTGATCCGAGGTACCACTGTATATGACATAGATGGCAGCAAAGAGTTAAAAGTTTTTGGTATCTCTTTTCCTGTCCTCAAGTGGTTATCTAGAATTTCAATCCCCAAATAGACTATCATTGTCAAAAATTTATGCTGCCCTCCTTTATGTCAGTTCTTGTGCATGAGGTAGCAAAAGGGTTTTAATAGCACTCAGCCTAAATCCTAACTCAACTATTTCTGTGCTTAGAATATAGGCTGATTTCATGCCTTTCATTCTTCAGGAGGGGATGTAAACTCAGTATAATAGTTCTCTAAAATGTCAGGGCAGGACATGAAAATATCAAATAGCTAGTTAAGTGCTTACTCCAGAAGCAGCATCTTGTCTGATGAACTTGCTATAGTGCAGTTGACAGAGCACATTCTGTTACAATTTCAAACATATGGAGAGTCTCTGCCTTGAGCCATAAAATCTGTGCACTATAAAGTGCAAGTGACAAATGTTTCAGGAAAGCATCTATGCTGAAAGCTGAAACAGATCTACTCAATGCCCTTCCTTACAACATTGTTTCCAAACTTTTACAGTAGACATGAAGCAAAGATATTATAGTATAAGGACTGAACGCAAATATGTCAGATATTATTTGAATGGACTTCTGAATTAGCTTTCAATAATATTCCTTTGCACTTCAACAGCATCAAATAGTTCATTAGGGCTCTGTGAGATCAATGTTTTTCATCAAGTGGGCATTATTGTTAATTTGCACCAGGGGATCCAAGAATGGTTCTCTATTTGGAACAATAAATTAGAAATATTTTGTCAATTCTGTGTCAAGAAAATCACATTCCAGGATCCAATTGATTTTTTTACATTCTATTTTAAAAAAAATCACATTTGCCCCCAAAAGGATATTTGAAATCTAGAAGTCAATGAGTTTCAACATTTAGCTGATCACAGTACTCCAATCTGTTTAATTTGAAATGGCAGTTTAGGATTAACCCTAACCCTAGCCCTAACCCTCGGTGGAAAAGTGTTACTGTGATTAAGAGCTGAGTTGAGTGATGGTAGCACTGGCTACCTGTGGTTTTTCGGGTGCGCTTCAAGATGCTGATAACCATCTTTAAAACAGTACATGGCACGGGGCCTAGTTATCTGCGAGACCGTCTCCTACCCCATACATCCCTTCGGCCGATTCTCTCCCATAGAGAGGGCCTTCTCCAGGTGCCGTCTGCCAGGCAATGCCGGTTGGTGACCCCCAGGGGAAGGGCCTTCTCTGTGGTGGGCCCAGCCCTCTGGAACGACCTACCCCCCCGAACTCCGGACCACCACGGACCTCCACCTCTTCCGCCAATGTCTGAAGACTCATTTCTTTCATCTAGCTGGCCTAGCCTAGCCCCCGAGGCCACCCCTATAGACTGAGTTTTAAATTGTTTTAAATTGATTTTAATTTGTTGGTAATTTTCTAGGGTATTTTTAGCACAGGCTAAATTTAATTAGATTTTATTGTTGTAGTCTTATCTATTATGTTCGTATTTATTTATATGTTTGTAGTTCTATTTTTAACTTCCTGTGGACCGCCCTGAGTCCCTTCGGGGAGATAGGTTGCGATATAAAAATCAAATCAAATAAAAAATAAATAAATAAAATAAATCTAATTTACATATCTGAAATGTTGAAACACAGATGAATGATAATGGTTATATCTTATGAACATACGTAATTCATTTATTATAAAGAGCCAGATAATTTGGCTAATCAACTATTCAGGCAAATAAGCATTCTAGTTTCAGCACTACTATACACATTGACAAGAAATTACATGCAGACTGATAGGACCTCACAAACTATGTTTTCTCTGAAATAAGCCCAATTGAGTTCAATAGGACCTCTGTGATTCCAGCAGTCTTCTTCATCTTGGCATCTTTCTTCTTGAACAACACAATTATGCTGACTGGAAAGTTTAGAGGTATTACTCCAATGTATCTGGAGTGCATTAAATCAGAAGAATTGAAATGAAGAATACAAGCCATGTTTGTAGGTTAACCTTACTGGACCGGGTGGCCCTTCGCACAGTCACTCAAGCACTCGTGACATCCCGGCTGGACTACTGTAATGCTCTCTACTTGGGGCTCCCCTTGAGGTGCACTCGAAGGCTACAGTTAATCCAGAATGCGGCCGCGCGGGTGATTATGGGTGCCTCAAGGCAATCCCACATAACACCTCTCCTGCGCGAGCTGCACTGGCTACCTGTGGCCTTTCGGGTGCGCTTCAAGGTGCTGACGACCATCTTTAAATCGCTCCATGGCTCGGGGCCTAGCTATATATGAGACCGCCTCCTGCCCCATACATCCCTTCGTCCGCTCCGCTCCCACAGAGAGGGTCTTCTCCGGGTACCATTGGCCGGGCAATGCCGGTTGGCGACGCCCAGGGGAAGGGCCTTCTCTGTGGCGGGTCCAGCCCTCTGAAACGACCTACCCCCTGACCTACGCACCACCTCGGACCTCCACCTCTTCCACCAGCGTCTCAAGACGTATTTATTCCAACAAGCCAGCCTAGCCAACCCCCGTTTCTGACTTTTATCTGAACAAATTTTAATTCTCATGGTTTTAAAGGGTTTTTAGCATGGGATTTAATTTAATAGTTTTTTAAAAATGTATTTTGTATGGTTTTATATTGCCTGTGCACCGCCCTGGGTCCTTACAAGGAGAAGGGCGGGGTATAAATTTAATAAAATAAATAAATAAAAAATAATTTGTTATTTAGTAAACTGAATTGTGTTGCTATTTTTTCTGTTTCAATTATTGTAATATGGGCATGTACATTTTTTTAAAAAACTCTCTGCCACATCTTTTGTTCTACCATACATCATCTTTGATATAAGCAATTAAAATCAAACCTTTAAAGAGCAATTGGAAAACAATGGCTGCTTGGAAGTGTAAAGTGCTAAAACTCATACAGAAAAATGTCATTTAACATCAAATCATAATCTGCATGCCTACCTTAATTAAGTATAGTCCTCAATTGCCTTTGTCAGATAGGTAGACTAATGGTCTTTAAATGTTTACTACTTATGGAAATGTGTGGCCAAACTATCCCTGACTTTAATTGTCGAAAATCTCAGAATTTACTTACATAGATACTACCAGTAAATTCTGAGGTCTGTATAGTAACCAGCCATTTAATAAAGATATAAAGTAATAATTTAATAAAGATATAAAGCTTTTCTAAATATACCTGGGAACATCAGAACATCACCAGCTCAAAAAAGAAGAAAGTGCTAAGAATGAATGTACATCTTTGCTATATATAGAATCCTATTCAATTTGCCTTAATTGTTCTTTGCTTTCCTACAGAACAGTTTTTTCCCAAGGATATCCTCTGTTTTTTCCCCTGAACCAGAGGTGGTATTCAACAGATTTTGACCAGTTCTGGAGAACCGGTAGCAGAAATTTTGAGTAGTTCGGAAAACTGGTAAATACCATTTCTAACTGGCCCCGCCCCATCTATTCTTTGACTCCTGAGTCCTAGCTCATCGGGTGGAAATGAGGATTTTGCAATAACCTTCCTCTGGAGTAAGGTGGAATGGAGATTTTACAGTATCCTTCCCTGCTACACCCACCAAGCCACACCCACCAAGCCATGCCATACCCACTAAGCCATGCCTACAGAACCGGTAGTAAAATTTTTGAATCCCACCACTGCCCTGAACCATATAGTAACATGAAAAAATATATTTCAAAACAGAACAAATATTTGTTATATCACTCCAAACTTTTCGATTCACAATGTACTTCCAGTAATGCTGGAATAATTGTAGTGTTTCTTAATGCTTGGGAATATCCCTGAATATTAGCTTTTAAAAAAAATTCAGCTTCCATGCTCGTCCTTCTTTTATATATTTTTCCACAATAAATTCTCAATCCCATGCAGATTTACTTAAAAATATGATCTCATTGAACACAGGGGACTTATATCTAAATTACCATGTAAATTATAAGGATTTCTGGTAAAGCAGAAACTGATTTTATTCAGAAATGCAAGTGCCCACTAACAATAGATATTGAAATCTGCTTGCAATATTTGTTTATTAATCAGAGAAATCACATCTTACTACATGTCTTTCATAAACAATATCAATTTCTTTTTTGAAATATTTAAGCCTCGCCCTAGGTCTCAAGCATGTGTATTTTTATATCAATACATGTAAATGGCACGGTGAATTCCAGAAGATGAAAAGTAAAACCATCTTCAAGGAATACAAAAAACAAAATCCAGTTGCTTTTTGAAAAACCACTTTGAGGACAATCATTACCTGGATGACTGAGAATCTCCATAGACAGATGATTTAGAGAATTTCCAACTGGTATGCCCAATGCCAAGATAGGAAGCACCAAACTATAATCCTTATAAGGAAAGTTTGGTCTAATGGTTAAGACATGGATTAGGTATGAAAGAAACTAGTCTTGGGCTAGGAATGAAATCCAATTGGATGACTTCGGAACAATGACCCTTCTCTGCTTGATGAACAAGGCATTGTGTCAAACCAATTCTGCAAATGTTGCCAAGAAAACTTCCTACGCTACTCTATGCAGTTACAGGAGTAAAGTCTTACTCAAAAGCAATAAATAAATAAATAATCTTAGTTTTACAATTGTAATTGCCCTACTTGGAGTAACATCACCAAATTCAGTAAAATATTCAATTGAATATTAAGATTGTGTTTTTGTTATAAATAATCCTACATATACTTGAATTGGCCTAGATTTAATTAGACTTCAGGTAAATCCACTGAATCAATGAAAATCAATTTAATTAATTTACACTGATTTAAGGAAGTCTGTCCTAAGTAACTATGTTCATTCAAAAGCAGAAGTGAACTTCTTGCTTTTATGAATGTACATAATTGATGCTTTAATTGATGAATTGATTAAAGTACTCATAAGAATAAATATGAGGAAAAAACTTTTTTTTTGTAACCAGAATGTTATTTTCAATAATCCTCTACACAGGACCTAATTATGCTATTCTTTAAATCACTGTGAAATTATTTTTCATAACAGAAAGAACTGCCAATCACTCTAAAAGAAATTAGAATCCCATAAAAATATAAGGCTCTGTGTCTCAAATGAATTTATTAATATGTGGCTAATTGGTGACTTTCACACTAAATATTTAAATTTTAATCACCAGTTGAAAGAAAATGTTTTATAGTAACTGACAGAAAGTGTTATAGTGATATAATTTAAATAATTAATAGAAAAAGGATTGAAATAACTAATCTAAAGTCTTTGCACAAAAGGGGAACATGAACAAACCAGACTTAAATTGTAAATTATAAAACAAAGAAGAAGTTTCATGCTCAGATGACAAAGCTAGAAAAGACCTCCTTCCCCCCCATTTAGATCTCTGAATGATATACAATATTTTTTATCAAGACTTTTAATTTATAATTAGCTATACCCGGCCACGCGTTGCTGTGGCCCAGTCTGGTTAAATGGACAACCAATCTGTGTGTAGATCTACACCTGCACACATACACACAACCACCATATAACCCCCAACCTACCTACCTACTGTATTTCTCCCTCTCTATCTATCCCTCTACCTACCTACATACTGTATTTCTTCCTTTCTCCCTCTATCTATCTACCTACCTACTGTATTTCCCCCTCTCTATCCCTCCACCTACCTACCTACTGTATTTCTCCCTCTCTCTCTATTCCTCTACCTACCTACGTACTTTATTTCTCGCTATCTATACACCTACCTACCTACCTACAAACCTACTATATTTGTTCCTCTCTATCTATCCCCTTACCTACCAATCTACCTACTGTATTTCTCCCTATCTATATATTCCCCTATCTACCTACCTACTACAATACAATAATACAATAGCAGAGTTGGAAGGGACCTCGGAGGTCATCTAGTCCAACTCCCTGCCTAGGCAGGAAGCCCTATACCATTTCAGACAAATGGCTATCCAACATCTTCTTGAAGACATGCAGTGTTGGAGCATTCACAACTTCTGGAGGCAATTTCTCTTCCACTGGTTAATTGTTCTAACTGTCAGGAAATTTCTCCTCAGTTCTAAGTTGCTTCTCTCCTTGATTAGTTTCCACCCATTGCTTCTTGTTCTGCCCTCAGGTGCTTTGGAGAATAGTTTGACTCCAGTGCCTTTTTGGCTCTAAGAGGCCTCCGTAGTTAATGACTGTTGGTGGGCGGAGTTACAGGGAGTAAAAACATTTTTCAGTTAGTACCTTTTATTTGTGTTTACTTTACACATGATACAAGTGTGCTAGGCACAAAATGATTAGCTATTCTATTATCGGAAGTCCTTGGCTACATTGTGTGAAAGTTTGGTGTAAATCGGTTCAGTAGTTTTTGAGATTAGTGGATTCGTACAAACTATTTTACATTTTTATTTATATAGATACTTCAACTGAAAGAAACAGAAGCTGTCCTTCTGTGAATTACACAACCTCTATTCTCTTTTGTTGTATACAGATGTTTTTCAGTTGCATATTAGATTGCACTTAGCCCAGTGTAGATGTGTAGTTATGGGAAATATATCCTGTTTTAGTTTTTACATGGCATAAAAACACAAGCAATTTCATGATTTCAACAACTGGACACTACAGGGGGATAACGATATTAGATAAAGATATACAAGTCTATAAAATGATGCAAAACAATATAACAAGCTGAACTGAAGGATACTTTTTGAAAAATGGAATCAGATATTAGTAACCACAATATCATCAATGTCAGTAAGGATGTCTGCTTCTATGAATAGACTATGTCCAAGATATGTTACTGAAGAAATGACAAACAAATTTGTCATGGCAGAACAAATTTTATCTGTCAAGATAGAGATGGCATTGAAAATGGATTTACAACTGACTGGCCATGACAATGACTTAGAAATGATGTTTTCCTGGACCCACAAAAGAAACTGGTGTGGTTTTAAAATTTAAAATGGAAATACAGATCAAGAGAGTGGATAATTTTTCCTATTGCATTTATAAAAGAAGATTGTTAACACCTTAAAGAACTCTGCAGAATGGGACAAAGAAGAAGATAAGAGAAATAAAATCATATGATAATAGTTGAATGAATTACAGATTAATATTGTTAGAACTAAAGGAAAAAATACAATGTTGATTTATTTGATCAAGATTCAAACAAAGTATATTGTTAATTCTAACAGCCCTTGATGCTCTCTGACCTTGGTTGTTTTTGTTTCATTAGCCAATTAGGTAACAACATCAGTGCTAGATGGAAGTGTGGCTTGCTCTTTTTTATATATATACTAGTGGCTTGCCCTATCAGTGTTGGTAAGACAGTTCATCTTCTCCAAGAAGAAATTCTTGTTTCTGGGACTTTGCTTATACAATGGCTCTGGCCTATTTAATCTGGGTAATCTCTCTGATTCTCTCACTCTCACTTATCCTATCATCAACTTTGATTCTATGTCTTGTGATTGATCAGTCCAATGCTGCACTCCAGGATTCATCCCTCTAATTAATATTAAATGTGTGTGAGACTCTAAAATGTAAAAAGCATGGAAGAAACATAATATTAGCCCATCAAGGCATGTATAAATTAGCAAATTAAACAGATTTGACAAAATGGCAGATCAATTTATTTATTTGGGACAATTTATATAGCCACCTACTTACTCACAGCTTACAAAAAATGAAAATGCAATGTAGAAGAAAAAATAATAATATAATAATAAAATAATAATAAATAATCCCCATCCCTTGATTAGAGAATCAATCATTTTTCTCTATGGTCTACTGAATATTTATACTGTTTTATTTATATATGATGTTGACAAAATGGTAAATATCATAAAATGGTATTGCTAAGGCAATAATAACTTCATATATTAAAGATGTAGTAAATGTTACGGAGCAGCTACAAAGCTATCACATGTTAAATCATCATAAAGTTTGCAAGTTGATTTAAAGAGCAGGTGTTCAAAAGCTCTTTTTCAAGATTAATGCTGAACAAACTAATTCTAAGAAAGGTAGTTGCAAAAATATTATTTTGACTTTTCAATACTTCACTATCACTTGATCAAAATAAATGATTTACTCTGAGCTTAAACCTATGTTCTGTTATTTGAAGAGATTTTTCCCAGCTTGACACCAGATCTGCCCCTTATTCTTCAATTTCCAATGTAATAAAGTTTCAGTTCCTTTTAGAAAACAGGTCATTAGAATGGGCAAACAGATGGAAGACAATGTGCTGTTTTGTAATATGTCCACATTACTTAATTTAGATAAATACTGAAAGTTAGCAGTCTTCCAGCTTTCCTTTGTCTTGTGAATTTCAACAAAATTAGAGGACCACAAAAATTAGATTCAAATCAAATAAAAAAGCAGCATTCAGGACAACATACATTGCTGAAACATGAAAAAGATGAATGAATCACAGTACGTTTTTGAAGATGACCTTTGATCTGATTCTTAGTGACTAAAATGATTACTCAAATCCCACTGAGAAATTTCAGTAACAGTGTAACACTTGGTAGTAGGCAGGTTATATCTTTAAGGATGTGTCTATGCTCATGAGACTGATATGGTTAAATACTTACTTAGATATATTTAGTATATTTTAGAAAATATACTGCTTATTGTTAAGATTTAATTCCATAAATTAAAAATCAGTGCTCATATAGTCAAATTGTTAAAATTTTTGAACTTTTATGAACAAATAAGGGAGAGAACATCAGGGAGAACATCACCTTAAATTGGTTTCTGTAAATTTGTTCTTTAATTTAAAAAAACATTTCTATGGAGGCTCTCTAACTTTTAAGGAGTGTTTCTTGTTATATGTGAGTTTGAGCTAAATTGAGTTCCTAAAAAAATAAGGCGCTTATTTTTCAGGCCTAAATGATTAAGGAGAAAATATATACAGCATGGTTTGGCACTCCTATAAATTCTGGCATCCCAAAATTACCTACACAGCATCTAAAATTGTGTAAGCTGGCGGAGCCTCCCGCGCTGACACAACTGGGTTCCCCAAGCTGCAGGGACCTGGCTGGTTTTCGTCCCCCCTGTAGTTCGATAAGAACTTAAGCCGCACTGGAGGGGTGGTGAATAGGAGACAAGTCTTCGCTGGGTGCAGGGGTCCCGCAAGATCCCTGCCCGACACGAAGCAAAAGTCTCTGAAGGGACTTTTTGGGGAGCGGACCTAGGCAGAGGGAGAATCTCCAGAACGAAAGGAATTGCTTAAAAGAGAGAGTACAACATCAGGAAGGTATTTTGTTTTGCATTTGAAACACCTCGCTAAAAAAAATTATTTTTTTAATTACTAAAGCTTTGAACCTAAAGATAAGCAGCAGAATTTAATTGAATTGTGGGATTTCTCCAGTTAACAGAAGGCTTTGAAATAGTGGATTGAACCGTAACAAAGGGCATAGCCATTTCCATTTGCGTTGAAAGGGATTGGATCATCACTGACTTTTCTAATATTCTTTTCTTTTTACTACATTTTACTTAAAACTTTGAAACTTGGATCACTTTTACAATCTTACAATTACTTGGATACTTTATTGCGCATTTTTAAACTTAATCAAGGACCATATCTTTATTTCTTTCGGCTTCGGTTCCTCTTCTAACAAAAAAGATTGAAACATTTTTAAGCTACTTAAACTACTTTGCTACATTGTGTCGCTCTTGGAAAAATCGTGGGTGGACATTTACGAGCAGCTAAATTTCTGGAAACATTGAATAGAGACAAACTAACAGAGACAAATTAACCACTAACAAGGTAATTGGATTTACGTTTCTTTATTTTGTGGATTTGCCAAAATGTCTACGCGTATAGATATATACACTGCAGAAAATCAGGAGCTTCTGGCTGAAATTCTGAATGAAATAAGAAAATACCATACAATATTCGATAGAAAATTATTTACTATACCAAGTGAAGAAATTAAAGAAATTAAGGAAGAAAAGGAAAGCGATTGTGATAACGGACTGGATTCAACTGAGGATGATAACGATGATGCAAATTTATTAAATGAAGGGGAAAGTACAGGAAAGGGATAGCTATATTGGATCACAATGTGTCAATGGAAGTTTGCAAAGAACCTGGGAAGGAGAAAAAAAAGAGATGGAGAATACGAACCATAAAAGAGACAAATTCAATTCACTGTTGGAAAGATAACGGCTGAAAAAAGGAATTTCTATCCCTTGATGAGTAATAACTAATTAGGCTGTGTTTAAATTATCATCAAGGATTATTAGTTAATTGATTGTTAATAATCATAGATGCCTACAATAAGACTAATTATAATAAATGTTTTAGTTAATGATATATATTTACTTATCTTTAGATGGGAAGTTATGTTATTTAGATGGTAATAGAATATTCTTGGTAAATGATCAATTAATTAACAACCACCTATAAAAAGCCTAGACAATTATATGGAATCTATAGGGATATGATGGGATTAAATAAGGGATATTAATAGCTAGCCAGGACCTAAAGATATTATTAAAGAAGAAATAGATTGAGGTTAAAATACTTGATAAGAAATGTGGATATTGATATTAAATTAAATGATAAAATTGTTAGATTTAAAATTAATAAAATGAGATTACTTATGAATAATAACTATTCTAGAAGGGCACAGAATTTATGGATACCCGACTAGAATGTCCTTTATAGGACATTATCCAGAGTGGGCTTTTCCTTCTTAAACTCATTCAAATCTATTTATCTGTCGATATTGTTTTTCTTTTCTTTTTTTCTTTTCTCTCTTTTGATTGGTTTTATAAATAGAATGCCATTATACAATTATGTCTTATATAAAAGGATGTTAAAACAACTAGTAGGATTGAGATTGGGATATAAGAATTGTAATAATTGATATGAAAAATAAGTGATAAATTTTGAAGAACATTATAGAAACCTGCGATAAAATGATACATTCTTAAAAATTGATAGTCGGTAAGGAAAAATGACTTAGTGATATTGGCATTTTTTGTTGTGAAGTTTGTATTATTTGTGTTTATGTCAAAAAAATAATAATAATACACTTTTATTTAAAAAAAATTGTGTAAGCTGTTAGCATTCTCATTCAACATATTTTGTTATATTTCAGATAATTTTGCAAAAGAGATGCCTAGGCCAAGATAATATAAGATTGCTAATTTCTGGCAGTTTTGTTCAGCAGTTAAGGCATCAGGCTAGAAACGAGGAGATTGTGAGTTTTAGTTCCACCTTAGGCATGAAAACTGATTGGGTGATTTTGGCCAAACAGGTTTGTTGTGTGGAAAATAGGAGGAAGAACTATTATGTATGCTTGCCACTTTGAGTTACTTATAAAGTAATCTGGATTCTGAGGGTGAAGTAGTAGATATTCTGTTGGACAATGCAAGCACTGCTACATGTTATTTATTTATTAGTAAATTTGTATCGCTGTCAATCTCACATGCAATGACTTTGGGCAGCATACAATTATTAAAATTAAAAAGATAAAGCAATTTAAGGCTATTATTAAAATAGTCATTCAAAATGCCACCATCTGGTACAGGAGACAGTAGATTAAATACAACATTAGAACCATTTTAAGATATTCTGAGTCAAGGGGATTGAGTAGTCAAGGGTGTTATCTATATGTCATTTGAAAAAAAAGTTAGTTTGTCATGTTACTGAGATGCCCATATTGAGCATCTATCCTTTGTAGGAAAGGCTGGGGAGTAAGTAGTGGGTTTACATTGTGACCTAGAAGAAATACTGTAGATTACCTTGTTCTTTTTCCAATTTAGCTTCAGAGGCAAAAGCCACAGTGGTTGTCCTGATGCTTGACCTTTATCAGCTCTTGGATGGTGGGGTGAACCTTTCATGTTCTTTTGGGTCTTTCAGTGGCATTTGAAACCACTGAACATGAGGTCCTTCTGGTCCACCTTCAAAGGTTGGGAATTGGAAATACTGGGTTATGATAATGCTGTTCAGTTTGGTGCTATATTACACCAGTTCCAAATTCAAACTTGTCAGAAATTTTCCCAAATGAATTCTGTGCCTAGGGAAGACTTTCACCAGTTTTGGATGATGCACCCGTTTCAGCCTTCTAGGAAAGAAGCCCTGAAGAGTAAGTTATATCCTTGTTACTTCTTACATAGATTACTACATTATGCTCTACATGACCTGGTCTCTGAAGATGATTTGCAAGCTATAACTGTTAGAAAACAAGGAGCTTACTTGCTGGCACTCCTATCTATCACTCATACATAATACAAAGCATTGCAAGTTCTTGTAGTTAGGGAGATGGATGTTTTTCAAATAGACTACTATTCATCTGTAGTGCACTTCAAATATATTTTGCCCTTGTTACCTTGGAAATAGAGCTATCATAATTCTGTCAAAGTCATCATCCTTACTCTCTACAGTAACTTATAGGCTATTAGGCATAATTCAAAGCATTGGTTTTGACTTATCAATCCCTAATTAATTAGGCACCTGCATATTTGTAAAACTATCTACAAGAATGTGCTTCTAATTGAATCTATCCCTGCAGTATACATGTGCTGAATAGAAATGCTGAGGGCATCTTCCCTGAGGAAAATTTGGGGAAAATGAGAAATCATTGCCTTTTAATTATGGCCTTAACCTCTGGGAACAGTGTTTCCTTGGAGATATGAATGGTGCCTTCTCTCTTGACTTTTACTGCCGTTTAAAGTGTGCTGTTAAGAAAGATCCTTGAAGATTAATATTATTGTCACTTGGGACATCCCATAATTATTATACTTATGGGTTTAATAATGTTGTAATAATTGTAATGATTTAATAATGCATTAATTACGAATTGCTATTATATAATTGAACTCATTTTTCCCACTTCTCAGAATAAAATTGGCTCCACATTAATGCAGATTAGAGAGACAAGCACTGGCTAAT
This sequence comes from Rhabdophis nuchalis, assembly GCA_039707465.1. Taxonomy (NCBI): domain Eukaryota; kingdom Metazoa; phylum Chordata; class Lepidosauria; order Squamata; family Natricidae; genus Rhabdophis; species Rhabdophis nuchalis. The sequence goes on along the minus strand of CM077645.1, from coordinate 186,374,612 downwards.
AGCCATCTTTTCTCCCTCCTCCATTCACATACAAAATTCTGAATTCTGCTCCTACATTAAATCTGTGAGGAAGAGTCGTGGATTTTGCTTTGTGGATGCTGACAGCCATGTTATGTCGTGAGGAGATTCAATTGAATAAGCCACCTACACACCTTTAAGCAGATATCTCTGCTGAACGAAAGAACAACTTAGACACTGAGGGCAGAAAAGACAATGTGCTCCTAATGCCCTACTGCACATTTAGCCCTCATACAAGAAAAATAAAAAGCTAAGTAAGGCTTTAGGGTCAGGTTTCTGCCTTTTCACAACTCACTAAAATCTTCTTACTGAGTGCAATCTATTACTGACATGGAAAAGGAAACAAAATGAATCTATATATATAAAAGGCAAATACCACTCACCCATCACAAAATCTCCAGGACTGTAAAGCCTACAAAATTGAAATTTTCCCTTGGCTTCTAGGTACTCGCTAAGAAAGGATTTTTTGAAATGACCATCAAATCATTAGTATTTCTTATACAGTAATTAACATGCTATGATGCTAAGGAGTTTTACTCTCCCTCCTGACTTGAAAAGAACTATTCCGACTGCTGGTTGCTTCACATTCCTTTACCTCAGTTCAAAATGGCAGACGTTCCACTCCTTCATTCAGGAGTGGTCTGGGGCTTCTTACAGTACTAAATGTCGGTACCTCACCAAAATGTTTGCACCTTCCACCTATGGACCTACTTCTGGACTCAAGGTGGCGGGAGCGATATTCCCTTATGTGTTTCAATCACCAACCACCACTGAGCCAATTGCTCCTGCATAGCCCAATTACATGGTTTCGTCGCGAAACATGGGTATCCAGCTAGTATAATAGTATAATATAATCTCAACAGAGTGACTTAATGCATGAAGATCATACCAGCTGTGCAGCTAAAGCAATCAGCACCTACGATACAGGAGAGTGTTGGAGATGCAGAATCTCTTTAGTGACAATGGCAAAGATATCCATTTATACAGCATTAAGAGAAGGCAAAGATAAACTACTCCAGCATTTAACCAAGAAAGCCACATAGACAGACAATATAAAGTGATTGATGATATAGTGCTGGATGACTGCCTTGGACAGTAAGAGATGGGGCATATAAGTTTTAAATAAATAAATAAATAAATAAATAAATAAATAAATAAATAAATAAATAAATAAATAAATAAATAAATAAATAAATAAATAAATAAATAAATAAATAAATAAATAAATAAATAATAGGCCTGTCAGATTGAATGGCACTCAACATATTACTCAGGAAAAGTTGTTGTTGTTGTTGTTGCTGCAATACCAATGTTGTTTATGACACAACTATATTAAAGCCTTTTAGAAGCTAGTTGTTGAAATTTGCATTTAGAAAAAGAAAATCTGAAACTACAAAGGGAAGGACATTTAAAATATGAAACCTCAGAAGCATTTTTATGTATTTATTTAAAATATTTGCATAGATACTTATCTTGCAACCAAACTCTGGAAGGCTTACAACCAAGAATAAAACTATAAAAACAAAAACAATAAAACAAATATTCCCTCCCTAAAAAAAATGTGGCACCAAAGTCACATTTCCCTGATGCAACCTATACAATCTCTCCTACTCTAACCTTACCTTTTCCCAATATTTGCAGGCACAGCAGATCTTAAGTGCTCTTCTGAAGGTTAAAAGGGTATGGGTGAGGCTGTCATATTTTGGGGAATGGCATACCACAAGTCAGGAGCTGCAACAGAAAAGGTATGCTTCCAATGACTTACAAGGTGGCAATGTTTAAAGCAAGGGACCTGGAGCATCCTATCTGCTCTGGTGGGATAGGCAGATAATGTCAGGAAGGGACAACCCTAGGAAGACCTGAAAATTAAACAATTATCATGCAAAAGATATCTTAGTTCATTAAAGCAGAGGAGCATAGAAAGTATTTCAGAAGGTACCTTCCCTAGTTTTTCAGAGTAAAAAGAAAAGGAAGGGATGAATACTTGCAAGATTCAGTTAATGAAACTTTACAATAAAGAGAGAACTAATATTCATTGTGGTGCTTCTTACTTGAAATTTCTTATACGGCTAACAAGAACCCATGTTATGTTGGCTTTAAAGATAACAATTAACAATTGTATCTGGGAAGAAACTGAGGGACCACACAGCTTATGTAACTAGAGGTTAATATGGTTAAATCTATAGCTACCCAACACTGTGCGTACCACTGTATCCTGGAACAATTGTTTCCAGGAGCTCGCATTGAGCAGAAGCTGTGAGTCTAGGAGGACTCCCAAATTGCAGCTCCATCCAAGGTAAAGATGCCATATCACCAGGCCCTGGAGATATAAACCCCACAAGATTCCATCTTATCCACCTGCGGGAGCTCCCACTCTCGCAGGCCTGTGCCCCCGGTCTAACACGGGCCCACCTTGAGGATGGATTAATAGATCCAGAGAGGTGGGCGAGGCGCAAACTAAGGGGGTTTTTATGCAAATTTTTAATTCGGCTTTTAAGGGGTCCCGGGGTGGGGGGTGGGTTTATTCAGTCAGAGGGGGGTCAAGTTATAGGGCCGGCTGGCGGAAGTGGGATAAAGGAGGAGTCCATTAGGGAGGGGGGACCAGGGGTCGTCTCTGTTGAGGGCCGTCCCATTCGGTTGGTCTTAGGGAGGGGCAGGGGCGGTGGGAGACAGGATGTCCATCGTGGGTTGGGGGCTCGTGGTCGCTGGCTACGAGCGATCGCTTGCCCCAACCCCCTGTGCTCCACTCGTGGGCTAGGCGGTCAGGGATTACAGAGCCGGGGCCCTAGGCTGATGTTCTGCAATGCCAGGTCCGTGGTGAACAAAGCCCCCCTCATAAATGACCTTGTGTCAGAGGGGGACCCGGACCTGGTGGGAATTACAGAGACCTGGTTGGGCCCCGAGGGGGGTTTACCCCTCGTGGAAATGTGCCCACCAGGTTACCGTGCATTTCATCAGCCTAGGGCCCTAGGCAGGGGTGGGGGGTGGCGGTTATCGTTAAGGAAAGTCTGGAGCCGAAGGAGACCACTGTGCCTCAGACGACCGGCTGCGAGTCCCTCTTCGTGAAGTGGGGCCTAGGGAGGCAGTTGGGCTTGCTGGTTGTATACCTGGCTCCCCGCTATGTAACAGCAGACCTGCCCGAGCTACTCGAGGTGATCGCCGCGATGGCGGTGGAGACCCCCAGACTTATGGTCATGGGGAACTTTAACCTGCCATCGACGGGCGAAACATCCGAGGCAGCTCGGGAGTTCATGGCTTCCATGACGGCCATGGACCTGACCCAAGTAGTTCAGGGCCCCACTCACGAGGGAGGACACACGCTGGATCTGATTTTTGTCTCTGGACACTGGATTAGTGATCTTGGAACAGGGGATTTAGTCATCTTACCCTTGTCATGGACAGATCACTCTCTCCTTCGGATAGACTTTCCAACCCTCACACCCCACCGCGGGGAGGCGGAACCGGAGACACCGAGCTGGTTCCGCCCCAGACGCCTGATGGACCCAGAAAGGTTCCAGAGGGAGCTTGGGCCAGTACCTGTGTCCCTGTCCCGCGGCTCGACTGAGGATCTAGTGGCCGCATGGTATAGTGCGGCCACGGGGGCCTTGGACCGAGTTGCGCCCTTGCGGCCTCTCATGCGGCGTCGAATCACCCAGGCTCCTTGGTTTACCGAGGAGCATCGGGAGATGAAACGCTGCAAGAGACGCCTAGAGAGTAGGTGGAGATCTTCTCGATCCGAATCTGACCGAACACTAGTGAGAGACCATATTAGGACTTATTTAGTGGCGCTAAGAGTGGCCAAACGTGAGTATTGTGCCACCCTTATCGCATCCGCAGAAAACCGCCCTGCCGCCCTGTTTGGGGTGACCCGCTCCCTCCTGCATTTGAGGCTGCGGGAAGCCCCTCTGCAGGGTCGAGCAGAGGAATTTGGAGTTTTCCTGCAGGACAAAATCACTCAGATTCGGAACGAACTGCCCTCCACTAGTGGTCCGGTCGAGGTGTCCGGTGCTGGTCTTGAGATAACACCCTGGGAGGAGTTCGACTTTGTTACTACCGAGGATATGGACAGGTTGCGGAGGAACCTTAGAGCCACCACATGTTTATTGGACCCGTGCCCCTACTGGCTTGTACTGGCATCCTGGGAGGTGACACGAGGCTGGCTCCAGGGTATTGTGAATTCATCTCTGAGTGAGGGGTCCTTGCCTACCGTCTTGAAAGAGGCGGTGGTGAGGCCCCTCCTCAAGAAGCCATCCCTGGACCCGGCTTTATTAGAGAACTATCGTCCCGTCTCCAACCTTCACTTTTTAGTGAAGGTTGTTGAGAGTGTGGTGGCTCAACAGTTTCCCTGACATCTGGAGGAAGTTGATTATCTAGACCCGCACCAGTCCGGCTTCCGGCCCGGTCACAGCACTGAGACGGCATTGGTCGCGTTGGTGGATGATCTCTGGAGGGCACGGGATAGAGGTTGTTCCTCTATCCTTGTCCTATTAGATCTCTCAGCGGCTTTTGATACCATCGACCATGGTATCTTATTGCACCGATTGGGGGGGTTGGGGCTGAGAGGCACCGTTTTACGGTGGTTCTCGTCCTACCTCTCTGGTCGGTTGCAATGGGTGTTGGCAGGAGGGCAGAGGTCGTCCCCGAGGCCCCTCACATGTGGGGTTCCTCAGGGGTCGGTCCTCTCGCCACTCCTGTTCAACACATATATGAAGCCGCTGGGTGAGATCATCCGTGGTTTTGGGGTGGAATACCATCTGTACGCTGATGACACTCAGTTGTACATATCCACCCCAAACCACCCCAACGATGCCGTCGAGGTGCTGTCCCGGTGTCTGGAGGCCGTACGAATCTGGATGGGTAGTAACAAACTCAAGCTCAACCCATCCAAGACCGAGTGGCTGCGGTTTCCGGCACCCCGGTTCAGCCAGATAAGTCCAACACTGGCCATTGGGGGCGAACAACTGGCCCCCGTGGAGAGGGCGCGCAACTTGGGCGTCCTCCTGGATTCCCGGCTGTCCATGGAGGACCATGTGGCGGCCGTGGCCAGGGGGGCGTTCTATCAGGTACGCCTGATACGCCAGTTGCGCCCCTTACTGGACCGGGGACCCTTTGCACAGTCACTCAAGCGCTTGTGACATCCCGGCTGGACTACTGTAACGCTCTCTACATGGGGCTCCCCTTGAGGTGCACTCGAAAGCTACAGTTAGTACAGAATGCGGCCGCGCGGGTGATTATGGGTGCCACAAGGCAAACCCACGTAACACCTCTCCTGCGCGAGCTGCAATGACTGCCTGTGGCCTTTCGAGTGTGCTTCAAGGTGCTGACGACCATCTTCAAATCGCTCCATGGCTCGGGGCCTAGCTATATACGAGACCGCCTCCTGCCCCATACATCCCTTCGTCCGATCCGCTCCCACAGAGAGGGTCTTCTTCGGGTGCCGTCGGCGGGGCAATGCCGGTTGGCGACACCCAGGGGAAGGGCCTTCTCTGTGGCGGGCCCGGCCCTCTGGAACAACCTACCCCCCGACCTCCGCACTATCTCGGACCTCCGCCTCTTCCGCCAACGTCTTAAGACGTATTTATTCCAACAAGCCGGCCTAGGATAGCCCCCCGTTTCTGACTTTTTAAGAAAATTTATAATTTGGTAAGGGTTTTAACATTGGTTTTAGCACGGGTTTACTAATTTAATACATTTTAATTGATATTTATTGTATTTTGTGTTTTTAAATGATGCCTGTGTGCCGCCCTGGGTCCTACCAAGGAGAAGGGTGGGGTATAAATTTAATAAAATAAAATAAATAATAAATAAATTATGAAAAAAAAAATGACATTACATTTATAATTGGGAAGAAAACAGAACTTGCATACAATGAAATTGAAGTCCAAATAATATTAAGTAGTCTTGAAGCCTCATAGAGAACCAGAAGACCTCTCAATGAAACAAAGGTCCACAATAAAAGTGGAAAGAGAATGCCAAAGATTAAGAAACAGAAGATGGGAAACTGGATGTGAGAACATATGGTAGAAATTGACAAGAAGAGAATAAAACCAAAGCAAAGAAAACAAATCTCAGAAAGGAACTTAATAAAGAATTTCAAAGGGCTGTTAGAAAACACAAGAAGTGATATTAAAAATATGTATATTTAAAGACCACTAGTGGGTTGCAAATATTTTTACTACCGGTTCGGGTTCATTCCTGTGAGCTCTCTCTTGCTCTCTGATGCAACACTTCTATGCATGCAACAGACACAGCAAATCAAAGAAAGTCTTCCAAAACATTTCTAAATTGAGAAGTAGATTCCAGGGTCAAAATGATAACATTAAAAAAGCCAATGTACAAAGATGGAAAGAATATAATTGAAATTATCTATAAAAGAGATGTGAACATCCAAGATATCTTAGAAAATACTAATTAATTACAAGAAGCTGTAATACTAGAAGACAAAATTAAATCTTATTGAGTCATTACCAAGTTGGAACACTACAGTAATTGATGAAATGTTGACAGAAATATTGGATGCAAAAGAAGAAGGACCTATGCCAGATTCTAAGAACTGCTTTGGTAGAACTTGGTGTATTCCTTAATACTGTGATGGTGAACCTATGGCATGCGTGGCACGCAGAACCATTTGTTAGGGCAGGCAAGGCATTGCCCTGTCAGCTCCAGCATGCTGGCCAGCTGACTTTGGCCTTCATTTTTGGCCATTCTTTGCCCTCCGGAGGTTTCCCTGAAGCCTCTGGAGGGCGAAAAACAACCCAATGTGCAAACTGAAGTTTAGAAACGGACTTCCAGTTTGCCCATAGGGGTGTTTTTGCCCTCCCCAGGCTCCTAGAAAGTCTCTGGAGCTGGAGAGTGCAAAAAACGGTTCCATCACATACCAAAAGTGTGTGTGTGGGGTCACGCACATAGAATTATGGATGTGGGCATGCCCACGCATGACACCGCTGTATTTCCACCGCTTTTGGCAAGCGATAGGAAAAGATTAGCCAACACTGCCTTACTATATCTCACTAAAGAGAAAAAAACATAGGTTTACTTTTTTTTTTAAATGAAAGCTTATCTTTTACCAGCTGCTGAAAGCAGCAGGAAGTCTGAGAACAGTTTTCCTTAGTGTAAAATTTGTCACTTTCGATAAAAACTTAGCTCAATTTTAAAGAATGATTTTTGGTTTGCAGCAAGATTTTTCTTTTTGGAATGTAGTATGTTAATTACATTGTAGGCATTCTTTTCTAGTTGATATTATGAATATTTTACAAACCAATACGGTCTCATTTGGATGATTTGGATTCTCTAGAGACTGAGAGAAAGAGACTGACCACAATCACCTAGCCAGCTTCTTTGCCTAAGGCAGGTCTAGCACTCAGGGCATCATGCCTTAATCCAATGCCTTTAACCATTACATCAAACTGACTTTCATTTTTAAATAATATGCATGCACACAATAAATAAATCTAAGCTTCCCAGTGTATATTCATTCTTCCGTCAGGGTATTTGGGAAACAAGACCTTGAACTGAACTGTGTTTTCATAAGCTGTAGCATGGTATTTAGCTTGGATAAATTAGGTAACACATTTTTTTGCTTTTGCTTTTGCTAAATGTGGTCTGAAGCCTTTCATGAACACCTCATTTATCTGTTCAGACAGGCCATGACCTCATTTTCTCTTTCATTCAAGCTCCAAGTATTAAAAAGTAATCTGAGCAATAAATGCTGTTTGCTACAAGACACACCACTGGTTGTTAAATGGCAGCATTGTAAAGAAAAGACTTGATGAGAGGCTGTGACCAAAATGTTTGCAGGAATCCCTTTTCAGATAACAGCATTCAGAATTCCCAATATTTTTTGGCTATGCAGGCTGGGCAATATTTCCCATTCCGCTGAATGTCAGCCGGATCTCCAGCATGGGTTTCTGCAGTGTGCTTGCTATCAGCTGCCATAAAAATGGGGAGGTAGGGCATGGGGATTTGGGACGGGGAAGCAAGCTGGTGTGTAGTAGTCCCATGAGAACTGGAAGGGAAATTGATACTCATGAATTATGGCGCTGCTGAGTGGAGTTGTCAAGGCCAACTCTCCTCAGACTCCAGATGTGAGAAATACCTGAAGAGGAGCTTTCTAATAAAATCATATTGGATGTTGATTGGTGCTGGATCCTGGGGAGAAGGATTTGGGGTGACTTTCAATGTGTAACCTTCACACATTTTGAATCAGAGCTTGCCTTGCTTTTGCTGCTATCATTTCAAACTTAATAAAAGTACCTCTTCTCTAATTCAGTGGAGTTGGGGGTTTTCTTTCTTAAGAATAGAGACAGGCCCGACATTGTCTTATTTTCAGGAACATAAATATATTTCCCAATATAGTACTCTCTAAATATTTCATTGAAATTCCTGCTATTTGAATCTGAATGGCCACAACTGTCTAGGAACAATGAATTGACATATTTTCCTATCACCAGCTTGAGGAGGGAATACTTTGAAGAATGGTGGATAGCATGAATGATTTTGAAATATATAGCCTGATATATGTATGTATGTATGTATGTATGTATGTATGTGTGTGTGTGTGTGTGTGTGTGTGTGTGTGTGTGTGTATACTTGTGTCACAGCACCCTGTTAAGCCCCAATTAAGGGAGGAAGCATACTGATTTCCTTTTCTGCCTTTCGGCTCCTCACCAGAGACCATCTAGACAGAAAGCCATGAGTTCCGTTGTGTACTTTTTTTATATGTGTGTTAGGTTTTTGAGCTGATCAATAAATAAATCAGAGAGACTAGTATAGATCTATTTCGAGCTTTTGAGCTCTCATCAGCTAGTCATACCCTTACTGGGATTTGAACCGGGGCTTTATTACATATTGGGCAGAAGCCTTAGCCATTATGCCACCAGATTCTCTTCCTGATCAGCTGAGACAGGAGGATAAGTATATACTTGTGTCACAACACCCTGTTAAGCCCCAATTAAGGGAGGAAGCATACTACTTTCCTTTTCTGCCTTTCGGCTCATCACCAGAGACCATCTAGACAGAAAGCTATGAGTTCCGTTGTGTACTTTTTTATGTGTGTATTATTATTATTATTATTATTATTATTATTATCATTATTATTATTATTATTATTATTATTATTATTATTATTATTATTATGTGTTTCCACAACACCCTGTTAAGGCCCCAATTAAGGGAGGAAACACACTGCTTTTCCTTTTCTGCCTTTCGGCTCATCACCAGAGACCATCTAGACAGATTGATTATTGATCAGCTCAAAAACGTAACACACACATATATAATAGCAACCCTGAAAAAATATTTTATGTTATACTAGTGCTCTTTGCATTATAAGCACAATGGAACCATATCAAGCTTCTGAGAAGAATTCATAAATCCAGTGGAAATCTTGGTCTTTTAGCATCTTAAGGACCAAAGTCCAGTCTATCAGCCACATGTATAATCTCTAGTTGCATTATAGAACATTGTATGTTTTAGACTATAGAAGTCTGTAAAGATAAACAAACAAAAAGACAAACAGATTAACAGAGTTGGAAGGGACCTTGTAGTTCATTTAGTCCAACATCTCTGCCCTAGTCCCTTCACCATTTCTGACAGATGGCAGTCCAGCCTCTTCTTAAAAGCTTCCAGTGATGAAGTTTCCACAACTTCTGAAGGAACATCAATACCCGTAAAGATACAGAACGTAGCCGGAATTTCTTTCTCAGGCTAATGCAATATTAGGAACAAAAATACTATAGGCTATGGACAAAAATAATCTCCAAATCATCCCATTGTAATTCTGATTATGTCATGGACTAAGCAGAACTGGGCTTGGAAAAAAACATTTTTCTTTCTATTAAATAGATTTTGGGGGAGGGATTTTCTTTCCTCCTTTTCAGGATATGGAATATTTGCACTGCAAAGCCAGATGCTATGCTTAAGATCATCCTACTTATATCAAAGGTGCATATATTTTAGTGTCTTCTATGGAATCATCCTTTGGTGATATTGGAGATGGCCATCTGAATGAGACTTAACTTCGATGCCACCTTTATCCTTGGAACATCTGGGCATTTGGGATAAAACAGATTTAGCCAGTATTTCTCAAATTGCCTCCTTTAAATAGCTTAAAGACAAATTTAAATAGTGCAATATATTAAAACAGTATGTTTTCTATTTCTTCGTTTAAAAACAAAATACCAGCATTCATCCTCTCTCAACCTTTATTATATTAGTATGAAATTAACAGACCATCTAGTAGATTGATCTAAATAAGCCCTAAGGTTTTAATGATTATCAGCTTTGGGCATTGTATTTCTCCTTTCCTGCTTCCCAAAGTTGTCACATCTTATCTAGCTTATATGATTGAATGAGACGTATTACGTTGGCTGTTGCAGCATCCCAGAAATGTAATTTACAACATTACAGAAGTAATGTAACAGCCAGGCCAAGGATAATATTAGCTGTATAAATTTCTGTAATAATAACAGTTACTATTATTGAAAAATATGTTTTACATAGGATTATAAATACATAATTAGCCTAATTATCAAAGTATTTATTAACATGGGTATCCATTAAAAAGAGCAAGGCATTTTGTCCTTTTTTTTCTTTCTTCCATTCATTTATATTCTTGAAGACTGCCTGGATAAGTCAGGGGTTTTCAGAAGTTTGCATTGCCTCCTTCCTAAGGCTTAGAGAACATAGCTAGCCCAAGGTCACCCAGTTGGCTTTATGTCCAAGGCAGAACTCACAGTTTCCCATTTTCTAGCCTAATGGCTTAAACCCTATGCCAAACTGGCTCTTTCGTCCTACTAAATACAAAATTCAACTAATTTATCATACAAACATTGAATTCAACAGTGAATATCTATCTTTAATTACAAATGACAAATTCTAGACAATGTTATTCACTCACATTATCTGTGATAAATACTGTATTCAAAAACACTAAAATATACAATGAACTGCAGAAATAACAAGTTTTCAAACTACATCCTAAAATTACATTTAAAAAAAAACCACTCTGAAATAAAAAGGATGAAATGTAGAAGTTTGGCTAATGGAACTGTTTTTCCCTCAAGAAAAATCTATTTCAACCCTTAATAAATTGTGTTAACATGAACCTTTCCATCTTGATTTCATTTCATCTATTATTTCACTGGCATCCTAACATAAGGGTGAAAGACAGGTGCAAATCAATCTGAGGTAAGCATTTTATTGTAAAAGGGCCCTTGCTTCCTTCCCTCATCTTTATTGCTTTGTACATCTGAACATCAAACTACTGAAGGTTAAATGAAATAACCTCAGACAATCAAGAATATGAACAGGGACTCCCTACAATATACTGTATTCCCCCCTGCCCTACCATAAGCAAATAACTCTTTCTCATTTTTCTTTACTGCAATATGAATAAGAAATATATTATCTACTTTCTAGAATAAGGTTCATATATAGGTTTTTTTTTACATATGTAAGGTTTTTATTTATAAGGTATATACAGTATATATATAAACCAGCTTTATTTACCAGTTTTACTAATTCTCTATAAAGTCTGGCATCTTATTAGGAATAACAGTTGAAAATACTTCATGTGTCCCTTGCTATACATTAAACATAATAAAACAAGATTGCATCCTTATGTATGACTACTCAGAAATAAAACCAATGGAATTCATTGAGCATATCCCTAAGTAAATGTTGAACTTTCAGTTTAATAGCCTATTCTTCCCCCAAGCTAGTATAACATCATGAAAAAGACTCAGTTCCTAGTACTAATTATACGATTACAGCATTTTTGCTTGTACACTCCTAGATCCACCCACAATATGCTGTTCAAAGGAAGTATAGAATAGAAAGGCTCAAACTTTCCACTGTTTCCTTTGTGTGAAGTTGTCTGTAATACAGAAGGATCTACATTAAGTAACTTTTGGCAGAGTAAAAGATAGCACTAGAGTTATATTATTTCAATGTCCCAAAGATACTTTTTCAAGAGGCAACTGGATTTTTTGGCTTTTCTTTGAAGATATTTCGCTTTTCATCTAAGAACCTTTGTCAGTTCTGACTGTATGGTGGGGAATGAAAGGATTTATACTCCTTGCAGACAGCTGGTCATTTGCTGGCTTCAACGATTCTCAGGGTCATAGAGGCCATCAGGGTCACCTGAGTAGTGCAAAATGGGTGTGGTGCCTTCTTGGAAATGTTGAAAGGACTGTGACTCTGAGTCACTGAGGCCACCTGTGACTCCAGGTGGCCTCAGTGACTCTCTGAAAGAATGCAAATGACCAGCTGCCTGCACGCAGTATAAAAATCCATTCCCCACCATCTAGTCAGAACTCAAGACGCTTGTAGGATGAGAAGGGAAAATTATTGAAAGAAAGACCAGGAAGCCCAGTTCCCTGTTGAATTTTGGAATAACCATGACCTGTATGACTGAAAATCTCCATAGACATATATTCTTGTAAACTCCGAATTGTTCAAACCAATGAAAAAAACAATAACCCAAAAACTGTTTTCCTCCCCTCCCCCCAATTTCATCTTTATAGATATAAATAATTAACCTATGTTAGCACTTCCCAAGAGAAAAGTGGAAAAATACACTCTTATAAATAGAAATTATTTTTAGCTTTCCATTCTTTCAGTATCCATTAGCCCTTCCAAAACCTGCTTTTGGATGCTTTATTACCAAAATAATTGTTGGAATGCATTTTTAGCTCTTGGCAACAATCATAAAACAAAATTAGAGATAGCTATAAAAACACCTTTGAACAATAAAGTGATCAAGGACATGATATGAATAACTTAGGTACTATTATGCTTAAATTTATCTTACTTTTTTGCAGCAGAGGAATGAGAAATCAAGTGAACAATTATTGTTTAGAAATATACAACATGCGGCCATGGTTAGTTTGAACAAAGTTGGTAAGCCAGAATGGCTAAATTCAAAACATCATGTTCAGCATCTGTTATGGCTTACTAATCACACTTGGTTAAATTTTCAAATAGTATTAAGCAGAGGCCGTATTCAGCAGGTTGTCACCAGTTCTGAAGAACTGGTAGTGGAAATTTTGAGTAGTTTGGAACCCGTAAATACCAGCTCTGAAAGGCCCTGCTCCATCTATTCCCTGCCTCCTGAGTCCCAGCTGATCGGAAATGGGGATTTTGCAATAACCTTCCCCTGGAGGGGGGAATCAGGGGTGGTATTAAGTGGTTCTCTGAACTATCTAAATTTCCACTACTGGTTCTCCAGAACTAGTCAGAACCTGCTGAATATCACCTCTAACGCTATGCCTCCAAGTGGGCTTTTTTAGATCAGGAAGTGCTGGTAACAAGAGAGATGACAGTGAAGTATGTCACAAAATAATTTCTACACCATTTTCATAACTTGAAAGCACAACATAAAAAAATCAGAAGCCCTCTGATGTAATTAAAACACAAAAGCTTTTTTTTTCTTTCAGAGGAGGGAAAAAACAATACTTTTGGAAGACAGATTTAGGCACCATATTTCATTTTAGCTCAAAACTGTCTTCCCCATCTGCTTTTTCGTCTTCAAATATTTTATTTTTAAATGATTCATATCTCCCACATGAAATCAGGCACCAGAACACCTTTTAGTAAGTATAACAGAAACATTAAAAGAAAGATTAGAACATTATCCTAGATTTCTACATCTTTTTAGATTTAGGGAGAAAAAACTAACACTGCAAAGGGCAATAGGTTTATTAGGTAATAGGTAAATAGGTTTATTTGGATTTAGCCATAGGGGGCTCAGTGGCTAAGATGTTTAGCTTATTGATCAGAAAGGTTAGCAGTTTGGTGGTTCAAATCCCTAGTGCCACGTAATGGAGTGAGCTCTCATTACTTCTCCCAGCTTCTGCAAACCTAGCAGTTCAAAAGAATGTAAAAATGCAATCAGGCTCTTCAGCTTTGAAATAGAGATGAGCACTGCCTTCTAGAGTCGGGAACGACTATCACATATGTTAAAGGTTATCTCCGTTGGGAGACAGCAAAGTTGTGCAGTGGAGTATGCAGCTAGAAAGACGTTGCTAGTGTACACACAATTAGTAGACCAGACACTATTAAGAAAAAATAAAATAACTTTTACTGGAGTTGTAAAAACTAAAAACTAAACTACTGCTTAACAAGCAGTGATGTTAAAGCGAGTCAAAAACAAAGTCTTAACAAATATCAAATTGCTTACAGTCAGCAAACCACAATATTTCTTTTTCCTTCTTCAGTAATTCACAGCACACAAACAGTCAGTTATCAAACAGTAAATCAGCAAATCCAGCAGAGAGAGCGATATGTGCTCTCCATACCTCCTTTTATAGTGGAGATAATTACTCTCTAATTATAGTCTCTAACCTTCCAACATCCTTAAAGCCACTATGACCATTTGTCATCGTGGTATTTTACATTGCCTACCCAACTCTAGGAGTCTACTCCTAACAACATATGTGCGAGGGGAACCTTTACCTTTAAGAAGGTTTAAAATAGTAAAGGAGGAAATGGAATGGAATGTCCCCCACCTCCATATATGTCACACTCTATACTTTCCTGTTTTTAGTCAAATATGAGAGATAGACTCATATATATTTGAAAGAAATGTTGATTTAGTGTTATATCCAAGCCATCCCATAGAACTTGTAGCTCTGAATTTCAGTTTGCATTTTTCATTCTTTGGCTTCTCTTTGAATACAAGTTATTCCGTATGGTTCCTTTGATACCACTTTAAAGTATGGTTCGATTGCCAATAATAGTATATGTTTGCTGCTGGTTTCATTTTTGTATTGAAGGAGTTTGCTAGGTCAGAAAGGACTAGTGAAGAAGCTGGTTAAAATAAAAATAGTTAATGCCAAATAAGGGAATAAAAAGGCTCAAAAATGATCGGCCTCTTAAAAAATGAAAGAACAGTTGGTTTCCTTGGTGATTATTCCAATATAAATCCTTTCATAAAACAGCTGTCTGTGTTATTACTGATGATGCTGGAATTCTCAGTGTATGTCTTTACTTAGAAACAAATATATAAATTAATACATTATTACTAAAGAGAAAAAATGTGTCCTAAGGAGATCTGATGCTCCAATCACATGATGTAGAGCTGCTCTTTTTAGTTCTATAGAGACATTTTTGGGAAAGTTGTGGAATCTTACTGAAATGGGGTAAAACTATATTGGTTGCCAACACATATGCTTCACTCTATTTATAAAATCACAAATAGTTGTATATCATTGGAAAGGAAGAAAAGATAAAGAACTATGATTTGTGTTTTACTGAAGCACAGGATAAATGCTCAACACAGTGAGGGAACAGTGCAAGTTTTGATGAAATTCCAGAAATCTATTAATAGAAAAATATACTCATTTATTTGTCTTGAAAGCAAATGAAACATGTTAGATGCCATGATCATTGCTGTGCCTAATAGATATTCACATAAATTGATCATATTCACTATTTTTGTTTCACACAACAAAATTCTTAATTCAAAGGAATCCGTATGTATAGATTAGAAAGCTCTGCTAACTTGGTTGTCTACTTTCATATTGCAAGGTCATTGCAAATTTATTAGAATGAATAAAATTAATTAGGATTCTTTGTTCTTTTTTCCTACTAATGTGTTAACAAAGAAAATATTCCATACATGACTACAAAGGTTCTCTACAATTATCTCACATTCTATTTCAATGCTTTTCAATTTTATTTCAATTCATTTAAAAAAAAATTCTCTGAGAGTGTAAATCACTTTTTAATAATTAGAATACCTATTCAGTAAAACTACAGAATTTATATGTGAATTGTTCAGATACATTTCAATAGCATCTGAAAGAAATTATGCCATGGCAACATGCATAATAAAACAGCTTCTTACTTCAAAAATGTGTTTGCTACATACAATGATTGTTGTAAAGATACATTCAATGTTGATAGCTCTTCATGATGGTCTCATATTTTGATTGGTTCTTTCCGCTCCTGAGTTCATACAGTCGCTCTTCCATTTGCTATTCAGTAGAATAAGTTAACAGGTTGTTAAAACTACCAGACTTCTAGACCTGGTCTGCAAAAATCTGGATAACCACTGCTTTCTGGAGAACAAGAAAACTCTGCTATATAGGGCTTATCCAGGTGCACCCAGATATGATAGTTCTTCATGGGCAATAATTCAGCAGGAAGCCCACAACAGAATGTACACAAATATTGTAAAGACAAATTTAGTTAGGGTAGGACAAAGATGAGAAAGAAAGCAGGGTTTTAAAAAGCAATTTGGAGGAGAAAAGAAAAATTAAAGTGGGTTTCAATAGTAACTTTAGAGTTAAAAAAAAAAAAGAGGTCACCTCAGTACAGAAAGTAAGTTGTATTACATGTATTACACTGAATAAAGTTAAAAATAAAGAAAAAATCTAAATTTGGGTGAAAGTCTAAGGTCAAGGAGCAAGGCATATTAAAAAGAATAGTAGAATACATATGAATTTCTCTCTTACTCTCTTTTCCTTCTTCCAGGTGAATTATATTGAACAAATTTTAGTATAATGAAAGTTGAGAGATACAGGATTGATCATTCTTGAGACTGCTCTGCTCTGAAAATCAGGAAAAAAATGAAATAAGGGAAAACTCAAGACATATTTGTTTACGTAATAGAACTTTCTCTTCTTGCATTCTCTGCTATCCTCAAGTCTATATATTTTCAGATTTGGGAAGAGATCCAGAGGCAGATGCTAGCTTGATGGATTTCACTGGAAACACCCCTTAGCTATATATTTTATCATCTCTATCACTAACAATCATAAGCATTCCTCCTGCTTAGGTCTTCCCCTCTCTGGCTTTGTTTTCATTGCATCTATCATTGACAGGACTGAAAAAAAGAACAGTAGCAAAGCTGATAGATGTGTAAATTAGGTATTTTCAAGAAACTGGAGCCAGATCATTAAACCTGCTTGATGACATTTTTTCTCTCTTCATTCATTAATAGTATTGATGAATCCTTCATGAATGTACAATTAAAATTTGTCAAGCCTTTAGTACATAAGAAAGTATATATAGAAAAAGAGGGAAGAAGAAAAAAAGGAAAATGCTACACTACACAGAGAAGAAAAATAACATTCCCTATTCAGCTGTAATAGATGTTTTTCTTACCATATTGTCTCTAATTTGAGAAACAACACTAATGGAAACAGTGAACATTAATTTTCAAAAAAACTGCATAATTCAAGCATGTCATAAAAAGGAAGATTGCAGCATGATATTGAAAGTGTGATCTTGAAAGCATCTAGTGTTCCTAATATACCAACATTAACACATTCTGGAAAAGTAATAGTTACTAGATGCTTGGAAAAATCAAAGGCAATTGAAAAAGAGGCTGGCAGGAAATAGTAGGGCTAGACATTATCATTGATGGTACAAGCATAATCTTATAGGAACTCAAATAAGCAACTGTTCACAGGTCATAGACTGACCCCAAGGGCCTGATCCATCAAGTTACAAGCCCAGGGGTTTGTAGACAATCAGTCAGCATTTAATCATCAGAAGCAGGTACGATTGGAGTCAGGTGATGAAGGGCTTTATCCTGGAAAGATGCCCAACCCCAAAATGTGACAGCTACCGATAGCTTCCTTGAGAAGGAAACATGCCAACACCTTTAATAAAGAAATAGGTGCCCTTACTGAAGAACAGTAGCTAATGACTATCCCTCTGTTGGAAATAAGTCTTTGACCTTTGACTTTCTCTTCTTATGCCTTGCTTTCTATTATGCTCCTTGACTCTTGGATTGGTTGAATACTTTCTCTCTGCTATTAACTTCTGGAATGTCATGGACCATTGATTCTCAAGTGGCTCCCTTTCCCCATTTTTCTGAACCTGCACTAGATTGTCTTCTACAGCTTCACTCTGGCCACCCATTCTACATCTTGCTATCTTTCCCATGGCTTGCATCTGTATTCCTTGTCCTATGCATGCCTTTGTAACTATCAGAAGTACTTCTTGTCAATAAACTGACTTGTAACTACCTTGGGTGTGCTTGCTCAGCCCGAAACAAAACATTAACTTCTGATGACACGTGTGCAGGAAGGAAGGATTTAACTGAAATGCTGATATAAAGCACTGTTGAAAAGAATATTTAGGGCAGAGACTATATATAATTCTATACATTTGTAAATCTATATGTCTATGTAAATAGAATAAATATTTCATGTATCAATTTTTCCAAGTAAATTCATATAGTATTTCATCATACAAGAGTGTGTATGAAAGAATATTAAAAATTTTCACGATTTGGCAGTTGTGCAGAATTTTATTTCCTGTTTCTATTTTAAGCATATTTAAAAATCACAATTTAATTTGAGATCATGCAAACATCAATAAGAGCTATTGCCACATAGTCATGTGATTAACTATAGGTGTTCTGTGCCCCAGTTTTAAGTCCAATTATAGTTGTTTGGAATTTACAGTGCAAATGTGCAGTGGTCTGTAACTTTAAAAAGCAACTGCATCATTTCTTGGCTTTGGCGTACTATGCCAAAGTATTTTTTTCTATTAGTGCTTGCTATACAGTTATTGTTTTAAGCTGCATTTGAGGGGCAGATGTCATGAAGTGTATGACAATGAAAAAAGTTCATTAAAATTTGTAAAATTTGGATTGTACTGATAGAAATTGCGCTGATAGAACTTGCCTTTTTTAACAATTGAGTTTTAAAAACTTCATTAAAAACTCAGAGATTTTGTACATCTAATCCATCAAGCACGAACCATTTATTACTACATTATCACATGAATATAACATTATAATATTATAGGAAAGCATAGAGATGCATCATTTTTCTAACACCTCTACTACTTTATTGAAAAACATTGTTATATACAGTATATTTTTGGAAGCTTTTATTTTTAATAATGTGTGCCATTTTCCCTTTGCAAAGAGCTTTATGTCTTGCCTTTCAATACTTCACAGAATCATAGTATCTAATTAATATTTTATGCAGAGTAGTTGACACAAAGTGCAACATCTTTGTCCTGTTTTGAAGATCAAGAATAAAAATTTGTAAAATTTGGATTGTACTGATAGAAATACATTTGCCTTTTTTAACAATTGAGTTTAATTAAAACTGATTAAATAAGCATTTTTAAAAAGTGAGGAAGTGTAAGCACACATTCCTATTACTGTAAGGGTGAAAAGGGGTGGCTGCACTGCACATATATGCATATATTATACATACCATAAGGCAGGGATGTCCAAACTTGGGAACTTTAAGACTTGTGGACTTCAACTCCCAGAATTCCCCAGCCAGCTATGCTGGGAGTTGAAGTCCACAAGTCTTAAAGTTCCCAAGTTTGGACATCCCTGCCATAAGGTATAATCAATACTATAAATATTTAATCTGAGACTTTTCTTGGCTTTATTCAAGTATCATAAGGTAAAATGGTGAATACAATTGCTATCACAGCCTGGTTTCAAACATACTTTGCATTATTTTGGATAGCAAAGTTAGCCAGAGTGGGGGGAATGCTCTTCCGTTGGCTCATATTGTACTCATAAGAAGCAATTTACAATATCCTATATGCAAAAGATAGTTGTCAAATTAGTGTTTTCAGTAATTTGTTCAATTGTGTGCCCAATTGCTTGTTTTTGTTTTAAATTATTATGATTAAAATGATGAAGAAAATCTCTGATGATTAGAATGAATGAAATTAATTCAAACTATTTTTATTGAAATAAATATAAGAAAAACGGAACCCCTAAATTTACAACACTGCATAATCTTTGCAGTGGAATTTGTGTTTAGTTCCATAGAATTTGTCCTTAGTCTTTATAACATTTTTTTAAAATGTGAAAATTATATTATTCTGTAGAGCAGGGGTCCCCAACCTTTGCAACTTTAAGTCTGAAGGACTTCAGCTCCCAGAATTCTAGGAGCTGAAGTCCTTCAGACTTAAAGTTGCAAAGGTTGGAGACCCCTGCTGTAGAGGAAATGGTGGTGAAACTCTATACTTATGTTGACTTCTCCACAATATGTATTAAAAAAGCGAGGTCTGTTTTCTAGATTCTCATTATTGCTCAGAGCAGGGGTCACCAACATTTGGGACCGCGGGGACCACAAAATTCATAATTTTAAATCCCACGGACCATTAATATGATCTGCCTAATGACTGGGTGGGCATGGCTGGGTGGTCATGTGACTGGGTGGTTATAGTCAACTCGATGTCACTCACATTGAGGGGCATCTCAGTGGCATCTACTCGCCCCTCCCAGCCACTCCTCATTTTTCTGCCCAGGCTCCTTAGTGCCCCAACAGGAAGCAGTTGTTGGAGCTAAGCAGCCACTATGAGAAAGATGGCAAAACAGTTGGTTCAGTTCAAATTGGATATGACTGAGAAGGAGGCTCAGCAGAAACATCTCACTGAGGACTACAAGCATAGGCTTTCCAAGCAGAGGAGACCTGTGTGACTGCAAGGACAGGTACCGGCACCTGGAGGCTCAGCGAGCTGAGATGGTCAGCTAGTTCCAAGCCATGAAGGCCCTCTGGCTCTTTGCTACCAGCGGCACTTCCCTCCAGCCTTCGCCCAAACCAGGAGACTGAAGCAGACCCCAAGTCAGAATTTCTGCTTCCCTCTGACCCACACATAAAGACACTGAAGGGGAAGACTCTCTGCAGCAACACAAATGTTCATTGCATGTATCTGGCCCAGGTGCCATAGTTTGAGGACCCCTGATTTAGTGCAATATAAAAAAATGTAAATAATTTTTCTGCAAACCACCAAAATTTTCTCATGGACCCAGTTGGTGAACCCTGGCCTGGAGAACAGTTATCTTTTACTTTTGCTTTTGCTTGGGACTGAAGATAACTAGAATACCAGGCAACCACTAATCAATAGCCTCCCTACTCTTCTATACTTGACAGTATCTTAGATTGAACATAGGCGGTCATTGAGAGTCTGGAATCCTGTTTAGCAATCTTTTATGGTCTTCCTACCTTATGCCCTACCTTAGGATAGCCTTCACCTTTGATAGAGTTACAAAGCTGGTTCAGACAACAAAGAGTTGAAGATGACTCAATCAACTCTGGAACCCCATAAGCTCTCCTCAAGCAGAGGTTGAAGGGATTTGAAAATGAGAAAAGTAATTTGCCAATCTATGTATGAAAAGAGAGATAATGACATATTGTCCTTTGCCTCAGGCAACAAAATATCTTGGTTCTAGCTGAGTCACAGCACATTGCTAGGTGAAAACAGAAAGTAAATATAAAACTCAAGAACCTTTGGCATACCCTTGGAATACTTAGAAATATCATCAGGCTGTCCATATTATTAGGAAACGGTAAGTGATAGCTAAACGTTAAATCAAATATTTATGAAAGGGTGCTAAATGAAGATGAAATATACCCATATTCCTAAATTTTCATATACTAATGGAAGCCAAAGAAATTTGAACAGACATACTGGTTCCTTTTAGGCAAAGATAGTGATGCACCAACATTGCTATTAAAAGGGAATGTGAAATGACTTAATTCTGATGTGAATCAAGATGTAAGGCTTGCCCTTCTCTTTACCAACATTAATCAACTTCTATCCAATAATTTTGCTTATCCACCGACAATTTATTTAATTAATATCATTTACATAATTAAATATCATTTAATATCTTTGACTGAGACCAATTCTATGACACAGAGAAAGCAAAAGCCACTTCCACGACTTTCACTTTTAAATTTATTTGCAAGTATGTAAAGTTCTTCAGAAGCAATTCCTTGCTTTCCTCTATATTCTGAAAGAGGACAGTTTTCTATTTACGATACATTTTAAAATATTTTTTCTACATTTTGATCTTCCTGTGTTTTTAAGCACCATCCTCACTTCTGCATTTCTCATGCCTTCTTTACATCCCAGAGCCTATTTGTATAATGTTCATTAATTTCTTTTAATACTGACACATCAGGTAATGCACTTAAATTACCTACTCATCTTGAAACTGCAGAATGGAAAGCATGTGTTTGGATATGGCTCGGTCGGGTAGCAACAGTCGCTTTGGGCTACAAAATGCTAAAAATAGCTTGCTCTTTGCAGCAACTCAGGTATGACAGAGTCAGACCATTCATAATAACTGCAATTAAAAGCATCTAATGGGATGGAAATTCTCCTTCCTTTGCACTGTCAATTTCATTTTAAATGACAAAGACTCCACAGTCATTTTTTAAACACACACAACAGACAGCATTTCTTTAAAGATGTTTGGACCCATAGCATATGAAAGACTAAAAATAGACGGTTAATCAGAACAAAACAACGTTATAAGCTGAGTGTGTATTTCAGCCAATGCAGACTCAGAATAAGCAGTTTTCAAAGCAATATTTTGCAACTAGGATCAACTAACCTTCATCAAACAATTGGGCCACTTTTTTGAACAATTCTTTTACAACTCTTTGCTTGAGAGTAAGTTTCCCTAGCCTAATGTCCTTTTAATGTGTTGACTTCTGGAAACTGAGGTCCAGCAAATGAAAGTCACCAGATTAGTGAAATCTGCTTTAAAATTACAAGATAGCTATTGGAGAGATTAGGAAGGGATAGAAACATTGTGGTAAAGAACATATAAGATTTGGCTATTTACATTACTATTTAAAAGGATCTCAGAACACTTTGCTACTCTAACTCCTTACAATCCAAGTCATTTAATAAATCAAAGTGGCACAGTCAATGCAAATTAAAAAGTGTTCATGTATTTATTTGGATAATCAGAAACTTGCCTTTATCCAAAAAGGGAACATAGCAAAAAATAATCTTATAAATCCAAAATGTAATAAAAAGGTTTGCAGTTAAAAATAGCATTGAGACAAGTACAGCACTAAAAATAATACTCTAACCACAACGATCAACCTAAATTATTAAAATAAGCAGAAGAATTGATGATGCACCCTGGTAAAGACAGTTATTAACAAGACCTACGTAGTCACATCAGAAGTATAATGGTTCTATCACAGTACAAGTTAGATACAAGATAGATGGTTCCCAATTTGGATGACTTTAAAAGTAAATTGGAAAAATTAATGCATTATTAATAACTTCACATCATTACATCCAGTATCAGATACAATTTTATCTCTAAATACAGTTACTGAGGAACATTAAAAGAATACTATTTCTCATAGGTTACAGTAAGAACAGAATGTTGGATTAGATTTGATCTGACAGATTATGACCCTTTGCATATTCTTTGGCTTTTCAGATACACATCAACTCAGAATGATGAATACTATAGATGTACTGAAAGACAGACCCAGTATATGCTTCATAGAGCATGTAACCTTCAAAAATTAGAAAAAAGCCATTTGTTTTACAATTCAGGTACATTGCTGGTAAATTATTTTCACCATTAGAAGATTCATTGTCCCCAAAATTTGGTTATAAATTATGGTACCTATGAATTTCTATGCAAGAGATAAGGCTAATTGGGTTAAACCACACCATGATTTAATACAGCTCTGATATGAATCTAAATTCTCAGTAAAGGCTGAAAGAAAAGAACATTATGCTATTCCTGAATACAGATAGCATAGACATTAGATATTTATAACATTGACATAATCACAGTATACATTATTCTCCACATTTATACTGAAAAAATAATTTTGAGAGAATGTCTTATCATGTGAATGGAAGAACTGGGTTTTTTCCTATAATTAATGCACTAGAAAACCAATTCACAATTGTGTATTGTCTATTTATTAGATATTTTTAGTTTTTAGGTTATTTGTTCTTTACGTTTCCGTTGATTTCATCATTAAATATAGCATACACGGGAACAGTGCAAAATGCTCTAGTGAGTGAATTATTCATTGAAAATATGATATTTCTTTCTAGCACTGGAATGTGAGAATAAATTATCAGATACAAGAATAATATATTAGAATCAGAGCCCCTAGACATAGCCAATTCATATCATTTCTAAGCCTTACTTAACTGTAATTCCTAAAAAGAATATTTTCTCCATCTCAATCTAACATGACAACCTTCAGCCAGGTGAGAAGATAGATTAGATGAGCCAAAAGTAGGAATAAAGGGATGAGGCTCTTATATGAAGTGATACCTGTTTCTCCTATATTTAAAAATAAATAGCCATGTTTTTGATGCCATTTGTGATGTTTGTGCACATTGAAAAGTTATTCTAGATAAAAACCTAAACCAATCAGTTGTCCCTAAACATTAGAATCAACTCTGCTCAGAATGGATATCATCCCTCCTTTCCAACCACTTCACTCCACTGCGGGGAGGCGGAACCAGAAATACCAAAATGGTTCCGCCCCAGACTCCTGATGGACCCAGTGAGGTTCCAGACGGAGCTTGGGCCAATACCTGGGACCCTGACCCGCGACTCGACCGAGAACCTAGTGGCTGCCTGGAATAAAGCAGCCGCTGGGGCCCTTGACCAGGTCGCGCCCTTGCGGCCTCTCACACGGCGCCGATCCATCTTGGCCCCTTGGTTTTCCAACGAGCTGAGGGTGATGAAGCGCCGCAAGAGATGCCTAGAGAGCATTTGGAGATCCACTCGCGCCGAATCTGACCGAACACGTGTTAGATCCCATTTGAGGACCTACCTCGTGGCGATAAGAGCGGCGAAACGCAATAATCTCGCCGCCCTTATCGCATCCGCAGATAACCGCCCTGCCACCCTGTTTAGAGTGACCCGCTCCCTCCTTCAACAGAGGCCGCGGGAAGCTCCCCTACAGGGTCGTGCAGAGGAATTTGGACATTATCTGCAGGATAAAATCGCTCAGATCTGGAGCGAACTGGCTTCCAATGTGGTTAGTCCGGGCGGGCAAATGGAGGCAGGACTTGAGACCATTTTGTGGGAAGAGTTTGACCTTGTGACTCTAGAGGACATGGACAGGTTGCTGGGGTGGCTGAATGCAACCACATGTTTATTGGACCCGTGTCCCTCCTGGCTGGTACTGGCCTCCCAGGAGGTTACACGAGGCTGGCTGCAGGAAATAGTGAACGCCTCTTTGAGTGAGGGGTTTCTACTGGCCATCTTGAAAGAGGCGGTGGTGAGACCCCTCCTCAAGAAGCCTTCCCTGGACCCAGCATTGTTGGCTAATTATCGTCCAGTCTCCAACCTTAGCTTTCTTGTGAAGGTTGTTGAGAGTGTGGTAGCACAACAGTTCCTCCGACACCTGGAGGAAACTGTCTATCTAGACCCGCGCCAGTCCGGCTTCCGACCTGGGTGCAGCACAGAGACGGCATTGGTTGCGTTGGTAGATGATCTCTGGAGGGCATGGGATAGGGGTTGTTCTTATATCCTGGTCCTATTAGACCTCTCAGCGGCTTTCGATACCATCGACCACTGGCTGGAGGGGTTGGGGATGGGAGGCACTGTATTGCGGTGGTTCTCTTCCTATCTCTCCGACCGGTCGCAATTTGTGTTGACAGGAGGGCAGAGATCAACATCAAGGCCCCTCACATGTGAGGTGCCTCAGGGGTCGGTTCTCTCACCCCTCCTCTTCAACACCTATATGAAGCCACTGGGCGAGATCATCCATGGTTTTGGGGTAGAGTACCATCAGTACACTGATGATACTCAGCTGTACATCTCTACCCCTAACCACCCCAACGATGCCATTGAAGTGATGTCCCAGTGTATGGATGGGGAGGAACAAGCTTCGACTCAACCCGTCCAAGACCTAGTGGCTTTGGTTTCCGGCGTCTCGATATAACCAGTTAGTTCCATCTCTGGCTATCGGAGACGAGTCATTAGCCCCCACGGAAAGGGCCCGCAACTTGGGTGTCCTCCTGGATTCTTGGCTGTCCTTGGATGACCATGTGACGGCTGTGGCCAGGGGGGCTTTTTATCAGGTTTACCTGATACGCCAGTTGCACCCTTTTCTAGATTGGGACGCCCTACGCATGGTCACTCAAGCCTTTGTCATTTCCCGCCTGGACTACTGCAATTTGGGTGTCCTCCTGGATACCCGGCTGTCCATGGAAGATCAAGTGACAGCCATGGCCAGGAGGGCGTTTTACCAGGTTCGCCTGGTTCGCCAATTGCGCCCCCTATTGGATCGGGACGCCCTTCGCACAGTCACTCATGCTCTCGTGACATCCCGACTGGACTATTGCAACTCTCTCTACATGGGGCTCCCCTTGAGGTGCACCCGGAGGCTTCAGCTAGTCCAGAATGCAGCCGCGCGAGCAATTATGGCTATTTGCGAGACCGCCTCCTGCCACATACCTCCCTTCGATCTGTCCGCTGCCACAGAGAGGGCCTCCTCAGGGTGCCGTCTGCCGGTCAATGCGGGCTGGCGACCCCCAGGGGTAGAGCCTTCTCTGTGGTGCATCCGGCTCTCTGGAATGACCTGCCCTCCGACCTTCGCACCATCACGGACCTACGCCTCTTCCGCCGGGTGCTTAAAACGCACTTTTTCCATCTGACTGGCCTGGCATAGATTAATGGTTTAATTTTAAATTTAATATTTTAATTGTTTTAACTACTTTTAGCACAGACTTAACTATTTAATTCTATTTTATCATGTTTATTTGTTGTGGATTTTTATTCTTTCTGTGCACCGCCCTGAGTCCCACTAGGGAGAATAGGGCGGTATATAAATCTGAAAAATAAATAAATAAATGTTGGAACTGCTTTCTATACATGTTTTGTACCTGTACAAAAGACGTGGTAAGCTCAATCCACCTCACCAAAGAGTTAAATTTGGATTTGAATTTTTCACAGCTAAACATTCATGCCTCTTCCATAGAAGAAAAAATTGGGTCTATTTGCCTTCTTCTCACATTACTTTCTTTTTTCTTAAAAAAAAACCTCTCTATACTGTTTATGAAAGGTTGCATATCTTTTTAAGTTCTTATTTTTAAAAATCCATCAAAATTGGACCATATGCTTGAACACATAGTAGAGTCTGAAGTCAATGGGCTAGGAACTCCTAAAAGCTACTCTATAGCTCCTTAACCAGAATCCTCAGAAGGAACTGTTACTAAAGAACAAAGTGGTATTATTTGCTATTAAAAGCCAAATAGCCTGATTTCACCAAAAAATAATTCCATCCTGTCAACCCATGAAGATACCTTCTCCTACAACTATTCCACTTGTTCCCTAAGCTTTTCCACTCTTTGACTCTCACGGTGCTGAAACAATATGCTCAGGATGAGCAATGAGATAGCTCAGGATGTCTACTTGGCTCTTGGCTCCCTATAATCCCAGAAGTCATGGATATGTCATGGATATGACATACATACATATATATGTACATACGTATGTCACAATGAAAACTAACTTGAATCTGGTAAAAGAAAAAGTCTTCATAATTTTTATTTTATATTATGACATCTTGAGCAAAGGAACCAAAAACCTATCTACCATCACTGGTTATCCCTTTCAAAAACATTGGAGCCTTGGAGTCACCGTGTATGAATTGGGTGGCCATATAAAGTTGTCTGATAAATAAATAATAATTCTTCCTCTTATCGAATCAATAGTATTGCTCAGAAATTTTATTTCAGGCCATAATCACTTGAAAATAGCAAATATTCTAACTGATTTATCTGTTCTTATGTCTTACAGCAGCTGAGAGGAAGCAGCAGGATATTTCTGTTGCACCCGCTGCCCAATCATATTCTCATTACTCATCCTTACTGTCTTCTTCATAGAACAAGCATGTTCTTCACACCATCAGTGTCCAACACATGGCTGAAAGGAAAGCCAATATGCTAAACAGGACAATCCAAAGGAAGCAGTCATGTTCTTTTCACAATGCTATTGTAATTTGGAGAAGACAAATGAAGAACATATACGGTATTTTCTTTGAAAGGACCCACATGGATGCCAGGTTTTGACTAATGACAATCCTGAAGCTTTGCTGAAGACAGTACTAATAATAAAAAAGTTCACCTTTCTATATTTATTATTAATCTCTGCTTATCTTGTCTCTGTTTCATATTGCATCTGAGCCAGGTGTCAGTCAGAAAACAGAAGACTGTTTTACAGAGTAATACAAGTACATATCTATAGACAGAAGTGCATGCATTTTGAAAGAAGATTTTCCATGGCTTAACTTTTTCTTGGAGGTTGACCCGTGATGTGGATAGATACAAAAACATCTTGCTTTTAGAATAATGTGCATTCAAGCTGTACTATTATCTCAAATCTTTCTATGTCTACTTCTGCATTAAATATTGTTTAAGGTAGCATTGCAGTTTCATAATAGCTGAATACTCATGACTACAAATGTCTGAAATACATATTACATTATTTGCTGCTGTGCAATGCTTTTATTACGATGATTAAAAAAATAGAATTCTCCAGAAGATTTTCATCAGGCAAAGAAAAGCAAATGAAGCAAAAACTGTAACAATTAGTCATGAAAATTACTGCCTAGATTGATACTATTCTCCAACCCCATTCTTTGCTGGAAATTGGCTAAAAAAAGTCACAAATCAAACGATGTGACCACAGGATGTTGCAACCAATCATAAAGATAAGCTGGTTGCTAAGCACTTAAAATGTGGTCATGCATCCATGGGGCAGAGGGCCACAATATTTTTTGGACAGCTGGAAAGGCTTTACAGACTGAAAAGCACCTTTTTTGAGGCTGTTGCAACTCTGAATGGTCACTAAATGACCAGTTGTAAGTCAAGGACTAACTGTACTCAGGAACAAACATGAGTTTGAGAAATGTATAAATCCTTTGTCCTAAATTGGTTTCACGTAACTAGCAAAGTCCACAAGCTGACAACAATGTACTTTGTTATTTATCCATATGTGTAATGAAATTATTCCGTGTCAATTATTAATAATTCAGTCCTACAATTAATTTTTTCAGGTTACAGTTGAGGATGCAGAACTGAATCCGGGAGATAAAGTACTTAGCTAGATCCATCAGTTCATGGATGAGCTGGATTTTGAACTTAAGCTTCCTTACTTTATATCCATATGTTCTCTCTGGGCAGTGAAAATGTGCTTTGCTTATTCTAACCAAAAGGGTCAGTATAAACTGTTCAATTGTTGCAGTATTCAGAAAAGTAAAATAATGGATGTTAGTGGACAATCTCTGATTATTGAAGTGGTGGTATTTTTTATTTTTATTTTTGCTTACTAAAATGTGCACTTGATCTACTCATTCCCCAGTCTCTGTAAGAATGGAAGATAATCAGAATTAGACAGGGGGCTCTTACATTTATTGGCAGGAGTAGCTAAATGATCCAAGCCAGGGAACAAAGTATACAACTCATATCCTTAAAATGTTCTTAAATTTGTGTTAATTAACCCTGATATTTGCTATGACATCAAAAACATTCAAACATTTCCAAACATATTGTTTTTTTATTGTGTTGGATAAATTTCCTCAAGGTTAAATAAATAATGGATCGAGATAGGCCTGCTTCAAGAGTGTTTGTCAGAATTTAAAGAGAGAACTGTCATTTTTTCAAAGCTATGTTTTTACACATGTAAGGAATTTTATCTATTCCCTCCCTCCCTCCCTCCCCCCCCCTCTCTCTCTCTCCTTCTTTCTCTTTCTCAATTTATACAATAACGAAGCAAAGCAAATTCTGCCTGATGTAGAAATATTGGAACTAGAAATACTGAATTATTTTTAAAAAAATCATGGATTATAAGGCAGAGAAGACAACTAAAATAGAAACACAAATAAGAAATTGACTTGGAAAGGACTTTTTTTTTGGATGCACCAAAGATGTTGGTTAAAGTCTTGAAAATTAAAGTGATAGAGGATAGCACTATCTAGCAATGGATAGTAACTGTAGTGGACATAGTTGTCGGCAATATGAACATTGCTAGCTTCGATTGAGATCTGTATTACCCCTGGCTGTTTTCAACAATGAATGATACCACGAGAGGTTATTTATTTATATTTCATGTTTCTAGACCTCCTCTCTCTCACAAAGAGGGGCTGAGTGGCTCTGGGTGGTGCACAGTGCAATCAACTTAGGTTAACATTTTTTTGCTAGATGGCATGAAGATGGCATGAGGCTGGCAACCAGAAAGAAGCAATGATGTACCCTTTTCCAAAGAAACTATCTCTTAATCCAGGTTTATTTAACAACTAGGTTTCTTTAGTCTTCTCTTTCTGAAAAAAAAGTTGTTGAAAATGGAGTGCCAGCTACAAAAGGCCCTACAGGAAGTATATTATAGAGATGCTTTTCAATTGGAGTTAAGACACAGGCATGGATGGAAACAGCATTCATTGCCGTAGTGGATGACTGACATCAGGACCTTAAAGTGGAAGCCCATTCCCTTTGTTTTGCTGGACATTTCAGAAGACTTTAATAGCATCAATCATGTTCTCTGGCCAATTTACAGAGATTAGTAAGCTCTATCTTTTTAACATCTATATAAAGCTGCTGGAAGAAGTTATTCGACAGTTTGTCGTGAAATATCAACAATACACTGATGATGCTTAACTTTATGTTTCCTCCCTATGCTAAGTTTTATTTTATTTATTTTATTTTTCGAATTTATACCCCGCCCTTCTCCTTGTTAGGACCCAGGGCGGCGCACAGGCATTATTAAAACCATAACAAAAGACAATATACACTATTAAAAACATATTAAATTAAATTAAAACCCGTGCTAAAAACCCATTTAAAACCTGAAAATTAAAATTTATAGATAGAGTCAGAAACGGGGGGCTACGCTAGGCCGGCTTGTTGGAATAGATACGTCTTAAGACATTGGCGGAAGAGGCGGAGATCCGAGGTAGTGCGAAGGTCGGGGGTAGGTCGTTCCAGTGGGCTGGGCCCGCCACAGAGAAGGCCCTTCCCCTGGGTGTCGCCAACCGGCATTGCCCGGCCGACAGTACCCGGAGAAGACCCTCTCTGTGGGAGCGGATCGGACGAAGGGATGTATGGGGCAGAAGGCGGTCTCGTATATAGCTAGGCCCCGAGCCATGGAGCGATTTGAAGATGGTCGTCAACACCTTGAAGCTCACTCAAAAGGCCAGCTTGTGCAGGAGAGGTGTTATGTGGGCTTGCCTTAGGGCACCCATAATCACCCACGCGGCCACATTCTGAACTAGTTGTAGCTTTCGAGTGCACCTCAAGGGGAGCCCCATGTAGAGAGTGTTACAGTAATCCAGCCGAGAAGTCACAAGCGCTTGAGTGACTGTGCGAAGGGCCCCCCGGTCCAGTAAGGGGCGCAACTGGCGTATCAGGCATACCTGATAAAACGCCCTCCTGGCCACGGCCGCCACATGGTCCTCCATGGACAGCCGGGAATCCAGGAGGACACCCAAGTTGCGCGCCCTCTCCACGGGGCCAGTTGTTTGCCCCCAATGGCCAGTGTTGGACTTATCTGGCTGAACCGGGGTGCCGGAAACCACAGCCACTCGGTCTTGGATGGGTTGAGCTTG
Source organism: Rhabdophis nuchalis (assembly GCA_039707465.1). Lineage (NCBI taxonomy): Eukaryota > Metazoa > Chordata > Lepidosauria > Squamata > Natricidae > Rhabdophis > Rhabdophis nuchalis. The sequence goes on along the minus strand of CM077645.1, from coordinate 186,343,263 downwards.
AGTTTATTACTACCCATCCAGATCCGTACAGCCTCCAAACACCGGGACAGCACCTCGATGGCATCGTTGGGGTGGTTTGGGGTGGATATGTACAGCTAGGTGTCGTCAGCGTACAGATGGTATTCCACCCCAAAACCACAGATGATCTCGCCCAGCGGCTTCATGTAGGTGTTGAACAGAAGTGGCAAGAGGACCAACCCCTGAGGAACCCCACATGTGAGGGGCCTCGGGGATGACCTCTGCCCTCCTGCAACACCCATTGCAACCGACCAGAGAGGTAGGACGAGAACCACCGCAGAATGGTACCTCTCAGCCCCAACCCCCCCAATCGGTGCAATAAGATACCATGGTCGATGGTATCAAAAGCTGCTGAGAGGTCTAATAGGATTAGGAGAGAGGAGCAACCTCTATCCCGTGCCCTCCAGAGATCATCAACCAACGCGACCAATGCCGTCTCGGTGCTGTGACCGGGCCGGAAGCCGGACTGGCACGGGTCTAGATAATCAACTTCCTCCAGGTGTCAAGGAAACTGTTGGGCCACCACACTCTCTACAACCTTCGCAAGAAAGTGAAGGTTGGAGACCGGACGGTAATTTTCCAACAATGCTGGGTCCAGGGACGGCTTTTTGAGGAGAGGTCTCACCACCGCCTCTTTCAAGGCGGTAGGTAAGAACCCCTCACTCAAGGACGCGTTCACAATATCCTGGAGCCAGCCTCGTGTCACTTCTCAGGATGCCAGTACAAGCCAGAAGGGACACGGGTCCAATAAACATGTGGTGGCCCTAAGGTTCCTCAGCAACCTGTCCATATCCTCGATAGTGTCAAACTCCTCCCAAGGTGTTATCTCAAGACCAGCACCGGACAAATCGACTGGATCACTATCAGTGGAGGGCAACTCGTTCCGAATCTGAGTGATTTTGTCCTGCAGAAACACTCCAAATTCCTCTGCTCGACCCTGCAAAGGGACTTCCTGCAGCCTCAAGTGAAGGAGGAAGCGGGTCACCCCAAACAGGGCGACAGGGCGGTTTTCCGCGGACGCAATAAGAGTGGCACAATACTCACGTTTGGCCACTCTTAGCGCCACTAAGTAAGTCCTAATATGGTCTCTCACTAGTGTTCGGTCAGCTTCGGATCGAGAAGATCTCCACCTACTCTCTAGGCGTCTCTTGCGGTGTTTCATCTCCCGCAGCTCCTCGGTAAACCAAGGGGCCTGGGTGACTCTACGCTGCAAGAGTTTGAAATACTATGAAAGCCTTGAGCCAATGTCTGGAAGCTGCTGGGGTTTGGATAGATTATAAACAAGTTCAACTCAACCAAAACATAGTTACTTTGTCTAGAATTTTGTAGTCTATTTTGTGATTGGCTTCTACTGTAAGTGTTATTTGTGTTCTTCTGTCTCTTCATTGGTTGCCAGTGGGCTTCCAGATCAAATTCAAAAGTTAAGTTTAACATTTAAAACCATAATGCCAGAGTTCCATAGGATCATCTCCTTCAACTACAATCTGCCTGTTCTGCACCTACATGCAGGGAGAAGATGCTGAGAACCCCGCCCCTATGACAATTCAGTCTTTCTCTGCAGTGCCTACATACCTCACACATTAAGGTTTGCTTGGCACCTTCCTTTGCAGACTACCAAAAATTGATAAATCCACTCACTTTGCTTGAGTGGATTTAATAGGTTTAATAGGATTTTTGGGGGACCATTATTGTTTTCATGTGTGTGTTTTTATTTTTATAAAACTATTTTTATGTTTTATAATATAAAATAATTTTGTATCTAATTTCATAAGCATATTTTCATAATTATATAAACTCTCAGGAATTGTGATTGAGCCTGGCACTCCATAATGGTACTTTGTTCAATAAATGAAAATAAGTTTATCTTTATACAAGAGATAGGGAACGGGTATAATTTATGGTGTACATTTTTAGCAAACAGCTACATTTAAAAATATTGCTATGCAAACCAATGTAAATATTAGCAGACTTAAATAGCAGAAGTAATCTAAAGTAATCATTGCAAGTATTACAAGGAATCAATATTTCAGCACTGCATACTAATGTGCCATTGATTTAAGAAAACAGACAACGTATTCGGACTTACTGTTCTCCCAGTCAAGTTTCAAGTGTTCTATAAAGCTGATCAAGAGTTTCTTTTAAAATTAATGAGTAAGCGGAGTTGTAAGTACATGCTTTTAAATGACATATCAAATATCTACTGCACTCTGCTCTTTATTTATGCTATAGAGTAATAATAAATGCTTCAGTGAAAATTCCAAAGGATCTGTTTCCCTGCTATATAAGAAACTAAATAGTGGGATATCCTTTGCATATAAAGATGTATCATCATGTCTTCTCTGTTGATTTAACAGCAACATACTTTCCGTTAAACTTATCATCATTCACTGATGGTAAGTGTTGTGCCTCTGTTGGTTCTCAGCAAAGACCGAGCACTTTTATTTTCTGGCACAAGCTTGAGATGGAGATGGTCTGGGATATCTGTGCTATTATCTCATGTGGTCTTCCTTTTGATGGGAGCTGTGGCATTGCATTACAAGAAAGGGAATGAACCCTTTCAGCCCCTCAGTCATCTCCGTCCTTCCCGTTCTCTCTATGTTTGTGTGTCTATATGCATACTATATTCCATTCAGTAGCTAAGTAATACAAGAAACAGTAATGACAGAAGCAAATTCAAAAAAATGTTTGCTCGTTCCTAAAAGTGATCATTTGTTCTCCTTCTGTATTATGCCTGCTGACTATTATATTACCATTGCAAACCTCACACAATTATTTGCAGCCCAAAATGTAATTGTGCCATTAAGACTATTTCAATGCAATTATAATTTTCTGACAGTGTGTTAAAGTATTCTTTCTTGACACAGTACAGGTTTATAAATCAGCAGTTAGTATATGGCCAAATATTATGTGGAAGTGGATTTCTTTTTTTGATACCAGCTAAAAACGGATATCCTAGAGGTCTGTTGGATGCAGTAATAGCCACTGGATGTTGAATGCAGTAATAACCATTTGACTTTTCTTTGTTATAAACACAAGAGCTTCTGGGATGAGATAAAAGCAAGATCCCATTATGCAACAACAGACTGGTTATGTTTGTTTCTAGGATTTTTGTATTCCTACAAATAAAGTAAATACAATGATCATGCGAATTTAGTTGTATAATGTTTGAGAAAGAAAACAGTATTGTTCAAGCAGTGTATGTGTGTGTAAGAGAGAGAGAGAGAGAGAGAGAGAATGTATGTATGTATGTATGTATGTATGTATGTATGTATGTATGTATGCATGTATGCATGTATGCATGTATGTATATGGAAGTCTATTTTCTTACCGCCAAAATAGTCTAATCTAATGTTTGGAATTTCTACAAAAAGTATTCTAAAGACAAAATAGAATCATATGCCTTCCTTCCTTTCCTGGTAAAACTGTTTTTTGATTCAGCAAAAGCTAAAATCAAAGTTTATAAGAAATAATTTAGTATTCTTTTCAAATCACATTCCTAGCCATAGCAAAAGCTCAAACTGATATTAGGAAATATTCTGTTTTGATCCTTCACTGAAGTTTTCCTTTCATACATTGATTGCAAAAGCCTGGAAACTTTTTTCATGCCTAAGGCAGGGCTAGAACTCACAGTTCCTATTTCCTATTCCTATCTCACAGTTCCTCCTATTTTTTTTTTTAGCCTGGTGTCTTAAACACTAGATTACTGTCCCAAACTAGCACTCAAAAGAAGCCTTCTTGTAGCCAGAGTTGAACCTAAGAATTTTCATACAAATTTCCGCCTCTACAGTCCAACTGCACTATTGAAAAAATATCGTTTATTTTGTCTTCTGTCATACTTTACCAAACAGTTAGGATTGGTAACAATAATGAAAACTCAAAAGTGTCCAAAATCTTTTTGTAAGTATAATAATTCTTTATGGAAGAAAAGATAGGAACCATAATCAAAAGAATTCTAGAGGCTGCTATGTTTTGGAAGCAAGCCCTATTCACAGAAATAATATTTAATCTTCTTTGCATCTCTTTCTTGTTCTCAACCTATATTTCACACTACCTGGTTCCTTTTTTTCATTTTTTCAAATAATTTGTTTAGAGATTTCAGGCAAAAAGAATAAAAACTATACAAACTATAAAAAATATAAAAAGAAACAAATGTTAAAAAAAGATCTTCTTCCTTCCAACAAATTTGCATAATTTAAGTACATTTATTGCCATATCTTAAATTATAATATATTTATCCTGAATTTCATCTTTTAGCTAAAAACAAAATCCAAATCCTCGTCTTTCATTCTTTATCAGTATAAGTCCAGTAAGGGTTGTCAGATGTACAGTGGTACCTCGGTTCACGACCGCTTTTGTTCATGAACAACTCGGTTCACGAACAGAAAAGTTCATCAAAATATGCTCCGGTTCACGAACTCCGCTTCGGTTCACGAACAGGAGCCGTGGCCATTTTAATGCTATTTCCTGGCTGTCACATAGTTGTGACTTCCTGTAGGAAGATCGTGGAGAGAAGGAGACACAGAAAAGTACACTGTGAGTACTTTCAGTGACTTTTTTTGATTTTTGTTATGCTTTTAGCACATACAGTATTTGTTTCATATTTTTTGTGCTTCAAAAACCAAAAAAAAAGATCAGAACAGATTAACCGGATTTCCATTAAACCCTATGGGAAACTGTGCCTCGGTTCACGACCAATTCGGTTCGCGACCAGAGTCAGTTCATTAAGTTCACGAATTAAGTTCGTGAACCGAGGTACCACTGTATCTAATTATCTTAACCTTGACTGAATTAACCCCAGCTTGTATTCCTTCACTACATTTAATTCTTTATTCAAACTTAATTGTTAACCTTTCATGTAGAGTCCTACACTTTGATTTATTGTTCTCTTTTCTTCTTCGTTACCCTCTCTCGCCAAAAATCTTTCAGAACCTTAGCTTTTCTTGTTTGTAAATTCAGTAAGAGGAATTCACTTCTCAAAAAATCCTTCTAACTATAACAGATCTCATTTGTAAAATCGGTAAAGAAATGTAAATCTCTTTTCTGGTTTGATAGTTGTATGTTTCCTGTAGGAATTTAAGAATCATCCTGTTTCAATTGAAAGCCCAGCATATCCTTTTCTAAATTTCTTCCATGACTTGCCATATTGATACACATATTCACATCAATTTCAAACTCATTCAGGATATCTTGCTCTTTCATTACATCTTTAGCTTACAGCTATCCATTATTTCTGAGTGTTTCAAAGACCATTTATCACAAATATTCATAATTTTTTCATAGTTTTCCATCAGGAAGCTCACTGTTACAATATTTCCTTCCACTCTTTTCTTAATCTCTAACTCACTCTAGTGTCCAACTATTAAAGTCACAGTATCTTCTTCTGACTGAGGAAAAGGTAAACAACAACAGTTTCTCAAAGGAAGAATTCTATGAAAAGCTTAATATTATCATTCCATCTGAATCCTTAATCTGTTGTTAAACTTTCTAAAGTGCATATGCTAAGCACTCTTTTGCTGCTAAATCCAGAAAACAATATTTTTCAAAATATTTTACAATCATGTTTAAAATTATTTCTCAAAGGAGAAGGAAACTCATATATTGGCTGCATAACTTGCCAATATCAAAGGATCTAACCCTTCTAAAGCAAAACAAAAACCCAAACTACCTCACAGGGTTGTGGTGGGAAAAATAGCAGAAGGAAGGAGTATTGTGTATGTTTGCTGCCTTGAGTTACTAGTAAAATAATAAAAGATAAACAAAAGTCTAATAAATAAATAAATAAATAAGCAAAAAACTTTCTTGCTACCATGACCCATAAACATTTTCATTTATTTCATATGTAAGATACCATTTCTTCTCTATCCGAAATATTGCAGTTCACTTTATTCTAGAACAGGAGTCATACATTTCAGCCACTTAATACTAGAAGATGGTTCTTAAAAGGTGTGTGGATCTTGGCACCAAAAGCTTAAAATGTGGGCTGGATCAAAAATCTTTCAGTAGAATTGAGTTTACTTTTCTGGCCATGTTTAACTCTAGTTGAAATGCTGCCTTGCCTACAGGAACCGTCAAATCCTAGTTGTGATTATTTCATTTACTAATCTACAATATGACAAAGCATTAAAAATAACAGTAATAATAACATAAACCTCCAATTTATTTATTTATTACACTTTTTAAACAACTCATTTCCCTCACAGAGCGACTCGGGGTGGTGTACAATCAAATATTAAAATAGATTCCTCTTTTATAAACCATGATTTTCACTAGAAAGTGAGCTATTCTTCCCATGCCAAATTTGAAACCTTTGAGGCACTGGACAGGAAATGGAGGAATGATCGGTATAAAGAATATATACAAATATTGTATCAGTGGAATAAGTGGGAAAAAATGGACTGTAAATTTCCACCTTTAAGGAGCTGAAATTTATTTCCTTCTTTTGAAAAGTAGGTCTTCTTTCTGCTCAGGGCAAACTTACCACAGTCAGAGACTTGCTAATAATGTGAGAACTGGAGGAGAGGAAGCACAATTCTTCCCTTTGTTTCACACACATATATGTACATATTGAGACAGGGTAGCAAACTCGATAACACTTATTACCCTACCAGCATGAATCGTGAGCAGCTTTGAGCATAAGTTGAAAATAATAAAACAAGATTTGAAAATGATTTAATTAAACATGGCTGTTTTTCTGGAGATTTCTATACAAACTCTGAAAGAGCTGTAAAGGGAGTAAATCACCCATTTATTATTAGTGCAGCCCAGAGAAGGCATCACAAAAAATATTTATTTTTAATTCCATGTGTTCAAGATTTAGTGCAAAGACTGAGGGCTTTCAGGCAGATGGATGGTTCAACAGAAGCAGTAAGGCAGTTCAAAAAGGAAACAATCAGGGGAGAAAATATATGAGCAGTGTAGTTATCACTGAAACAACAAATTGTTTAGACGGAGGATCCAGGCCAAAGTCAGCCGTTCTCTTGGCTTTTCATGACAGCTTTTGGCCACTTGAAAGGGCTCTTGCAGTAGAACTGGGACCAAGCTAATAGCTTTCTTTTGCCAACTCTCAGACACCATGGGGAGTATAATGTATGGAGCCAATTGCCTTCTCTTTTAGCCCAGAAAGGATCTTGATTCTCCCAGACACTTTTTATTTACAATTTCATCATCTCTGACCACTTGCCATACTGATTGGCACTGTCAGAATTTGGAACAATTAGCAAAGTCTGTTCTGGAGACAAGAAGCCTGGAAGGATTCACTGTCTGGTTTGGGAAAAGAAGCAACTATTCCTGTTACCATGCTGGATGGATTCCCTTCTTGCATATTTTTCTCAGTAGCACCAATCCTTTGTGTGTCCTGCAAACAACTCGTAGGCATCACTTTCTGGGGATCCTACAAAATATACATATTAGATCTCAAGTCCCAGAACCTTAGGCAACCTCAAAAAGCTTTAATTGGTGGTCCCAGAGGAGTTCTAACATTGTTAGTGAAGAGTAGCAGAAGGGAGAAATTATAATATTCATCACTAGCGAATAATCCTATTAACTATATTTACTGTTCTTAAAATGTAAATTAGGTGAAAGGAAGCTAAATTTTGTCATTTATTTTGGAATTTGGCCTCCAGTATTCCCCCTTGACCCAGAAGAAGTTGCACATCACTACATAAGAAGACTACAAGATAATACTTCCAATTAAATATAGGTAGCAGTTTGGTGAGGAGAGAGGAGGGATTACATGAACAAAACATTTTTTAGCTAGTGTTAGCTGGGAACCTTTATGGAATGTTGGAGACAAACTACATCAATTGCTCTTTGGCAGTCTATTGTAAGTAAGGTTGCAAAGCATGTTTGCATCTTCTATGTTCTATTGATAAAAATTTCAACTAGTACCAAAGCACTGTAAGGCTACAGTTCTTCCCTCATCAGCTCAGCTGAGACATAGCTGAGCCATCCTATCCCTACCTGTCCTACTGCTTCTGGAAATGAAAACTTGCTATCATGCTGGGAAGGGAATAGGTAGCTAACCAACCAAATGATGGTGGAATGAATTAAAACTAATTATTATAGGAGTTGTTCCAATGCCTTAATGAAGACTGGAATAAAGCAGAAAGGCAATGTATTAAAAACATCCCAGACATGATACCACCACAAGGTAGAAAATTAGGATGATTGGAAATTGTACTTAGGCCTTATATTGTGTCCTCCCAATCAATTTCATTGTAATTTTAGTACAATGACAATAAAGATTATTATTACAACTGTCCCAGTTGCAAATCCATTGCATCTATGGGAGAAAGTCTTATCATCAGTCAACATCTTGCCATACCTGCAAGTCATCTTTTCTTTTTGGACTTTAGGCCTGCCACACGTTCTACTGTGGGAAAATGGAGAGGGGATTATATGAAGTTGGGGGATATGTAGCCATAAAAACATTCTTCTTAGGAAGCCAAGGTCATCTTTTTCTCTGCACCTGGCCGGATCTGGATGGGAGGAATCTGTCTTCGTGGCAGTGAAAGATTGGGCCATGTGATGAACATGGGGGTGTTGGGATGGGTTCTTGAACTTTCAACTGGGTGGGGAAAACTGGAAACTTTCAGATTCCGGTTTTCCCCAGATGTGCCATCATGGCTTTTTTAATAAATTGGAATTTTGAAGAACCTCTTTCCTCAGATTCTTATTTTATTTTGGATGCTATTTGGAACACTGACACCTCTCTTAATACATCTGTGTGTGTGTTTCAGTACTCAGAGGTCTTCACAAATGTAATATTTTTTTGCATAGGGCCTCACTAGTTACAGCTCACATTCTAAGGATCCAATGTATCCTTCAGGAGCCAATTTCCATGAATACATCAGTTATGACTGCGTGGAGGTTTTAAAAAAGTCAAAATGGCTGCCACAATGGTACTATATAAGTTTATAGAAGCTCTGCTCCTAGAAAAGATTATAGAATTACACAAAGACTTTCCCTGTATTTCAAAAGCCAGTGCAGCTTCTGAGAAAATCTTGCTCTAATGCCTTTGAAAAAGAGTCTCAAAATATACTCCTTTAGAAGAACAAAGCGCAGGCTTAAATAAATGTTGGCAGCCATCCAATCCAACCAGCATGACCACTCATTGATCCAAAAACACTGGAAAGTATCATATTGCGTACTCCTATTTCAGAAATTTAAAACAGTAACTGGGGGCTGTATTTATGTCAAAAAATACAGTACATTTTCCCATTTTCCAAAGTAGTAGTCAAAGCAATTCAGAATGCTAAAATGAGTGAAAGGTTTTAATGGTTGAAATGAATGGTGCTGATGATGTAATCTAGTTTGAATAATGAAATGTCTGCAAGAAAACCACCAAGTTCAGAGAGCACCAAGGATCTATCATAGAAAAGAAGAATCTAAGCAAAGGCAAAATTCACTCCTATCTTGTAGCCAAGTTATTGAACCAACTGACAACCCATGCTGATAATCAAGAATACCTTATAGGATCAATCATTAACAGTAAAGGAACAAGATGTAAAGATATACATCACAGACTTGCACTTGGTAGAGCAGCCAAGAAAGCTTTTGAAAAGGAATTCAAATACTGTGATGTGTCTTTATCTATCAAGATAAGAATCATGCAAACTATGGTGTTTCCATTCTATGGAAGTGAAAGTTGGATTTTAAAGAACCAAGATAGGAAGAATGTTGATGTCTTTGAACTTCAGTGTTGGAGAAGATTCCTGAGTGGACAGCCAAGAAAATAAATGAATGTATCATATAACAAATCAGCTAGGAGTTCTCACATATGGCACAAATGGCAGTGCCCAAATTATTCTATTTTGAATACACTATGCAAAAACCCAGTTCTTTGGGAAAAGCTCTGTGAGGGAAATGTGGGAGGAAAAAGAGGGAGAAGGCGATTAGCAGCAAGGTGGATAGATTAATGGTGATGAGTGCCCAGTTGGAGACCTGAAAGAGGAGGTTAATGATAGATTGTTATGGAGAAAATCTATGTGTTCACTAATATTTATTTTATTTATTTATTTAGACTTTTATACCGCCCCCTTTTGTGACATATGAACATGACTTGATGGCATGTAATCAATTTGTTTCTCTAAATTTGACTACTATGTTACATGGTGATTATATGTTTGAACATGTTTGAACATTGCTGTATATTGTGTTAGTTTTGGGGAGATATTGGATATTATAGTGGTAAACAAATGTAATAAATATCTGAGGCTTCACATTTTACCTGAAATCCACAAAGTTCCCAAAGATGCTGTGTATTTTTAGAGCATGTCAAAAGCTTTTATCCCATGTTCAATTTCTTTTTAAAAAATGAACCAAGTTACTAAAGTTACTCCAGTAGAGTCTGCAGTTCCACCTAAACTATAAATCATAGAGTTATGGAATTACAGAGTGGACAGGGGACACTGAGGTTATTTAATATAACCTCTCCACCACCATTCAATACTAGAATCCAAATTAACCCATCCATGACACATGGCTGTTCAGCATTTACTTGAACACATGCAGAGAAAGGCAGGGCAGTGCGGTAGAGAAGAAACACTAGCATACTTGCCAGACACTGTTATACCTTCAACAAAGAAGTATATTGCTGCAGTACATTTTTATTGACTAGACCTACCTCAAAGAGATGCCACTGGCTGTTTGTATCTGGTTCCCATCCTAACTCTGATTGATTACAACTTGCTTCAGATAATTTCAACTCAGCCCTTGTTATAGAGAATCCGCTTTTTGGTGTTGGATCTTGGATTCTCTGACCATTTTTCACAGCTCTTGCCTTCCAAAGAATTCTTCAGAAGAACTCAATATACAAACATACAAACTGAATTCTCTATTCCTCACTTTCTGAACTGACAGCTCGACACACAAGTAGACACAGCCAGGCTTATTGCTTCATTGCTTTCACAATTCCCCACGGATGTCCTTTTCTTTGTTGTTTGTGACCATTCGTTATCTTCACTGAGCATGTGGCTTTAGTCCCCATCATTATTGTTTCATGGCAGTTTGAAAGCTCAGCAATTTACTTTCAGCAAACAACATGCATATTCTCCTTCACTGGTAATGGAGAATGGCGTAGCAGGTCTTTTCAGGTCTTATTCATTTATTTTAAACTCGATGTTTTTAATGACCAGAACAGTGTGATTACAATACAGCCATGTAGAACTGATATTAGAACTGATAACAGAAGCAGTCAGTTGACTGCTTGAGTCAACTGACCTGGCCTCAATGCTTTGTCAAGCTGAGCATTGAATCCATTGAATCCATGAGATGAAGCATTTCTATAATCACAACTGTTTTAATAACCAACATTTTTCACTTAAATGATACTAAAAAATAAGTATAAACAAGAAACGAAACACAAAAGAGAATCTGTGAGGTTGCTAGATGAGCCTTTTCAAAATGCTTTCCCCAGTGCAAAGACTGAAATGTAGCTCTCCCATGTAATCTCTGCCCAATCAACAACTGAGGAACTCCTACCTTCAACTATGTTCCCAGTGACTTGAAGATAAATGTTCATGGGTTTGCTCTGCACGCCTAAAACCACAACAATGTATTTATTTAAAAATTGATATATCACTTAGCCCAAGATTCTGGATGGTTTACAACCAGCAACATAGAGTAAAATCATATAGTAACAAATAGTAATAATTTAAAACTCAAGAAGATGTCAAAGATGAAGGACAACAGCTGTACTCCATACATGCCATCTCTTGTAGAATGGGAACACTAGGCATCCCTTTGTACCGACACCTCATGGTGGGTAGCAATCACTTGGAGGAATTAGTTATGAAGATAACCAAGTCATTAAGATAACTAAGAGCTAGGCTGCACGGGAAACACCAGTATTATGCTGCACTTATCAACTTATTGGTGAATGATGCACAATTTGCTATAGCAACTCTCACCTACCAACAGGAGAGTAGTTGCTTTCTTATCCATTGAGTCAAAGAAAAAAAGATTGAGATAGTGGAAAAATGTGGTTATTAAAGTCAGTATTTTTGATAATTAGGGTTAGGGTTAGGTTAAGGTTTGTTTTCAGGTACTAATATAAAGTACAAAATATTCAAGTATCTTCTGGAAAATAATATAACTTTAAATTAGAATGGAATACTGTATATGGAATCAGCAATACAGAAATCAGCAATACAGAAATACAAAAAATCTTTCTTTCTCCTTTTACCGCTTAATTGTCTCTGCTGCTTTTCTATGAGATAGAAAGCAATATTCAAGGATGCTTAAAATGCAAAGATCTTATCTTCTTTCTCTCTTTATAAAATAAAAGCAAAGGTTCATTCTTGCTTAAATCCTTAAAAGCTGGGACAAACAGACCTCCTTCCAGGTAGTTACCATAAACTTTCATTTTCTTGTCAACCATTTGACAAGAACCTGTCAAATCTGTTTGACTTTCAATGTATTACTTTCATATTTCTGGATCTGTTACACACACATAACAAAATGAAAGATAAAAGCTGTAAATATACATACAACACACCCATACATTCAGTCGCAATTGCATTATTGGATAGTGGGGCACATCCACATACCATTGACACTGAGACAGGTGGTTTACTGTTTCTTGAATATGTGTCCTCAATACGAAGCCTCCATTTCAGCACCAGACAGCCACTGAAGTAGGCTGGAGCAAGATCAATATGATTTGGCAGGAAATAAGTGCTTCCTATTGAAAATGGAACAAGCCCTTCTCTGTAGGAAGACAGAGTTAGACCATTACAAGGCTATTCTCTTTCATATAACTCCAGAACTTTTATTCTGGTTTACAGAGAGAACACAGCTGTGCCTAGTAGTGGTTAAAATGCTAGCCTAGGAACCAGGCATGGGTAACATGGTCCAGTCATTCTCTCAGCCCAACTCACCTCACAGGGCTGTTTTTCTATTGAGCAAAATAGAACAAAGAAAGAATATTATGTATGCTCGCTGCTTTGAGTTACAAAGTAATTTAAGATGGAATAAAAATATAATTAATTAATTAATTAATTAATATCAACTTTATGTAAGCTACAATTCCAATCATCATCATCATCATCATCATCATCATCATCATCATCATCATCATCTTTATTGTCATTGTAATAAGATTGTAATAAAATTACAATGAAATTGGTTATATAAACCTCAAACATTTAAAAAATATTTCATTTTAAGGCCTAAAAGTAATTGATATACAGTACCATTTTAAGGTGTTTCAAAATTCTACAGTACAAAAAGGCTGCTTCAAGAAAACTAGTGATTTGCCCTTTAGTTCTCTTCTATTCCAGAAATACAACAGAATGTTGTGAAGTATCTCTTTATGTTTAAGAGGACAGCCAAAGAAACTGAAAAGGTATCAGACTGAATGATTGAAATGCTCTTTAAATGCTTTTACTTGTCACCTGTCGTTCATAAACTGAATGCCAAGATTACATTTGCCATTTGTAATTTTTTAATCCAGAAAAGTGTTCTCTGCCAAGAAGCAGGGACACACTGCTTAATTTTGGGGATGATATTCTGGGTTTAATAGGTTGATATATTGCTTTTCTCCCAACAGGTTAAATAGAAAGATTTTTAAAATTATTATTTCAAGAAGTGATGCAGAATTATAATTCAAAATTAATGCATGTCAATTAGAATTGGGCAGAAGAATTCAACTGATGAGTACTTTGAATTTCTCCAGCGAGACAAAGAAATATCTGGTAATTTTCAAATTTGAAATGGAAAATCCTTTAAAACATGTCAGTTGGCTTGGGATCCATAATACAGTAGGAGTTGGCTAGAGAGGTATATGATAGATGCACACGGAAATGGCCTTTCCTCCATTTTGTTTTTTTATTTTGTTTTTATCTATTTAATTTAAAATGGTTGTTTTTAAGAAGTTTATGTTTTGGATTGCTTTATTATGTCTGCGACCCAGAATCACTATGTGAAGTGGGTGGCTATACTAATGTGATAGGTAAACAAACAAGGATGTAGTATATTTAAGGCAAAAATATATATGCAAATTGGGATGAATGTTTATTGAAAGATTCAACCATCCTTTCATACTGCACAGAATGAATATAGTTTCCACAGCAAAAATAATTACACTGGGAAGGGGTTTTTTAGCCATCAGTTCAACACTTTGTCTCTTCTTGAACACAACCACCTTTGACAGATATTTCAAACCAGGCTGCCCCTGCCATGAAAGGTTGTGTTTTTTTTTAAAGTAGATTCAATAGCAGAATTAGTTGGCTGTTTTCCTTCGCTTTTCCTTTTATTGGATGAAATTGACAAAGAGTTCTGTCAAGCCTTGCCTTCTAGCTCAAATGGCAGGAAAGACTGATTTTTCTCTCCTCTTCACTAGTTTTCAAAAGACCCACAAAACAGAACAGAAAACATTTGGTGCTTGCTTTCCTGGCACGAATGAGAGGAGAATAATAAGTAAACTTTCCAAATATTCACTGCCATTTGAACAGTGCAATTATGGTTACCAAAGAGGAATAAATGATTATTTCAAATTTATTTATTTATTTATTTTAAATAAAATCAAATATTTTATTTACTTTTTGGATGAGAAGCAAAACATTTTCTTCCTCCTCAAGGGAAAAATCCATTCAGTTGCTTTTTGGAAAAGCACCTTTGGGACAACTGTGATCTGGATGACTGAGAATCTCCACAAATATTTAAACATTTTTGTAATCTGCAAAATTGATAAGTATTCTCCCACTTCATGATGAAATCATTGATGAAAATACTGAAGAACAGAAAACTAGAACTGCTCCTTGTGGCAATCTATCCAATACTTTTCTCCAATTTGATGAGGAATATATGTTATCAGATGATTTTGGGGTGAGATATATCCACTGGATTTGGGCAGCTATATAAATCTGTTTAATAAATGAAATAAATAAAAATGAATTATGACATCCAACCCACTCTTAATTAACTTGCTAATCAGCATGTCCCGCGGTACTTTGTCAAATGATTTGCTGAAATCAATCTATAAGGAAAGTTATCCAATCAAAAAAGAGGTAATATTAATCTAGCAATATTTAATTTTTGAAAAATCAATTCTAATTTCTGAGAGTTATTGCATTGTTTCAAGATGCCTACAGATCAATCTCCATATGATTTACTCTACATCTTCTCAGATACTGATAATAGCGTAACTATATTGTAGTTTTCTATAACTTTCCATTCTGAAGAGAGGGACAACATTTGCCTATTTGGTACTTTACCAGTTATCCAGTTCTTTCTAGGGTGGAATTAATCTACTCCTGGGAATATAAACCTACTCAAAGTGAAGGATAATCCTTGACAAAGTTTCTATTAGTCTCGTGCTTCACTTATGCCCTTGTCCTTCGCAATTTCTTGGTGGATCACATATGTTTTTGCTAGATAGAACTGAATCAAATAGGAATGGGACAGTCCATCTTCATCCATCTTGGCAAGATTAGATAAAGGATTTATTCAGTCTCCTTTAGTAGTTTCCTTACAAAATCCCATTTCCTTCATCTTTAGAAAAAGTTCACTTGTGATTTCAACCACGTTAGATCTCTTTTCTCTGACAGATGAAATCATTATGTAGATTTGGACTTGTATTATTTTCTCCTATCATACCCTACTCATTAGTTCTTATTTGTAGAGGTCACACATTTGGAAAAATAATTACTGTTTACATTGGAATCTTATGCTCTGGAGATTCTTAAACAATTCTTAACGTAAAAATGATATAATCATTTCCTATAATCATTTCACTTTTCTAGACTAGAGATATATTTATGAACAAAGTACTTCAACACATTCACTGGAAATTCCTGAAAGAAAAATATCATTTTTTCCCCTTTCAGTTCTCACTAACATAGTCTGAGTGAGAAATCTAAATAATCTGACAATGTCTTTCTTTGCAATCATGAAAAACAATGCAAATTAATTTTAAAAATATTATCCACCTATAGAGAAGCCACAGGAAATTAAAAGGATAGCTTCGGTATCAAAAATTGTGAATCCTGATGAGAATCGTCTTTTTTCTCATCCCAAGTAGCATATCAGGAGAGAAATATAATGCTTCTAGCAGGTGTAGAATATTGGGGAGTTAGTAAGCTCTAAATTTTGTGATTACATCAAAAGAAGAAATAATCAGAATCTTGACCACTTTTGTTTAAAAAAGTATTCCATATAAATAGAAGAAAAAGCAAAGCAAAAGAATCCTTGTAGATCATCATTTGGATCCATGATCAGAATTAAAACAATGTAGCCAAGCAAAATGATATGGTTTTCCCTTCAGTCCAGAACAGCTTTTTAAAACTTTTTTACCCTCAAGAAACTCTTGAAATAATTTTCAAGTTTCAGAAACTCCTGCCTAAAAATAGCATCCCCATCAACAAACTTTGAAATACAATTAATTTCTAACCTTTAATGTTTTATAACAGCAAATTGACAGGACAGGCCAGCAACTTCAGCACATAGGCACCGTTCTGCGATGGTTCTCCTCCTACCTCTCCGGTCGATCGCAATTTGTGTTGGCAGGAGGCAAGAGGTCGACCTCGAGGCCCCTCACATGTGCGGGGAACCTCGGGGGTCGGTCCTCTTGCCACTCCTGTTCAAAACCTACATGAAGCCACTGGGTGACATCATCCATGGTTTTGGGATAGAGTACCATCTGTATGGTGATGATACACAGCTGTACATATCTACCCCGAACCACCCCAACGATGCCGTCGAAGTGATGTCCTGGTGTCTGGAGGCCGTACTGGTCTGGATGGGGAGGAACAAACTCAGACTCAACCCGTCCAAGACCGAGTGGCTGTGGCTTCCGACGTCCCGGTACAGCCAGTTGATGCCAACACTGGCCATTGGGGGCGAATTATTAGCCCCCGTGGAAAGGGCGCGCAACCTAGGCGTCCTCCTGGACTCTCGGCTGTCCATGGAAGACCATCTGACGGCCGTGCCAGGGGGGCTTTTTATCAGGTTCGTCTGTTACGCCAGCTGCACCCCCTTTTGGACCAGGACGCCCAGCGCACAGTCACTCAAGCACTCGTGATTTCCCGTCTGGACTACTGTAATGCTCTCTACATGGGGCTCCCCTTGAGGTGCACCCAGAGACTACAGTTAGTGCAGAATGCGGCTGCGCGGGGGATTCTGGGAGCCTCACGGCACTCCCACGTAACACCTCTCCTGCGCGAGCTGTACTGGCTGCCTGTGGCCTTCCGGGTGCGCTTCAAGGTGTTGATAACCATCTTTAAAATGCTCTTCATTCCAAGGCTTACATTACAGTAATCTTAAAGCAAAAAAGATTCTATCAGATGTCTAAAATCTAGAGCAATATTGCTTTTTAATCATGATGCCAAGTTACAAACAATGACATTAGCCTGGAGATCACAGAATGTAATACCTGTCTATGCCTATATCAGTCTAAATTAATAACAAACAACAAATAGACAGGGATCTATAATATTCAACTGCTAATTGTTTTTTATTGGACTTTTATTGGATTTTTATTTGTAATGGCAGATAAATCAGGCTTGGCTCTCTTAATTTTGTTACAGGCTGAAGAGGCTTTGTTATAGTTCAGACAACTTTTTGAAGTGTGTTTTAAGAATACAAAGTTTTCTACCAAGTTTGTACACTGGATTACAATTTGGTATTTTCATCCTTGTTTATTTATATCTTGCCTTTATTACTTTTACAAATAACTCAAGGCAGTGAATATATTGAATGAACCTTTTTCCTCCTATTTTCCTCATAATAACAACCCTGTAAGGTGTTTTGGGTTGAGAGAGAATGACTGGTCCAACATCACCCAGCTGTCTTTCATGGGTTAGATGGGACTAGAAATCGTGGTCTTTGGCTTTCTAGCCTAATACTTTAGCCACTAAATCAGAATGGCTTAACGTTATTTATATTTATATATTTACAACTAAATATATTTCTAGCGATGAATATATTGTATGTCTAAGTTATTAGAGATAACTATATCATGACACCTGTCTCCTTTTATTTTTAAAGGAAGTATTTTGCCTCCTTTAATTTCTATTTTAATTCTGAACCTTAAGCTTTTTTTAACAGAATCTCAAGACGTTAAAGGAGTTATAGCAATAGATACTAAATGTGAACTTTTTTTCTATGGAGAAAATATTTTGGCTATTTTAGGTAATTAATTAGCTTACTGAAGCTGTGTAAATAAAGTAACCATTATTACCTTACTGAAGCTTAAATTGAGAATAAAAAATTATTTCATTAGCCATTTCATTAGACCATTTCATGGTCTGCTTAATGAATGTGGATTTTTTTTTTTTGAAATGAATGCTAGATTTATTAAGCTCATATTACAAAAAATTCGAGAGCTCATAGTTTTGTACAGTTTAGTCCTTTCCAGTAGTGCTACATTTTGATTCCAAATTACAGCATATACTAATATAGATCTGGGGAAATATACCAATTGAAGATGTGTAATATTGAGTTATACCTCTGAAATTTGATATTTAATGAAGAATTTTGGCTTCATTGAGAAGCCACAAATTATTATTTCATGTAGATGAGATAATTTATTCCCTTAATATAATGGAATAAGCTAAAGGCATATATTCAATATCAATTTATGAAATCTCTATATTGTAAAAAACAAAAGATGGGACATGGTCTAAATTTAATAAGTTTATAGTCTGAATTGATTTTTCTTGATGTTTCACTCTTCTAGTTCAGTTTATAATCATTGTATGCATTTAATTTTTTAAAAACTATATGTTCATGTATGTATTATTTTATTTTATTTTATTACATTTCACCAATAAAATTTAAAAACTGATAAAGACATCAAATATTGTGGACACCTTTGCTTCATTTAAAAAAACAACTTGTCTCCCTTTCCCCCCATTGTTGTACATTTTGATACATTATATTGTTTCAATTCAATGATATACAGTATTAATTAAAATTATTGACATTCTACTTAGATAAAGTATTGGAAATAAAGAAAAGAGAAATAAATATTCTATCAATATTAATTTCAGTTTAAGATGTCTAATTATAAGAATAAAAGTATTTGACATTTTCATCCAACTTTCATCCAAAGTTGAGTATAACATTAGATAAAAGAAACTGCAGCAGATGACATCATATGTATGTTATATCATAAAAATTTTGGTCTTAAACCTTTATTTCATTCTTAAGCAGTACAGTTTTATGCACCTATGCTGTAAATCTTTATGTTCTAAACCTAAAAGGCAAATAAATTGTTTATATCTGCATCTGAAGCAAATCCAAGCTTTGATACATATTCAAGAATATAATTAGGTATGATGGTATAAGAATGCCCAGTTCATTTTATTTCACTGAACTAAACAAAAAATGTAATGTACAGAAAAAAGATGATAATAAAGAGCATCATTTTATGTATGTATATTAGAGTTTCTGCTTCCAGAATGGATTTTATGTAAGTTATCAAGGTCTGTGATTTTATTCTCTCCTTTGTATGTACCTTAAACACTCTCACAGCAAGACTAACCAAGAAAAGAGGAGAAGGATGAACGTAAGACAATCTGGCACTGAATCCATGTATAATTCGACCTTAATAGTAGAAGATGCCCCTTTTTATAAGTCATCTTGGTATTTGGGGAACATTTCAAAAATGACATTTCTTCGGCATGAAAAAGTCCACCCCTGCAATCCACCACCTACCCTTTCTCTTAATCATCTTTTTCATTTATGGAAACGTAAGAAAAACAGTGCATATCAATATAGGAATAATCACCTTAAGGGTTTAAACTTTTAAGTAGTTCTCTACAAAAAACTACAAAAGCCAAGATATCTGGTGTTTTGAACCTGAAATATTCTAGAGCAGAAAAAAGTTGTTTTAAAATAGCAGCTCAATATTAGGTTTACCTACCCAGGATTTTCCTCCAACCAACTGAATATAGTATTCTGGCCTAAATTATGTTATATTTTTATTAAACAAGACAAAAATAGAATGAGGTTGGGCAGGAATGTGCATCTTTTTTTTTTCTAAGCCAATCGCCTTATGTGACCCTCGAAAGCCATGCTGGGACTTTAATTAAATTTAATATAGTTGATAGGATTACTTTCTGATCATGGATTTAATAACTTCCGCCTACTGTCACATTAGAAAATTACAGTCTGAGAACCAACTTGGAGAGGTCAGTCAAGGCAACCTCCAAGGTTTTCATTCAGGGGCAGGAGTTCATGGAGCCTTCACTCCACCTTTTAGATCTGGCAGTATTGCTTTTACAGCAGTATGCTTTCTTAGATGAAAATGCAGCCATTGGTCTTTGGGAATCTTCTGTGTAAGCCAAATAAGCTTATCATTTGGGAAAATTAAACTGATTTGCTTCACTTTGACATTTTGAAAGTGAATGACAAATCACAGGAGATTAGTGCAATAAAACCAATGGCAAGAGAAAGCAACCCCTTTCCAAAAAAGTTATACAAGAAGAATCAAAATAAATAAGATAGGCTGAGCAATCTTCTCTTATTTTTACGTTAGGAAAATATTCTCAATCTTTTGTTCTGTATTGATATTTTCATTCTTGCTAATAAAAATACCATTCAAATGGATTTCATTACTATGAAATATATTTTATTTATAACAAAACTAAATGCACAAAAAGTTTTCCCTCAAATTTACATTTAGACATGCCCTTGGAGTGGAAACGAGCCAAATGTATAGGGGGAAACCATGCTTGGGATACTGAGGGTTGTTCAGTATGGAATCTGAAATTTGGTATTTTGATAAAATTGTGTGATAGTAAGAAACTATCTAGTATTAGCTTGCAAACCCAAGCTATTTTTCCCCTCAGAGATATGGAACTCTCAGCTTTCATGGACAATCACAGTATGGACTAGGAGTTACAGGGTTATTAACAGCATAGGCTATAAACAGTCCAATTAGAAAGTTGAGGAAAACTTTAACATTATGTTTCAGTTAATGGAAACAGTATCCAATCTGAGCTATTCTGGAGAGAGGGACGTTAGCTGAGGATAGGCTCCAGTATGAACCTAAAAGCTTGGAAGAATAAAGATTTGGTCCCGGTGACCGACTCAGGTTTAACAGAATTAACAGAGTTGTAAGGGACCTTATAGGTAATCTAGTCCAACCCGCAACACAAGCAGGAGACTCTACACCATTTCTGACAAATGGCAGTCCGAGCTCTTCTTGAAAGTCTCAAATATGAAGCTCCCACAACTTCCACGGGCAAGCTGTTCCATTGGTTGATTGTTCTCACTGTCAGAAAGTTCCTCCTTATTTCTAGGTTGAATCTCTCTTTGGTCAGTTTCCATGCATTATTCTTTGTCTTTGAAAAATAGCTTGACCCCCTCCTCTCTGTGGCAGCCCCTAAAATATTAGAACACTGCTATCATGTCTCCCCTGGTGCTTCTCTTCACTAGATTAGCCATACCTAGTTCCTGTAACCGTTTTTCACATGTTTTAGTCTCCGGTTGCCTAATCATCCTGGTTACTCTTCTCTGCACTTTTTCTAGAGTCTCAACATCTTTTTAGTGTG
The DNA here is from genome assembly GCA_039707465.1 of Rhabdophis nuchalis. Classification (NCBI taxonomy): domain Eukaryota; kingdom Metazoa; phylum Chordata; class Lepidosauria; order Squamata; family Natricidae; genus Rhabdophis; species Rhabdophis nuchalis. The sequence continues at coordinate 186,321,748 of CM077645.1, read as the reverse complement.
ATGATCAAAAGGGGATGCAGTACTCTAGGTGTGGTCTTACTAAGGCTTTATAGAGTGGTATTAGTACCTCATTTGATCTTGATTGTATCCCTCTATTAATGCAATTTAGGATAGCATTGGCATTTTTGGCTGCTGCTGCACACTGCTGGCTGATATTCAGCTGGTTGTCCACTAAGACTCCAAGATCCCTCTCACAGATTAGATCCTGCAACATTATCCTCAGACGTATTTATTTGCCTTCATTTACAATGGAAACAGTGTCAATAGGGCCTACAAAATACTAATCCTTTTACATTTTTAAAACAGAGTGATATATTGTTTGTTGCATTTCTATGCAGATAGAAGATATCCTGGTTTACAGTAAGAAGACTATAAAATGGAAAGTCTAAATTTCAAATCTTATTCCTTATGCATCAACATTGCATAATGACTTTAACTAGGTTTTTCTTATTCAGGATGGATGATTGACTTATCCACATATTTCTTCTAAAAACAACAACAATCTTGCTTAACCTAAATAAGAATGAATTGTGATGACAACTGCAGAAGTGAACAATATTAGAAAACACTGCATAAAAGGCAATGCATATCACTTGTTTTGTGAAAATAAATGGTTTCCAATGTATACATTTATTTCTCTGGAATAAAGAAAATGTAAAGAAATTGACCAGAGAAAGAAAGTTCCACTATGGAAGTCCTACCACTATAAAAGTAAGCAAAAATTACACATAGAGTAATAAAAAAAATCATATTTGATAAATGTCTCTCATTGTGTTCACAAACAGTGGGCAGAATGTTATTTCTTAGTCTCCTACTTCGCCCTTCATCATAAATTGATTAAATGATTTCTAACTTATATGGCAAAAGGTTCTTCATTAAATATATGAATTGCTTTTAAAACACAAGAAAGATTTAGAAAAATATTTTGTTCCCTGGAAAATCTCTTTTTGACAAATCAGTTTAATTCATGCTTCAAAATGTGATGACTAGAAGATACATACTTTTTATTATTAATATTTGATTCTCTAAGCAGATGATCCATGCAGAGGGACCGTCAACTGAAAACAAGTCAAATCACTTTTGCTTGACATTTTCAGTATTTTCTTCCTAAACCTGAAAAGTGATATCTGGAAAAAGCCAGCATCAAGGCATACAAAACATATCCATCCATCCACCTAGAATCAAGAAAGATAAACTTTTCTTTGGATTACATTACTTTAATGGCATCGTGGATCACTGACTGAACAATGCGCTTTGATTTCACTATTGTTAAATTTTTAACTTAATCACAACAATATACAGAATTTAAATAATTCCTGCAGTATGTATTTCAGCAAACTGAAAACATTGTACTTATGCTACACTGAAGAATGCTCCACATTAAGAATGTAGAACCCTTTGCCTGTGGGAAAACAAAATAAGGGAATGGATTAGACATCAAACAACTTTGCTGTATATGGTTCCTATTAATTTCAGTAGCATTTAAATCAGCAGTAGATAACGTTTCATATAGATGGTAGTTGGATTTTAGCAAAATAGCTTTGTCCAGATGTAGTGTAATGTAAAAAAGAGAAAATATGAACATTCTGTAGCTCAGTCCACACACACGCAGTTATGTTTCAGTTGAATGCTTATATATATACAGAAAACAATAACAAATGCTTAAGTATTACTTATGGAAAAGCAAACATTTAACTTTCTAGTCAACTCTAATTACTGTCTTGAGGATATGGTAAAGATCAACAACTAATCTGGAAAGGAACAAACTGAAAATTATTTTTACTATGTTACTAACAGGAAAGACAGAAGACATTCTTAGATCATTGCTAATATAAGACTTTAGAATAAACTACAAGAATAAATATCCCAAGGCAAATATGTACAGCAAAATTTGCAAGATATATCACTATGAAGTTCAAGTTGATTTTGTAATGCATGACACTAACAAAATATTAAAGGCTGACTTTTTTTCTACTAGCATCTATTTTCCAATATGCGGGTTTATCAGAATAATATATCTATAGATGTCAGCTTTTCCAACCAACCTTTGGCAAACCTGATTAGGCTTCTAGGAATATTGATCTAACATAACTAAGAAGTGCCCCACTGAGGAAGGCTGAGCTAAGATTATATATGTGTATTATGTGATCAACATAAAGTTCCAGTGATCTACATAAAGTCATGATAACATCCTATGGAAACCTTTGGAACTAGCATAACTCATTATTTTTGCTATGACTGGTATGGCTATTTTACATCCTCACTTCAGATGATACAACTGGAGATAAAATTAGCTCATTAGGACCATGGAGTTCTGTTTGTAAAGTTTAAATGTTGTTAAACTTACTTACTTACTTTATTAGATTTCTATCCTGCCCTATCTCCCAAAATGGGACTCAGGGCGGCGCACATAAATTTAAAAATCTAAAAATACAAACAATACAACATTCTACAAAAGTTAAAACTAAAATTAAATAATTTAGCCCGTGCTAAAAAAGAAAACAATTAATTTAAAACCCAACTCTAATAATAACATAGCTGTAACAGCTATGCCAGTCCGGCCATATGGAAGAGATATGTTTTTAGTGTCCGCCGGAAGAGGCAAAGGTCGGTGATAGTACGAAGGTCTGGGGGGAGGTCATTCCAAAGGGCGGGGCCTGCCACAGAGAAGGCTCTTTCCCTGGGCATCGCCAGTCAGCATTGTCCAGTGGACGGCACCCTAAGGAGGCCCTCCCTGTGGGAGCGGACAGCTCGAATGGAGGTATGTGGTAGTAGGCAGTCCTGCAAATAACCAGGCCCGCTGCCATGGAGCGCTTTAAAGATGGTCACTAAAACCTTGAAACGCACCTGGAAGGCTACCGGCAGCCAGTGCAGCTCGCGCAGGAGAGATGTTACATGGGAGTATTTTGAAACTCCCAAGATCCCCTGTGCGGCCGCATTCTGCACCAACTGGAGCCTCCGGGTGCATCTCAAGGGAAGCCCCATGTAGAGAGCATTACAATAGTCCAGGCGAGAAATGACAAGAGCTTGAGTGACTGTATGTAGGGCGCCACGATCCAGAAAGGGGTGCAACTGGCGTATCAGGTGAACCTGATAGAAGGCCCCTCTGGCCATGGCCATCAGATGGTCATCTAAGGATAGCCGGGAGTCCAGGAGGACACCCAAGTTGCGGGCCCTTTCTGCGGGGGCTAGCAATTCCCCCCCGATAGCCAGAGATGGAACTAACTGGCTATGTCACGGCGCCGGAAACCACAGCCACTCGGTCTTGGATGGGTTGAGTCGGAGCCCGTTCCTCCCCATCCAGACCCGCACGGCTTCCAAACACCGGGACATCACATCGGCGGCATCGTTGGGGTGGTTAAGGGTAGAGATGTACAGCTGGGTGTCATCAGCGTACAGATGGAATTCTACCCCAAAACCACAGATGATCTCGCCCAGCGGCTTCATGTAAATGTTGAACAGGAGAGGCGAGAAGACTGACCCCTGAGGCACCCCATAAGTAAGGGGCCTCGACATCGACCTCTGCCCCCCTGCCAACACAAACTGCGACCGGTCGGAGAGGTAGGAGGAGAACCACCGTAATACGGTGCCTCCCAACCCCAACCCCCCCAACCGGTGCAGTAGGATACCATGGTCAATGGTATCGAAAGCCACTGAGAGGCCTAACAGGACCAGGATAGAGGAGTAACCCCTATCCCGGGCCCTCCAGAGATCATCTACCAACGCGACCAATGCCGTCTCTGTGCTGTACCCAGGTTGGAAGCTGGACTTAAAGTTTAAGCATGATAATTATTCATGTAAAGTACAACAGTTATTGGACTGAATATGCCATGCTGAATTTGCAACAATGAGCAAATCCCAAAGGATAAGTCAATCACTATTTATCTCTTTATAAACATCATTAATGAAATAAACAAGAATAACAATTTTCTTGGAATACTTGTTTCTGTAAATAAATCTTAAAAGAGGTGAATGAAGCAATTGCTGCTATCTGTCATGGAAGTACCTCACCATTGCTGTGCAAATTCAAGAGTTTCCAAAGGTCATTACTGTGATGTGTTGAATCCTTCAAAAAATGACAAAAGGGATGTTACTATACAGACACTGCCATGGTGCAGTAGTCAGTTGTCTTATCAGGCATGTCCGACAACATGAGTAGGAGATCTACTATTGCTGAAGTCCTTTGATGACCTGCCTGCTACTCCAATGTCTAAATTATCAAGGAAGCAGCTCAAACATGTGACCTTTTATATAATAAAGACAGATACATTGTACATTGGAGATAGTGACTTCTGCCTTTAAAAATACTGCCCATTATTATACTGACTTTGCATTTTGGTACTTAACTGTACATCACAAAAGATGAAGCGATACAACATGATGTAACCTTGATCCTTATAAAAAGATAATTGTACATCACAAAAGATGAAAGTGATACAACACGATGTAAAAGATAATGGAGACATTCTCTTTGGATGGGTAGGGGACAGAAGGTGAATATTTTCCCTACCTTTTCTTTGATTCCTAGAGTTCTTCTTAAAGCCTTTATCACTTAGGAAGGATGAAATTAATTCAACAATTTGAAAAGGAGAGAAGGAAATTCAATTCTCTATTCCTTTCCTTTGTTTGTTTTGTTTGATTATTAATTAAAATGGTACAGCTTCTCATCTCATCCGTGACTCCAGGAAGTATACAACAATCAATAAAACAACAGACATAGAAATATAAAAACTGTCACCCCAGTAATGGAGCCATCTATGCCTGTCTCCGGTTTCCAGGGAACTGCAGACCTGATACTTAATGAGGTCTTGAAAGACTTCCAAATGTCAAAATAGATGAAGCTAATCTAATTTTAGGGGAAGTTCCATAAGTCAGGTGCCATAGCAGAGAAAGCATAACTTTCAGGAGTCCCCCCAATTGCATGTCCCTAGCTGATAGTACCAGCAGCCTGCCTTGTCATGCCAGATCCAATAAGGTACACTGATGTAACCATGGTCCTTTAAACAGTCCAGTCCCAAATCATGAAGGCTTTAAAGGGTAAAACCAGCATTTTGAATAGGATCTGGAAGCAAACTAGCAATCAATGCAGCTCAAGTAGCAGAGGTATAACATGTGCTGTTCTAGAACTATCTGTGCTGCTGCATTCTATACTAGATGAAGCTTCCAGATACTCTTTAAAGGCAGACCTATATAAAGCGCATTGCAGTAGTCCAATCTGAAGGTGACTAGGGCATGAGTGAGTGTAAACACTCAGTATGTACACTAAAATGACTTTCAAATTTTGAGCAGTCAAATTTACACTATGGAGTTGATATAGTTCTGACTGATGTGTCTATCTCTAATGCACCTGCCCCCACAGTACATAATCTAGGTCCAGACCCCACAGCCTTGAGGGCCCCAATATTCAATGATATATGATATATGGTATATGATATATGATACACACACACACACACACACACACACACCTTAATTTTTAAAAAACAGACCCAACCTGACCACTTCCCCAGTGTCCATTAAATGAGGACAGCGAATCAGGGAGCTTGTTATATGGTTACATTAATTGTGGCTGTAGATTGTTATTTACAATTTTGCAATTTATAATTTTCTTAATACTGTCCTTATTCTGTTTTTAAGTATTATTAGCAATCTAAACATGTATTTGAGATGGGTGGTCATCTAACTTTAGTAAACAAATAATAAAACAAATGAAAAGGCAATTATGCTCTGTAGCACATTCAAGTAAGGGAAATATAGGGTTGATGTCTGATAATGTATACAGAAGAAAAATAATAGGGGGAGAAAGAGAGAGAAAACTGAGGGGGGGGGAGGAGAACTTGGGGAGGAGAGGAAGAAATAAAGACCAAAGGACATATGGTTCAGACCTTCTTGATATTACCACTAATTAGAAACAATGCGGTCCTCACTTGGATAATACACTTGTGGACAGGAATGAATGGGTTGCCTGTAAGCTCATGGCAGATTTCTTTATTCATTCAAGCTTTAAACAGAGTTTCTCTATATGTGTAATATAACGTATACACTCTGTGTGTGTGTGTGTGTGTGTGTGTGTGTGTGTGTGTGTGTGTGTACTAGAGTTTTCTTTATTCTAGAAAATATCTTGATTCATGTATTTAGATTTAGATTTATTAAATTTTTAGACTGCCCTTCTCCCTTGCGGGACTCAGGGCGGTGTACAGGCAATAATAAGAACAATAAGATAGAACATAAAATCCAATTAAAATACAATTAAAAATATATTAAATGGATTGGCCTGATCTAAATCCAGTTAAAAAACCCTTACTAAAACCAATTTAAAAACTAAAGCAATTTAAAAAACTATGCCAGGCCGGCCGCACGAAACAGATAGGTCTTTAAGGCCCGACAGAACTGGCGCAGGTCCGTGGTTGTCAATAGGTCAGGGGGTAGGTCATTCCAGAGGGCAGGAGCTGCCACAGAGAAGGCTCTCCCCCTGGGGGTCGCCAGCCGGCATTGCCTGGCCGACGGTACCCTGAGGAGGCCCTCCCTGTGGGAGTGGACTGGTCAGTGGGAGGTGTTTGTAGCAGATAGCCAGGTCCCTTGCCATGGAGCACTTTGAAGATAGTTACTAATACCTTGAAGCACACCCGGAAAGCCACAGGCAGCCAGTGCAGCTCGTGCAGGAGAGATGTCACGCGGGAGCATCTAGATGCTCCCAGAATCTCCCACGCGGCCGCATTCTGGACTAACTGGAGTCTCCGGGTGCACCTCAAGGGAAGTCCCATGTAGAGAGCGTTGCAGTAGTGATACATTTGATACATTCAGTTTGCAACTTAAAGAATAATAGTTTTAACAGGAAAAGTAAAGAAGATTTTAATTAACACTCATGTCTTCCAAATTTAACTAGATCACACATTTTTGCAAATTGCAATAAAATAGTAGATAACAAACTGTCATAAAAGAGGTTAGTGTATCATGTGCAATTCAAGACCTGCTAGCTATCAAAAAGAAAAGTTTTAATATGATCATGTTAAGTTTATTGGATAGATTATTTAAAGTATTAGTGCTTTGTTATGCTCACAAAAAAGCTAAAAAGACTAATTTAACCCAAAGTATTACCTCAAGATAATATTTAAAGCATGCAAAACCCTACAGACAGACATGGGGATGGTAAACAATACAGATCCTACTTTCCAAATAGTGAAATTGGAGCTTTTGTGGTCTGATACAAACACATTTATTCTACAGGGAATTATAGTGGTTTCCATAATGACAGACTGTTGAAGATTTTGTCCAATTCATATTGGTTACCTTTGTAGAATTCTCCTCAGTGGTGGATTCCTACTGGTTTGGACCTGTTTGGACCAGTTCACTACTGCCGATTTGTACCAGTTCGGACCGGTAATAGTTTGGTGGCCTGGGTCACTGGAACCAACAGTGACCCAGGCCTGCCATGCCTCTGAACCAGATCTCCAGGTGGCACTATAGGCACCACCATCTTGTTTTTCGCTTCTGCATATAACCATTTTTATTGCACTGTGCATGTGCATGCAGCACGCATCAAGAGCACATGCACAAAGCTCGCCCATGAGTAAAACAGCAGTAGTGCCTGCCGGAACCCACCCCTGATTCTCATGTTGTAGAACAGGGGTCTCCAACCTTTGCTGGCTGGAGAATTCTGGGAGCTGAAGTCCTTCAGACTTAAAGTTGCAAAGGTTGGAGACCCCTGTTGTAGAATCCTCGTGTTGTCATGCAATCAAGGACACGATTTGAATTACAAATATGCTGCAGGCATTACCGGTATTTCTCTTCTGTGGCAGCAAAAAGCCATGAGTCTAAAAGCTAGGACCTTTTTTCTTATTTCACCTCCAGCAACAGGAATATATGTGCAGATGAATATATCATCTCAAATAAAGTTATTTCACATAAAATTACATAAATAAAACAAATTTCAACCATGTATTTTACATACAACATCTAATTTTAATCATCTGTGATAGTAAATTAAAATACAGATCTCAACTCTGAATTGAATCAGGGCTAACTCACAAAGCTGAATTCCTATGACTGCTATTATCTTTTGTTTTTGGCTGGATATGGTTCTGGCCTAAAACAGTATATCTCAATCTTAGCAACTTTAAGAAGTGTGGATTTCAACTTCTTGAATTGTGGCCCCAGAACAACTGATCCCAAGTTGTATTCAGAATGGTCCAGAAAGTCCTTCTGCAGATAAATTATACGTATTTGCTTAGTTATTGGTACTTATCACTAAGCACTATCAGAAGGGGCAGATTGGCTAAACAGAAGAGAATCCTTTCTCACGAATCAGTTAGGCTTATGATTTCTGTCAAAGAAGTTCCAGAAAAGTTTCAGATGCATGAGATACAAATTTTTGTAAGTGTTCATTAATGAACACTATATTTCTAAAAAAAAGTATTTTTGTCCATTCTATTAGCAGCATTATGAACACTGCTAGTGCAAGCAGCCTTTCATTTGCTTAGTAAATTTGCTTTCTGACTTCTATATCACTTTAAATTTGTTTAACACCAATTCTACTGAGCAGCTTCTTCAAGAAAAATGTACTTCCATCAAGACTAAAATGCATCTAATATATCAGGAACAATTTTCCAAGCAAGAGCGTGGAAAATTAATTAGGTATGCAATTTCAGCTAACAATCTGTTAAATTATTTGCATCTCTGATTTCCATCTTGGCAAAGTGAGAAAGAATTATGGACTAGCGAATCATTATTTTGGCATTTATTAAAAATGTTAATAATGATATTTTCTTTAGTTTGTATTCATGTTGGCATACAATGCTAGATCCACTATTTTTCTATTGCATTGTATTATTAGCTGACATCTATTTTATTGAATGTGCTTCCAAGCCCTCAAAATAAACTTGTGTAAGGTGCTGTGGGAACAGTTAGATGTGGATTGAAGTCATTGAGTAATAGCACCTGGGCACCAAAGCTGTTGCTTTTGTGTGTGTGTGTGTGTTTTAGGAATAGGCTTTCAGATTATCCATTCCTAAAAACATTAAGGCGAGTTGTAGAAATAATCCTGTGAAACCTCCAGCTTAATATCAGGCAGGAGGTTGACTACTTGTTGGACAATAGCTACACCCCAGAGTCCTATACCATTTCCAGTATGTTTTATGAACAGGAAATGGTTAGTACAATATGATGTACTGATGCTTGGTAGATTCAATTTTATCACTCTAAAACTTAGTCACAGTCAAAGAAGAAGGTGGACTCTGAGTCCTTTATTCTGCAATCTGTCCCATTCAAAGAACTGTATAGGGACAGGGAGAATGGCCTCTTTCATTGTACCTTTTCTACATATCACAAGAAACAGGTTAAAGAACGAAAGATGGTTCAGTTGTACAAAATACCTATTCATAAAATACAACATTGCCATTGATTTTAATAAGTGTTAATTTTTGGCCTGATTGGTCAAATCTGTTTCTAAGATATCATCTAATAAGTGAAAACACTAATTATTAATTAGAATATTTATGTTGTAAATAACTACAAAAAATACAGCATATTTCCACATTTTGCATAGTAAGCTACAAAGCACATGTTATTAATAAATACTTTCAAAAGCTATTATCATGCTTCATCTTAAGTCGCAGCATTTTTACAGCTGGTCTAAAGTTTTATATTGTGTGTATTATGAGTGACAGAAGCTTTTCCATCTCTTCGCTCCCTGACTGATCATTGTAAGCAGAAAAATCAGATAGGGATTCTCAGTGTTCTCCCTGGGTAAGTCAGCATGTTTTTCCTTAGTTATATCCTCAGTTCAATGAGCGGTCTAAGATGATGTTTTTAATAACAGGTTTCATTTAAATAATTAAAATATTAGTATTCCATATATAAACTTGTGTGTATATGTGTGTCCACAGTATAGCTGACAGTATCATGTTCTGAAATTCTATGCTATCAAAGAGCCTACAGATATTTCAATACAACACATTAACTACTTTTCTTCTCCAAATTCTACAGTTATCTGCCAAATGTTTATGGGGAAAGAGAAGTGTAAGTACTAGACTCTTCATTTATAACTAAACAATTTAACAGTGAATGTTGTCTGATTTGTCAGGAGACTAAATACACAATGGATATGAAATGAATAACCATTTCCCTAATGTGGAATCAGAACTAAGGATTATGTTCAATTACGTGATTAAGTGATAGTAGCTCAATATATCTCCCTATACTACATAATGGAAACTGTGCTCAAAATAGACTGTTAATTTCTGCAGAGATTAAAGGTAACCAAGCTACTTTACTTGCTGATAATTTATCTAATACCTCTTAGCATGGAGGTGCATTCGCTACAATGATTCTTCCCAAGAGAAACCAGATTTATTCCAAAGAAGTAAAAACAAAACAGAGAATAGCATACTGTATATTAAGAGAGCCAGTTTGATCTAGTGGTTAAGGCACCAGGCTAGAAAGAGAGAGACTATGAGTTCAAGTCCACCCTAGCCCCAAAAAGCCAGCAGGGTGAGTTTGGCTAAGTCACTCTCTCTCAGCCCAATTCACATCAGGGTTGCTGTTGTAGGGAAAATAGGAGGAGGAAGATGTGCTGGATATGTTCCCTGCCTTGAGTTATGTGTAGAAATAATAAAGGCAGGATACAAACAAACAAACAAACAAACTGAGTTAGACTTCCATAGAATCATCAATAAAAATAGGGCAAATTAAATTATGTTTAGTTGCAGTGCATGAAAGCAAGCTGCTTAGGAAAAGTGCAGGCCTTCTTCCCCCTCCCATTTTATCCTTTTCCCCAACATTAGCACATTAGAGTTGTCAATAAATCTGCAACCTTCAAACAAGTGTAGGACAATACAGGAGGAAATATGTATTTTTCAAGCATTGAAGCCACCAGCAAACAGAAAAGCAGCCAAATAGTATGGCTGTTTTGATTTGATTACTTCTTTAGTATCCTATGACTATCACTAAGCGTTGTATCTTATGATTCTTGATGAATGTATTTTTAATGTACACTGAGAGCTTATGCACCGAAGGCAAATTCCTTGTGTGTCCAATCACACTTGGCCAATAAAGAGTTATTGCAGCATACCAGTTGCGATGGGACGCACCACTGCTCAGAGGGTCATTGAGTCTGGGTCAATTTAATTGAGTAGTTTTTTAAAAAGCTGGGGAAATCCATGACACACTACTAGCAAAATCTCATTCCTTTGGATTTTAAATTTAGTGTGTTTTTACATTAAACTCCTTTTTTAAATTTTGCTCTTGCAATACCTGTGTTATAAAAGACAACTTTATCCCCCCCACCCCCCCGCATCATTAAAGCACTTCTTTTCCAAGTGGAAGAGGTGGGAAGTGGTTGTTTACAAAAACATTTCTTCAATACTCATCAGTCTGTAAACTGATTACCTTACTGAACAAAATACCAAATGCTGCAATATGATGGGGGCTGCTGACACTAATCTCACTTGCACTATGATGCCTGCAATTACAGGTACCTGGAAGCCTCTAAAATCTCACAAGTTCATCAAACGCATTTGTTCCAACAAGCCGGCCTAGGATAATCACCCGATCTGGACTTTTTAGTTATAAATTTTAATTAGAGAATTTTAAAATGTTTTAGCACGGGGTAATTTAATTTAATTGGATTTTAATAATTGGTCTATTTATGTAGGTTGTGTTTTAATTTGCCTGTGCGCCACCCTGGGTCCTTTTGTAGGAGAAGGGCGGGGTATAAATTTAATAAAATAAAATAATAAATAAATAAATAAATATGGAAAGATATTTGTATTCTTATGTGAAATCTTAAGAGATCTCAAGTGGCAATGCATTGAATCAAGTAAGTTTTCAGCTCTATGTAATTATTTGAATTTTCTTGTTTTTAATTATGCATTAAACTTTACACACTCTTAAAACAACATTATTTTTCATAAAAACTGAAAAATAAGGTTTTAATTGTTTTAATGAATGCAGAACATTTCTGTGCATACATGGATCTAACACATGAAGCACTTTGAATTAATAGTTGAAGTATTCATGATTCTAATATTTACTCATATTGCAAAATCATAGCCCATGTGAAATGAGATACATGCCAGTTTTATTAATAGGTAGATGGATGTTATAACAACCCAAGGCAAATCTTCAGAAGATACTTAGTTAGGCTTCAGATTATCACCTTCATAAAATTAAAAATGTGATTTTCTTCCTTTTTTAAATTTCCCATGGATCCGGGAAGTAATTAATGTTCATGGAAAATGAATCACAGCATTTGAAATTTTCACTCTAGAACTAAAAGTATAACATTTAAAATTACAACAGTTTAAAGAAAATACCAGGTAGTGGTTTTCTTAGATTCTGTTTGTAAATATTTGGCCACAATAATATAAGATTCTTACTTCTAATGGAAGGATCCCCTGAGCTAAATAAAGACCAATTATTTCAGATCAGCACTGAAGACAAATAGCTTACATGTCCAAGCCCATTGTCATCTAATGTAAGTTGTATATTTTCCAGCAAGCACTTTATTCATTCCAGCCAATTGTTTCCCCCTAATTGCTATATTGCTGATTGGTTTTGGCTGCAATGATAACTTATTATTGAAAAGGAGCTACAAAATAAAATCAGTGCAATGTAGGTTAGCACAGTATGGTTTAGGACAGCACAAGACAATTTGCAGAGGCGTTTCAGCATGCACACCATGTTCTCCTGAAGGTTCAATGCAAATAATCTAAGAGGGTTCTTGAGATCACCTGAGCAATGTCCATGCGTGCATAGACATTTCTATCTGGACTGCTACTTCACAAAGTCCCCCCTTCATCTAGTTTAGCACATGCTTAATAATGAGTAGAGTATTTTAAAATTTCTTAAAGTCTCTTTATTATCACTAAAACAAAATTGACCAAGAAGTTGGCATGCTGTGAAAGAAAGCAAGTCTCAAGAATCATTTGTGCTTGTAATGATGAAGCACAGTGGTTTAGTGATTTATGTGCCTATAAGCTTAGAAAAAAAAACATCCTGGGAGAAAAGGGGTTAAGGAAACTGTAAGAAACAGCCTAGTCAAATTACTCTCTGATAAATGTAGCCTCTTAAAAAACAGGCAACCTTCCCAATGCATCTTTCATTTTTTCATTTCATTTCATTTTATTACATTTATATCCCGCCCTTCTCCACAGAGGACCCAGGGCGGCGCACAGGAAATTTAAAAATTTGATTTTATCTCAAATTTCAAATTACTCATTGGAGAAAAACAAAAAAAATATTAAAAGGTTTTACTTTATCTAATACAATCCTTACATGATAAGATGCTTCTCACCCCATTTTGCATAAAATATCCAATAAAATTGAAACTTCTATTTTATGACTTCACGTTCAGGGTGCTTGAGTATTCCTTTAGAAATTCTTTGGATGATTTTTTTTCAAATTTACCATAATTTTCCGAGTTTGTGAAAAATTGGGGTATTTATTTATTTTTATTACTCTTTATTACTCTCCTGTCATTTTGACTTTTCATCTTCCTGATTTTAAAATCTCAACAGGAAATGTTCTTCTCCTATCCTCATTAACGGTGTTTATTTACCATATTTTTCTGAGTATAAGACGCACCTTTTTCTTCTAAAAAGAGGCTGAAAATCTGGGTGCATCTTATACATCGAATACAGCATTTTTTGGGCTCCTGGAACCCCAACCCCTTCACCAAACTGGCTGTGCCTAGCCTTATGGAGGCTTCCAGAGAGCTCCTGGGGACTGGGGAGGGAAGAAATGAGCCTAAAACGGGCCGTTTTTTGCCCCCCAGCCCCCAGCAGCACTCTATAAGCCTCTATAGGGCTATGCATGCAATTTATTTGACACAAAAATAGCCCGCTTTTGCGATAAATGAGCTTTTTTTTTGCTCATTTTTTACCCCTCCACTCCCCCCCCCAAAGAGCACTCTGGAAGCCCTCCCCAGGCTATTCATGCTTTTTCACTGCCCTTTGGGGAGAGGGGGCGGTTTATAAATGTAATAAATTATTATTATTATTTTTTATTTTTATTTGAAAAAAAACGGCCCCGTTTTCATGAAAAACGGGCCGTTTTGGGGAGGTTTGCAGAGTGCAAAGGCTTCCCCCCCCTTTCGGAAGACTCTTTAACTGTTTCTGTGGTAGCAGAAACAAAGTCTTAAGATTTGTCAGTGCTTTCCTTCTCCAGGACACGGATAAATACACCTGGAAACATCAACCTACCTACCTATTCTCTCTCTCTCTCCCTCCCTACTGTATTTCTCTCTCTATTCTCTCTATTCCTTTATCTACCTACCTACCTACCTACCTACCTACCTACCTACCTACCTACTTACACACTCTCTCTTTTTCCCTACCTACTTACTGCATTTCTCTCTATTTCTCTCTCTCTATCCCTCTACCTATCTACACACACTCTCTCTATCCCTACATACCTACTGTATTTCTTTCTCTATCTCCCCCTTTACCTACATACCTACCTACACTCACACACTCCCCCTACCTACCTACTGTATTTCTCTCTCTCTCTATTTCTCTCTCTCTCCTTCTACCTACCTACCTACCTACCTACCTACCTACACACACACACTCTCTCTCTCCCTACATACCTACTGTATTTCTCTCTCTGTCTCCCCCTTTACCTACCTACCTACACACACACTCTCTCTCCCTACCTACCGTATTTCTCTCTCCCTCTCCCTCTCTCTTTCTATTTCTATCTCTATCCTGCTACCTACCTACCTATCTACCTACACACACATTCTCCCTCCCTCCCTACCGTATTTCGCTCTCTCTCTATTTCTCTCTCTCTCTATTCCTTTATCTACCTACCTACCTACCTACCTACTCCCTCCATCCCTATCTACTGTATTTCTTTCTATTTCGCTCTCTCTCTATCTACCTACCTACTTTTTTTTGTAATTTGCCTCTTCAAAACCTTGATGCATCTTATACTCCGGTGCGTCTTATACTCCAAAAAATATGGTAATTAATATTAATTAAAGATATCTGATTCATGACTGTTATAAATCCATCAGGCTTGTCCCAACATCATAAATTCAGAAAAAGTTTCAGAAAGGTAAGAAGATTCACAATGGCAAGAAGATAGGAGCCTTTCTTTTTTTTTTACCAACACAAAATACTGAAAAAAATGGCAAATTAGTTTTTCAGAACAGTACTCTTCCAAAGAGACATCAATTGGTATTCCCAGTGAAAAGACATTCAGATTGTGTATTGATTCCATACTTTATTCTTTAATAGGTTGGGATTGATGAATAGGAAAACAAGAAGAAACTTGAGGAAATGTCTTTGTCTCAAATTCCATTGAACTACAGTAAATGACATAGGTAGTTGGATAGTACCATTCGTATGTAGACATTCTCCGAAACAAAGGGAATCTGTCCAGGAGTCTCCAGCTTTGGCAACTTTAAGACTTGTGGATTTCAGCTCCCAAAATTGTTCATCCAGCCATGCTGACTGGGGAATTCTGGGAGTTGAAATCCATAAGTCTTAAAGTTGCCAATGTTGGAGACCCTATGTTAGGCAACATAATCCCAAATTTAATTTGGTCAGGTATCATCAGTGATTATAGCCGCTTCCTCAATGTCAAGTTAAAGTAGAATACTCCAGTCCTTGAATTAGCACTCTGAGGATCCCTCTCTGCCTATAGTAGAAATCAGGGAGATTGCTGGAGAGATGACTCTACAGTGACAGGCAGACATTCAAATACACTCTTTGCCCATTTCAACCAGCCAACCAACCAACCAACCAACCAATCAACCAACCAACCAACCAACCAACCAACCAACCAACCAACCAACCAACCAACCAATCAGAATAGTGCTGGAAGGGACCTTCAAGGTCTTCTAGTCCAAGACCCTAAACTACTTTAGAAAAGTGACTGTCCAGTCTCTTGTTAAAAACTTCCAGTGATGAAGCACCCACAACTTCTGATGGCAAGCTGTTCCACTGGTTAATTATCCTCACTGTTAGGAAGTTTCTCCTTAATTCCAGGTTGCTTCTCTCCTTGATTAGTTTCCATCCATTGTTTCTTCTCCTGCCTTCTGGTGCTTTGGAAAATAAGTTGACCTCCTCCTCTTTATGACAATGTTTCAAATATTGGTATATTGGTCATGTCCTCTCTAGTCTTTCTTTTCTCCAGATTAGTCAAGCACAAATCCTGCAACCATTCTTCATATGTTTCTGTCTCCAAGCCTTTAATCATCTTAGTTGAAAAAAAAAAGTTACCCATGGGAATTTCTTCAAAGTTACGTTTTTATTTTGAAGAATTTCTAAAGCAAATTCTATTTCAGCAAATTACATAAGAACGGATATGGACTTCTAATTGGCACTTACAGTAGTTGTACAGTATATCCCTGAAGAATATTTTCAGTTGTTCAAGCACTGGATGAACAGGATGGCATTTGCTCTTCATGCTTTTAAAAATAAAAGTAAGTTTGAATGTGGAACTTTTTTAAAATCAACCACAACAATTATTTTGAAATAGTGTTGTTTTTTTGCTTCTGCCATGGAAAAAAATTGCAAGCAACAGAAATTCACCCATTTCTAAATGGAAAATAGCAGATCCTTTGTTTCTGATGAGAATGTTTTATCTTTTTAAAATACAGTAAGTGCTCTTAAGTGACCTTCCTCTAAAAGTGTGCCTGTTTTCTGGCTTAATCCCAAAGTTCTTGTTATTTGCCCAGCCTTTATAGAGCTGTCCCATTCTAAAAAACTGTTCTTTAAAGCATGGCATTTAGTACAATGTATTGTGGAAGCCGCCTCCTGATGTAAACGTTCTCACGGGAAGCAATCTTATGAATTATTTGTAACAAATATAATTGTCAACCCATTGAAACTGCACAGACTGTGTCAGCAAATGAATACGGAGATTAAAGGTCATAGGATATACACTTTTTCATTTTCATGCCACTCTTGATTTATTTTATTTTAAATGACCAATAACTTCCTATCTTCATCTTGAGAATAATCATATTCAACTTTCTAATCTTGGAACTGATCCTGCTACTTATTAAAATGTAGATTTTGGTTTTTAATTTGACTTCATAATATTGAGAGAGAGGGAGAAGGAATATTTTCAGAATTACAATTTAGGACAGCCAAAGACAGAATGAAAGCTAAAAGAAAGAAACAGTTCAACTTCTGGGTTGGATCAGTCTAGATTGAATGAGTTGAATTTAGACCTTTTAAGGAAAGTTAAAAAAAAGTTAAAGGAGAAAATTAAGAAAATATTCTTTTCTGGAGGGTTTTTCTTTAAAATACATACATACATACATACATGCATGCATGCATGCATGCATGCATGCATACATACATACATACATACATACATACATACATAAAGAGAAACCAGGCTTGAACCTATTCCTATTATATCCTATTATATTATTGGATAATTATACAATACGAACTTTTAAAAAATGAATTATTGATATTGCCAAAATTATAGGTTTATTATGTATCATGTTTTGAATTTGGAAGAGAAAATTTTCCTTTTCTGGCAGGACCTACTCAGAACCTACTCCAGTTCTGAGTAGGTAAGGGGTCTACATGGACAACTGCATTGTTTGTAATTCTAGTAGACATGGGCACATAGAAACATCAGCTATCACTGTACTGCTATTATTTCTATTGCTAGAAATAAGTCAATGGAGGTTGATGTATATAAACCAACTATTATGAACATATGTTAACTAAGCTTTTCTGTTTGTAAGGAATCAACATTTGAAGGGTCAACCTTAGGGCTGAAAGCTAACACATGCTATGAACAGATGTCCTGTTAAGTACATCTTTCACTTTGAATAAAATTATAGATCAAAGGACTGCAGAGGTGGGGGTGCTTAGACTCCAGTAGATTAAAAATGTAGCAAGGGGAAAAAAAGCTTTGGGTTTGCTAATTCCATGATCTATCGCATCTCTCCATCTGTGCAGAAATGTGTGGGTGTTGGAAGGAGGGGGGAGCAAGCTTGGGTGTTAAAAGATTCAAAGACAAGTTGATTTGAATGCATCTAAGCTACCATAAATGAAATGATTTGGCTACACCAGCAAAAGATACCTGTTGGTAAGTATCTATCACTGAAATGTAATACAGCACAGCAATTCTCATTACATCTAATGTTTTAGGAAATTATTATAGCACTGTGACCTAAAAATATTTGCAATGATGCCAGTGTAAAAAATACAAAATATAGACACAAAAAGTATTAATTTATTCAAATCATAGATTAGCATAATATAAATATTTAATAATAGGCATTTACTATTATCAACAAATGCAGTGCAGTAATACAAAGTGGTGTGCTTTGCTTCTTTGAGATGGTTTGGAGGAATGATTTTTCTCACAAGATGAAAATATAATGTAATCCTCCATGTTGAGGTTCTTCAAGGTATTAGTAACCATCTTCAAAATGCTCCATGGCAAGGGACCTGGCTATCTGCAAAACCGCCTCCTGCTACCAAACACTTCCCACCGACCAGTCCGCTCCCACAGGGAGGGCCTCCTCAGGGTGCCGTCAGCCAGGCAATGCCGGCTGGCGATTCCCAGGGGGAGAGCCTTCTCTGTGGCAGCTCCTGCCCTCTGGAATGACCTACCCCCTGACCTACGGACCACCACGGACCTGCGCCAGTTCTGTCGGGCCTTAAAGACCTATATATTTTATGCGGTCGGCCTGGCGTAGTTTTTTAAATTGCTTTAGTTTTTAAATTGGTTTAGTAAGGGTTTTTTAACTGGATTTAGATCAGGCCCATCTATTTAATATATTTTTAATTGGATTTTAATTGGATTTTATGTTCTATCTTATTGTTCTTATTATTGCCGGTACACCGCCCTGAGTCCCGCAAGGGAGAAGGGCGGTCCAAAAATTAAATAAATCTAAATCTAAATCTTTGTATAATCTCAAAGAGCTTACTTTTCTGTTTTGATAGCTAGAAGAGGCTACCAAGAGTTGTCTGAAAAAAAGCCCTGCCTTCTACACGGGACCAGCATTGTATGGGGGCAGAGATTTCTTCAGCTCTGACACCTGCTGGCTGAGGATCTCAAAGTAATATGAACTTACCAATTTCATCATTGCATTATTCTTAGAAGTCATATATATTTCTTTACAAAGCAGCAGTAAACACAATTCAAGTCTCAAATTCAACCCAACATCAAATAAAGCTAAAGGTTGTAATACTATCATTACAGTTTGCATCTCATATCAATTTGGATTTTTTTAAGCTTTGCAAACTATGGCATGTTAATTCTATTTTGGATATTTTCCTTAGTACAGATGACAAAAAGGATCACAAAGTATATCTTAGATTATAATAAGAAATGATTTATTTCTGCCTTATTAAAGTTTTTTTCACTAAAATGATTGTAAAAATACCCATAAGCAAAACCTTTGCATTTGTAGAGCATCCAATAGTCATTTTTGACCTAAATTATTGCAGCTTCATTTATACTTCTAGCTGAGCTATATTTATAAAATGCTAAATATAGCTGATCTCATATTAATTCTTTATTTTTAACAGACATTATACAAATAAAATAAAAACAACCTGTGGATTGTATAAGACTACAAAGAATGCCTTAATCTCAAGATACAGTGATTTAATTATTAAATTCACATCATGCTGAAATTATGGAACATGAAGCAGATTTCTGGAAATCCCAGTCATCTTTATTTACAAGGTTCTCAGATTAAAATATACAGAGTTTAGTATTGGATATCAGCTAAAAGATAGCAAATCTCTGATTGCAATGATTTTTATAGCAATCACAGTTGGAATCAAGTTTCACCAGTAGCACTTACTGTGATTTCAACTTCCTACATGTATCACAGCCTGCTAGATCAACAGGGTTATATCCAGGAGGCTTTGAACTGCAACAAAGTCTAATGTGCTGATATACTCTGGTCATCGGCACAAAATTCTTGCTACAATAATTTCCCCTTCATTAAGCATTCTTTCATAGTTGAAAGTTGCCTGAATAGTTGATATTTGTCTTGAAAAGATTACATACATGATTTTCACTCCTTCCTCATATGCAAATGCTTTAAAGCACATATGTAAGCACATGCTTTAAATATTAAGTTCCATGTCTCATGATTATCCTTAAAGCTACGTTCAATAGCTTTAATAGCTTTACAGCTGCAGATACCCTAAAGTAACTAAGGGAGAAGGAAGTCTGGAAGGGTAGCAAATTTCACCCTTTTATTGTCCTTGGCATTCTGAGTAGTCAGACATAAGGTCTGTAGAGCACAAGGCACTGCCAGGTAATCACTGCTGCTGCCTTGCAACTCTGGAAAGG
The DNA here is from genome assembly GCA_039707465.1 of Rhabdophis nuchalis. Lineage (NCBI taxonomy): Eukaryota > Metazoa > Chordata > Lepidosauria > Squamata > Natricidae > Rhabdophis > Rhabdophis nuchalis. The sequence continues at coordinate 186,301,462 of CM077645.1, read as the reverse complement.
AAAAAATGGTACAAAAAGCTGATATACTGAAATAGACTAACATGACTTTCTCTCTGGAAACTGTTTCTAAGCACAAGTACTAATCCTGGTGTTTAGCAACCACAAAATCTACAGAATTCACAGACAATATTTTTCTTTTCATCTCTTTGCTCATAAGAGTTAAACTTGTTGGGTTTTTTTTTTGTTAATTGCTAAAGCAAACACTTTCTGTCTATATAAAGTTGATGGCCAGAAAAAGCTTTCTATGGAGAAAGAGAGATAATTCTGTAGGAATTACCTAGGAACTATTGATCTTTAGTTCTTTAGTTGACAATGAAAGATTAGATTATGGTATTTTTAAAAACCTTAAATGATTTGCGTCCAGCATACCAAGAATTTTATCTACCACCCAGAGGTGATATTCTACCGGTTCAGACCATATCGCCCAAACTGGTAGTGGAAATCAGGGGTGGCTCTGCTCACCTGCTCCTGGCTGTATGGCATCCCATCTAGGCCATTTTTTCTCCAAAAGTGCATACGCAGAAGGACCACGTGCACGGTCACATTTGCAAACCGGTAGGGAAGGTAAGTGTATACCACTCCGGCTGTCATCCCACACCAAACAGTCTACCCCCTATCCTTCTTCAAAGATGATAGCTAACTGACTGATTGATTTGGCTAATATATGGCTCCATTGGTCTACAAATACGATTACATCTTAACTTGAAAGAAAATACAACAATATCATGCAACAAAGAAAATACTGACATGTCACCATTTGAATGTCTTTCCAAAGAGCCATGTCTCATTATCATGTCCCTATGAATTCACTACTACCTATATTTTGAGACAGCTTATATGTAGGTCTATGCAGAATACTCTATAATAGTGTTTCTCAACCTTGGCAACTTTGGCAACAAGAAATGTGGGTTCTTAGAATTTCCCTGCCAGCATGGGGTCAGGATGGTGACAGCATGATTATCTGAGAAATTCTGGGAACTGAAGTCAACATATCTTCAAGTTACCAAGTTTGAGAAACACTGATCGCCAATGATCCAATCTCTAAGACTCAGTTTTCTGAAAATTTTTCAACTGGCACACCTATCTAAAGTGGATAAAGGTACTTCTGGCTACAGTTGTCCCAAGTTACTGTTTTTGCAAACTTTGAAAAATCTTATTCAGAATTATATTTAATTCAGCTTCCAGAATTTCCTTCCAATTTACTTCCCCCAGTGATATTTAACCTGCATTTGGGTCTTAAGTAACAGCCTTATTTTCACTTGATAAATATAACACTGGTACAAATAATTCCTAATTATAAATTTAGATCTCTAGAATGTCAATGTATAATACCCTAGAATTTATTCAGATATTATGGCTCAAAGGATTTCCAAATGTTGTTTTTGCTGAGTATCACAATGTCTGACAGTTTGTATAGCAGTCTAGCATAAAAGTATTTTGGATATTTAACAGTCACAGTTATAGTTCAGTTGCAGAAGTTGTGATATTTGACAACATGACATATTTTAGGAATTTTAAATAGCACAGTTGGTTAATGTAAGTATGATAGTTACGCTTTCAGGGTTTTTAATCTCCCAACTGCAGCAGTTAGGCAGTAACCAACAACAAAATTAATGTGCAAAGTGGTGATTAAAAGACAAACAATAAAGAGAGCTGGAGAGAGAAAGTTTTGGTAGTATGGGCATATAGAAATAACTTGGTGCATGTATCTGAAAGAGCATTAGCACATTTGAATTTAATGGCTGCAATCAACATTTGAACAATGTCTTTTATATATGGCAAAGTCACTTTTTGTCATGCAAATTATTCAACACTATTACAAAATGTGCTCTGGAAAGATTATGAGTGCCTTTTAGAATGGCATTAATACTGGTTGAAAAGCTTTGCTTGTTCCAGTTGATTCAAAACCAATTCAGAAAAAAAACCTATGCAGAAATTCTCCTAAATTCTCAGTCAGCATTTATTTTGGTTCAGATCACAAAAGACAAGCAATTATAACAGGGAAGATGCCTTTCAGAGATAAACTAACATTAAAAATTTAGAAAAGAATCTATATAATATAATAGGGTCAACAATGAATTGCAATATATGCCAATTCACTGTCAAGAACAATGATCTCCACAAGGGACAAATGATTTATCATTTATAAGGAGTTAAAAAAAATCTTACCTGTACCTTTATAAATACTATAAATACTGATCTATATACAATATAGTTATGTGAACAATGAGAAAGAGTTGGTCACAATTTATCATCCGTTTTGACTGAATTGATCTTAGCAATATATTACATAGGATTAGTGATATAAAACTATTACTGCCAAATAGAGTAGAAGATGAGAAAGCAGAAAAAGTACCTTAAACTTTTAATCTATAGTTGGAAATATGCCACAAGAGAATATGAGGGATTTATTAACAAGAGTAATAAAGCCCAAAGGGTCACAATATTTTGGCTGTGAGTAGAGCCCAACCAAACAGATAAGCTTCACATAGAAGGTCACATAGAATAATATTCAAAAAGAGAAATTAAAGCATAAACTTTAATAATAAAAACTGTAAATAATCTAAAAATGTGGGACATTCCTGGATTGGCTGCAGGGGGTAGCATAAGGCAATAAAAAGTTATGACTTGGGAAACCTTGAGGAATATATTTGAAAGGATAAACATTAGACTTTTTATGACAGAGGTCTAAGAAATTTGAGGGCTGTCTTGAGCCATATGATGTGGTCATATGATGATTTAATATTTATTTTAGTAGATTTATGGGGAAATCTTTAAATGTTAATGTAATATTGATTATATGAAACGCTTGGAATTTGACTGTTAATCAGGAATTGGAGTTATCTCAACCATGAACAGTAGCAAAAAAAATTATACTAAGAAAATGGAAATATATATAATACGTATATAATTTTGAAGTGTTCTGATATGACAAGCAAAATAAAAATGGATTAAATATATACTTATGCATTTTGCAAAGAAGCTATGCATCAAAAACCTAAATGAATATATTGAAATTAACATTATTTGCATATTAGTCCTAATCTATATCTAAGTTGAAAAGATAAATAGCTTTTAAATATTTTTAATATATACTTTAAAAGATGTTCTAATTATCTTATATTTTTCTTAAAGACTTTGTATGTATACTTTCTATCGTCCACCATCTAAAATTAAATTATGAATATATTTATCTGTTACAAATTTCAAATGAAAGCAGAATGAACTGTCAATAAGTACAAAGCTTTCTAAATCAAAATCTAGTGCCAACAGAAATAGTTCTGCTTTGTTTTCCCAAAAATGTTAGTTTAATATCTTCCTTAACGCAATGTGCTGTTTTTCCAGAGGCTAATATTTGCAGTATTTACTGATTATATTTTGGAAGTTGTGATGTGGCATTTTGTGTCTTTTTGCTGTTAGTTATATGAGTAGATATTTCTAAATTTCTACATAAAAGCAAAAGAGGAGTGCTGAACCAAGCCTCTGTGAAGCCATAAAATTAGAATGTTTTTCAAGGAAGGCAATACTTTGCTTCAATGTCATTCCCAGTTCACAACTGAGAATCCTTGCTGTCATGCACAGAACACTGACGTACTGTATCTCATAATCTTCATTATGACATGGGACTTAAACAGATTATAGCATTTCTAAATAGGAGAGGAGACAGAGAAGAAGGTCTGTCAAATCAGCTAAGGCAGCTGGGTTTCTCTGATTAAGCTAGGCTGTAAATCTGAAAATCTCACTCACAGAGATCAGCCAAATTTGTTTGAGTTTGCTAGCAATGGAGAGTTTTTATTAGTACTGTGAAAATCCTCTTGAATGAATTCATTCAGAACATATGGGTGTCCATATAAAGCATCACTCACTTTTCAAATAATTAAAGCACCCACGTCTTTTCCCTGGCTTGAATAGCAGCCTCAATCACTAGCTTAAAAAGAAGTGGTGACTTTGTTTAACTGTTTAAAAAGTAGTTTGTCATCAATAGACAATGCATTCTGGAACATGAAACTGGATAAAAAGTTTTACAACATTTTGTTCTCCAACACAGGCAATTTTGTTTTTAAATGCCATTTAAAAAATTGTAAGAGAATTTGGGAAGATAGTGTTTAATTGTAACAAAAATCTAGTTCTTAACAATCCAATCCTACATACAATCCAATCCTGCATACAATACTATCGTCTAACTTTATTTTCCTTTTTTCATTTACTAAAAGAAAATGAACAGGTAAAACCAGGTTCTAAAAGAGACACTTCTGAGCTAAACCCTACATGTCTATTTAGAAATGTATGGCATTGCTCAATAGTGCTTACTGGGGATGGTGAGTGACAATAGAATAGAGTCTGTCTTGAGAAATAGCAGTCTTCTTCTATGAAAGTAATTAAAAAGAGGCTAACTGGATATCAGTATTTTTCAAACTTGGCAACTTTAAGATCAGTGGATTTTTAACTCAAAGAATTCCCAAGCCAGCAGGCCAATTTTGTTAAAGTTGCCAATTTTGAATCTTGTTTGTACAAGGGTAACACTCTTCTCCAATCCAGTCACCTAGATTGTTATAATACTGCAATGATGATGATAATATTATTTATTGTGTCCCTACATATTATTCTGACCAAAAATAATAATAACAAGGCATACAAAGCCAGCATTCCTAATTCAGATTCATCTAATTATATTGGGATTGTAATTTCCAAAATCCTTAAAAAGATTGGCTAGAAATTCTGAGAGCTGGGGGATACTAGAATGGAAAAAGGTGCTTTACATTTACAGTTAGAAAGAGTGTTGCAGCACCTTTTCTGACTAATAAATGCTTTTGTGATATATAGGAACAAACTTCATCAGATGCATAGAGTGACTAAAGTGTGTTTGTAGGATTTAAATTAGGATAAGACACCACATTTTTGCTACCACACCCTACCATTGCTTTCTTGTCAGAGTGTCTAGACTCACAATGTTAACATCTTAAACTTCTTGTGAATGAAATAATGTCCTGCACTACATGTATGCATATTTACTGTGAATAAAATCATTACATATTTTTAACCATGATTATAGTCTGAAGCTGTGATCCTCAGCATACTTTCCTAAAGTATGATTATGTTTAAAAAAATACAAATGGAATAAGGCTTATTGTGAGGAGCCAAAGAAAGGTCTGTGTTCTGCCAAATCAAAACACCAGAGCCAGTCTATGCTGTCAGCTTCATTGACGTGGTTTTTTAATCTCATAGTGGACTTAACTAAGTCTCTCCAGACACTGCAGAAGCTTTGTTTCTTTGCAGTATATCCGGCCTCCAGCTTCATGACCTGAGGTCACTTCTTCAAAGCAAATCACTTGATGTCTTGAGGACATCAACAATTTCAACATTCATTCTATTGACTTTCTACACCATCAATGAAGATTGCAGCTACATGCAATGTTCATATCTTTCAGTGCACAGCTCCAGTAAACAAAGAAAGTAACCTTATTGGCCAAATAGTCACTTTTTCCTACCATTGTCATACTTTCATTTTCCTCCAAAAATATTTTAAGCAAAAATATGTATTTTAAGCAAAGGAAAATAACATTATTTTGTGGTATGTATGTGTCTGTTCAGGTCTTAAATAAAACATTAACTTTCAAGGTTGGTCTTGTATAGTATCCACTTTGATGGAAAAAAGGAATTATTGATTAATGAAAATTAGGGTAACTTTGGCTCACATTGTAATAAATGTCATATTGGATGTCTATGGTTATTGATCAGACATAGAGGAGCTTTCTTGGTAATCACATTGCAAAGAGAACATCAGAAAGAATGGAGGGGGTGGAGGAGGCTGGTTTTCTTGGGTTAAATTGGGATCATTATGTATCTTTCATACAAAGCACATAATTTCAGCACCTGTCAATATATGGATAAGATTCTTTTAGAAGTCTTAATCATTATCTGATTTTTTTTATTGTGCAGATTTCTAGTCTAATACAATTTCAGTATAAAATATTTTTATTACAAGAAAAACAAGCCAATTCTCAGAATTTAACTACAGTACCTTAGGAAAATAATATAAATCCAGTTATCAATCCACGGCAAAGAAATGCTGTAGCTAATATATAGAAAAATATGCAGCACTTACTGTCATGGATCTCCAAATAACAGAACAACAGCGTTAGAAGGGCCCTTGGAAGGATCTCCTGCTTAAGAAGGAAACCCTATTGCAAACAAATGCTTGTCCAATCTCTTCTTTAAAACTTTCAATATTGGACCATTCATAATTTCTGTAGGCAACAATTCCACTGATTAATTTTCTAACTGTCAGGAAATGTCTCCTTAGTTCTAGGTTGGCTTTTTCCTTGATTATAGTTTCATCCTTTACTTCTGGTCCTGCCTTCAGGTGCTCTGGAGAATAGTTGATCCCCTCTGTTGTGGCAGCCTCTCAGATAGTGCAAGACTGCTATCATGTCACCTCAGTTCTTCTTTTCATTAAACTAGACCTACCAAACTGATGCAACTGCTATGCTTTAGCCTCCACTCCTCTAATCATGTCTGTTGTTCTTCTCTGCACTTTTTCTAGAACCTCAAGATCTTTTTTATATTATGGCGATCAAAACTGGATGCAATATTTTAAGTATAATCTTACCAAGGCATTATAAAGTGGTGTTAACACTTCATATGATCTTGATTCTATTCCTCTGTTAATGCAGCTGGACAGCATTGGCCTTTTTGGCAGCTGCAGCATCCGCTGGCTCATATTTAAGTTATTGTCCACTAGGACTTCAGGATCTCTCTTGCAGTTACTACTATGGACCAGGTACCACCTATTCTATACCTGTGCATTTGGTTTTTCTTTCCTAAATGTAGAACCTTGCTTTTCTCACAACTGAACTTCATTTTGTTAGATAGGGCCCAGTATTCAATTCTGTCAAGATCCTTATGTATCTTGAGTCTATTCTCTGGACTGTTGTGTCTTCCTGCCAACTTGGTGTCATCTGCAAATTTGATAAGTTCTCCTTCAATCCCCTTGTCTAAATCGTCAATGAAGACATTGAAGAGTACTGGGCCCAAGACAGAGACTTGGGGTACCCCACTGCATGCTTCCTTCCATGTAAATGCAATTCCATTAAAGACTATATGTCAAGTACGGTTGGTCAGCCAGTTCAGAATCCAACTGGTGCTGATGCTGTCTAACCCACATTTTTCTATGTTATCAAGTAGTAGGTTGTAGTAGTCTATTTTATCAAATGCCTTACTGAAGTCCAAGTAAATTATATCCACAGCATTTCGCTAGTCCACTAATTTTGTCACTTCATCAAAGACTGCAGTTAAGATTTGTCTGGTATCTGTTTTTGAGAAACCCTTGTTCGCTTTTGATTATAACTTTGCTTGCTTCTAGGTTTTCACAGACACTCAACTTGAACAGTGATTGGTCCTCTCAAACAATGATTGTCTAAAATGTACATATCCTGTTGCTTCGTTTTCTCCTGAAAGAGAGCCAATATATTGCATTTTCTGAAGAATAATTTACTGCTGCTTGACTAAAATTAGATAATCTACATTTACACTTAGAGTTTATGTCATTATCCAAGGAATAGTGTAGGAGTATAAACCCATAATCTCTGCAGACAGGGAGCTGATGAGGGCTGCACTGAATAAATGCAACAGCTGCATAAAGTCTGTTCCTAGTGTTGATCTTATCTTCGTGATGAACTTAAAACACATATGCACATATGGCTCTCCCAAGTAAAAGGAGAGAAAAGGGGGCAATCCTAGCAATCAAGCACACCCCATGTATACTGCATATGTAATTATTCTGAAAGCTAATAACTCAACAGTTTAGAGCTTTTACAGACAATAATAATCTAAATCCATCATGAACACAATGTTATTGAATCATCATAGCAAATGGATAGCCATTTGTCTGAAATGGTATAAGGTTCCTGCCTACGCAGGGGGTTGAACTAGAAGACCTACAAGGTCCCTTCCAACACTGCTATTGTATTATCATACAGGATATATAGAAAGTAGTCTTGCTAAAAGAATACTAATCATATGCTTGAATACTACCTGTTCCTTGGAGAAATACACTGCACAGAAAAGTTTAGAATAATAATTTAAGTGTGCATGTGGAGACAGCTCTGTGAAGAAGTAGATTAATATGTACAGAAATAATCTTGTTAGTATTATATAGTGCATTTATTACTTTAAATCGAACACAAGAATTGGTGTGTTGCAATAGTACAGTATAAGTTAGCAACCCTAGTAACTTTCAGAATGCTTGAGCCTGTTCACAGAAGTCCTAGCCAGAATGTTCAACTCCCAATTGTGAAAACTGAACTTGTGATAAATGCAAGGTTGGAGAAGGCTAATTTAACCTCTGAATATAAGAATTGATTTTTATCACTCTGATAAATAATATCTTACATTAGTATTTTTCAACATGCTGGCTGGGGAATTTTGGGAACTGAAGTCCACACATCTTAAAGTTGCTAAGGTTGCAAAACACCACCCTAGCCAGTTTAGTCTAGTGGTTAAGGCACCAGCCTAGAAAGTGGGAAGAAAATGAGTTCTAGGTCTAGGAATTTAGGCATAAAATCCAGTTCAGTGACCTTGGGCCAGTCATCCTCTCTCAGCCCAACCCACCTCATAGGATTGTTATGAAGAAAACTTGAGGAAGATGTATTGGATATATTTGTCACCATAAATTATTTGTAAAAATAATAAAAGTGGAATGCAAATAAATAATTAATTAATTTAATTTAATTTATTAGATTTATAAACCGCCCCTTCTCCCCGAAGGGACTTATATTATAAATAATATAAGCAAATTTCACAGAGTACGTCAAATTAAAACAGTGATGGAGTAAACTAAACAAGTGTGGACAGCAATTCATGTTGCATTTTCTACAGGATCACATGATGAAATTTGATTGCTAGGCAATTTTATCACATAAGTGTCTGAAGATGTCTGAATCCCCTGTCATAGCCAACAACTTCATATTTATTGATTGGCTGGTAGTTCTTATAAATGGTGTTTATATGGAGTCTTAGCAAAGCAAAAGGTAAATTCCCTATACTCGGTCTACAATGCTTATTAGTGAAGAACTGATAAAATATTTCCCTGATATAATATTTCCCTGACTACACTTTGCAGATACCCAGATGTTTTATAGATACAAAAATATTGCTGTCTGTAATGATATTTAATGTATTTTTAAAAAATGAGCCTGGCAATGTTGACAGGCATTTAGTTGGATTTTTCCTCTCCAAAGCTAGATTGCTGGCAGCCTCTAGAATCTATTAGTGGTGCACTATCTATTTTGATTCTAAAATGACAAGAAGCAGACTAAACTCATAACCACCACTGAAGTCATAGTCGTATTGTGCTCACTGTGACATTTTAAAAAGTGCCTTCTGTGGAAAAAGACTTTTACTCCTTCTTTCCTGAAATATTTAGATCACTGATCAAAACAGAAACATTTGGATTTTAGGTTTTTCCTCTCTTACTTTATTTCATAACACAGGCCATTCCTCTTGAAAGATACATTTTGCCATTGGTAAATGAATGCCACATTATACAGAAAGAAAGATGAAAACAAGAAGGCTGCAGATGCATCATTTGAGGAAATATTCAATGTTCAGTATCCTTTTCAGCTGTCCTTGCGGGAGCCCTTTTGATGCCAATATTGGGGCGAATCTGTCCAGAAGTTGCCAGGCAACAATACTTGCCAAAACAGTTGGCCGGCATGAAAATGAAATGCTCAAGAAATAAAGCAGGGACAGCAGAAACATCACCACTCAGGGACTGCTACAATCCAGCACCTGGGCCTATACTATTTCCTTGGCACAAAGGATAAATTGGCCTCTCTTTCTGCCACATTGCCCGTGATTATGTTCTGATTATAGCCAATGCTGTATTTGGCCTTGATTTAGTAATTCGCAATGTTTCATTATTGCACTGATTTTATCATTTATGATTGTAATTACTAGATGTTGTCCTTCTGGCAAGGAAACAAGAGAAAGAGCTTAAATAAAGTATGCAACTAACAGAAATGATGAAACTATTTGATCACCTGATGTACTCATTCATAATAGAATAAAACAAACACTGAATCTGGCAAATAAGGACAGCTGCTGTTCATGCAGTAGCCAAAAAGATAAATTGTATAACAGGAATGTCTTGTCCAAATCTCACCTGGTCCAAGAATGCCGTAACAATACTTATGCAAATCAGCATTGTCCTAGCCTCAGAATATCCATCAGCAATGCCTCTGAGTGTGGCTCTGTGCATTTGAGAAAGATTGCTGGGCTGTCAAGGAAAGACTGGAACGTGTATTCATCTCTAGTATAGGAGGCCTATTACACTAAAACTTGTATACAGTACCTTCCTTCACCTAAGGTAGAGAAATGCAGTTGAGGGACATAGTTTTTGAAATATTTTTTCTAGCCACAGTCAAGAATCACAGAAGAGGTGATACTGACTTGATAATGTCTACTGAATCTTTATTTGAGGTTGCATACATGTGTGTTTTCCAAAACTAAACAAAAAACCTATTCTTTAAGTTCCACAGGGTCAAATACTATCAAAGAAGCAATTGCTACTTTAATAGCTTTACAGTTCTTCCTCATCTGTCCTTGTCAAACAAGCAGGAATGAAATGGGATTTTGGATTTATCCCATTTCTTTTATTTTTCTTTTATGTGGAATGGTATGAGGGATATTTGTTGCAGCAGAAGCTAAACAAGCACAGAGTGGGCAGTGATATTTGTTCTTTACTCTCAGCATTTCAAGTTGGCAAAAGTGAAAACAGGCAACAGAAAGACAGAAAGAATCTATCTTCATGAAATTTGCTCTAGATTGTAATCAATAGGAATCTGATTTCAAAAAGACTAAAACAGCTATAAATTCAGCACATTCCAAAGAAAACAAAACAATTTATTCCCAGCATCACATTTTGTCAGCCTGAGTGACGAAAAAGTACAGAGTGTATTCACAGCAAAATAATCGTTTTTGTCTTGAAAATTTTGGTGACTGAAATCTATAAATTGAAAGATGATTATGAAAGTTACTTTTTAACAAACAAAAAGATAAAATATTTCCTCTCTTATTTACAAATTGAGTCTAACATTTTCTTGCAGATGTAAGCACAGTCTGTCACTAGCATGGGCAGTGACCAACTAAATTTCTAAGAAATTCTCCAAATTCTGTTGGCTGGGTGGTGGAATCTGTATTATAACAAATACACTGTGTGCTATCAAGATTATGTAATTATGTACAGAATGAAAGCAGATAATTATTGTTAACTCCAATATTTAGGCACAGAAAATACTATTTTCTGCAGTTAACTATGCTATTTCAAAGCAGCAGAAATGCAGATTTTTTTACTTTTCCATGTACTAATCACATTATTGTTGATGCTTTTACTACCGTTGCTTTTAAAATACATTACAATTATCTCTACAACTGTGCACCACATGTTGATTTCACTGAGAGACAAAAGCGTGACAGCAAGAAAAGCCAAATAACAAATTTAATGTTAAAAAAAAATCAAACTTGGCTTTAATGTAAATTATACATAATACTAAAAGACAGCTTTGCCAATATGATGAAGGAAACCCCTTATTATAGCTTGGATGACATTTTACATATAATGGAACAGGCTTTCACTTTCATTCCCAGTTTCTATGGGAGAAAACACAGTTTAATCCTGATACATTTTTTTTCCCAGCAAGAAAAATAAAATACAAGCAGCTGAATAGGACAGTTAAGCTTTAGTTCAAGATGCTAAGCCTTTGTAGATTCTTTCCTTAAGAACAAAGGGTTGGTAACTACTTGAAACTGATATGGGAAATCAACATAGAATAATCCACAGTGATGATTTCCTCCAACAGAGAAAGGAATTATTAGTGTACTTGGAAAAGACAAGAAGTAAAGAAGGTTGAGTCAGAGCCCATTTTGCTTATCCCAACAGTCTTCAATCACTGGGATAGGATATCCACAGTATCACTCAGGGTGCCAGAAGGAGAAATATAAAGCTGGATCACATCACCCAGTAGCCTCATCTAGATGTTAAATGGGGAAGGGAAACAGAACCCTCTGCCATTCCACAAAATAGAGACTGCTACCTGGATATATATATCTCTCTCTCTCTCTCTGCCTATCAACACCAACTAAAATCAATCTGGAGGAAGAAAGAATCAGTACAACATAGTACTACTCACCCCAACTCCCAGAGCTGGCCCAGAAGGATACAGTGATTGATGATATCAAATGCTGTTGAGAGGTCAATGATCAATGTGCTTTGACCATTCTGCTCCCGCCAAAGGTTATCCATTGTGTAATCGATGTCCTCTCAGTCCCAAACACTAACATGAACTTCATCTGAAAGAGATCTAGCTAATCCTCTTCTTCCAAACTCTTCTAAAGCTGCCATGCAACAACTCTCTACACAATCTTCACTAAGAGAGGAAGATTGGAAACTGAATGCTTTGTTGGACCAAGCAATGTCCAGCTTTGTTGGACCAACTGATGGTCCTTTGAGAAGCACCACCGTCTCTATAAGAGCTGGTGGGATAAGTCCTTCTTTAAAAGAGTTAACTATCAACCAGACCCAATCCTGCATCCCCTCTTGCACTTTAATAAGTCTAGAAGGGCACCGGCTCTAATACACAAGTGGCTGAACTAACAGCTGAGAATACCTTGCTCCTCAGGTTCCATGGGCTCAACTCTTCCCAGGCCACCCTGCAATCTTCCTAGACAGTTTCCGACAAAAAAAGCATCAACTTGGAAAGCTGGGTTTGCTTAACAATCATGTGATTTGCTTAATGACTGTGTAAAAATGGTTATAAAATTGGGTCCAGTGTCATGACGACTCACTTTACAATGATCGAATTTCTGACCCCAGTTGTGGTTATACAGTAAATCAAGGACTATCTGTATGTTAAACATACAGAAATTAAATTAAATTAAATGTATTTATATGCATCAGAAATATTAACTCAATATTTAGTATATTCACTGAATAATATAAATTATATTTATTAGAAATGAAATAAATTATTAACCTCTCAGCTGAAATAGTACAGCAATGTTATGTTATATCTTCAATTAAGGAAAGCTGGCATAAAGTATGTTACGATTCGCAAAAAAAAGCAGGATATCATGTATAATACTGAGTCAAATGTAATTGAGGCAGAAATCAATAAATTTGCATATCATATAAAACAGCTTTCCTACTATACACGATCAAGTTACTTACCTTGACCAGAAATTATAGATACCATTACAACCATGAAAACATAAAAAATTCTTAATTTGTATGATTAACCTGCTGCCATGAGATACATATTTAGTTCTTTTCCCCTTAATATGATTGAACGTCTATAATAATAATACCTTCTAACTGTTATTTCAGTCCATGAATGCAATAAATGTAACTTTTATCTTTTATACTATCAACTTAGTGGATCTGGGGCTAGAATTTTGTCACCTAGACCAGGACTTTAACCATTACTCTCACTGTGGTTTTATATTACCTATCCTTAAAATGAGTACACTAAGCCTAAGAATTTGGAATAATAAAAGTAAGGTAATAGGTAGTGCAGGAACAAACAATAAAAACAAGATTACTGGATAAGTCTAGGAAGACAAGTGATATCACCTTATTTTTCATCAACACAAACATATGTTTTCTATTCTCCCTTCAAGAGTTAGCAAGGAAACGCTGCAATGTAATGCTCTGTCTACCTCCTTCATAAATTTAAAAAAACCCAACAACAAAACAGTACAGAGAGGAAACACCTTACTATAAATAACAAGGAAAAATGACATTAATATTCAGAGTAATAATTTTAAAAATTCTAAGATGCAATTTTATTATGTTAAAAGTAATTTTAAACTTGTTGCTTTCAAACTATTTCATTTCTATTTGCAACATTTGCACAAATTTTGATTCTCTCACATAGTAGTGTTGAGAAAATGTTGATGTGTCATATTCTCTTTAGTTTTCATCTCCTGCTGTATAATTGTTAATCTTTATCCAATCATATTTTTATGACAAGGAAAAGAAAATAAAGGATAATTGCCCTTCAAATGAATTCGCTTTTCTATATAACTTCAATAAACTGGAAGCTGTCCAACCATTTTATCATATGATAAAGAAATATTATTGAGTAGTTTTGTCAGTATACTCTGCAATTTATAAATAACCATTCCTGTACTATTTATAATATCTGTGACAATTCAAACTGAATATCTGTTTCAATTACTTATTTAAATATATAGGAGTACAGCATGTTTTATGATATAGCATATGAATTCATTTCTATTCTATCTAGCCAATAGATTCCAGATGGATTACAACAGTGCAAAATCAAACAACAATAAAAAAGAACAACTAGAAACTAAATTAAAATTATAACAACAATGCCCTTCATTAAAATATGTAAAAATAGAAAAAATCCAGCAGAAACTTAACTCTGAAAGCAGCATTAAACCATATGGCATTTTTTTGCTTCCTAGGAGTTAGTTAGAGTAGGCCATCCAACCTCATGGACAAGCCATTCTATAAAACCAGAGTAGCTACGGAAAAGAGCATCTTCCATCTTCATCTTTCTAAGTTTCAGAGGAGCAGTTTTGGAGAAAATCCCTTCCTGATTTAATTTCAGATTTTATTTGGAGAAAACCAGAGGCAATACTTAATATTTGATGTCCTTTGCCTCCAGGGGCGGGGAGGCATTTTATTACTTTAAAACAATCCAGTTTCCCTCTCTCTCTTGAATCAGCATAAATAAAGGACTATAGGATTAAAAGGAGTCTATCTACACATTACTACTGGCTAGTAAAAAAACGACATTGCATGCCTACTCTAGAAGATGTCAGTCATCAGCTGTCAGAAAGTAAAGAACTGTGGCTCAGTGGTTAGAATGCAGTATTGCAGACAAACTCTGCCCATAGCCTGAAGTTCGATCCTAAATGGGCTCAAGGTTGAGATCAGTAAAATGAGGAACCAGATTGTTGGGGGGGTATTATGCTGACATTGTAAAACATCCAGAGAATTCTGAAAAGTACTATGGAGAGAAGTGCTATTGCTATTGCTAAAACACAAGAGTTTTAAGTAACAGTGTTCCAGCCTTAGACCAGTTGAAGTTGAGTTACACTGATCCTAAAAGATATTGAAGATTTCCAGATATTTCACAAGCACCTTCCTCTACTCCACTCTTCCTAATTAGATTTAGTCCTTGCTGTAGAGATTAGCTGCATCCACTTCAGATATGTTAATGGCAAAAATCAGGAAAGTCCATAAGATACCTAGATACCTTCAGTAATCTCTTACTGAATTAAACAGTTTTACTCATTAATATATTCTTTAAAGAAATTTATCAACTGTCCAATTAATGTAGAGGTGTATGTGTATTGTTGCTTGTTTGTAGTATCATGAGACAAGTGATATATTTTCTGGTGATTTATTGGATATTGTACAGATTATTGTCTTAAAAGCAGTATCTAAATAAGGAAAATGTATAGATTGTGTAATAAATTGTTGTCACAAAGACAACAATTGAAATGAAAATGCATTCAGGAAAGGTAGCTCTGTTAAAACATTGAGGTAAAGAACAGTTTTGCTGATAGGATATATGCATTCATGCTATCAGATTAACTCATTTCAGTGCTTATAATGGACTGGGCTTCAGGATGTGTTTAACAGTGCTTGAAATGAGTACAATTAAAACATAAACTAAAGTGTAACTCTGAAGATATCAATATGTAAAAACGATTTTTGCAAAAGCAATCTTATCTGACTAAGGAGAAACCTGAATAGCATAACAGGAGGATTTATACATTTTTGTTGATATTTACCATAATTTTATTCATGTATTTATATCCCACTTTTAAGAGAATGTGATGGCTTAGTGATTAAAAATGCTGAGCTTGTCAGCCTGGATTTGAGACCCAAGCGCCACAAAATTGGCTAAGCTCCCATTCCTACCCCAGCTCCTGACCAACTAGCAGTTTGAAAGCATACACATGCAAGTAGATTGGTAGGTACCACTTCGGTGGGAAGTAAAGAACGTTCCGTGCATCTTTGGCCTATAGCTATGATGGCCACATGACCATGGAAATTGTCTTATGATCACAGAAATTGTCTTTGGACAATGCTGGCTCCCTCAGCCAAGAAATGGAGATGAGCACCGTGCCCTAAAATTGGACATGACTGAAAGGGACACCTTTACTTTTACCTTATCCTACATTTATTATTTTTATAAATAACTCACAGTGGTGAACGTATCTAATACTCCTTCCTCCTCCTGTTTTCTTACAACTTTGTGAGGTGAGTTAGGATGAGAGAGAATGACTAGTCTAAAGTCACCCAACCAGTTTTTTCCTGCCTATAATGGGAATAGAACTCACCATGTCCTGGTTTTTATCTTGGTGTCTTAACCATAACTGATCCAAATCCTTGAAAGTTGATAAAGCAGAAACAGGAGGGACAC